>JARQOD010000006.1:78236568-78281848 GCA_033576555.1 Oophaga sylvatica
ATAAGCTTACCCAAACTAGGTGCCTCGGCTTATACTCGGGTCGGCTTATACTCGAGCATATATTGTACTTTATTTTAAGCATGTAACTCTTTTCACTTATAGAGCACCATGGAATTAATGGTGCTTTAAAAATAAAAAAATAAAATCAGAAATGTAAAAAATAAAGTGCGATTCAATGTTTTGTCTGAAAATACAGTCGTCTTTACGAGCCGTCAAGCTGACAGCTGGCATTACAGTGCATCAGTGCTGAGCCGGCTGTCAGTCAGTGAAGGGTGTTAGTTACAGCTGCCACTCCCTATGTACTAGCGGTGATTGAAGCCGTGCCGGCCGTGAATCTATGACTGAAAGCCGGAGGCTGCTGGGAGGAATAAAGTTTGTTTCCTCCCAGTAGCCAGGCTCTCAGTGTGGTGACCACACGGCTTTAGAACAATATTAACCTGCTGATTAACCCCATATCGGCAGGTTAATAGCGTTTTTTGAAATGACAGGATCCCTTAAAATGATGTTGAGTGTGGTCATTCTGTGAAAAATACACCGCAGAGAAAGACTGGAAGCATTATCTAACTGATGATGGCTCAAGTCCATTCTAAGAAAAGTCCTACTTCTTACAGCATGGAGATACCCGAGTACTAAAGCTTTATCACAACCTCAAGCACATGACATATCTGTTGACAGCTGTGAGATAGTATAATAAAAACTACTTTCAGCCTAAATGCTTGCTGGCAGGAGTGTTGTAATACAAACTGGCGCTACGCTCTATCTTTACCTTTCTACGGGCACTCTTCTTGAGTTGTTCCTCAAGTATAACATGATCTGGAATCTATAAAGTTGTTATTCCATCTCATAATGTGATGGCACATCACTAGGGAATGCCATCACTATGTGACTGATGTGAGTTCGACCTCTGGGACAGCGGGACCCAACTGTCCAGACAATGAAAGGGCCACATTGCAGATTCAGAGCTGTCACCCTTGACCTGCACTATAGAGGTGCATGGAGCTGAGCAGCACTTCCATTCACAGACATGTGGCCAGGAGTCTCGCTATGAAGGAAAGAACAGTAACGGACTGGAGCCCTAAATTGGCACTGTAGGTAGCCCTCAATTTGAGGACTGTCAGAAGTCAGGAGGTGGGATTCTCACTGACTATAAAGCGACAACGTATCCTAGGATACATGCCTTTGGCCTGTTTATATATCTGGCGGTGTGTACAAATAAACGCTGATTCTTAGGGCCTACCCACAAACCTGCAGGAAGTAATCACATCCATTCTTCTGTCACCTAACCGTTGGAGGCTGTAACAGCCAGCAGTGGTCAGTTGAACACTGGATGTTTTTAGGATGATGTCCCAGTCCAGTAACCTGACTGTTGCAACCAGTCAAAGGCTTCATCGGTCACAAAATCGAAGAAAAGCAAGCCATCACTTCCAAGCTCATTAGAGACCACCAAAGTGGCAAATGCTGGCGGCATGAGGGATAAATCCAGTGACTAAACCTGCTTTCAGTATTATATAATCATCTCTCCTAGTGTATAATTCCTTTACAATATTCTTCCCCTAGCGCCAAAGACTTGGGCTTAATTGACGTTTCTTCTGTGCCTACGTCTTTTACTGTGCTGAATTTACATCAATCAAGCACATGGCAGTTAGTGTTAGGCTAGGGAAAATGCAGAGGATCTGTGCACTAGGCAGGAATTGTCCCGCCCCCGAGGAACTTCTAGTGTCATTTACATAAAGATTAAAAGTTGATTTTCTCAGTGATGGAATATCCACTTGTGACTAGTGTTGAGCGATACTTTCCGATATCATAAGTTTCGGATCGGAATGGGTATCGCCGATACCCAAAATAGAAAAGATACCCAAAAAATATTGGCGCTACCCGATACCGATATCGGAAATCCAATGTAAGTCTATGGGAACAAAATATCGGAATTAAAAAAACCATTCTTGCCTTGTTGGTTAATTGTACATGAAGGAAAACAACAAAGAGTGTTTTCCTTCATGTACAATTAACCAACAAGGCAAGAATGTTTTTTTTAATTCCGATATTTTGTTCCCATAGACTTACATTGGATTTCCGGTATCGGTATGGGTAGCGCCGATATTTTTGGGTATCTTTTCTATTTGGGTATCGGCGATACCCATTCCGATCCGAAACTTAGTGATATCGGAAAGTATCGCTCAACATTACTTGTGACCAGTAAGGAAAGTTTGATCTTGTCTTTTACTACTTAATCCATCAATGTAATTATCTTGGTGACGGTAAAGCTTCTGGTGATTTCTCTTTAAAGTCTTATGAAGTTATACTACACTTCATTGCATTTGCAGTGGCGCATGGACACACAGTATGGCAGAGTGCCACTATAATATGAAAGTGAGACAATTGTATGTCCGTATCACAGTGTTTGCACTCATCCTGAGTTTGTTTAGCTAAGGAAAATCTGTAACCAAACTCCGTCCTATTGCGCACCGTACACACTACTAACATTAATCGAAGGACAAATGCTGCCTCAGAAAGTACACTTTTACTTTAAAGGGACTGTACACCTTTTGGACATTTTTTGTTAACTAAATGCATGTATTTGGGGCCAAAAAAAACATTTTTGCAATTGGGTTTCATTAAAAATTTTCACCATTTTTCTTTTCCAGGCTCTTTTTTTTCCCTGCATATTCAAATCGGATAACCCCAAATGCATCTGTTCAAGTAACAAGAAAATTGTCCCCAAAAGTGGACTACCCCATTTATCAATATTGCACTTTTACATATTTTGCAGTCAAGTTTTTAAAAAATTTTGCACATCATCGTTGGATTTCACAGAAGAAAACTTATGATCATGTCCCTCTACCATCTGCATTATTAACATTACATTACTAACATAAGCAGTAAGTGCGCTCATCCATTGTTCCTGGGAAGTAATAATAAGCTAATCTGATTTAGTACAATATAGTTTTTATAATCTAGAACAGTTGCCAGCTTCAAATACTCCATCATTTTCTCATCTACAGGAGGGGAATGTGCCAGGACAATCGGCATGGCCGTAGTCAGTGTAATACTACATCTGATGATAAAACACTACATAGATAATAGGGTCACTTCGGAGCTGGTGGTGTCTGTCATATGATGGATCAAAAAAATCAGAAACTGACTTTAATTTTATAGCTTTTTTTAAGGACGAAAATAACAACGCAGGTGTGAAAATACCCTAACACTTACCACCTGTCCTATGGAGGGTTTTGAATCTCTGGATCATGTTGAAAACTTTAAAAAAGATTTGTCACCAGGTCAGAAGTGGCCAGATTTTGCCCTTATTTATTCTTGCTATTCTCCTGTGTATTGTGCCTTTTTTCCTAATCTGCCATACGATTCCAGAAATTTGAGCCTTTTTATTTAGTGCTGATTTTTCTGCCCTTTCCAAAGGAGCATACAAAATTGGCACTAAATAAAAAGGCCCATATCTCTGAAATTGTATGGCGGATTTACGGAAAAAAAAAACACAATACACGGAAGCGGTAGGAATAAATAAGAGCGAAAACATTCCACTTTTGAAGACCTGAGGACCTGAAGAGAGGTCCTTTTTTAAGCACACCCTCAATCTATGCATTAGAAATAGACCCTAGTGGTGGCGAATGATTCGCTCTGAAATCCTCATCATATAGGGTTGCCTTCTACTAGGCTTTTGGATCCCGTTGTGAGTGGGATCCATTAAAGTGCTGGAGCCTGGGCACACTAGAGCAGCGGTCCCAACTCCAGTCCTCAAGGCCCACTAACAGGTCATGTTTTCAGGATTTCCTTTGTACTGCACAGGTGATGGAATTATCACCTGGGCAATATTAAGGAAATCCTGAAAACATGACCTGTTGGTGGGCCTTGAGGACTGGAGTTGGGGACCGCTGCACTAGAGGATCTTCAAGGACTGCAATGGACCAGTCTGATCTTAGTTCTTATTCATTACACTGCAGATTGGTTTACATGGAAATCATATTAGGGACCATGAATAAAAACTCCAGTAAGGAGACACAAAAAGTGAAATAATACTGATCTCAAAGGTTAACGAGAACATTGTTTTCCTACAGTGTCCTAATATCACTATGTGATACCAGTTTTCTCTATGGACACCACTGGGTATCGCGTTCGGTAGGCAGCCACCCCAACTGTGAAGAACAGTATTCTCAGAGATAGTACTAGTATTATGAAGGATGATGGACTCGATAATGAATGAAACATCCTTACAGAAAAGTGATAGGCAGCATCCTACAGATGTATCCATCCTTATCCTTCCACAAATCTCATTAAGGCCTCAATTCTCATAATACAAGTCTGAAACATTATTGCAAGATGCTATCAAACCTTTACAGCATACAGCTTATATCACAACCACTGAGTGGCCACATACATAGAGAGGAAATGTAGACTAACAATATGGGGTACTAGGTTGGTACATAAAATGCAATCTATTGATATACTCTGGGTGTATGAGTTCCTGCCCACGCGTTGACCGCTAAACACATTAAAAGTCCTCAGTAATAAATCACCGCATGTGCACTGGATTATGAGGGAGGTGGTGTTGACTTATCGTAATAGTGCAATAATGACAGGCATGCAATCAATGATATATGGTTATGTCTTGTGGAATGGGACCACACACACAAGCAACTGTGATAAGAGAGTACAGTATGAATGAATTCACAGAAAGAGAAAACCTCGGGGCAGTCTCTGCAGAACAGAGGATAGTTTTACTCGGCTTCTCTGTTTATGCCATACATCAATGTCATACATGAGAGCCTATTCATGAGTGCTCCTGACTGGGGATGAAGAGGAGGTCAGCAGGGACAACTTACTTTCAGAAGAGATTTGTTTGATTTTTTTTTATGATTAATAAGAAAGGGCCATAATCCATCTGGCTTGAAGGACACCTCAGGGTTCCTAAATCTTCAATATTGGTAGATAAATCTTACATTTTCTCTAGAAATATTGCCAAAGGCCGTTCTGGTGTTACATCATCATTCAGCTTTAGATTGTTTATTTTAACATAATTTTTATAGCACTTACATATTAATGCCAAATACACTCCCAAGGGTATAGTCCTAAACAAGCATCTATATGAAATCTAAATTCTGCAAAAAAGGAATAATGGCACAGGACACAAATTAGGTGCAATATGAAAAAATAACCGTGTGCACAACCAAGAAGGTGCCAGAATAGGTTCCCACACCGTATCTAATAGAAAATGAACTCGGCACTCAACTTTAGTATAGTGAGAATAAAGATTTTTTATTCACAGTAGTAACACGAAACGTTTCGGTCCTATATCATGGACCTTCATCAGTCACTACATTTAAAAAAAACAGAAGAAAAAATTATATTAACAAAATAAAGTATGTACAATCAAAATTTTGGTCAATAGTAAAGGTAGAGAGTAGTTGTATACAATGCTTCAGGAGATTTAGGGAGCAATCATAGGTCAGAGTTGTATCAGAGGTATCAAAATGCAGAAAGAATATATATGGTGAGGACATACCAGATACTACTGGGAAAGGGGTTGATCCACATAGGGAAGAAAGAAAGGGCTGGATATAGCTGTAGGTGAAAATAAGATAAACGTAAGTGCCGATATACTTTTATGTATAAGTAGATTTTGTGCCTATGCCTGTAGATGTGACATACCCTGTGTTGGTGGGGTGAGATGAGGAAGAGGACAATGCCTCATTGCACTAGTAACCTGTAGAAACAGCGCAAAACATAGATACCATAAATATCACAACTATCAATGTGATGGTGAAGCGGGGACCCCTATACTTGCTGTGACTGACCTGTTTGTGAAGGAGTCCGGTAGTGAGGATAGGTCTCTGCATTGGACGCGGTGTCCACCGCTAGTCTGAGTGCAGAGAAAGCTAGAAAGCAGCATGTATATGAGAGGAAGAGGGGGGACTATAGTGTCAGTCAAACAGAGCATCAGACAGGAAGTGAGGTGGCGAGAAGTTAATGGACATGTGTTCCAAGTGAATACTAGGTAACCAGAGGCCGTCCTAACAGGTGGGAGGAGTAAAGGAGCGGCGTGCTGATGGGAGATACATACTATAGTCCCGCCTCTTCCTCTCATATACATGCTGCTTCTAGCTTTCTCTGCACTCAGACTAGCGGTGGACACCGCGTCCAATGCAGAGACCTATCCTCACTACCGGACTCCTTCACAACAGGTCAGTCACAGACAAGTATAGCGGCTCCACCGCTTCACCATCATATTGATAGTTGTGATATTTATGGTATCTATGTTTTGCGCTGTTTCTACAGGTTACTAGTGCAATAGAGGCATTGTCCTCTTCCTCATCTCACCCCACCAACACAGGGTATGTCACATCTACAGGCATAGGCACAAAATCTACTTATACATAAAAGTATATCGGCACTTACGTTTATCTTATTTTCACCTACAGCTATATCCAGCCCTTTCTTTCTTCCCTATGTGGATCAACCCCCTTCCCAGTAGTATCTGGTATGTCCTCACCATATATATTCTTTCTGCCTTGTGATACCTCTGATACAACTCTGACCTATGATTGCTCCCTAAATCTCCTGAAGCATTGTATACAACTACTCTCTACCTTTACTATTGACCAAAATTTTGATTGTACATACTTTATTTTGTTAATATAATTTTTTCTTCTGTTTTTTTATAAATGTAGTGACTGATGAAGGTCCATGATATAGGACCGAAACGTTTCGTGTTACTACTGTGAATAAAAATCTTTATTCTCACATACTAAAGTTGAGTGCCGAGTTCATTTTCTAACAAATTAGGTGCAAGACACAAATTACCGGTTAAAAACAAAAATTGTTAATATTAATCAGAAAACTGATAAAATATATCTATGTGTTCAAAAAGGACAGAGTGAAGTAAAGGGCAACCAGATAAATGCAGACTATCTGGACTCAGAGACCATTAAGTATAAAAGCCAATGATAGGTAAAGATAAATTGTTCAAAAAGTAGCCAAAGTGGTACAAAAATGTATAGTACCGATTCTTGCTCAGAATCCAGGTACTCACCAATACTTGGCATGCGTTTCGCATAAAGCTTCATCTGGCTTTAAGAATTCTGATCTCTGAGTCCAGACAGTCCCTATTTACGAGGTTGCTCTACCTCTTTACTTTATGTCTGTGCCTTATTCACACTATGTAGTGCACAGGGTTGGTGCTGTGTGACAGACAGGCAGTGACCCAGGAAAGTTCAAAACAAAGTCTCTTTATATGATCAGCATACTCACAAACAGAAAGCAAAATAGTACCCTCTGGATCGCAAACGGGGAACCAACAGTCCGCAACCTAGACCTGTTGCCATGGACGACTGCACCGCCGTGTATGCTGAGGGGTGCCAGGCTTTTTGGCTCCGCTTGGCTCTGTGTTGCTTCACACAGGCTGAGCTCTGCAGAGCCTCCTGCTTACACGCTTGCAAACCAAACTGACACACCTAACCCTTTGCTGCAGGGTTTTTACAAGGAATCTGTGGCTGTGGGCCACTTGGAAGACCAGGTCGGGAGGAAGCGGACCGCACTACTACCATTCTGTAGTCCGCTTCAAAATAAAAGCCCATGGCAGGTTTTCTTAAATCTGCCTTGGACAAATAGCTTCCCCAAGACCAACACCTACTTTTATTTTGCATTGCAATCACGGCTATGCCTGTGACTGCAATGCACTCCCACGGCCTCAATACGCTTATGTGCGCATCCTGGGGGACACATAGCAAACCCTCGCATATAACACCAGGCACGGCCTAACAACAGTAATGTGATTAAGAAGTATAAAATAAATTAATGCTAAATAGTAATTGGTCTTGCACATAATTTGTGCCCTGAAACAATATTTCTTTTAGCAGAATTTAGAGCATTCACATGCTTGTTAATCTTTTCCATTAGACATGCAAAGAATAATGAACATGCAACAATACAAGAAGAGCAATTTAGTAAAAGCATCACAGTCTGGATGTATCAGTGTATATTATGGCTTTTTTTACAGACATACATGGCTCTACAATCGCCATCCTTTTAATCTGCAGGTTCCATTTTCCTAAAGTCGATCACCAGCCAAAAAACCAAGAACCGACGGCCGGAGATTGGACCTTCCGGCTACACCCTCTGCCCATTTTCAAGATACGTAGGGTGTTGGTGTGGTCCCTGAAAGGAAGGCAGAATTAAGTTGGGATGTGAGAGAATATTTCCATTTATTAGTGTCTTAACTTTTTGGCTGAAGATGGATTTTGAGAATTATGGAATGAATTTAGGAATAATTCATTCTTCAATTCATTAGCAAACATTTTTTTATAAAGGACACTCAACTAAAGGAAAGTCTTCAATGACTAATAAAAAGTTCAAAGTGATGTGAATTAAAAATAAAATAAAAATTAATACGCACCAAAATATCCAGACAGGCAGCTTTTAATAGAGTGATCTGATCTGCAATGGTCAGACTTGTAAATCCAGGTAACCGCTTTGCAAATTCCACTATTTTAATAATGCACTTTGTTGCAAGTTCGCTAAATTTATCCCACAGACCAAGGTCTAGCCGAAAACGTTGATCAGCACTGGAATTCTGGTGGACACAAAGAGAACACTGTTAGTTCAATTTCTCAGAAACTGCTCTAGAATTGTCTGTTCATTATGTATCACTTGTAAAGAGTCTAGATATTTTAGGTTTGTAATAAATGCAACATATCAAAGCTACAACTTTACCAATCGTTCATACTGGTATCTTAACGTATGTTTCAATATTTCTACACATTGATAACAGAGGTTTTCCAGGACTTTAAATTCATGAATTACTTTTAGGGTGGGTCAAAAATATCAGATTTGGTACTATCACTCTTTCCCATACAAGTGTATTGGACTGTGCAGTACCACGCTCTGTCATTAATATGTACAAATCTGTGCCGATGACATTGCACTTTATCCTCTTCTGTCAGTTGAATGCTAGGGGATATGAGAGATAGCCCCCCGACAATCTGATATTGTTTTCCATGCACCGGAATTAACACCTCCGGCCAATCAGAGGCCAGCAGCTAATGAAGGTCACTGGCTGTGCACTGCCCGTTGCTTGTACACTGAAGTCAGCTGCCGGCTCCTGCGCTGGATACAGAAGAGGACAACGTACAGTGTGGGAGCGTAGGAAGGTGAGTAGAATCATCTATTTTATTTAAGCGCAAAAAAACAGCTGCAAAACATATATACCAGGATTGGGGACATATATACCAGGATGGGAGTCATATATATCTGGATGAGGGACATATATACCAAGATGAGGGACATATAGACTGGTGGGGGATATATAACAGAATAAGGCACATATATACCAGGATGAAGACATATGTATGAGGATGGCCCAGAATGGGAGACATATATTCCGGATGTGCCCAGGATGGAGGACATATATACCAGGATGGGACATATGTACCAGGATGGTAGACCATATATACCAGGATGGGGACATATGTACCAGGATGGGAGACATAATATACCAGGAGAGTCCAGGATGGGAGACATATATACCAGGATGAGTCCAGGATGGGAGACATATATACCAGGAAAAGGCCCAGGATGAGGGGCATATATATTCTAGGATGAGTCCAGAATGGGAGACTTATATACTAGGATAAGTCCAGGAGGGAGACATACATGGTTACGGAAAGTATTCAGACCCCCTTTAAATTTTTCATTCTTTGTTTCAGTGCAGCCATTTGGTAAATGCAAAAAAGTACATTTTTTCTCAATAATGTACACTCTGCACCCCATCTTGACTGAAAAAAACAGAAATGTAGAAATTTTTGCAAATTTATTAAAAAAGAAAAACTAAAATATCACATGGTCATAAGTATTCAGACCCTTTTCTCAGACACTCATATTTGTCACATACTGTCCATTTCTTGTGATCCTCCTTGACATGGTTCTACTCTTTCATTTGAGTCCATCTGTGTTTAATTAAATTGATAGGACTTGATCTGTGAAGGCACACCTGTCTATATAAGACCTCACAGCTCACAGTGCATGTCAGACCAAATGAAAATCATGAGGTCAAAGGAACTGGCCAAGGAGCTCAGAGAAAGAATTGTGGTAAGGCACAGATCTGGCCAAGGTTACAAAAGAATTTCTGCAGTACTCAAGGTTCCTAAGAGCACAGTGGACTCCATAATCCTCAAAGGAAGAAGTTTGGGACCACCAAAGTCTTCCTAGACCTGGCCGTCCAGACAAACAGCATCATGGGAGAAGAGCCTTGGGTGAGAGAGGTAAAGAAGAACTCCAAGATCACTGTAGCTGCGCTCCACAGATGCAGTAGGGAGATGGGAGACAAAGTCAACTATCACTGCAGCTCTCCAACAGTCGGGCCTTTGTGACAGAGTGGCCCGACGGAAAGCCACTCCTCAGTGCCAGACATATGAAAGCCCTCATAGAGTTTGCTAAAAAACACATGATGGACTCCCAGACTATGAGAAATAAGATTCTCTGGTCTAATGAGACGAAGATAGAACTTTTTGGTGATAATTCTAAGCGGTATGTGTGGAGAAAAACCAGGCACTGCTCATCACCTGCCCAATACAATCCCAACAGTGAACATGGTGGTGGCAGCATCATGCTATGGGGGTGTTTTTCAACTGCAGACAGGATGACTGATTGCATTTGAAGGAAACATGAATGTGGCCAAGTACAGAGATATCCTGGATGAAAACCTCTTCCAGAGTGCTCTGGACCTCAGACTTGGCTGAAGGTTCACCTTCCAACAAGACAATAACCCTAAGCACACAGCTAAAATAACAAAGGAGTGGCTTCAGAACAACTCTGTGACCATCTTGACTGGCCCAGCCAGAGCCCTGACCTAAACCCAATTGAGCATCTCTGGAGAGACTGAAAATGGCTGTCTACAACGTTCACCATCCAACCTGACGGAACTGGAGAGGATCTGCAAGGAAGAATGCAGAGGTATTCCCAAATCCAGGTGTGAAAAACTTGTTGCATCATTCCCAAGAAGACTCATGGCTTACTAAGCAAAAAGGTGCTTCTACTCAATACTGAGCAAAGAGTCTGAATACTTATGACCAGTGATATTTCAATTTTTCTTTTTAATAAATTTGCAAAAATTTCTACATTTCTGCTTTTTTTCAGTCAAGATGGGGTGCAGAGTGTACATTAATGAGAAAAAAATTAACTTTTTTTCAATTTACCAAATGGCTGCAATGAAACAAAGAGTGAAAAATTAAATGGGTCTGAATACTTTCCGACCCACTGTATATACCTGGATGAGTCCAGGATGGGAGACATATATACCAGGTAGAGGCCCAGGATGAGGGCACATATACATATATATATTTTTTTAACTCATGGTTAGGAAAATATAAAAGAAGCAATACTCGCCTTACCAACCACCCTCCACTTCTCCCATTCCAATTCTGCCCAGTTCTCCACCAATCTTGATTGCCTGCAGCAACTAGAATGTTCTAACAGAAGGACATGGGACTGCTGCAGTCATTTTCTTGCCAGCAACAGGTAACATGACCATGTGTCAGGAACATGCAGGGGGATCGGACGTCACTGGAACAAAAGTAGTAGGGAAACTGGGAACTGAGCATTGCTTCTTTTATAATTTTAGGCCTGTCTGGGCCTTTTATTAAAAAAAATATTTTTCTTTTTAATACAGTGTGCAATTTATTTTCCACTTTAAATCAAGAATGTGCTGTACATGTGCACACACCCCTTCTTTTGAATGCTCCATTTTGGAGCCATAGTTGCAGCTTTCAAAAATGGAGGAATGGTGGCAAAATTGTTCAAAAGAGCAGCAACAGGAAGGTGTGGTTTACTATGTGACATAAGCGGTACCATTTTTATTTTGGCTGTAAGGTCATTTTATCAGGATGACACTTCTGCAAATTTAGTAACTGAAAACCTGTAGGCTTCAAATTCTTAAAAGAAAAAGGAAAGAGCAGAGCAAAGACTAGAGAAGATAGCTCCGGGTAGTTCCACATGTCAGATAGGTGTCCAAAGGGTGACCCTCTGAGCCTTTTGTTCCCTTCCAGGATAGAGAAAAGCTGCACTGTCTTTCTAAGTAAAGTAATTTTTGGCTAAATAGGAGCCAGCTAGCCATCATGTTCTATATATACAGCCCACCTCATAAAAAGTTTGAAAGGGAACAAAGCCACAAAGGGTGAGGTTTGGGGCAGCTGAAGTTGGGTCAGCCACAGCAGTTATGAAGTCAGTCAGTTATGACAGCAAGAGTGATTGGGTGAATGTGAAAGGCTCAGCCTTCCAGGGAAAAGAGATGGAGAGATAGAAAAGTAGTAAAAATAAGAATAAAAGTAATAAACCATTGTTAGTAGTTTATAGACACACGATTTATGATGTGATGTGAATGCCTCATTCACGAGAAGAAGAACAATGCAAATTGCAGATTCACATTTTAATACAAGGTAATAAAAAGCTTAGGCCTCTTTTAATACCTTCCATATTACTTAAACTACATGTATCCCCCCTATTTGAAGATGTTTCCATTGTCTTTAAAGGAAAATAACGGTGTAATGGAGCAACCAAATATATTAAGTGTAACTTTTACAGATGAGCAACTGCAATATTGAGAAATCTGGCACCATTGCAGATGCAGCCATAAATACCAGAGAAAACCCGACAGAACCCATGATAGTAAATGGTGTCCATCATGTGGTGGATCTAACATTTTCCCTAACTTCATTGTTCGGCTGATTGAGCAGAACAATGGAATTACAAATACAGATGTGAACAGTCATTTAGTGATGAGCGAGTATACTCGTTTACTCGTTGCTTGGGTTTTCCCGAGCACGCTCGGGTGATCTCCGAGTATTTTGGTGTGCTCGGAGATTTAGTGTTTGTTGACGCAGCTGCATGATTTGCAATTTCTAGACAGTCTGAATACATGTGTGGAATTCCTAACAAACAGGCACATGTATTCAGGCTGACTAGCAGCCGCAAATCATGCAGCTGCGTAGACAAACACTAAATCTCCGAGCACGCCAAAATACTCGGAGATCACCTGAGCGTGCTTGGGAAAACCTGAGCAACGAGTATACTCGCTCATCACTAGACTCATAATCATGTAACATGTTAGCAGTAGTAGCCCTCCAATTAACTAATTAAGACAAATTCCCAAATACTGATTTCAGTGGCATTATGTGCCAAGGGGTTATTTTTAAGACACCCAAATCGCATGTGACTTGCACTTAAAGGGATCCTGTCACCATCAAAATGCAGTCCAATCTGCAGGCAGCATGTTAGAGAGCAGAGGGAGTTAAGTAGATTGATTTAATTTTGTTAGAAAAGATTCAGTATAACACGTGTTTTAATCATTTAAACCTCGTGTCTATGTGGGATTTTTGGTCCAGTGGGGGGTCCTATGAGTAACTGACAGCTCTCTTTGTATAACTGTGCACACAGAGATAACTGTCAATCACTGATAGGACCGCCCACTGGACCAAAAATCCCAGAAAGAGCAGAGGATTAACTGATGAAAACACAGTTTATGTTGAACCTTTTTTGACATTCTACTTAGCTTCTTCTGCTCTATAACACGTTGCCTGCAGAACGGACTGCATTTTTTTGGTGACAGGCTCCCTTTAAGTCTATGGTAAGTGATTTGCTTGCCATCAGCAACAGAGAATCCAACATATTTGGGAACATTTGAGACTCAGGTCACATTGGGTCGCAGGTCACAATGTCACACCATTAGATGAGATATCGCAGTATGACACAGCAATCTCAATGTCGCGAGAAACACGTAGTCATGTGGCCTTATCTGTAGATTACAACCATCCACGTCTAGAATAATTTTAAATGGGATGGCACGGTGGCTCAATGGTTAGCACTGCAGCCTTGCAGTGCTGGGGTCCTGGGTTCAAATCCCACCAAGGACAACAACTACAAGGAGTTTGTATGTTCGCCCCATGTTTGTGTGGGTTTCCCCCGGGTTCTCCGGTTTCCTCCCACATTCCAAAGACATACTGATAGGGAAATTAGATAGTGAGCCCCATCGGGGACAGTGCCGATAATGTCTGTGGAATTAATGGTGCTATATAAGTGAGTAAAATAATAAACTGTATCTATAAAATTCCCAGAAAATGTAATCAGATCACCTCTAACCACATATAATAAAATGGAAAAGCAAATAGCCAAATTCTCTGTCATTAGAAAATGTACCCTTGAGCGAGATGTAGCAATGACAAGTGTCCTTGTGTGTATGCGGTGCGGCTTCTTATTGTTCTCTGCTATTAATATGTCTTATTAAGTAAAGCAAGAATGGGAAATGCAATTGTAAATACCAGTGAGCAGAAGCGGGATGGTTCACTGAAAGCATCCATCTATGTGACTAAGTGCCGTACATATTAGGTCTATTATGGTTATGATGGCACTAGGTATAAACTTGCCTTTGCGCAGTTGTTAGAGGTCTTGGCGTGTCAAGATCAGTGTAAGACGGATGTATTGAAACAGCTTCACTAACAATTACTTTGCCTTTCTTGCTAGAATAAACCTGTCGTTTCCATCATAGAGCACCCCGGTCATGGCAGCAGATAAAAATCAGAGCTTTGTGATGGGAGGGTGCAGGTTAAGGACTCCTCTGTCACAAGATTCGTCAAGGCGAAGCTCTGGATGCCAGGATGCCTCTCCTGCAGTCTGGGGTAGCAGGTTAACAGCTGCGTCCGTGCCCTTTAAGACGTTCCTCCAAGTAGAGGGAGCCTGTACATTTTTCAGATTTATTTTATTTAATCCTGAAAGACCTGGGCAAAATGCAGCCCATCAAGAGGAAATGAGATCAGGGAAGGGAAAGAAAAATCAAGATGTGCAGTCATTCGGGCTGTAATTAAATTTAATAGCCAGTTTATCCAGTCCATAGAAATAGTGCATGGTAAAGAGATACACACAATGCGGAGCCTACAGCAGGAAATCATTTGGCAATAGTTTATCCATCTGGAAAAAAGACATTGCAGGAAGGCAGCTAGTGTGAAGAAAATATTCATCAGTATTATATGAGATTACTTTATCATGCCATTGAGTTTGACACATATTCTATTACAGATAATTCACAGTATCCCACACAAAATGCAAATGTAATAACCAAACCTAGAAGCCAGACAGAGGCGGGGACACATCTATATTCCAGATAATCTGCTGTTGTAATCTAACACATAATCTCGGGGGTTAAAAAGGCGTTTTGGGTTTTTTTCTAACTACAATTTCAGTGCATTTTAGTTGGATCTCATATTGCACACGAGCTTATATGCAGAGTCTAAGTGCCTGTGCCACCGATGCCAAGGCTCAGGGGTCAGCACTGCAGCGCTGGGGGTCCTGGGTACAAATCCCACCAAGGACAACATCTGCAAGGAGTGTGTATGCTCTCCCGGTATTCGTGTGGGTTTCCTCCGGGTTCTTCAGTTTCCTCCCACATTCCAAAGACATACTGATAGAGAATCTAGATTGTGAGAAGCATTGATGGTAATGCATGTAAAGTGCTGCGGAATATGAGAGCGCTATATAAGCAATACATAATAAAATAGATAATGCCTTTGTCAATGAAAAGTCATGACACCTATAGGGATTTTTTCTTGCACAGTGTAAATATATGTAATCTTTTCTTCTTAAGAAAGTCATTGCATTTTTAAGAAAAAGTTATTATTGGGTAGAAATAAGTCTATTTTTTTTCTCCTAAAAACGACCCCACTGTCATTGATGGGCTGTGTTTCTCATTGCACCTGGGCCTCATTTGAGTAAGAAAAAAAAAAAAACATTAAAGGGAGTCTGTCACCCCATTTTTCGACTATAAGCTACGGCCACCGCCACTAGGGGCTTATCTACATCATTCTGTAATGCTGTAGATAAGCCCCCGATGTTACCTGAAAGAGAAGAAAAACGAGATATATTATACTCACCCAGGGGCGGTCCGGCGTCTGGTCCTGTCCAATGGGCGTCGCGGTCCGGTCCGGCGCCTCCCATCTTCTAGCTAAGACGTCCTCTTCTTTGCTTCCCATCGCGGCTCCTGCGCAGGCTCCTGTGCCTGCGCACTGCAGTACTCTGCTCTGCCCTCAGTGCGCTAGCGCAGGAGCCGCGACGGGAAGCAAAGAAGAGGACGTCTTCGCTACAAGATAGGAGGCGCCGGACAGGACCGCGATGCCCATCGGACCGCACCGGACCGCCTCTGGGTGAGTATAATCTAACTTGTTTTTCTTATCTTTCAGGTGACGTCGGGGGCTTATCTACAGCATTACAGAATGCTGTAGATAAGCCCCTGATGGCGGTGGCCGCATCTTATACTCGAAAAATGGGGTGACAGATTCCCTTTAAGGTAACGTTCCCACGATGAGTTTTTAGTGAAATTTTGACTCTGTGTATTTTTGCTGCATAAAAAAACACTGTGTCCTACAGTTCCAGCAAGGGGGATGGAACTTAGGTCGGGATCACACATGCAAGAAACTCTCATGATTCTCGTGCGAGTCTCTCGCATGAACACCCAGCGCTGCCGTCGGCACTCGGACCGGAGCGTGCGGCTGCGTGTATTTCTATGCATGTATTTCTATGCAGCCGCACGCTCCGGTCCCAGTGCCGGCAGCAGCCCCAGGTATTCATGCGAGAGACTCGCACGAGAATCGTGAGAGTTTCTCGCATGTGTGATCCCGGCCTTATAGAAATCTTGTGCCCACTGTGCTTTTTATATCTCGTAAACTAACCTGCGGACAGTGTTTGGAATCCACAAAACATTAGTCTTTTTTGCAGGTACACTGTGTTGTATCTGCGGATTTTCCTTATAGAACTACATTAGATGTAAAAAACTGCAGGTAAAAAACCCATATGCATTTTTAGTGCATTTGCTCTGTGAATCCGCACATGACTTTATCATCAAAGTTTTGTCATATCCAAACACCGGGAAATATCAAAAACATAACAGCTTTATGTATAACATACCAAAAAGAGAAGAAAAAATGCAGAGTAAAAGAATCAATAAAAAGAACGCACTCACAAACGCATTTAAAAATGACAAGTAACCAAATTTAGATAATTGTTAAAGAAAATCTACAACATCATAAACTCAGCAAATACATATTGTGGGAACTGAGCCTTAAAGAGTTTTTCCCACATCAAAAAAAAATATTGGGGGAATAGAAATTCCATCAAATAATAAGAAAATAAATATATAATAATAATATTATAAAAAAAAATAATAACAGACTCATTACCTCCTAGAAAAATTACATATGGCTGGCGCTTTTGTCTTTCTCCTCTCCTCAGTATGCAGCTTTTTGAAATCCGTTAAATGGGTCTAGAGACATGGGCCTACTCATTTTGCTAATTTTATGGTCTTTACCAAGATTGCTCACTGGGTAATAATGCAGAGTAGCTTAAAGACATGCCCCAAGAGATTTTGTGAGTCATGCCCTGTTGTACAGCGGGTGAAATAAGTATTGAACACATCACCAATTTTCTGAGTAAATATATCTCTAAAAGTGCTATTGACAGGAAATTCTCACGAGATGTTGGTAACAACCCATCCAATCCACACAGGCAAAGAAGTCAAACCACAGATGTCCATAAATTACGTTATGTGTAATAATGAGAAATGACACAGGGAAAAAGTACTGAACACAAAAGCCATCGAAAGTCATGACACTATCCAAAATCTATCAGTAACTAGAAAGCAATCCTGCCACTTAGTAAAAAATAATATCAGCTGGTTCAACTTTTAGCCTACAAAAAGGTTTCTCATCGCTAAGGTGCCACAAATGAAACATCTCATGATAGGTAAACCAGTGAGCTGTCTTAAGACCTTCGCAACCTTATTGTTGCAAGACATACTGATGGTATAGGTTACAGAAGATTTTCTAAACTACTGAAGGTTTCAATGAGCATTGTTGGGGCCATATTCCAGATGTGGAAAGAACATATTTCGCCATAAACCAGCCATGATCAGGTGCTTCCCGCAGATTTCAGACAGAGGAGTGAAAACAATTTTCAGAAGAGTAATTCAAGAGCCAATGACCGCCTATAGAGAGCTACAGAAAGATCTGGAATCAGCATGTACAATTGCTTCAAAGAAAACAATAAGTAATGCGCTCATCCTTCATGGCCTGTATGTACACCTACTACACAAGACTAAATTGCTGAACAAAAAACATGTTCAAGCTCGTTCACAGTTTGCTCAACAACATTTAGACATATAATTTGGTCAGTTAAGACCAAAATTTAACTCTTTAGATGCCATAATACGCACCATGTTTGGAGGCCAAAAGGCACTGCATATCATCCCAAAAACACCATACCAACAGTGAAGTCTGGAGAAGGGAACATCCTGGTGTGGGGCTGTTTTTCAGCATACAGCACTGGCAAACTTCCTATGATTGAAGGAAGGTGTGATGAAACGGTGCACACACACGACGGCTGCTGCCGTCCGACCCAGTAAACTGCAGGGATTTATAATTATCCCACTTCCACTTAGGAACTTGCAGCTCTCTGGCGCCCCCCGTACCCTTAGGTCAGTCAGGGAACTGCACCTAGGATAATTAGTCGCCAGACGGGTCACTTGGATGTGTGCTGGCTATTGGGCACGCTGCAGTGAGGGAATTATAATTACTCCGAGCCGCAGCCGGGTAATACACTTATAAAACCCGCTCCGTCACCGCCAACGCCACCCCATAGGTCAACACTTCACACCCCTTCTTTATAGCTGCCACCAGCCACGGTTTACTTGGAACAATTTATCAAGAGGGTCCGTAGCAACCCCAAAACAGTAGCGTAGTACTTCAGGCGCGTGCAAATTCGTTTATAGAGCAGGAGAAACAAACTAATAAATTTATAGGTTTATTCCTTAAAAAGACAGGCAGTGCTTATACAATATAAAAAGATGGAACAAACTGAGACAATATCGTTATGTACAAATGCAGTTATAAAATAAAATAGGATTAAAGATGAAAATCACTCACATGGTAGTTATAGGCAAGACTGGCTGGGGGAGGAGCCACACGTCATAGTTCATTTGAAGATCTCTTAGTCAAGACGTCACAGCAAGGAATGAGAAAGGGGGGGCTCGCCACAGGATTTATACCTGGGGCTGCTGACCTCACAAAAGGGGCTGGTTTTTCTGGCCACCTCCCAGGGACAGAAGTGTATGATTTGAGCTCTGAAATATCATAAGGTCCATCCCTCGTCCTGTGAGCCTAGCAGAATAACGGCAGACCTATCAATGATCTTACTTTAAAATGACAGTTCAAATGAGTCCAAACTTGGCTGAGCTAGTTCATGGGGAATCCGAGAATTCCATTTCTCGGGTTCTGTTGGAGTTACGGGTTCACCAGTACCACGGGAACGATGCCTATGGACACAGGTTTCAAAACAGTAACTTTCGTGTTTCTGACGCAAATCCCCACCGTGTTATAACCAAAACAGAATGAAGTCTCCAAAATGGCTGCTAGGGTAGGGACAGCACATGTTGCTGACAATGGGGACCCCTGCGGTGAAGCGGCAAAACTTCCAGCACTGGTAGCTCAGGTTACACTGAGCTTGACTGCAGGTTGGGAGGGGGAAGGGAAGCGTGAGCTGCAGAGAAAAGGAGGGAGGGTAACTTTGCCCTGTGCTTGCAAACGGTGGGGGTTGTAGTACTATGGGGGAACATTCTGGAAACAGCACAAGAAATGAAGCTTGCAGTATCATCACACCTTCCCCCCTTAGAGGGCGCTACGCAGGCATGACCTCTCGGTAATCCACCATGCGCACCTCAGCGGGTTCGCCACGTCGGGACAACCCATCAGCATTCCCATGATCACTGCCTTTCTTGTGTTGTACGGCAAAATCATACTGCTGCAGGGCCAGGATGTCCAGGAGGGGATCCTCTTCCCCGTCCTCGGGCAGGTTGCAGACCGGTAGGACGCAGGCTTCACGTTCGTGATGGGCCTTCATCATGTTGACGTGAAAGGCCTTGCGCCTACCCCGAGTGTGGTCAAGCGTGACCACGTAGGTGACTGGGTTGGGCTGTTGGTGCACGACGTACGGGCCTTCCCAGGCTGCCTGAAGCTTATCCTTTGGTACGGGGACCAGCACCCACACCTTTTGACCCACCTGGTAGGTCCGCTCCCGGGCGTTCTGGTCGTACCAGTGCTTCTGGTCAGCCTGAGCCTGCGTCATGTTGTCATGCACCAACTGCGTCAAGGTCTGCATCTTGTCGCGGAAGCGCATGACATAATCCACGATGGACACTTCCGTGGGGTTTGGCTCATCTTCCCAGGATTCTCTTATCAACCCAAGGGGTCCCCGGACTCGCCTACCATACAGGAGCTCGAAGGGGGAGAACCGCGTCGAGGCCTGCGGGACTTCTCTGTAGGCAAACAGCAGGTGTGGGAGGTACCGCTCCCAATCGCGTCCCTGGGTCTCAACCAGCATGCGGAGCATCTGTTTGAGGGTACCGTTAAAGCGCTCACACAAACCATTGGTCTGTGGGTGATACGCACTCGATACCATACGCGTCACCTGCATTTTGCTGCAGAGAGCCTTCATTAGGCGAGACATAAATTGGGTCCCTTGATCGGTAAGCATCTCCCTGGGAAATCCTACCCGTGAAAAGATGGTCACCAGTGCATCCGCCACCTTATCTGCCCTAGTTGAGGACAGAGCTACTGCCTCCGGGTACCGGGTAGCGTAGTCTACCACAGTAAGGATGTATTGCTTTCCAGAGCTGCTGGGGACGGCCAGCGGGCCCACAATGTCCACCGCGATCCTCTGGAAAGGCTCCTCTATCACTGGCAACGGGATCAGGGGAGCCTTAAGAGCAGGCCCCGCCTTCCCCACTCTTTGACAGGTGATACAGGAGCGGCAGTAGTTAGTCACATCTGTCCCCATCTTGGGCCAATAGAAGTGTTGAGACAGCCGTGCCTTAGTTTTCCTGATCCCCAAGTGTCCAGCGAGTGGAATCTCATGGGCAATCCGCAACAACTCACCTCGGAACTGGTGCGGGACGACCAGCTGTTTTTCCCTCAACCACTCCTTTTGGGAATCTCCGGGTACTGTCTCCCGGTACAACCTTCCTCGTTCCCAGAACACCCTCTCCTTATCAGTCACGGAGATGGGCGTCTCGGCGAGGTGCCTCAAGTTCTCCAGGCTCGCATCTGAGTGCAGAGCGGCCTGGAACTCCTGGCTAGAGGCAGCCAGAAGGGACGTCAGGGTTCCTTCCTCACTGGGACCCTCTGGGACCGGCTCTGGGTCCACCTCTGGTTCAGTCTCTCCTGTAGCGGAGGAGGGTCCAGATGGCAGGGCGCTACCTGCGATACGGGCACTCTGACTGTGGGTGACAGCAGCTACATATGCAGTCTCCCCGGGGATTTCTATAGACCCATCAGTCTGCGCTGCTATGGGCTCTACCTCCCCATCCACCCCCAACACTTCAGGAGCAGTGCTACTTATGGGCCAGTTACCTTCCTCGGTGGCACTGGTCAGTGTCATGGCGTCACCTTCCTCCCGGTTCCCATGCACCTCCCCATTTCCTTGAGCACTGTCGCTTGCTCCTGCTAGGGGTTCCTCAGCCGTCTCACTCCGCAGAGCGACGTGGCTGAACGCTCCTGTACCTGTGGACACATCTACCACTTCAGAAAAAGGGTTAACAGGTTCAGATGGCACAGATACATCACTATCAGCAGCATTCCTAGGGAAAGAAAGGTTATCAGTTGCATCATCACTTCGCAAAGCATTAGCAGGTAACACAATCAGTTTCCCATCATCATTAACATCAACATCATGGTTAACGTTAACCTTATTATCAGATTGGGGAGGGGTGTCAGGGACATAGTACGCCACCATCCTCCCCAGATCAGTCCCCAATAAAACATCAGTGGGCAGGTTTTCGGACACCCCCACTTCCTTCACCCTGCTCCCGGCACCCCAGTCAATGAAAACTCGGGCTATCGGCAAGGGGTAGTGGACGCCCCCAATCCCGGTGACAGTTAAGGTTTTCCCCGGAATCAACTCTTCAGGGGCCGCCAGTTTGGGTCGGATGAGGGTTCGTTCAGCCCCGGTGTCCTTGAGGCCTGTAGCAAGACGGGCCCCCACGCGGACGGGCTGCACGTTGTCATCAACCCTCCCCACCACGCCACCCACCAAAAGAACAGAGGCGTTGGGCCCGGAGGCCTTGGCTGGGGGGTTCTTCTGCCTCTCCGGACAGGTGGCTCTGATGTGTCCAGTCCTTTTACAGGAGAAACACTGGCGGGGTCTGATGTAGGCCGGGCGCTGGCAAAGGGGATAGTGCCTCCAGAGGGACGGCTGGCAGGGGCACTGGGGTTGGTTGCAGGCTTACCCCCTCCCCAGCGGGTGGTGACGGGCTTCCGCACCTCGGGTTTCCGGTTGGCCTCATAGCTGTCGGCGATCCGGGCTGTTGTGACCGCGTCCTCTGGTTCTCGGTCCAGGATGAACTGTCGGACCTCAGCTGGGCACAGATGCAGGAACTGGTCTTTGATCATCAGGTCTTTCAGCTCCTCATAGGTGTCAACTGACAGTCCATGGATCCACTGGTCAAAGTGGGTCCTGAGTCCTTGCATCACATCGCTATAACTGTCGTGTGGGCCACGTTGGAGGTTCCGGAACTTCTTTCGGTATACCTCAGGGGTTAGCTGGTACTTGGCAATCAGGGCCTGCTTGATGGCCTCATAGTCACTGTCTTGATCTGGCGCGAGGGAAGCGAACGCCTCCAAAGCTTTGCCCTTTAGCCCGGGGGTCAAGTACCTGGCCCATTGGTCGGCAGGCAGCCGGTACTGTCTGCAGACTTTCTCAAAGGCCCGCAGAAAAGTGTCCAAGTCTCCGTCCCTTTCCAGCACGGGAAAGTGCTCCGGCCGGGGCTTCGGAATCTGAGAGCTGCTGGGTGTACCGCTCAGGGCTGTGGAGGGCGTTGCCCCTTGTCTGAGCAGCTCCAGTTCATGGGCTCTCTGAGCTTCCCGCTCGGCTCTCTCAGCCTCCCGCTCGGCCTCTCGCTGGGCTTGGCGCTCGGCTCGGGCCTCCTGCTGGTATTGCTGAATCAGCTTCAGGCGCTCCCCCCGGTTGTCGGTGGGGAGTTCCTCCAGGGCCGCCTGCAGGTAAGGGTCCAACCCGCCCTGGGTGTAAGCCTGCAGGGTTTGGGCCTCTGCTGCCGCCCCACCTTGGCTTGGGACGGCTTCTGTGCCCTCCTCGCTCTCAGCGTGGTCCTGTGACATCAGGACCTTGATCAGTTGAGCTTTGGTTTGGCCCATGGGGTCAAGGCATCGGGAAATGCATATTCCAGCAAGAGTGTCCCTTTTCTGCAGTTTACACCACGCTTCTCCCATCCTCGCCATTGCCAAATAAAAGATAGGATAGAAAAACAAAGAGAAGGGAGGGCAACCGCAAGTACACACAATTGTCTCAGGACTAATAAACACTGAGTCTGTTCTCCAAAACTTTAGCTGCAGGGTCGCTGAAGAACCGTGCAAGTTTTTTTAGTGAATGGAATGATTGCTCAAACCAGATCACTAATGCTCTATAATCCCACCGCTTGCCACCAATATGTGATGAAACGGTGCACACACACGACGGCTGCTGCCGTCCGACCCAGTAAACTGCAGGGATTTATAATTATCCCACTTCCACTTAGGAACTTGCAGCTCTCTGGCGCCCCCCGTACCCTTAGGTCAGTCAGGGAACTGCACCTAGGATAATTAGTCGCCAGACGGGTCACTTGGATGTGTGCTGGCTATTGGGCACGCTGCAGTGAGGGAATTATAATTACTCCGAGCCGCAGCCGGGTAATACACTTATAAAACCCGCTCCGTCACCGCCAACGCCACCCCATAGGTCAACACTTCACACCCCTTCTTTATAGCTGCCACCAGCCACGGTTTACTTGGAACAATTTATCAAGAGGGTCCGTAGCAACCCCAAAACAGTAGCGTAGTACTTCAGGCGCGTGCAAATTCGTTTATAGAGCAGGAGAAACAAACTAATAAATTTATAGGTTTATTCCTTAAAAAGACAGGCAGTGCTTATACAATATAAAAAGATGGAACAAACTGAGACAATATCGTTATGTACAAATGCAGTTATAAAATAAAATAGGATTAAAGATGAAAATCACTCACATGGTAGTTATAGGCAAGACTGGCTGGGGGTGGAGCCACACGTCATAGTTCATTTGCAGATCTCTTAGTCAAGACGTCACAGCAAGGAATGAGAAAGGGGGGGCTCGCCACAGGATTTATACCTGGGGCTGCTGACCTCACAAAAGGGGCTGGTTTTTCTGGCCACCTCCCAGGGACAGAAGTGTATGATTTGAGCTCTGAAATATCATAAGGTCCATCCCTCGTCCTGTGAGCCTAGCAGAATAACGGCAGACCTATCAATGATCTTACTTTAAAATGACAGTTCAAATGAGTCCAAACTTGGCTGAGCTAGTTCATGGGGAATCCGAGAATTCCATTTCTCGGGTTCTGTTGGAGTTACGGGTTCACCAGTACCACGGGAACGATGCCTATGGACACAGGTTTCAAAACAGTAACTTTCGTGTTTCTGACGCAAATCCCCATCGTGTTATATCCAAAACAGAATGAAGTCTCCAAAATGGCTGCTAGGGTAGGGACAGCACATGTTGCTGACAATGGGGACCCCTGCGGTGAAGCGGCAAAACTTCCAGCACTGGTAGCTCAGGTTACACTGAGCTTGACTGCAGGTTGGGAGGGGGAAGGGAAGCGTGAGCTGCAGAGAAAAGGAGGGAGGGGTAACTTTGCCCTGTGCTTGCAAACGGTGGGGGTTGTAGTACTATGGGGGAACATTCTGGAAACAGCACAAGAAATGAAGCTTGCAGTATCATCACAGAAGGATGAATGGACAAATGTACCAAGACAATCTTAATAAAATCTGCCACCATCCGTCAGGATGATTAAGGTGAAACGAGGGTGGTGTAAGGTTCTGTGTACATGTTCCTGAAACTCAGTTTGTTCGTCAGCCATTTTACTTTCTGTCTTGCTGCAGCTATCTTGCCCTCAGTCAAAATGGAGTTTCCAGCTTGCATGTTCCCGCCCTGATTCTCTCCTTTTGCTTCTTAAGCAGCCACAGCTGAGCAATCAGTGCTTCAGAATCTAGCCTGCAGTGAACCTGTGACCTGACTCCTAAAGCCTTGGACCTTGTACTCCAGCTATTCCTACTGAGGAACTCTGAAGCACTTGTGGACTCTGAACCCTGCTCTTTGAAAGACCCACGTTTGCATGGACTTACGGTAACAGAGAAGAAGATCCTGAACCTGTTGTGGAGAGTGATTGCTGAGCTTAGATTACTCTGGCCTGCTGTGTCTCCTGCTTCTGTGTCTGCAAACTGTGTGACTATTTTTGCCAACTTGTATGAAGTAATATAAGACTTTCTATATCAAACCTGTGTCTCATGTATTTTCATCGCACCCAAGCACAAGACGCTATATGAACTGTACTACATACATTACAAGATTCTGAAGTCAAAACGTTAGTGTCTGCTGGGTCTGGAAAGGCTGTGTCTGCTGTAACTGTGGATATCGGATGTCCGGTTGTACTTTCTGTGATGACAGTGGTTGTGACTTCTCACAACCATTCCAGGTGAGCAATTCCCTTAAGTGGTTTTTTTTCTGCAGTGTTACCACAGGTAAACACTATTGTTTGTTTTTTTTTTTTTTCTTTTCTCTTTTTTGTCTGCTGTAACTGTGGATATCAGATGTCCGGGTGAACTTTCTGTGATGATAGTGGTTGTGACTTCTCACAACCATTCCAGGTGAGCAGTTCCCTTAATTTTTTTTTCTCTCTGCAGTGTTACCACAGGTAAACACTATTGTTTTTTTTTTCTCCTCTCCTCTTCTTCCAGTACTCCTGTCTTAAAAGATCTGGAAAATGGAGGCCCGCATAAAGGAACTTTGCGGAGTGACTGATAATATCCTTGCAGATTTGCAGAATATAAAGACCCGTTTTTCAAGCCTACAGGACCTCACTAATCACAATTTGCAAGTGTTTGGACAGACTGCCCAGGATTTGCGAGCCAGGATTGAGGTTCTAGAAGAGCGAGTCCAGGCTCCTGCCGTAGCCCCGAGTTCTGGGATTCCCAAGTTGCCCCCTTTTCGTTTTGGCGGTGAACGTGAGAAATTCAGGGGATTTATTAATCAATGCAATCTTTTTTTTTCTGCACATGCTTCACAATTTCCCACTGAACGATCTAAGGTGCTTACTATAATTATGTTGCTTACCAACAAGGCTTTGATGTGGGCAAACCCTCTGATTGAGACTGAGGATGATTGTTTGAATCACCTTGATGCTTTTATTTCAGCCATGGGGCAGGTGTTTGATGACCCCAATCGAGGTGCAACAGCTGAAGCAGCCATGTTAGCTTTGCGCCAAGGTAAGCACTCGGTAGCTGAATATGCCTTGGATTTCAGGAGATGGGCCCTTGATACCACCTGGGACAGTTCCGCCAAAAAATCTATTTTTCGAAAGGGGTTATCTCCACTGATTAAGGATGAACTTGCTCGTGCCGACCCTCCCACTGCGTTAGGTGACTTTATTAACTACTGCATCCGTATTGATACTCGTCTGACTGAACGCAGGCAAGAGAGATGGTTCGAAAGCAATCGCACTAACCTTTTCCTACCTTCCTCTCCAGCTAAGGAACCTTTGAGTAGGATTACACGGGAACCTGAACCTGAACCCATGCAGGTAGACTCTTTACAACGACGGGTTAGTGATGCACGCAAGGAACATCGTTTTAAGGAGAATCTATGTTTCTATTGTGGTAAGTCAGGGCACTTCATTATAAACTGCCCCAGCCGTTCTCGTAAGACTACTGCAGCACTCATTCATTGTGAGTGTTGCGAGAGGGGATCTGTCAGGTCCGAGCCTCAGGCTCCAGAGAGATCTACAGCAACAGATCTTGATTTCTCGGACTTAAACTCCGTTACCTCTGAGGACGTTGACTGTGTAAACGCTGCCATTTTTCAAGTTTCCTCAGCGGTGTCCCAGCTGAGTTGTAAGAAAAACAATTCTCATTGCTTTCTTTCCATCAAACTCTGGGTTGACTCAGCTTGGGTGTCTAGCTCTGCTATGATCGACTCAGGGGCAAGTGGAAATTTTATGGATGTCTCCTTTGCTCTGAAACAGGGATACGTTCAGTGAAGAAGGCTACTCCAGTACAGATGGAAACTGTGGATGGCTCCCTGCTGACCTCTGGACCAGTGGATCAGGAAACAGAGCCTTTGAGGGTTCTTATGGGTAAAGATCATCAAGAGAAACTGTCCTTTATGCTTATCTCTTCTCCCCACTTTCCCATTATTCTAGGGCTACCATGGCTGCAGGCTCAGAGTCCTACCATTAACTGGGAGACCAAGGAATTACACTTTCCAGAGAAACAGATGAGTCCAAAAGTTTCAGCTTGCTCTGTTCCTTAAGGAACCATGTCAGTCCCTGAACTACCAGCTGTATACCAGGACTATGTGGATTTATGTGACAAGAAGAACGCTGACCAGCTTCCTCCTCACCGTCCATATGATTGTCCAATTGAATTATTGCCTGGAGCAGAGATACCTTTTGGTAAGATCTACCCCCTGGCGGGGCCCGAGCTAAAGGCTTTAAAGGATTATATAGACGAAAATCTAGCCAAGGGCTTCATACGCCCCTCTTCATCTCCTGCAGGTGCACCCATCTTCTTTGTAAAGAAGAAAGATGGATCTCTGAGACCATGCGTAGACTATAGGAACTCAATAAGGTTACTATTAGAAACCGTTATCCATTGCCTTTAATCCCTGAGTTATTGGAGAGAGTGCGACATGCCAAAATTTTCTCTAAACTAGATCTTCGTGGGGCCTATAACTTAGTCCGTATTAGACCTGGGGATGAATGGAAGACTGCATTCAGGTCACGCTATGGACACTTTGAATATCTAGTTATGCCTTTTGGTCTGAGTACCGCCCCAGCCACTTTCCAACACTTGGTGAATGACATCTTCAGGGATCTCCTAGATACATTCGTGGTAATTTATTTGGATGATATTCTAATTTTTTCTAACTCCACAGAGGAACATCATGGACATGTGAGAATGGTCTTGGAACGTCTAAGACAAAATCATCTTTACATCAAACTTGAAAAGTGTGAATTCCATAGGACCGAAATTCAATTTCTGGGGTATGTACTGTCTACACAAGGAATTAGTATGGATGGAAGCAAAACCCAAGCCATCAAGGATTGGCCAAGTCCTAGAAATGTGAAGGAGGTACAGCGCTTCATCGGGTTTGCCAACTTCTATAGACGTTTCATTAGAAATTTCTCTGAGGTAGTGTCACCTATCACCCAACTTACCCGGAAAGAGTCTAGGTTCTCCTGGACTCCCCAAGCCCAGGAAGCATTTTCCCGTCTAAAAGATAAATTTACCACCGCACCTATCTTAGTACATCCCAACCCCGAGCTTGCCTTCATAATAGAGGTGGATGCTTCAGACTGTGCCGTTGGAGCTATACTCTCTCAGAGAACAGGTGAGAAGAATGTCTTGCATCCCTGTGCCTTCTTTTCCCAGCAGTTGTCTTCGGCTGAGAGGAACTACGATGTGGGCAATAGAGAGTTGTTGGCCATTATTGCCGCCTTCAAAGAATGGAGACACCTTCTTCAGGGAGCTGCACAGCAAATAGTCGTCCTGACAGACCATCGTAACCTTGAGTTTATCAGGTCGGCTAAGTGCCTGACTCCTCGCCAGGCTCGCTGGAATCTTTTCTTAAACCAATTTAATTTTATCATTTCTTATAGACCAGGATCGCGCAATGGAAAGGCTGATGCACTCTCTAGGATTTACTCAGCAGAGACACGTCCAATTACTCCTCCTAAGACTATTCTTCCTGACTCTAGATTCCTAGGAGTAATTCATAATCAAGACCTACTTAAGGACATCAAGGAAGCATACCATGCGGATTCCTTTTTGGCACAACCCCCAAGGGACGTAAGTCTTGTCTTTAAGAATGGTGTGTGGATTCAGGGACAACGCCTGTATATTCCTGAAACAGTCAGATTGAGAGTATTGCAACTCATTCACGATTCCAAGATAGCTGGGCATAGAGGAATTCTAAAGACACAGGAATTTCTCTCTCGTTTCTTTTGGTGGCCCACTTGCAGGAAGGATGTTTTAAACTATGTCACTTCATGTGAAGTCTGTGCAAGATGCAAAACACCTCGCTCCTCACCAACTGGTCTGTTACAGCCTCTTCCCACCCCGTCCCGCCCGTGGGGATCCATTTCTATGGACTTCATTGTGGAGTTACCAACCTCTCAAGGGAAGAACACCATTCTAGTGGTGGTTGACCGTCTAACAAAGGCAGCTCATTTTATCCCTTGTGTCGGCTTACCCACTGCAAAACAGACATCAGATTTGATGATTAAAGATGTGTTTCGCTTACATGGAGTACCGGATGAGGTTATTTCGGATCGAGGGGTGCAATTCACTTCTAGGTTTTGGCAAAATTTCTGTGCAGCATTGGACATTAAAGTAAACCTTTCTTCTGCTTTTCATCCCCAGACTAATGGACAGACCGAACGAACCAATCAAACCCTGGAGCAGTATCTCCGCTGCTTTATCTGCCACCTACAGGATGATTGGGTGGATCTACTTCCATTAGCTGAGTTCTCGTATAACAACTCTCAGAGTGCCTCCACTAAGCAGTCTCCTTTTTACTCTAATCTAGGTTATCATCCTAACATTCTACCACGATTTCCCATAGAAACGCCTTTACCAGCAGTGGCTGAAAGAATCACGTCTTTACAGAAGAATATGGATCTTCTAAAGGAGAATCTGGAATCGGCTCAGGAAAGGTACAAGAAAGCAGCAGATAAATTTCGTAAACCTGCACCAGCTTTCAAGGTAGGAGACTTGGTCTGGCTGTCAACCAGAAATCTTAAGTTAAGGATTCCATCGTCTAAGTTGGGACATAAGTACATTGGACCCTATAAAATCAGTAAAATTATAAGTGCCGTTGCTTGTCGTCTTCAACTGCCCAGAACTATGAGAATTCACCCTGTCTTTCATGTATCCCTACTAAAGGCTGCGACACCCAATACGTTTCCTGGACGTTCTTCTCCTTGCCCTGACCCAGTGCTAGTCGATGGTCAGGAAGAATTTGTGGTGGAAAGGATTTTAGATTCCAGGTTGTATAGAAATCAGTTACAATATCTGATTAAATGGCAGGGCTACCCAGTGGAGGACAACTCATGGGAACCAGTCAATAACGTTAATGCTCCTCGCTTGCTCCGTCAGTTTCATCAGAGGTACCCACACAAGCCTGGCCTGAGATCATCCGGAGGTTGTCCCTAAGGGGGGAGTAATGTAAGGTTCTGTGTACATGTTCCTGAAACTCAGTTTGTTCGTCAGCCATTTTACTTTCTGTCTTGCTGCAGCTATCTTGCCCTCAGTCAAAATGGAGTTTCCAGCTTACATGTTCCCGCCCTGATTCTCTCCTTTTGCTTCTTAAGCAGTCACAGCTGAGCAATCAGTGCTTCAGAATCTAGCCTGCAGTGAACCTGTGACCTGACTCCTAAAGCCTTGGACCTTGTACTCCAGCTATTCCTACTGAGGAACTCTGAAGCACTTGTGGACTCTGAACCCTGCTCTTTGAAAGACCCACGTTTGCATGGACTTACGGTAACAGAGAAGAAGATCCTGAACCTGTTGTGGAGAGTGATTGCTGAGCTTAGATTACTCTGGCCTGCTGTGTCTCCTGCTTCTGTGTCTGCAAACTGTGTGACTATTTTTGCCAACTTGTATGAAGTAATACAAGACTTTCTATATCAAACCTGTGTCTCATGTATTTTCATCGCACCCAAGCACAAGACGCTATATGAACTGTACTACATACATTACAGGTGGACATTTCAGAAAGACAATGATCCCAAACACACAGCCAAGGAAACTCTCAATTTGTTCCATAGAAAGAAAATAAAGCTGCTAGAATGACCCAGCCAATCACCGGATCTGAATAGAAAATTTACGAAGAGAACTAAAACTCAGAGTTCATAGAAGGAGCCCAGGAGACCTTCAGGATTTTAAGAGTGTATGTGTGGAAGAATGGGTCAAAATCACAGCTGAGCAATGCATGTGACTAGTTTCTTATTCTTTTATTTTTTGGCGATATAGGAGGAAAATATAAAGAAAAATAGGACATACATGACTATGTATAACTAATATACCTGTCACAATTACAGAGGAAATCAGCAATAAAAATGATTATTAATAATATGTTCAAATGTCCCTAAAGGTCTTTTAAGACCTTTTGAGGGGGACCACGTCTCCTAGGATCCAGCAACTCCTGCTCACTCCCTAGACCCAGTGACTACATGATCACTGTATACAAAAGAGGAAGCACATTCAATGGTTCCTAATCTGGGAACACAACAATTAGGCTGGTTTTACACTTACCGTGTTTTTGCAGCCCCAGTGCATTTCTAAGGTGCCGCAAAAATTCTACTGAGGGCCGTGAAAAGGTGAACGGATGAACTCTACATGCCTGGTTCCCACCGTGAAGCATGGAGGAGGAGGTGTGATGGTGTGGGGGTGCTTTGCTGGTGACACTGTTGGGGATTTATTCAAAATGGAAGGCATACAGAACCAGCATGGCTACCACAGCATCTTGCAGCGGCATGCTATTCCATCCGTTTTGCGTTTAGTTGGACCATCATTTATTTTTCAACAGGACAATGACCCCAAACACACCTCCAGACTGTGTAAGGGCTATTTGACCAAGAAGGAGAGTGATGGGGTGCTACGCCAGATGACCTGGCCTCCACAGTCACCAGACCTGAACCCAATCGAGATGGTTTGGGGTGAGCTGGACCGCAGAGTGAAGACAAAAGGGCCAACAAGTGCTAAGCATCTCTGGGAACTCCTTGGAAGACCATTTCCGGTGACTACCTCTCGAAGCTCATCAAGAAAATGGCAAGAGTGTGCAAAGCAGTCATCAAAGCAAAAGGTGGCTACTTTGAAGAACCTAGAATATAAGACATATTTTCAGTTGTTTCACACTTTTTTGTAAAGTGTAATGTATAATTCCACATGTGTTAATTCATAGTTTTGATGCCTTCAGTGTGAATTTACAATTTTCATAATCATGAAAATACAGAAAAATCTTTAAATGAGAAGGTGTGTCCAAACTTTTGGTCTGTACTGTATGTGTACTGACAAAGACCTGGTGGGCATACTGCAATATATAATTGTCTGATAAATCCGGTTTTCAAGCACTTTATATACTGGGTATTTAAGATGCAGTATGGTAACACAGGACTGTTGTGTTTGGTATAAAGGTGAAGTATCATATGGACACCTTTTGTTGATATTGTGTGGACCAATACCTTGTTTTATCAGCTTTAGTTTGGTAACCTTGTGTTTTTTTGGGCACCTTGCACTTTATTATGGGAATTCTTATCTATTTTGAAATAAAAGTTATATCTTAATCCAATTGCTGTATTGTACTGAAGAGTGGATTTACCACCCCCACAGTTACATGATCTCCTGCAAGATGGTAATTTGTCAACCGCATGAATGTTCATGGTCTAGGTGGCCAGACAGTAGTTAAGGGGAATCTGTCACCATGTTTTTGCTACCCCATCTGAGAGCACTATGATGTAGGAGCAGAGATCCTTATATTCCAGTGATGTAACACTTGCTGGGCTGCTTACTGTTATTTTATAAAAAAAAAATTACTGTTTTATCTGCTGTAGCTCTGCACTACACAATACATAGGCAGAAAGCAGTCAATCAGTGGCGAGGGCATGGTTATACAGAACTACTGAGTATGGAAGGCTACATAACAGCACGTTTACTTGTTGTCTAGCTATAATCTGCCAGTAATAAAAAAGGGATTTTTTCAAATTTACCACAAGCAGCCCAGTAACTGACATACTGCTGGAATTAGGGACGCTCTTTCTACATTATACTGCTCTGAGATTAGGTGGCAAAAATCTGGTGAATCAGTCAGCAAGATTTTGCTATGTAATCGGAGAGCAGCATGATGTAGGGACAAAGACCCTGATTCCAGCTATCTTTCACTTAGTATCACAAGTGCTGCACTCAGTAAACTATCACTATGTTCTCTGCTGCAGATTTAGAAGTGTTCCCAATGTTAAGCCCTCTATAACCCCGCTAAAACAACTCATTAGCAGCTTTTTGTGTACATTGTATATTAAAAGAAAGATGCTAATCAGTGGTGGGGGCGTGGCTGGACACAGGAGACATGAGGGCAGCTTATCCTGTAGTGATAATCTCTTGTTAATAAAACTCTGATTGTATAGAAACATCAAAACACAGCCTAGTAAGTGACATCACTGGAATCAGGGTCTCCGCCCCTACATCATGGTGCTTTCTGATTGCACAGCTAAAAACCTGGTTACAGAATCCCTTTAAATTATAGAGTAAGTATAGATTTAATTATGGGAAGCCTATCAATAAATCTACCACCAATTAGTAGTCTTCAAAAGACATACACGTTTCGATCACCAAAAGATAGAAGTTATTTTAGAGGAACTGACTGAGTGATGGGCCAAAGAACTCCAGAAACATTAAAGGGATTGGAATCTATAACGTTATTAACGTTATTTTACCAAACTCGTTGAGGACATGACTTTATAGCACTTGCTAATATACAAGTATTACAGATTCTCCTCCTCCCCAACTGATTCGTAGCCTTCCGCACAGTCTATACAACTCTCCTGTCTACAAAATGACTGTTCATGGAGGAGCAGGTGACCAGACTCGTCCATCAGCCAATTGTAACAGAGCTTCCCCATGTGCAGTGTCCTTTAATTGGAGGAGGTTGATTGACAGGTCTGGTCAAATGCTCCTCCATGAACAAGTGCAGGTGAAGGGTCTGTAATACTTATATACTAGTCCCTAAAACATTTGTTACAATAAAGATAAAGTGTCCAACTGTTTTAATTTAGAGGAAATGGGTAAACTGCTGGATGAACGTAATTTCACATTACTGTGGCATGACGGATGCAAACATTGCTCTGCAATAGATTTACAAGAAAATCCCATCACTATCCCGGACTATTCTCTCTATTAAACTTCTGGTGCTGATTTCTTATTGGCTCTAGCCATTTAAGTGTCCTACACATAAGAACATGGGGTGGTTTTCAATTCCCAGCTGTAATTTCAATAACTGGGGGTGTACATAGGTCATTAATGTCTGATTGTAGGGGAGGCAACACCCGGCATCCTGGTCGATCCGCGGATCTCGGTGTCGGCAGCTGGAACGGAGCAGTTATGAAGCTGTACAGCGCAGCTCCATCTACAGTATAGTGGCCTCGGCTAAATCAATAGGGGGCGGATGTGCAGCACCACTATACAGTAAACGGAGCTGCGCTGTACAGTTCAGTAACTGCTCAGTTGTAGTCGCCACCGAGACGAAGAACAACTGATCGTCAGGACTTGCCAGGAGTCACACAACCTCCGATCTGACATTGCTGACCTATCCTACCGACAGACCATCAATGTTAAAGAGTTGAGCAACCTCTTTAAGGATGGTAAATGGGTAATTATAAATTTTGCTACCAAGGTAAACTATGCTGCCTTATCACTCATTATAGTATATATTGTATAATACAGCTAACCCCTAACATGCCATAAGGATCCCAGAAAGCAAGTGTTGTCCTTGTGATTTCCACAGCAATAACTTCTACACATGGGAGTGAAATATTGGTTCCTATAACAGGGACATATGAGAGCCAATTGACTTGAGGAAAAAACAAAAATTTAAAAATAATTTTCTTACACGAACACCTGACCATTAACATCTAACCAGTTATTCACAATGGATGGGACAATTTTGTCCAAATCTAGATGAGATCCAAATTGCAGGACCCCACACAGACAGCTGGAGTGCGGGAAACCATAGACTAAACAGGAATTTCTCAACATGGACAACAGCTCTCCACATTCTATTTTTATCTTTCATGACAATTAAATGTACAATAGTTTCACACCAAATCTATAGATAAGCATGTTCTTGTTGCGCCCTTATTCCCCACAAGTTAAACTTGTGTTTGGTGCACATCCAATCTAATATATCGGGGACCTGTTTGCAATTTGTGATTAACTTCCCAGAGGGCAGTCAGTGGAGCCGCCATTTCCATGAGGAAACTGATGGGTCGTGTGGTAAAATGTAATATGAAGAGAAATAGAACTTCCTTCAACTCATCTTCCAGAAGAAAATCCCAATGAAAAAATTGCCATGACTACAGGAAAAGAAGACATTTTGAAAGAGTCACGCAAAGAAGTTCACCATGAAAGAAAATGGAAAGGCGAACTCTCCCTTGGAACTGCTTAACCCAATCAATCTCACCCACCGGGAACACGGAAATTAAAAGGAATAAACCTCTGCTCAGAAAGCTGAAACAGGGGATAGGAAGCCACAAAGCCAAATGCGAAGCTGAGGAGTCCCCAATTAAATCCATTCCTGGCACTGCCACGCAAGCTGGAATGCAGGTGGAGAAAGGCCCACCACAAATTCAGCTCTCAAGTCCAATGAACCTGAAAACCAGCAACTCAGGAGATCCCCTTAAGGGTGTGAGAGCAAAAGAAATTTACTGAAAGTGTCCACTTCACAGATCGCTGAGTGAATTTGAAACCTGTGAGTCCCAGGGTAGAAGCACATGAAGGCATAGGTGACAAAAAGGTTGTAATTGCTGACACCACAAAGATGCAGCTTCACAATTACAAAGTAGCACACCAGTCCACCAACACAAGAAAAACCAAGGTAACACCAGGCGAAATATGGTTTGGGGTTGTTTAACCCACAAACAAGGATTGACAGCTGCTGTAGTACCCTTAGGTGGGGAGATCCCGCTGTATAGAGCAAGTAGTGGGAGGATAAGAGTTGTAGTTTGAGCTGCTGATGTAATTCAAGAACTAAGAAGATATTCTACATGATTGACCATGCAGTTTATTCTTAATGTGTTTTGAAGTTGGACCAACTTCTTTATCAGGAGAGTTAAATATTGTGGGTCTCTTCATAAAAAGGCTGGTCCAACTTCGAAACGCATTGAGAATAAACAGCATAGTCTTGTACAACGTCTTCTGGATTCACAAATTACATCAGCAGCGCAGACTACTACTACTATCCTCCCACTACTTATCCGCCATCACAGTCATATAGCTCATGTGCTGTAATATTCAGGTTCCCTTCCCACAAGGGGAATCAAATTTGGATTTACTGATATCCTCTAAACAGTTCTCATTCAACACTTCCATACTAACATGGTCTGTACAACTGGACTTGCGCATAGAAAATATGGTGCCAATATTCAAAAAGGAACTTGGAGATTATAGGTGCGTAAGGTTAACCTCTACCATTGGCAAATCCTTGAGGGTTTCTAACAATACCTGGAGTATATCAATTAGAATAACCTCATGATCCAACAGCAACATATCGTTATGAGGAATTGCTCCTGTCAGACTAATTTGATAAGGGGAAGGGAAGGATTTTTTACTCCTAATATGGAGCAACTAGAATCTGCCTCATAGGGTTTTTGACTTCCTCTGGGTCAGCATGTTAGGTTATAGGTTGAACTCAATGCTCTTGTGTCTTCATTCAACTTTAAAACTAAGAAACTATAATTTTCAAGCCCTGTAACTAGCCATCTGCTCTTGTTAATTGAGTGGTTTATTTTTCATCAGAATTCTGCCAGAACTTAATTTGCTTCCAAATCTCAGCATCCATTGTTCCTTCCATTATCCAATGGCTTACCTGCAATAAACTCAATAACTGACTATCTGTTGCACCTGTATACCTTTTGACAGAAAGGAGAGCAACAGCTGAGACAAAAAATTGCCTCCACATAACGTAATTCCTTTCAGCATCTCTGATGCTGGAGACAGATTACACTTGACAACAGGCAGTGGACACTAAAAGGGAGAGACAGCTACTGGCTGGCACATGGAAGTAATTTTTCAGGTTAAGACAACTGAGTTCATAAATGAAGTGACTTGCAGTTTGGCTATTTAACATATTTTGTTTGTGACCATTAAGACATACTTTTTTTGTGTATTTGCAAATTGTAAACTTCGCTCTGCAGGTTAAAGTCTGGAAATGTATTTGGGAATGTACCTGGATGTTCCTGGCACTCAGGGTATATCAGATCATCACTGTAACAAACAGAATGTCTTCATTCCAAGAAAAAAAAAAGAACAAGTTTGGCCCCAGCATTAATTTCTGTCATTTAACATCGTTCCTTTCCGGATTGTTTTGACTAAAAGGAAGAATAATCAGCGACAATTGGGAAGGCACATAGTGCAAGTTTCTCTAGTCTCAGCAATTTTTGTCACGGTCACATCTTTGAATTTTCATGGCTTCCTAAGAATTAACAATCACAGGAATATGTACTTCCTTTGAAAATATAATAATCTCTGCTATCAATGATAAATGAAAGTCTTGGTGATCGGTCATTGTCTACATTACACAAGCTCATCCGTATCTTCATTTAAAGTCTGTAGACTGTCTGCGGGCCTTCAAAGGACACTTTTTTTCCTATTTAAATAAATTATTACCCTCGTAAAATAATGTTCCGTATTGCAAGAAGTGGAACTCAAGCACGGTGCTGGCATTTCACTAGCATTTGACTTGAATAATTTAGGCTTTTAAATTCTTGATTACACCTCATGCTTACGTATCAGAGCACAATCCTGAGAGTATTATAGCTTGCAAAATGAGAATGGCAAACTCTATCTTCAACATCTATTGCTCAGTGCTTGAGCTGGAATAGTGTTGTGTTTCCTGACGGAGGTCATTCTACGTGCGCTTGTGTGTTAGTGCCAAACACAATCACAGCTTACACACACACAGTCATTCAAGCACAAAGTACCCGATCCCAGGAATACAAAAGATCCTTACGTATTGGTAAAGAACCAATTGTTATTTGTCTCATCAAGGCCGACTGTGTGAAAAATGATAAAATATATACACCATCTTTTTAATTTTTTGTGGCCCAGACACCACACTGCAGTAGCCGCCTAAACCCAAAGCCATGTCCATAAGTGGTGGCTGAGTTTCTGTAAGTATTTTGATGATTCAATGCACAATTTTCAGATAATGCAGCAGGGTTTATTCCACTAAATTGGGCAGCCATTAGGAGGATAGGAGCAAAAAAACAGCCAGGGCAGCCGAACACCAGAGAGGTTGGGAACTAAAAGGTTGCAGACCCCTAAACTAACCGCACAACTAGAAGCAGCCGTGGGACGTACCTACGGTGACCTAGACGCCACTGCACGGCCGGAGAGAATATCTACACCTGAAGATAGAAAGAGGATAGCTAACTGCCCCAGAGTAGAGCCCCAAAGGAATAGGCAGCCCCCACACATTTAATGGCGGTTAGACAAGATGAAATACAAACGCAGGTAGAAAATAGAGTAAGCAAATTCTGGGCCAAAAGCTATCTAGACAGGACCGGACAGGAAAGAATACTGTCTACAACCCAGCAAAACCCTAGGAAAATTTCCAACACTTCTGATTCAAAAAATGCTGAGATCACACTATCTCGCCCCCACTTAATCAGACCTCTGGTGTGAACACGCCGCTACCCAGCAGCACTGAAACAACAGGAACAGAGCAAATGAACAGAAACTAATGAGAACCAGAGACCAGCACAGGCCCCAGTAGGGGACCCGGCTGACCTCACCAAGCAGGGCAGCAAAAACAAAGAAAATCTGACCACAGAAAAAAAGCAGAAAGTAACTTATCTGAATGTTCGCAGGAGACAGCAGAAAACCAACTGACTTCCAAACTAGACCAGGAAGAGGAAACTAATCACCGGCGAGGATCATGGGAGGGCAGCTCACTTATATCAGCCCAGTCCGTCTCTCCTGATTGCCAATCATCACTTCCAGGTGATAAAGCCTTGTCATTCAATACACCTTCAATACCATCAGCAACCACCAGAGGGAGCCTCAGCTCAGAAGTCATTTCCAACATGTTCACAACAGTTTGCGTGGAAACATACCTTTAAGGGAACCTGTCATGTCCTCAAAGATAAACCTCAGCTTTTGACATACATGTACGTCTAATGGCATCAAGTTGTTAATAGTGTTTGGGGATGTGACAGGATTCCTCTAAAAAAACACTCTTATTGACATTGTTATGGTCTAGAACAGTGTGAATATATACAGTCACAGCCAAAAGTGTTTTCACCCTTCAAATTGTTCCAGAAAATTAAGTATTTCTACCAGAAAATTATTGCAGTTACACATGTTTTGTTATATACCGTATATACTCATGTATAAGCCGACCCGTGTATAAGCCGACCCCCCTAATTTTGCCACAAAAAACTGGGAAAACTTATTGACTTGCGTATAAGCCTAGGGTGAAAAATGATTATGCCCCCATATGATGCTCCACAGATTATGCCCCCATATGCTCCACAAATTATGCCCAATATGCTCCACAGATTATGCCCCCATATGCTCCAGATTATGCCCCCATATATTCCACAGATTATGCCCCATATGTTCCACAGATTATGCCCCCATATGCTCCATATTATGCCCCCATATGTTCCACAGATTATGGCCCCATATGCTCCATATTATGCCCCATATGCTCTAGATTATGCCCCATATGTTCCACAGCTTATGCCCACATATGCTCCATATTATGCCCCCATATGCTCCAGATTATGCCCCATATGTTCCACAGCTTATGACCCCATATGCTCCATATTATGCCCCCATATGCTCCATATTATGCCCCATATGCTCCATATTATGCCCCATATGCTCCAGATTATACCCCATATGTTCCACAGTTTATGCCCCCATATGCTCCAGATTATGCCCCATATGTTCCACAGCTTATGCCCCCATATGCTCCAGATTATGCCCCATATGTTCCACAGCTTTTGCCCCCATATGCTCCATATTATGCCCCCATATGCTCCAGATTATGCCCACATATGCTCCATATTATGCCCCCATATGCTCCATATTATGCCCCATATGCGCACAATTATGCCCCATAGTATAGGCCTCATATGCTGCTGCTGCTGCTGCAAAAAAATGACATACTCACCTCTCGTCGCTGGGGGCCAGGTGCCGGTGTCCTGAGCAGGCGGGGGTTGTCACCGCTCGCTCAGGACCCCGGCACCTGAGATATTTACCTGTCCCTCGGTCCACCGCAGCGCACTGCTCCCTCGGTCTGACTCCTCTGTGTGTGAATGATCAGGCAGGGGGCGGGACGCGCACTAACGACGTCATTGCGCCCTCTGCCTGATCATCAGTCAGACCGAGGGAGCAGTGCACTGCGGTGGACCGAGGGATAGGTAAATATCACTATACTCACCCCTCCGCCGCGCGTCCCTGCAGCCTCTCCTCTTCTCCCGGCGCTCTCCGCAGCGCTTCAGTCCTGCAGCGGTCACGTGCTACCGCTCATTAAAGTCATGAATATGTGCATATTCATGACTTTAATGAGTGGTGCCATGTGACAGCTGCAGGAAGGAGCCGTTGATCGTGGGAGAAGCAGGGGGGCTGCAGAGGCCGCGCCGGCGGAGGGGTGAGTATGATCCGACACCCCCGCTCCCCCTCCCCCGCCGACCCCCGTATATGACCCGCGTATAAGCCGAGAGGGGGACTTTCAGCCCTAAAAAATGGGCTGAAAATCTCGGCTTATACATGGGTAATACGTACATGTTTATTTCCTATGTGTGTATTGGAACAGCACAAAAAAAGCGAGAGAAAAAAGGCAAATTGGACATAATTTCACACAAAGCTCGAAAACTGGGCCAGACAAAATTGTTGGCACCTGCAACTTAATATTTTGTTGCACGCTGTTTCAAATTAATAAACTGCAATCAATCACTTCCTATAACCATCAACAAGCTTCTTACACCTCTCAACTTGAATTTTGGACCACTCTTCTTTTGCAAACTGTAGCAGGTCTTTCATATTTGAAGGCGCCTTCTCCTAACAGCAATTTAAAGATCTCTCCACAGATGTTCAAAGGGATTTAGATCCAAACTCATTGCTGGCCATTTCAGAACTCTCTAGAACTTTGTTTCCATCCATTTCTATGAGCTTCTTGAAGTATGTTTGGGGTCGATGTCCTGCTGGCAAACCCATGATCTAGGGCACAAACCCAGCTTTCTGACACTGAGAACTACATTGTGACCCCAAATTCTTTGGTAACTTTTAGATTTCATGATGCCTTGCACACAGTCAAAGCACCCAGTTTTCATTTTTTTGTAGGCCTCATTCCGTTTTCGGTAAACATAGAATGAAGTGCTTTAACAAAAAGCTCTATCTTGGTCTCATCTGTCCACAGGACACTTTCCCAGAAGGATTTTGGCTTACTCAAGTACATTTTGACAAACTGCAGTCTAGCTTTTTATTTCTCTCTGTGAGCAGTGGGGTCCTCCTGGGTGCCCTGCCATAGCATTTTATTCAAATGTTGACAGATAGTTAGTGCTGACACTGATGCACCCTGAGCCTGCAGGACAGCTTGAATTTCTTTGGAACTTAATTGGAGCCTTTTATCCACCATTCGGACTATCCTGCGTTGCAACGTTTCATCAATTTTTCTCTTCCGTCTACATCCAGGGAAATTAGCTACAGTGCCATGGATTGTAAACTTCTTGATTATGTTGTGCACCGTGGACAAATGAACATCAAGCCCTCAGACAGTTATCTTTTTCTGTTCCCCTGCTTAGTGTGGCAGACACAAACACACAATGCAAAGATTGAGTCACCTTCTCCCCTTTTTATCTGGTTTCAAGTGTGATTTTCATATTGCCCACACCTGTTACTTGCCACAGGTGGGTTTGAACGAGTATCGCATGCTTGAAACAAAGCCGTTTACTAGTTTACCCACAATTTTGGAAAGGTGCCAGCTATTTTGTCCAGCTCATTTTGGCAATTTGTGTGAAATTATGTTCAATTTACCTTTCTTTTTTTTGTGTGGTTCCTATACACACAAAGGAAATAAACATGTGTCTAAAAAAACGTGTAATTGCAATAATTTTTTGGGAGTAATACTTCATTTTCTGGAACAATTTCAAGGGTGCCAACACTTTCGGCCATGACTTTATATAATGTAGAGTCAGTATATTAATATTTCATTGATCACTGTCTTCTCAGATTTACAGCACCGCTCCAGTCCTCTTCTGGATCATGTGATGACTATTCTGACTTGCTGGCTCACACTGCAGTTTATATGTGAGCTGGCAGTAGTAGCTATTAGAGCCTGGTTCTGACACTCCATAGACGTACATTATACAGTAAAAGGTAAAAGCGACTTCCTGCTGACACATAAACTCTACTGTGATCTGAACTGTGGAAACTTCAGTGAAGTGACTAAGAATAGGACTGCAGCGGCAATGGACAGCGGAGAAGACGATGATTGGTGAATATATTAATTCCCCTACACTACATTACATGTACAGGTTTGGCTGTTTTAGTTGTTTAACATACTAATTTAAAATTTTAATAATTATGTCCTAAATTTTTACATTGGTAAATAAAAGGAGCTTGGGTTTCTAAAGAAAAATATGTGGCTGATTCATCATTGTGCTTCGCTTTTTTTTCTGTTTTTCTGGTGTTCTGCGCCTGTTTTTTGTTTGTGCCTTTTTAAAGTTGCTTTTTATGTGTTTATCTGGAATTTTTTTAGTTCACCATTATAGGAGGGCATTTAGATCTTTTCGTCCACTACAGTCATGGCCAAAAGTTTTGAGAATGACACAAATATTAATTTTTACAAAGTCTACTGCTTCACTTTTTCTAATGGCAATTTGCATATACTCCAGAATGTTATAAAGAGTGATCAGCTTAACAGCAATTACTTGCAAAGTCAATATTTGGCTAGAAAATGAACTTTATCCCCCAAAACACATTTCAACATCATTGCAGCCCTGCCTTAAAAGGACCAGCTAACCTCTTTTCAGTGATTGCTCCATTAACACAGGTGTGGGTGTTGATGAGGACATGGCTGGAGATCAATCTGTCATGATTAAGTAAGAATGACACCACTGGACACTTTAAAAGGAGGCTGGTGCTTGGCATCATTGTTTCTCCTCTGTTAACCGTGGTTATCTCTAAAGAAACACGTGCAGTCATTATTGCAATGCACAAAAATGGCCTAACAGGGAAGAGTATTCGCAGCTAGAAAGATTGCACCTCAGTCAACAATCTATCGCATCATCAAAAACTTCAAGGAGAGAGGTTCCATTGTTGCCAAAAAGGCTTCAGGGCGCCCAAGAAACACCAGCAAGCGCCAGGACCGTCTCTTAAAAGTGTTTCAGCTGCGGGATCGGGCTACCAGCAGTGCAGAGCTTGCTCAGGAATGGCAGCAGGCAGGTGTGAGTGCATCTGCACGCACTGTGAGGAGGAGACTCTTGGAGCAACGCCTGGTCTCAAGGAGGGCAGCAAAGAAGCCACTTCTCTCCAGAAAATACATCATGGACAGACTGATATTCTGCAAAGGTACAGGCAGTGGACTGCTGAGGACTGGGGTAAAGTTATTTTCTCTGATGAATCCCCTTTTTGATTGTTTGGGACATCATGAAAACGCCTCATTCGGAGAAGACAAGGTGAGCGCTACCACCAGTCTTGTCTCATGCCAACTGTTAAGCATCCTGAAACCATTCATGTGTGTGGGGTTACTTCTCAGCCAAGGGAATCGGCTCTCTCACAGTCTTGCCTAAAAACACAGCCATGAATAAAGAATGGACCAGAATGTCCTCCAAGAGCAACTTCTCCCAACCCTTCAAGAGCAGTTTGGCGATCAACAATGCCTTTTCCAGCATGATGGAGCACCTTGCCATAAAAGCAAAGGTGATAACTAAATGGCTCAGGGAACAAAACATAGAGATTTTGGGTCCATGGCCTGGAAACTCCCCAGATCTAATCCCATTGAGAACTTGTGGTCAATCATCAAGAGACGGGTGGACAAACAAAAACTTAAAAAATTCTGACAAAATGAAAGCATTGATTGTGCAAGAATGGACTGCTATCAACAGGATTTGGTCCAGAAGTTGATTGAGAGCATGCCAGGGAGAATTGCAGAGGTCCTGAAGAAGAAGGGTCAACACTGCAAATATTGACTTGCTGCATTAACTCATTCTAACTGTCAATATAAGCTTTTGTTACCTCATATGTTTGCAATTATTATATTTCTGTCTGTGATAAAAACATCTGTCAAACACACATAAAAACCAGAGGGCAGCAGATCATGTGAAAATATAATATTTGTGTCATTCTCAAAACTTTTGGCCATGACTGTACATAATTTGTGACTTTTTACGAAAAGTACCCAAACTTTTTGCACAATGTACTCCAGTGCCCTACTAAATGATTTTCTGCACGCTAAGAAATTTTTGCAACATTTTGAAAATGCCTGACTTTTTTTGTGCTAAAATGTCACAAAAATGTTAAAGATTATTTTTTTTTTTTACTTTGCGCAAAATTCATGAACCATGTGCACCACTTTCATAAATTTTGCAGCAAAAAAAATGGCAACAAATACCACAAGACAAAAAAGAAAAGTGATGGAAATTATGATTTGGGGCCGATGTGTTATATGTGAGGCCCCTTCAATGCGTGCAGGTACAGGAGAACATCTGTTGGGGGCTTTATGTAGTTATGGGCAAAAGCTTTGCCTAAATAACAATGAAGAAGGCCCTTCGATCGCACATTGATGGCTTATTCCCACAGGTAACTCTTTAAGGCCTTTTTCCACTTTGAATGCCTTTCGATAGGATAACTAAATTGCTGGGATTTCTTGGGGAAATCGTTGGAAAATGCTTATTTCTGCCTCTTGGACATTTGGATGACTGTCAATGAAACGGTTTATTGCTAATAGAGGTAATGGCAAAGATAAGGAAAGTTTGTAACCTAACAAAGACTTACTGTACTGCCTGAAATATCTATACAAGAAATAGGTGAAATAGATCTCAGCACAGTATATTAGTCCAGAGCTGTATTTCATAATTCTGGGTGGTTAAAACTCACCAGCTTAGGTTGAGCCTCAGTTTTGGAAATGTATGTTATTTGGCATTCTCAAAGAGTTCATGTTTCCTCATCATTTATTGCACTGGTGTAAAGAGAAGATATCCAAGAATACAAAAAAAACTTAGACACAGTCCTGCAAACTTGGCTCCCCTGGACACATGCCTAGAGAGCCTATGAGTACCGCCCCCGATGTTGCCTTTACATAAACGCAAAATGCTTTGTCTCGTGTTTCAGTGAAAAGATCAGGGATGCCTTATTGAAGCTCAGCCGCTAACAATCCCTTGTGTGG
>JARQOD010000006.1:78281948-78356676 GCA_033576555.1 Oophaga sylvatica
AGTTTGCTAAAAAACACATGATGGACTCCCAGACTATGAGAAATAAGATTCTCTGGTCTAATGAGACGAAGATAGAACTTTTTGGTGATAATTCTAAGCGGTATGTGTGGAGAAAACCAGGCACTGCTCATCACCTGCCCAATACAATCCCAACAGTGAAACATGGTGGTGGCAGCATCATGCTATGGGGGTGTTTTTCAACTGCAGACAGGATGACTGATTGCATTTGAAGGAAACATGAATGTGGCCAAGTACAGAGATATCCTGGATGAAAACCTCTTCCAGAGTGCTCTGGACCTCAGACTTGGCTGAAGGTTCACCTTCCAACAAGACAATAACCCTAAGCACACAGCTAAAATAACAAAGGAGTGGCTTCAGAACAACTCTGTGACCATTCTTGACTGGCCCAGCCAGAGCCCTGACCTAAACCCAATTGAGCATCTCTGGAGAGACCTGAAAATGGCTGTCTACCAACGTTCACCATCCAACCTGACGGAACTGGAGAGGATCTGCAAGGAAGAATGGCAGAGGATTCCCAAATCCAGGTGTGAAAAACTTGTTGCATCATTCCCAAGAAGACTCATGGCTGTACTAGCTCAAAAAGGTGCTTCTACTCAATACTGAGCAAAGAGTCTGAATACTTATGACCATGTGATATTTCAATTTTTCTTTTTTAATAAATTTGCAAAAATTTCTACATTTCTGCTTTTTTTCAGTCAAGATGGGGTGCAGAGTGTACATTAATGAGAAAAAAATTAACTTTTTTTCAATTTACCAAATGGCTGCAATGAAACAAAGAGTGAAAAATTTAAATGGGTCTGAATACTTTCCGACCCACTGTATATACCTGGATGAGTCCAGGATGGGAGACATATATACCAGGTAGAGGCCCAGGATGAGGGGCACATATACATATATATATTTTTTTTAACTCATGGCTTAGGAAAATATAAAAGAAGCAATACTCGCCTTACCAACCACCCTCCACTTCTCCCATTCCAATTCTGCCCAGTTCTCCACCAATCTTGATTGCCTGCAGCAACTAGAATGTTCTAACAGAAGGACATGGGACTGCTGCAGTCATTTTCTTGCCAGCAACAGGTAACATGACCATGTGTCAGGAACATGCAGGGGATCGGACGTCACTGGAACAAAAGTAGTAGGGAAACTGGGAACTGAGCATTGCTTCTTTTATAATTTTAGGCCTGTCTGGGCCTTTTATTAAAAAAAATATTTTTCTTTTTAATACAGTGTGCAATTTATTTTCCACTTTAAATCAAGAATGTGCCTGTACATGTGCACACACGCCCTTCTTTTGAATGCTCCATTTTGGAGCCATAGTTGCAGCTTTCAAAAATGGAGGAATGGTGGCAAAATTGTTCAAAAGAGCAGCAACAGGAAGGTGTGGTTACATGTGACATAAGCGGTACCATTTTTAATTTTGGCTGTAAGGTCATTTTATCAGGATGACACTTCTGCAAATTTAGTATCTGAAAACCTGTAGGCTTCAAATTCTTAAAAGAAAAAGGAAAGAGCAGAGCAAAGACTAGAGAAGATAGCTCCGGGTAGTTCCACATGTCAGATAGGTGTCCAAAGGGTGACCCTCTGAGCCTTTTGTTCCCTTCCAGGATAGAGAAAAGCTGCACTGTCTTTTCTAAGTAAAGTAATTTTTGGCTAAATAGGAGCCAGCTAGCCATCATGTTCTATATATACAGCCCACCTCATAAAAAGTTTGAAAGGGAACAAAGCCACAAAGGGTGAGGTTTGGGGCAGCTGAAGTTGGGTCAGCCACAGCAGTTATGAAGTCAGTCAGTTATGACAGCAAGAGTGATTGGGTGAATGTGAAAGGCTCAGCCTTCCAGGGAAAAGAGATGGAGAGATAGAAAAGTAGTAAAAATAAGAATAAAAGTAATAAACCATTGTTAGTAGTTTATAGACACACGATTTATGATGTGATGTGAATGCCTCATTCACGAGAAGAAGAACAATGCAAATTGCAGATTCACATTTTAATACAAGGGTAATAAAAAGCTTAGGCTCTTTTAATACCTTCCATATTACTTAAACTACATGTATCCCCCCTATTTGAAGATGTTTCCATTGTCTTTAAAGGAAAATAACGGTGTAATGGAGCAACCAAATATATTAAGTGTAACTTTTACATATGAGCAACTGCAATATTGAGAAATCTGGCACCATTGCAGATGCAGCCATAAATACCAGAGAAAACCCGACAGAACCCATGATAGTAAATGGTGTCCATCATGTGGTGGATCTGACATTTTCCCTAACTTCATTGTTCGGCTGATTGAGCAGAACAATGGAATTACAAATACAGATGTGAACAGTCATTTAGTGATGAGCGAGTATACTCGTTTACTCGTTGCTTGGGTTTTCCCGAGCACGCTCGGGTGATCTCCGAGTATTTTGGTGTGCTCGGAGATTTAGTGTTTGTTGACGCAGCTGCATGATTTGCAATTTCTAGACAGTCTGAATACATGTGTGGAATTCCTAACAAACAGGCACATGTATTCAGGCTGACTAGCAGCCGCAAATCATGCAGCTGCGTAGACAAACACTAAATCTCCGAGCACGCCAAAATACTCGGAGATCACCTGAGCGTGCTTGGGAAAACCTGAGCAACGAGTATACTCGCTCATCACTAGACTCATAATCATGTAACATGTTAGCAGTAGTAGCCCTCCAATTAACTAATTAAGACAAATTCCCAAATACTGATTTCAGTGGCATTATGTGCCAAGGGGTTATTTTTAAGACACCCAAATCGCATGTGACTTGCACTTAAAGGGATCCTGTCACCATCAAAATGCAGTCCAATCTGCAGGCAGCATGTTAGAGAGCAGAGGGAGTTAAGTAGATTGATTTAATTTTGTTAGAAAAGATTCAGTATAACACGTGTTTTAATCATTTAAACCTCGTGTCTATGTGGGATTTTTGGTCCAGTGGGGGGGTCCTATGAGTAACTGACAGCTCTCTTTGTATAACTGTGCACACAGAGATAACTGTCAATCACTGATAGGACCGCCCACTGGACCAAAAATCCCAGAAAGAGCAGAGGATTAACTGATGAAAACACAGTTTATGTTGAACCTTTTTGACATTCTACTTAGCTTCTTCTGCTCTATAACACGTTGCCTGCAGAACGGACTGCATTTTTTTGGTGACAGGCTCCCTTTAAGTCTATGGTAAGTGATTTGCTTGCCATCAGCAACAGAGAATCCAACATATTTGGGAACATTTGAGACTCAGGTCACATTGGGTCGCAGGTCACAATGTCACACCATTAGATGAGATATCGCAGTATGACACAGCAATCTCAATGTCGCGAGAAACACGTAGTCATGTGGCCTTATCTGTAGATTACAACCATCCACGTCTAGAATAATTTTAAATGGGATGGCACGGTGGCTCAATGGTTAGCACTGCAGCCTTGCAGTGCTGGGGTCCTGGGTTCAAATCCCACCAAGGACAACAACTACAAGGAGTTTGTATGTTCTCCCCATGTTTGTGTGGGTTTCCCCCGGGTTCTCCGGTTTCCTCCCACATTCCAAAGACATACTGATAGGGAAATTAGATAGTGAGCCCCATCGGGGACAGTGCCGATAATGTCTGTGGAATTAATGGTGCTATATAAGTGAGTAAAATAATAAACTGTATCTATAAAATTCCCTAGAAAATGTAATCAGATCACCTCTAACCACATATAATAAAATGGAAAAGCAAATAGCCAAATTCTCTGTCATTAGAAAATGTACCCTTGAGCGAGATGTAGCAATGACAAGTGTCCTTGTGTGTATGCGGTGCGGCTTCTTATTGTTCTCTGCTATTAATATGTCTTATTAAGTAAAGCAAGAATGGGAAATGCAATTGTAAATACCAGTGAGCAGAAGCGGGATGGTTCACTGAAAGCATCCATCTATGTGACTAAGTGCCGTACATATTAGGTCTATTATGGTTATGATGGCACTAGGTATAAACTTGCCTTTGCGCAGTTGTTAGAGGTCTTGGCGTGTCAAGATCAGTGTAAGACGGATGTATTGAAACAGCTTCACTAACAATTACTTTGCCTTTCTTGCTAGAATAAACCTGTCGTTTCCATCATAGAGCACCCCGGTCATGGCAGCAGATAAAAATCAGAGCTTTGTGATGGGAGGGTGCAGGTTAAGGACTCCTCTGTCACAAGATTTGTCAAGGCGAAGCTCTGGATGCCAGGATGCCTCTCCTGCAGTCTGGGGGTAGCAGGTTAACAGCTGCGTCCGTGCCCTTTAAGACGTTCCTCCAAGTAGAGGGAGCCTGTACATTTTTCAGATTTATTTTATTTAATCCTGAAAGACCTGGGCAAAATGCAGCCCATCAAGAGGAAATGAGATCAGGGAAGGGAAAGAAAAATCAAGATGTGCAGTCATTCGGGCTGTAATTAAATTTAATAGCCAGTTTATCCAGTCCATAGAAATAGTGCATGGTAAAGAGATACACACAATGCGGAGCCTACAGCAGGAAATCATTTGGCAATAGTTTATCCATCTGGAAAAAAGACATTGCAGGAAGGCAGCTAGTGTGAAGAAAATATTCATCAGTATTATATGAGATTACTTTATCATGCCATTGAGTTTGACACATATTCTATTACAGATAATTCACAGTATCCCACACAAAATGCAAATGTAATAACCAAACCTAGAAGCCAGACAGAGGCGGGGACACATCTATATTCCAGATAATCTGCTGTTGTAATCTAACACATAATCTCGGGGGTTAAAAAGGCGTTTTGGTTTTTTTTCTAACTACAATTTCAGCGCATTTTAGTTGCATCTCATATTGCACACGAGCTTATATGCAGAGTCTAGTGCCTGTACCACCGATGCCAAGGCTCAGGAGTCAGCACTGCAGCGCTGGGGGTCCTGGGTACAAATCTCACCAAGGACTACATATGCAAGGAGTGTGTACAGTATGTTCTCCCCGTGTTTGCGTGGGTTTCCTCCGGGTTCTTCAGTTTCCTCCCACATTCCAAAGACATATTGATAGAGAATCTAGATTGTGAGAAGCATTGATGGTAATGCATGTAAAGTGCTGCGGAATATGAGAGCGCTATATAAGCAATACATAATAAAATAGATAATGCCTTTGTCAATGAAAAGTCAAGACACCTATAGGGATTTTTCTTGCACAGTGTAAATATATGTAATCTTTTCTTCTTAAGAAAGTCATTGCATTTTTAAGAAAAAGTTATTATTGGGTAGAAATAGGTCTATTTTTTTTCTCCTAAAAACGACCCCACTGTCATTGATGGGCTGTGTTTCTCATTGCACCTGGGCCTCATTTGAGCAAGAAAAAAAAAAAAACCATTAAAGGGAGTCTGTCACCCCATTTTTCGACTATAAGCTACGGCCACCGCCACTAGGGGCTTATCTACATCATTCTGTAATGCTGTAGATAAGCCCCCGATGTTACCTGAAAGAGAAGAAAAACGAGATATATTATACTCACCCAGGGGCGGTCCGGCGTCTGGTCCTGTCCGATGGGCGTCGCGGTCCGGTCCGGCGCCTCCCATCTTGTAGCTAAGACGTCCTCTTCTTTGCTTCCCATCGCGGCTCCTGCGCAGGCGCACTGACCTTTCCCGGCGCCTGCGCACTGCAGTACTCTGCTCTGCCCTCAGTGCGCTAGCGCAGGAGCCGCGACGGGAAGCAAAGAAGAGGACGTCTTCGCTACAAGATAGGAGGCGCCGGACAGGACCGCGATGCCCATCGGACCGCACCGGACCGCCTCTGGGTGAGTATAATATAACTCGTTTTTCTTCTCTTTCAGGTGACATCGGGGGCTTATCTACAGCATTACAGAATGCTGTAGATAAGCCCCTGATGGCGGTGGCCGCATCTTATACTCGAAAAATGGGGTGACAGATTCCCTTTAAGGTAACGTTCCCACGATGAGCTTTTAGTGAGATTTTGACTCTGTGTATTTTTGCTGCATAAAAAAACACTGTGTCCTACAGTTCCAGCAAGGGGGATGGGACTTAGGTCGGGATCACACATGCAAGAAACTCTCACGATTCTCGTGCGAGTCTCTCGCATGAACACCCAGCGCTGCCGTCGGCACTCGGACCGGAGCATGCGGCTGCGTGTATTTCTATGCATGTATTTCTATGCAGCCGCACGCTCTGGTCCCAGTGCCGGCAGCAGCCCCAGGTGTTCATGCGAGAGACTCGCACGAGAATCGTGAGAGTTTCTCGCATGTGTGATCCCGGCCTTATAGAAATCTTGTGCCCACTGTGCTTTTTATATCTCATAAACTAACCTGCGGACAGTGTTTGGAATCCACAACACATTAGTCTTTTTTTGCAGGTACACTGTGTTGTATCTGCGGATTTTCCTTATAGAATTGCATTAGATGTAAAAAACTGCAGGTAAAAAACCCATATGCATTTTTAGAGCATTTGCTCTGTGAATCCGCACATGACTTTATCATCAAAGTTTTGTCATATCCAAACACCGGGAAATATCAAAAACATAACAGCTTTATGTATAACATACCAAAAAGAGAAAAAAAATGCAGAGTAAAAGAATCAATAAAAAGAACGCACTCACAAACGCATTTAAAAATGACAAGTAACCAAATTTAGATAATTGTTAAAGAAAATCTACAACATCATAAACTCAGCAAATACATATTTTGGGAACTGAGCCTTAAAGAGTTTTTCCCACGTCAAAAAAATTATTGGGGGAATAGAAATTCCATCAAATAATAAGAAAATAAATATATAATAATAATATTATAAAAAAAAATAATAACAGACTCATTACCTCCTAGAAAAATTACATATGGCTGGCGCTTTTGTCTTTCTCCTCTCCTCAGTATGCAGCTTTTTGAAATCCGTCAAATGGGTCTAGAGACATGGGCCTACTCATTTTGCTAATTTTATGGTCTTTACCAAGATTGCTCACTGGGTAATAATGCAGAGTAGCTTAAAGACATGCCCCAAGAGATTTTGTGAGTCATGCCCTGTTGTACAGCGGGTGAAATAAGTATTGAACACATCAACAATTTTCTGAGTAAATATATCTCTAAAAGTGCTATTGACAGGAAATTCTCACGAGATGTTGGTAACAACCCATCCAATCCACACAGGCAAAAAAGTCAAACCACAGATGTCCATAAATTACGTTATGTGTAATAATGAGAAATGACACAGGGAAAAAGTACTGAACACAAAAGCCATCGAAAGTCATGACACTATCCAAAATCTATCAGTAACTAGAAAGCAATCCTGCCACTTAGTAAAAAATAATATCAGCTGGTTCAACTTTTAGCCTATAAAAAGGTTTCTCATCGCTAAGGTGCCACAAATGAAACATCTCATGATAGGTAAACCAGTGAGCTGTCTTAAGACCTTTGCAACCTTATTGTTGCAAGACATACTGATGGTATAGGTTACAGAAGATTTTCTAAACTACTGAAGGTTTCAGTGAGCATTGTTGGGGCCATATTTCAGATGTGGAAAGAACATATTTCGCCATAAACCAGCCATGATCAGGTGCTTCCCGCAGATTTCAGACAGAGGAGTGAAAACAATTTTCAGAAGAGTAGTTCAAGAGCCAATGACCGCCTATAGAGAGCTACAGAAAGATTTGGAATCAGCAGGTACAATTGTTTCAAAGAAAACAATAAGTAATGTGCTCATCCTTCATGGCCTGTATGTACACCTACTACACAAGACTAAATTGCTGAACAAAAAACATGTTCAAGCTCGTTCACAGTTTGCTCAACAACATTTAGACATATAATTTGGTCAGTTAAGACCAAAATTTAACTCTTTAGATGCCATAATACGCATCATGTTTGGAGGCCAAAAGGCACTGCATATCATTACAAAAACACCATACCAACAGTGAAGTCTGGAGAAGGGAACATCCTGGTGTGGGGCTGTTTTTAGCATACAGCACTGGCAAACTTCCTATGACTGAAGGAAGGATGAATGAACAAATGTACCAAGACAATCTTAATAAAATCTGCCACCATCCGTCAGGATGATGAAGGTGAAACGAGGGTGGACATTTCAGGAAGACAATGATCCCAAACAAACAGCCAAGGAAACTCTCAATTGGTTCCATAGAAAGAAAATAAAGCTGCTAGAATGACCCAGCCAATCACCGGATCTGAATAGAAAATTTACGGAAAGAACTAAAACTCAGTGTTCATAGAAGGAGCCCAGGAGACCTTCAGGATTTTAAGAGTGTATGTGTGGAAGAATGGGTCAAAATCACAGCTGAGCAATGCATGTGACTAGTTTCTTATTATTTTATTTTTTGGCGATATTGGAGGAAAATATAAAGAAAAATAGGACATACATGACTATGTATAACTAATATACCAGTCACAATTACTGAGGAAATCAGCAATAAAAATGATTATTAATAATATGTTCAAATGTCCCTAAAGGTCTTTTAAGACCTTTTGAGGGGGACCACGTCTCCTGCTCACTCCCTAGACCCAGTGACTACATGATCACTGTGTACAAAAGAGGAAGCACATTTAATGGTTCCTAATCTGGGAACACAACAATTAGGCTGGTTTTACACTTACCGTGTTTTTGCAGCCCCAATGCATTTCTAAGGGGCCGCAAAAATTCTACTGAGGGCCGTGTGCCGTATGGCCGTGAGGACCGTATATAGGGCCTTGAAAAAATATCCAGCAAGCTCGATAAATTTCACGGCTTACGGACACCGCCCCCATAGAAAAATAGGTATTAAGCTGATAAGTGGACTATAACTGTTGATTTAGGGTCCACTATATTTGTCGGTGCACCTAGCAGAGCTTCAGCTAATTGCTTGAGGTTTTTGAGTAAGCATAGTGTATGTGTTAAACCTTGAGATGGAGTGGACCCCGGGATCTTGAATCACAGTACTTGATCTCAGGCGCCTTGGGTATGAACAAGTATTCAACATACAGTACAGACCAAAAGTTTGGACACACCTTCTCATTTAAAGATTTTTCTGTATTTTCATGACTATAAAAAATGTAAATTCACACTGAAGGCATCAAAACTATGAATTAACACATGTGGAATTATACATTACACTTTACAAAAAAGTGTGTAACAACTGAAAATATGTCTTATATTCTAGGTTCTTCAAAGTAGCCACCGTTTGCTTTGATGACTGCTTTGCACACTCTTGGCATTCTCTTGATGAGCTTCAAGAGGTAGTCACCGGAAATGGTTTTCACTTCACGGGTGTGCCCAGTCAGGTTTAATAAGTGGGATTTCTGGCCTTATAAATGGGGTTGGGACCATCAGTTTTGTTGTGCAGAAGTCTGGTGGATACACAGCTGATAGTCCTACTAAATAGACTGTTAGAATTTGTATTATGGCAAGAAAAAAGCAGCTAAGTAAAGAAAAACGAGTGGCCATCATTACTTTAAGAAATGAAGGTCAGTCAGTCCGAAAAATTGGGAAAACTTTGAAAGTGTACCCAAGTGCAGTTGCAAAAACCATCAAGCGCTACAAAGAAACTGGCTCACATGAGGACCGCCCCAGGAAAGGAAGACCAAGAGTCACCTCTGCTTCTGAGGATAAGTTTATCCGAGTCACCAGCCTCAGAAATCGCAGGTTTACAGCAGCTCAGATTAGAGACCAGGTCAATGTCACACAGAGTTCTAGCAGCAGACACATCTCTACAACAACTGTTAAAAGGAGACTTTGTGCAGCAGGCCTTCATGGTAAAATAGCTGCTAGGAAACCACTGCTAAGGACAGTCAACAAATAGAAGAGGCTTGTTTGGGCTAAAGAACACAAGGAATGGACATTAGACCAGTGGAAATCTGTGCTTTGGTCTGATGAGTCCAAATTTGAGATCTTTGGTTCCAACCACCGTGTCTTTGTGCGACGCAGAAAAGGTGAACGGATGGATTCTACATGCCTGGTTCCCACCATGAAGTATGGAGGAGGTGTGATGGTGTGGGGGTGAACCAGCATGGCTACCACAGCATCTTGCAGCGGCATGCTATTCCATCCGGTTTGCGTTTAGTTGGACCATCATTTATTTTTCAACAGGACAATGACCCCAAGCACACCTCCAGGCTGTGTAAGGGCTATTTGACCAAGAAGGAGAGTGATGGGGTGCTACGCCAGATGACCTGGCCTCCACAGTCACCAGACCTGAACCCAATCGAGATGGTTTGGGGTGAGCTGGACTGCAGAGTGAAGGCAAAAGGGCTAACAAGTGCTAAGCATCTTTGGGAACTCCTTAGAAGATCATTTCCGTTGGCTACCTCTTGAAGCTCATCAAGAGAATGGCAAGAGTGTGCAAAGCAGTCATCATAGCAAAAGGTGGCTACTTTGAAGAACCTAGAATATAAGACATATTTTCAGTTGTTTCACACTTTTTTGTAAAGTGTAATGTATAATTCCACATGTGTTAATTCATAGTTTTGATGCCTTCAGTGTGAATTTACAATTTTCATAATCATGAAAATACTGTACATAAAAATCTTTAAATAAGAAGGTGTGTCCAAACGTTTGGTCTGTACTTTATGTGTACTGACAAAGACCTGGTGGGCCTACTGTAATATATAATTGTCTGATAAATCCGGTTTTCAAGCACTTTATATACTGGGTATTTAAGATGCAGTATGGTAACACAGGACTGTAGTATTGGACCTTGTTGTGTTTGGTATAAAGGTGAAGTATCATATGGACACCTTTTGTTGATATTGTGTGGACCAATACCTTGTTTTATCAGCTTTAGTTTGGTAACCTTGTGTTTTTTTGGGCACCTTGCACTTTATTATGGGAATTCTTATGTATTTTGAAATAAAAGTCATATCTTAATCCAATTGCTGTATTGTACTGAAGAGTGAATTTACCACCCCCACAGTTACATGATCTCCTGCAAGATGGTAATTTGTCAACCGCATGAATGTTCATGGTCTAGGTGGCCAGACAGTAGTTAAGGGGAATCTGTCACCATGTTTTTGCTACCCCATCTGAGAGCACTATGATGTAGGAGCAGAGATCCTTATATTCCAGTGATTTAACACTTGCTGGGCTGCTTGCTGTTATTTTGTAAAAAAAAAAATCACTGTTTTATCTGCTGTAGCTCTGCACTACACAATGCATAGGCAGAAAGCAGTCAATCAGTGGCGAGGGCATGGCTATACAGAACCACTGAGTATGGAAGGCTACATAACAGCATGTTTACTTGTTGTCTAGCTATAATCTGCCAGTAATAAAAAGGGATTTTTTCAAATTTACCACAAGCAGCCCAGTAAGTGACATACTGCTGGAATTAGGGACGCTCTTTCTACATTATACTGCTCTGAGATTAGGTGGCAAAAATCTGGTGAATCAGTCAGCAAGATTTTGCTATGTAATCGGAGAGCAGCATGATGTAGGGACAAAGACCCTGATTCCAGCTATCTTTCACTTAGTATCACAAGTGCTGCACTCAGTAAACTATCACTATGTTCTCTGCTGCAGATTTAGAAGTGTTCCCAATGTTAAGCCCTCTATAACCCCGCTAAGAGGTATGCCACACTAAACAGCGTCGCTAACGAGATCGCTAAAATACGTCACTATTTAGCGATCTCGTTAGTGACGCTGTTGTGTGTGGCATGTAGCAACGATGTGGCCCCTGCTGTGATCTCGCTGATCGTTCACTAGAGTTCTGGACCGTATTTTTATCGTTGGCGTCCCGCTGGTGACGCTATATCGCTGTGTCTGGCACCTTTTGTGAACGATGTGCGCTGTTTTTTACATCACAATGACCGCCAAAGTCGTTAAGGAGATCGCTAACCGCTTATGCGTCGTTAACGAGATCGCTAAGTGTGGCAGCTACTAGCGACATTAAAACGATCACAAAAACGATCGCATTAGTATGCGTCGTTATTGTGATCGTTAGCGGGAGCGTTTAGTGTGGCAGTACCTTAAAACAACTCATTAGCAGCTTTTTGTGTACATTGTATATTAAAAGAAAGATGCTAATCAGTGGTGGGGGCGTGGCTGGACACAGGAGACATGAGGGCAGCTTATCCTGTAGTGATAATCTCTTGTTAATAAAACTCTGATTGTATAGAAACATCAAAACACAGCCTAGTAAGTGACATCACTGGAATCAGGGTCTCCGCCCCCACATCAAGGTGCTTTCTGATTGCACAGCTAAAAACCTGGTGACAGAATCCCTTTAAATTATAGAGTAAGTATAGATTTAATTATGGGAAGCCTATAAATAAATCTACCACCAATTAGTAGTCTTCAAAAGACATACACGTTTCGACCACCAAAAGATAGAAGTTATTTTAGAGGAACTGACTGAGTGATGGGCCAAAGAACTCCAGAAACATTAAAGGGATTGGAATCTATAACGTTATTAACGTTATTTTACCAAACTCGTTGAGGACATGACTTTATAGCACTTGCTAATATACAAGTATTACAGATTCTCCTCCTCCACTGATTCGTAGCCTTCCGCACAGTCTATACAACTCTCCTGTCTACAAAATGACTGTTCATGGAGGAGCAGGTGACCAGACTCGTCCATCAGCCAATTGTAACAGAGCTTCCCCATGTGCAGTGTCCTTTAATTGGAGGAGGTTGATTGACAGGTCTGGTCAAATGCTCCTCCATGAACAAGTGCAGGTGAAGGGTCTGTAATACTTATATACTAGTCCCTAAAACATTTGTTACAATAAAGATAAAGTGTCCAACTGTTTTAATTTAGAGGAAATGGGTAAACTGCTGGATGAACGTAATTTCACATTACTGTGGCATGACGGATGCAAACATTGCTCTGCAATAGATTTACAAGAAAATCCCATCACTATCCCGGACTATTCTCTCTATTAAACTTCTGGTGCTGATTTCTTATTGGCTCTAGCCATTTAAGTGTCCTACACATAAGAACATGGGGTGGTTTTCAATTCCCCAGCTGTAATTTCAATAACTGGGGGTGTACATAGGTCATCAATGTCTGATTGTAGGGGAGGCAACACCCGGCATCCTGGTCGATCCGCGGATCTCGGTGTCGGCAGCTGGAACGGAGCAGTTATGAAGCTGTACAGCGCAGCTCCATCTACACTATAGTGGCCTCGGCTAAATCAATAGGGGGCGGATGTGCAGCACCACTATACAGTAAACGGAGCTGCGCTGTACAGTTCAGTAACTGCTCAGTTGTAGTCGCCACCGAGACGAAGAACAACTGATCGTCAGGACTTGCCAGGAGTCACACAACCTCCGATCTGACATTGCTGACCTATCCTACCGACAGACCATCAATGTTAAAGAGTTGAGCAACCTCTTTAAGGATGGTAAATGGGTAATTATAAATTTTGCTACCAAGGTAAACTATGCTGCCTTATCACTCATTATAGTATATATTGTATAATACAGCTAACCCCTAACATGCCATAAGGATCCCAGAAAGCAAGTGTTGTCCTTGTGATTTCCACAGCAATAACTTCTACACATGGGAGTGAAATAGTGGTTCCTATAACAGGGACATATGAGAGCCAATTGACTTGAGGAAAAAAACAAAAATTTAAAAATAATTTTCTTACACGAACACCTGACCATTAACATCTAACCAGTTATTCACAATGGATGGGACAATTTTGTCCAAATCTAGATGAGATCCAAATTGCAGGACCCCACACAGACAGCTGGAGTGCGGGAAACCATAGACTAAACAGGAATTTCTCAACATGGACAACAGCTCTCCACATTCTATTTTTATCTTTCATGACAATTAAATGTACAATAGTTTCACACCAAATCTATAGATAAGCATGTTCTTGTTGCGCCCTTATTCCCCACAAGTTAAACTTGTGTTTGGTGCACATCCAATCTAATATATCGGGGACCTGTTTGCAATTTGTGATTAACTTCCCAGAGGGCAGTCAGTGGAGCCGCCATTTCCATGAGGAAACTGATGGGTCGTGTGGTAAAATGTAATATGAAGAGAAATAGAACTTCCTTCAACTCATCTTCCAGAAGAAAATCCCAATGAAAAAATTGCCATGACTACAGGAAAAGAAGACATTTTGAAAGAGTCACGCAAAGAAGTTCACCATGAAAGAAAATGGAAAGGCGAACTCTCCCTTGGAACTGCTTAACCCAATCAATCTCACCCACCGGGAACACGGAAATTAAAAGGAATAAACCTCTGCTCAGAAAGCTGAAACAGGGGATAGGAAGCCACAAAGCCAAATGCGAAGCTGAGGAGTCCCCAATTAAATCCATTCCTGGCACTGCCACGCAAGCTGGAATGCAGGTGGAGAAAGGCCCACCACAAATTCAGCTCTCAAGTCCAATGAACCTGAAAACCAGCAACTCAGGAGATCCCCTTAAGGGTGTGAGAGCAAAAGAAATTTACTGAAAGTGTCCACTTCACAGATCGCTGAGTGAATTTGAAACCTGTGAGTCCCAGGGTAGAAGCACATGAAGGCATAGGTGACAAAAAGGTTGTAATTGCTGACACCACAAAGATGCAGCTTCACAATTACAAAGTAGCACACCAGTCCACCAACACAAGAAAAACCAAGGTAACACCAGGCGAAATATGGTTTGGGGTTGTTTAACCCACAAACAAGGATTGACAGCTGCTGTAGTACCCTTAGGTGGGGAGATCCCGCTGTATAGAGCAAGTAGTGGGAGGATAAGAGTTGTAGTTTGAGCTGCTGATGTAATTCAAGAACTAAGAAGATATTCTACATGATTGACCATGCAGTTTATTCTTAATGTGTTTTGAAGTTGGACCAACTTCTTTATCAGGAGAGTTAAATATTGTGGGTCTCTTCATAAAAAGGCTGGTCCAACTTCGAAACGCATTGAGAATAAACAGCATAGTCTTGTACAACGTCTTCTGGATTCACAAATTACATCAGCAGCGCAGACTACTACTACTATCCTCCCACTACTTATCCGCCATCACAGTCATATAGCTCATGTGCTGTAATATTCAGGTTCCCTTCCCACAAGGGGAATCAAATTTGGATTTACTGATATCCTCTAAACAGTTCTCATTCAACACTTCCATACTAACATGGTCTGTACAACTGGACTTGCGCATAGAAAATATGGTGCCAATATTCAAAAAGGAACTTGGAGATTATAGGTGCGTAAGGTTAACCTCTACCATTGGCAAATCCTTGAGGGTTTCTAACAATACCTGGAGTATATCAATTAGAATAACCTCATGATCCAACAGCAACATATCGTTATGAGGAATTGCTCCTGTCAGACTAATTTGATAAGGGGAAGGGAAGGATTTTTTACTCCTAATATGGAGCAACTAGAATCTGCCTCATAGGGTTTTTGACTTCCTCTGGGTCAGCATGTTAGGTTATAGGTTGAACTCAATGCTCTTGTGTCTTCATTCAACTTTAAAACTAAGAAACTATAATTTTCAAGCCCTGTAACTAGCCATCTGCTCTTGTTAATTGAGTGGTTTATTTTTCATCAGAATTCTGCCAGAACTTAATTTGCTTCCAAATCTCAGCATCCATTGTTCCTTCCATTATCCAATGGCTTACCTGCAATAAACTCAATAACTGACTATCTGTTGCACCTGTATACCTTTTGACAGAAAGGAGAGCAACAGCTGAGACAAAAAATTGCCTCCACATAACGTAATTCCTTTCAGCATCTCTGATGCTGGAGACAGATTACACTTGACAACAGGCAGTGGACACTAAAAGGGAGAGACAGCTACTGGCTGGCACATGGAAGTAATTTTTCAGGTTAAGACAACTGAGTTCATAAATGAAGTGACTTGCAGTTTGGCTATTTAACATATTTTGTTTGTGACCATTTAAGACATACTTTTTTTGTGTATTTGCAAACTTGTAAACTTCGCTCTGCAGGTTAAAGTCTGGAAATGTATTTGGGAATGTACCTGGATGTTCCTGGCACTCAGGGTATATCAGATCATCACTGTAACAAACAGAATGTCTTCATTCCAAGAAAAAAAAAAGAACAAGTTTGGCCCCAGCATTAATTTCTGTCATTTAACATCGTTCCTTTCCGGATTGTTTTGACTAAAAGGAAGAATAATCAGCGACAATTGGGAAGGCACATAGTGCAAGTTTCTCTAGTCTCAGCAATTTTTGTCACGGTCACATCTTTGAATTTTCATGGCTTCCTAAGAATTAACAATCACAGGAATATGTACTTCCTTTGAAAATATAATAATCTCTGCTATCAATGATAAATGAAAGTCTTGGTGATCGGTCATTGTCTACATTACACAAGCTCATCCGTATCTTCATTTAAAGTCTGTAGACTGTCTGCGGGCCTTCAAAGGACACTTTTTTTCCTATTTAAATAAATTATTACCCTCGTAAAATAATGTTCCGTATTGCAAGAAGTGGAACTCAAGCACGGTGCTGGCATTTCACTAGCATTTGACTTGAATAATTTAGGCTTTTAAATTCTTGATTACACCTCATGCTTACGTATCAGAGCACAATCCTGAGAGTATTATAGCTTGCAAAATGAGAATGGCAAACTCTATCTTCAACATCTATTGCTCAGTGCTTGAGCTGGAATAGTGTTGTGTTTCCTGACGGAGGTCATTCTACGTGCGCTTGTGTGTTAGTGCCAAACACAATCACAGCTTACACACACACAGTCATTCAAGCACAAAGTACCCGATCCCAGGAATACAAAAGATCCTTACGTATTGGTAAAGAACCAATTGTTATTTGTCTCATCAAGGCCGACTGTGTGAAAAATGATAAAATATATACACCATCTTTTTAATTTTTTGTGGCCCAGACACCACACTGCAGTAGCCGCCTAAACCCAAAGCCATGTCCATAAGTGGTGGCTGAGTTTCTGTAAGTATTTTGATGATTCAATGCACAATTTTCAGATAATGCAGCAGGGTTTATTCCACTAAATTGGGCAGCCATTAGGAGGATAGGAGCAAAAAAACAGCCAGGGCAGCCGAACACCAGAGAGGTTGGGAACTAAAAGGTTGCAGACCCCTAAACTAACCGCACAACTAGAAGCAGCCGTGGGACGTACCTACGGTGACCTAGACGCCACTGCACGGCCGGAGAGAATATCTACACCTGAAGATAGAAAGAGGATAGCTAACTGCCCCAGAGTAGAGCCCCAAAGGAATAGGCAGCCCCCACACATTTAATGGCGGTTAGACAAGATGAAATACAAACGCAGGTAGAAAATAGAGTAAGCAAATTCTGGGCCAAAAGCTATCTAGACAGGACCGGACAGGAAAGAATACTGTCTACAACCCAGCAAAACCCTAGGAAAATTTCCAACACTTCTGATTCAAAAAATGCTGAGATCACACTATCTCGCCCCCACTTAATCAGACCTCTGGTGTGAACACGCCGCTACCCAGCAGCACTGAAACAACAGGAACAGAGCAAATGAACAGAAACTAATGAGAACCAGAGACCAGCACAGGCCCCAGTAGGGGACCCTGCTGACCTCACCAAGCAGGGCAGCAAAAACAAAGAAAATCTGACCACAGAAAAAAAGCAGAAAGTAACTTATCTGAATGTTCGCAGGAGACAGCAGAAAACCAACTGACTTCCAAACTAGACCAGGAAGAGGAAACTAATCACCGGCGAGGATCATGGGAGGGCAGCTCACTTATATCAGCCCAGTCCGTCTCTCCTGATTGCCAATCATCACTTCCAGGTGATAAAGCCTTGTCATTCAATACACCTTCAATACCATCAGCAACCACCAGAGGGAGCCTCAGCTCAGAAGTCATTTCCAACATGTTCACAACAGTTTGCGTGGAAACATACCTTTAAGGGAACCTGTCATGTCCTCAAAGATAAACCCTCAGCTTTTGACATACATGTACGTCTAATGGCATCAAGTTGTTAATAGTGTTTGGGGATGTGACAGGATTCCTCTAAAAAAAACACTCTTATTGACATTGTTATGGTCTAGAACAGTGTGAATATATACAGTCACAGCCAAAAGTGTTTTCACCCTTCAAATTGTTCCAGAAAATTAAGTATTTCTACCAGAAAATTATTGCAGTTACACATGTTTTGTTATATACCGTATATACTCATGTATAAGCCGACCCGTGTATAAGCCGACCCCCCTAATTTTGCCACAAAAAACTGGGAAAACTTATTGACTTGCGTATAAGCCTAGGGTGAAAAATGATTATGCCCCCATATGATGCTCCACAGATTATGCCCCCATATGCTCCACAAATTATGCCCAATATGCTCCACAGATTATGCCCCCATATGCTCCAGATTATGCCCCCATATATTCCACAGATTATGCCCCATATGTTCCACAGATTATGCCCCCATATGCTCCATATTATGCCCCATATGTTCCACAGATTATGCCCCCATATGCTCCATATTATGCCCCCATATGTTCCACAGATTATGGCCCCATATGCTCCAATTATGCCCCATATGCTCTATATTATGCCCCATATGTTCCACAGCTTATGCCCCATATGCTCCCAATTATGCCCCATATGCTCCAGATTATGCCCCATATGTTCCACATTATGCCCCATATGCTCCATATTATGCCCCCATATGCTCCATATTATCCCCATATGCTCCAATTTATGCCCCCATATGCTCCAGATTATGCCCCATATGTTCCACAGCTTATGCCCCCATATGCTCCAGATTATGCCCCATATGTTCCACAGCTTTTGCCCCCATATGCTCCTATTATGCCCTAGTCACTTGCCCCATATGCTCCAATTATGCCCCATATGCTCCAGTATTATGCCACTATCTCCAATTATGCCCAATTCCATATTATGCCCCATATGCTGCACAATTATGCCCCATAGTATAGGCCTCATATGCTGCTGCTGCAAAAAAAAATGACATACTCACCTCTCGTCGCTGGGGGCCAGGTGCCGGTGTCCTGAGCAGGCGGGGGTTGTCACCGCTCGCTCAGGACCCCGGCACCTGAGATATTTACCTGTCCCTCGGTCCACCGCAGCGCACTGCTCCCTCGGTCTGACTCCTCTGTGTGTGAATGATCAGGCAGGGGGCGGGACGCGCACTAACGACGTCATTGCGCCCTCTGCCTGATCATCAGTCAGACCGAGGGAGCAGTGCGCTGCGGTGGACCGAGGGATAGGTAAATATCACTATACTCACCCCTCCGCCGCGCGTCCCTGCAGCCTCTCCTCTTCTCCCGGCGCTCTCCGCAGCGCTTCAGTCCTGCAGCGGTCACGTGCTACCGCTCATTAAAGTCATGAATATGTGCATATTCATGACTTTAATGAGTGGTGCCATGTGACAGCTGCAGGAAGGAGCCGTTGATCGTGGGAGAAGCAGGGGGGCTGCAGAGGCCGCGCCGGCGGAGGGGTGAGTATGATCCGACACCCCCGCTCCCCCTCCCCCGCCGACCCCCGTATATGACCCGCGTATAAGCCGAGAGGGGGACTTTCAGCCCTAAAAAATGGGCTGAAAATCTCGGCTTATACATGGGTATATACGGTACATGTTTATTTCCTATGTGTGTATTGGAACAGCACAAAAAAAGCGAGAGAAAAAAGGCAAATTGGACATAATTTCACACAAAGCTCGAAACTGGGCCAGACAAAATTGTTGGCACCTGCAACTTAATATTTTGTTGCACGCTGTTTCAAATTAATAACTGCAATCAATCACTTCCTATAACCATCAACAAGCTTCTTACACCTCTCAACTTGAATTTTGGACCACTCTTCTTTTGCAAACTGTAGCAGGTCTTTCATATTTGAAGGCGCCTTCTCCTAACAGCAATTTAAAGATCTCTCCACAGATGTTCAAAGGGATTTAGATCCAAACTCATTGCTGGCCATTTCAGAACTCTCTAGAACTTTGTTTCCATCCATTTCTATGAGCTTCTTGAAGTATGTTTGGGGTCGATGTCCTGCTGGCAAACCCATGATCTAGGGCACAAACCCAGCTTTCTGACACTGAGAACTACATTGTGACCCCAAATTCTTTGGTAACTTTTAGATTTCATGATGCCTTGCACACAGTCAAAGCACCCAGTTTTCATTTTTTTGTAGGCCTCATTCCGTTTTCGGTAAACAGTAGAATGAAGTGCTTTAACAAAAAGCTCTATCTTGGTCTCATCTGTCCACAGGACACTTTCCAGAAGGATTTTGGCTTACTCAAGTACATTTTGACAAACTGCAGTCTAGCTTTTTATTTCTCTCTGTGAGCAGTGGGGTCCTCCTGGGTGCCCTGCCATAGCATTTTATTCAAATGTTGACAGATAGTTAGTGCTGACACTGATGCACCCTGAGCCTGCAGGACAGCTTGAATTTCTTTGGAACTTAATTGGAGCCTTTTATCCACCATTCGGACTATCCTGCGTTGCAACGTTTCATCAATTTTTCTCTTCCGTCTACATCCAGGGAAATTAGCTACAGTGCCATGGATTGTAAACTTCTTGATTATGTTGTGCACCGTGGACAAATGAACATCAAGCCCTCAGACAGTTATCTTTTTTCTGTTCCCCATGCTTAGTGTGGCAGACACAAACACACAATGCAAAGATTGAGTCACCTTCTCCCCTTTTTATCTGGTTTCAAGTGTGATTTTCATATTGCCCACACCTGTTACTTGCCACAGGTGGGTTTGAACGAGTATCGCATGCTTGAAACAAAGCCGTTTACTAGTTTACCCACAATTTTGGAAAGGTGCCAGCTATTTTGTCCAGCTCATTTTTGGCAATTTGTGTGAAATTATGTTCAATTTACCTTTTCTTTTTTTTGTGGGTTCCTATACACACAAAGGAAATAAACATGTGTCTAAAAAAACGTGTAATTGCAATAATTTTTTGGGAGTAATACTTCATTTTCTGGAACAATTTCAAGGGTGCCAACACTTTCGGCCATGACTTTATATAATGTAGAGTCAGTATATTAATATTTTCATTGATCACTGTCTTCTCAGATTTACAGCACCGCTCCAGTCCTCTTCTGGATCATGTGATGACTATTCTGACTTGCTGGCTCACACTGCAGTTTATATGTGAGCTGGCAGTAGTAGCTATTAGAGCCTGGTTCTGACACTCCATAGACGTACATTATACAGTAAAAGGTAAAAGCGACTTCCTGCTGACACATAAACTCTACTGTGATCTGAACTGTGGAAACTTCAGTGAAGTGACTAAGAATAGGACTGCAGCGGCAATGGACAGCGGAGAAGACGATGATTGGTGAATATATTAATTCCCCTACACTACATTACATGTACAGGTTTGGCTGTTTTAGTTGTTTAACATACTAATTTAAATTTTAATAATTATGTCCTAAATTTTTACATTGGTAATAAAAGGAGCTTGGGTTTCTAAAGAAAAATATGTGGCTGATTCATCATTGTGCTTCGCTTTTTTTTCTGTTTTTCTGTGTTCTGCGCCTGTTTTTTGTTTGTGCCTTTTTTAAAGTTGCTTTTTATGTGTTTATCTGGAATTTTTTTAGTTCACCATTATAGGAGGGCATTTAGATCTTTTCGTCCACTACAGTCATGGCCAAAAGTTTTGAGAATGACACAAATATTAATTTTTACAAAGTCTACTGCTTCACTTTTTCTAATGGCAATTTGCATATACTCCAGAATGTTATAAAGAGTGATCAGCTTAACAGCAATTACTTGCAAAGTCAATATTTGGCTAGAAAATGAACTTTATCCCCCAAAACACATTTCAACATCATTGCAGCCCTGCCTTAAAAGGACCAGCTAACCTCTTTTCAGTGATTGCTCCATTAACACAGGTGTGGGTGTTGATGAGGACATGGCTGGAGATCAATCTGTCATGATTAAGTAAGAATGACACCACTGGACACTTTAAAAGGAGGCTGGTGCTTGGCATCATTGTTTCTCCTCTGTTAACCGTGGTTATCTCTAAAGAAACACTGCAGTCATTATTGCAATGCACAAAAATGGCCTAACAGGGAAGAGTATCGCAGCTAGAAAGATTGCACCTCAGTCAACAATCTATCGCATCATCAAAAACTTCAAGGAGAGAGGTTCCATTGTTGCCAAAAAGGCTTCAGGGCGCCCAAGAAACACCAGCAAGCGCCAGGACCGTCTCTTAAAAGTGTTTCAGCTGCGGGATCGGGCTACCAGCAGTGCAGAGCTTGCTCAGGAATGGCAGCAGGCAGGTGTGAGTGCATCTGCACGCACTGTGAGGAGGAGACTCTTGGAGCAACGCCTGGTCTCAAGGAGGGCAGCAAAGAAGCCACTTCTCTCCAGAAAATACATCATGGACAGACTGATATTCTGCAAAAGGTACAGGCAGTGGACTGCTGAGGACTGGGGTAAAGTTATTTTCTCTGATGAATCCCCTTTTTGATTGTTTGGGACATCATGAAAACGCCTCATTCGGAGAAGACAAGGTGAGCGCTACCACCAGTCTTGTCTCATGCCAACTGTTAAGCATCCTGAAACCATTCATGTGTGGGGTTACTTCTCAGCCAAGGGAATCGGCTCTCTCACAGTCTTGCCTAAAAACACAGCCATGAATAAAGAATGGTACCAGAATGTCCTCCAAGAGCAACTTCTCCCAACCCTTCAAGAGCAGTTTGGCGATCAACAATGCCTTTTCCAGCATGATGGAGCACCTTGCCATAAAGCAAAGGTGATAACTAAATGGCTCAGGGAACAAAACATAGAGATTTTGGGTCCATGGCCTGGAAACTCCCCAGATCTTAATCCCATTGAGAACTTGTGGTCAATCATCAGAGACGGGTGGACAAAAAAAAACTTAAAAATTCTGACAAAATGAAAGCATTGATTGTGCAAGAATGGACTGCTATCAGACAGGATTTGGTCCAGAAGTTGATTGAGAGCAGGCCAGGGAGAATTGCAGAGGTCCTGAAGAAGAAGGGTCAACACTGCAAATATTGACTTGCTGCATTAACTCATTCTAACTGTCAATATAAGCTTTTGTTACTCATATGTTTGCAATTATTATATTTCTGTCTGTGATAAAAACATCTGTCAAACACACATAAAAACCAGAGGGCAGCAGATCATGTGAAAATATAATATTTGTGTCATTCTCAAAACTTTTGGCCATGACTGTACATAATTTGTGACTTTTTACGAAAAGTACCAAACTTTTTGCACAAATGTACTCCAGTGCCCTACTAGAATGATTTTCTGCACGCTAGAAATTTTTGCAACATTTTGAAAATGCCTGACTTTTTTTGTGCTAAAATGTCACAAAAATGTTAAAGATTATTTTTTTTTTACTTTGCGCAAAATTCATGAACCATGTGCACCACTTTCATAAATTTGCAGCAAAAAAAATGGCAACAAATACCACAAGACAAAAAAGAAAAGTGATGGAAATTATGATTTGGGGCCGATGTGTTATATGTGAGGCCCCTTCAATGCGTGCAGGTACAGGAGAACATCTGTTGGGGGCTTTATGTAGTTATGGGCAAAAGCTTTGCCTAAATAAGCAATGAAGAAGGCCCTTCGATCGCACATTGATGGCTTATTCCCACAGGTAACTCTTTAAGCCGTTTTTCCACTTTGAATGCCTTTCGATAGGATAACTAAATTGCTGGGATTTCTTGGGGAATCGTTGGAAAATGCTTATTTCTGCCTCTTGGACATTTGGATGACTGTCAATGAAACGGTTATTGCTAATAGAGGTAATGGCAAAGATAAGGAAAGTTTGTAAACCTAACAAAGACTTACTGTACTGCCTGAAATATCTATACAAGAAATAGGTGAAATAATCTCAGCACAGTATATTAGTCCAGAGCTGTATTCATAATTCTGCTGGTTAGAAACCTCACACAGCTTAGGTGAGCCTCAGTTTTGGAAATGTATGTTATTTGGCATTCTCAAAGAGTTCATGTTTCCTCATCAGTTTATTGCACTGGTGTAAAGAGAAGATATCCAAGAATACAAAAAAAAACTTAGACACAGTCCTGCAAACTTGGCTCCCCTGGACACATGACTAGAGAGCCTATGAGTACCGCCCCAGATGTTGCCTTTACATAAACGCAAAATGCTTTGTCTCGTGTTTCAGTGAAAAAGATCAGGGATGCCTTATTGAAGCTCAGCCGCTAACAATGCCCTTGTGTGCTAGTGTTAATAGTAGCAGAGACTGAATGAACAAGATAGAGCAAATAATGAGCGCAAATTTGTGCAGAGAATATGCAGAGCATAAAGGAGAGGAAACTCTGGACCAAATCTTCTTCATCTTCTTCCTAGAGAACATGTAACGGGAGTCCTACCATCACATTCATAAATCATGACTAGCAGTAGATGAAAAGAAAATGTAATCCTACATGTGAGATCGGTGTCTGGAGTGCAGCGCTTCCAAATCATTAGCAGGTAAAACTTACTGTAGTGTATTTTCCCAACTGACATAGGGAGGGGAAGGTTTCTTGATGCGCTTTTTTGATTTTCTCTGTCAGGTCATCGAGCTCGGCTGTCATCTCATAGCTCTCTATACACTCGTGTTTCGAGGGTTCTTTCTTTTTCTTGTTTCTGTCATTTCTGACTGCTGCAAGAGAGATGAAGACACTTTAGATACTGGCTACTGGGCTTAAACACCATGTCAAACCATTCTTAGTATGTGAAAAACAGTTGATCATGCCCACGTCAGAAGAAACGGTTAGATAATAGAGATATACAATGCTGAGCCAACGTTTTAGGCAGGTGTGGAAAAAATGCTGCAAAGTAAGAATGCTTTAAATAAATAGAAGAGGTAATAGTTTATTTTTTAACAACTAACAAAATGCAAATTGAATGAACAAAAGAGAAATCTTAATCAAAAACAGATTTGGTGTGACCATCCTTTGCTTTCAAAATCGCATTCTTCGCAATACACTTGCAATAGTTTTTGAAGAAATTCGGCAGGGAGGTTTTTTCCAAACAACTTGGAGAAATAACCACAGATCTTCTTTGAATGTAAAGTTGTGAAAATTGTTCAGTCTCTTCATGTAATCACAGAGAGACTTGATGGTGCTGAGATCATGTCTCTATTGGGGTCATATCATCACTTCATTATGTTGAAGATAGTTCTTAATGACATTGTCTATATGTTTGGGATTATTGACCTGATGCAGAATAAATTTGGAGCCAATAAAATACCCTCTGATAGGACTGCATGATGGATAAGTTTCCACCAGTATTCCTTAGCAGTGAGGACACCACTAATTTTGACAAATCCTCAACTATTTTTTTTGCTGAAGTGCAACCCCAAATTTGTAAGGAACGTTCACCATGCTTGACTGTTGTGTGCAGACACTCGATATTGTACCACTCTCCAGTTCTTTGGCAAATAAACTGGTTTCTGATACCGCCAAATATTTCATATTTCGAATCTTCAGTCCAGAGCACCTGCTGCCATTTTTCTGCATCCCAATTCATATGTTTTCGTGTATAGTTGATTCACATGTTCTTGTTTCCATGTCGAAAGTAAGGTTTTTTGGCCGAATTTCATCCATGAGACCCCTTGTGTCTACACTTCTCTGAACAGTAGGTGGGTGCAGCTAGGTCCTACTAGTCGATGTCAGTTCTGAACTGATAGGTAAAATCGGAGACAAGTGTAAATAGGGTTTTATCTGGTAGACAAAGAAAAGGTGAGAGGCTTTTGAAATCCACCACAGAGGTATCAACTGATGCTGTGTCGAAGGCAAATGGTGGTCTCACCAAATAATGAATTGATTTAGATTTCTCTTCTGCTCATTCACTTTTCATTCACATTTTGTTAACTCATAAAAATAAACTGCAAATGTCTATTTATTAAAAGTATTCTTATTTTGCAGCATTTTTTCTGCACCTGCTTAAAACTTTTGCACACCCCTGTATTTGAATGCCATATAGTGAACATATATTTCCACAACTAATATAAATCTTTTGATTGCAGTGTATAATATATTTATATCACTCGTTGATGACCTTTGATACCTAAAAGCGACTGCTACTATAAATCTGACCATTTCAGGTCTAAAGTAGTTTACTAGGTCTTTTAAAAATTTGCCAAAGACTGGGGATTGTTAAAACGCAAAGAAATAAGTGTTAACCCTTGTACATCCATCTACTGTAGTGCCACCATTAAGTGGTCTTCCTCAGGTCTTCACTAAGACTGGAAATTACATCCAGAGTGGTGGCACTGGATATGAATAAGATGTATTGTTTGTTTCTTCATGTTAAAACAATTCCTAGTCTCTGCCAAATTTTGAAAATATAATTTAAAAGGTGTAGCAATGCCAGGTAGGCTAAGGATAAATCCTAGCTCTGAAGACTTTGATTAGTGTACCTGGCTAGCTCTGCATATAAACAGGCTAGGTGTTCATTTAAGGCAATCAGCTCAGGGAAGCTGACCAGATTGGATGTGTCTTGAAGCTGAAAAGAGACACACTAGAAGCCCTCACTGAGAAGAGTTTGCACAGGCCGTGTGCAGAGAACTGCAAGTATCACTGGTTTCTATGGACAACAGCTGTTCTGCTTGACCAAGCTGGGGCTAGTTCAGCCGGGTATGAGTAGTCAGGGTCTGTTTTGTTTAGTTAGCACCTGGACAAGGCTGGGGATTTATGTTTATGAGTTTGTTTTGGAGCTGTGCAACCTGTGAAATGCAATAAAAACTGAATGTGTAACACCCATAAGAATTTACAAGAATTAAACTCCCAAATTAGGCTAATCTTAAATGGGCTTTCCCACAAACAAAAGCTAATTTTAATCAATAGATCTTGGAATAATAATAATTTCCACAGTTGGATGTGTTTAAAAAAAATGTTCCTGTGCTGAGATAATCTTATAAATGTGCCCCTGCTGTGTACTGTGTAATGGTCGTGTCTGACCATGCTGGGACATGGACTGATCATACCACAGCTCCTGGGCAGGGGAGGACACAAAAGACTATGCTGACATGACAGCATGAGATTGCAGCTGATTCTTTTTGTGAAGTAAAACATTTTACTGAATGTTTTTAAACAATATTTTACTTAAAATAAACAATTATTCAGTATCCCATGCGGTTATGTCTGTATAGTTTTTTTTCGCCCTCCCCTCTGCCCAGGAGCTGTGATAAGATCAGACCATGTTCCTGCACGGTCAGACACAGTCATCACACAGTACACAGCAGGGGCACATTTATAAGATTATCTCAGCGCAGGAATATTTTACTTAAACACATACAATTCTTGAAATTATTATTATTCCAAGATCTATTAATTAAAATCAATTTTAGTTCGTAGGAAAATCCCTTTAAATGTACATAATATAAACATGATTAAAGTGGGTTGCTCCATATTAATTTTTAAAAAGTAAGCCGATGCTGGTTTGAGAATATTAAAAAAAAACATATAGCCACAAACCAGACACTCTACTGCTGCTGGTCTCTGAGCTCCCTCTAAAGTCTCAGAAGGCACTAATTGGCTGCAGCTGTCATGTGATGTCTCCTCACTTCCTCTTCTAGTTGAGGATGCATGACCATTGCAGCCAATCAGAGCTATACGAACTGGAAGAGTGTACAGTTCTGACAAAAGGAAGGGGAAGTATGTTTGTTTATTTTTTCCAAACCACCATCAACTTATTTTGTAGGTGTCTAGGTGAGTATTTTCATGAAGAATTTTTTGACCAGGTAAAGGTATCTAATTTTCTAATTTACTTTCATTTGTTAATAAATACCGGTGCTGAATTCATCTAATGATTCTATATATAATATCAGATATATTGGTAGCATCGGTGCATATGTATTAATTGTGTGATGTTTTGATATATATTGTATTTGTTCTTTATACTTCTTAAATGCAATACATCCATGTATAAAACACGATGCTATTCGCTTCTGGGAGCACAAGCCTATTAGCAGACTGACAGCTTTCCTGAACGTACTTAGCTCCATGCCTGCTTGTGGAGCACAAACACATCATTTAGGGCCGGCTTAGGAATTTCTGCCAAGGATTCCCAGATACAAGGAAATGATTCACAGGGGAATCACTGTACAGTTCTTTTGCAGCAGCTTCACTGCAACCTGATTTTTCCTAGAAGCCTTATATAAAAAAGAAAATCCACTCTTCCATTCCGAAACACACACATATTCACATGTACTCACGGACACCCTTCTATCTATCTATCTATCTATCTATTATCTATCTATCTATCTATCTATCTATCTATCTATCTATCTATCTATCTATCTCTCTATCTAATATTTTTCTATTTACTATGAATCTATATCAATGTAATATTTCTGTTTGTGTGTATTTATCTATTTAGAAAAAAATCTCATGTCTATCTATTTTATCCATCTAATATTTCGGTCTGTTGTCTATCTATTTTTGGGGAAAAAAAATCTAATCTCCATCAATTCATTAATCTCTATATTTCTAATTCAGTCAAATGTATTATATCTGTCTACAATATCTACGTATCTATAGTATCTGATGTATTTCTATTTATTATGAATCTACAGCCGGGGGTAGACATACCATTGATGCAATCCATGCAGCTGTGTAGGGGTCCGATAGGTTATTAGGTCCACTGTCATTCTTAAGAGGGTTGTCCACTACTCAGATACCCATTCTCAATTGCAGTAGTCTCTCCTATAAAATAAAAACCGCTAATACTCACCTCCAGTACAAGGGAAGTTGCAGTGATAACAGCTCATGCTCTCCCTGGGCTCATGTGACATATGTCATGTGAGCCCTGCAGCCAATCACTGGCAGCTTCACTCATTTCGCTTGCATGTAACTAACATATGGAGGGACAAAAACCTAAGATAGAAATAAAATGAATATATATTCTTCTGTAAGTAAAAAGCAATAGTGCATATAAATAACATATGGTACTTACTAAACTCTGGTTTTGATAAAAAAAATGTAAAAGCCATCCCACCAGTGACAAAGTGTACCCAGTCAGGAGGGTGCTAATCTCTAGTATTAAAACCTTACCATGTATTGAAAATAACCCTATGTGAATAAGGTCCAAGCAAGACTGGCACCCAACTACTGACACGTAGCAATGGGAAGCTATATAAACATAATGCCCAGATTTAATACTAGGGGTTAGGACGGTCCTGACTGAATACACCTTGGCGCTGGTGGGATGGCTTTTTCACTTTTTTTTTTTTATAAAAAAACAGTGTTTACTAAGTATCCTATGTTATTTATAAGCACTATTTCTTTTTACCTACTTATAGCAGGGCATATATTCATTTTATTTATATCTTAGGTTTTAACTGTTTAATGGCCAGTGTGAACATGCTCCTATACTTTGCATGAATACTGACTAAAATTCTAGTTCATTTCTTTCAGTTTAACATATGGAGGGAGTCAGAGAGTGGCAGCTCTCACTTGTTCCAAAGTCATTTTTTTCTGGAGGAAGTGAGGTTGTGGTGACTGCTGATTGGCTGCAGGGCTCTCATGACATAATGTCACACAAGCCCTAGGAGAGCTGATACGGCACCCTAGCAGAGGTGAGTATCTGAGCAAAGGTGAGAAAATATAGCAATTGAGAAGATATCTACAGTATCTTTCTTTTCTCTCTACCAGCCATCTGCTTGTTAGATTCCCGTACACATGAAGGATGGGAGAATATAAAGGCAGACATTTCTGTGGACTCTGCTGGGTATACTTATGCCGTCAGAACTTAATTATCTTGATTTAGTATACTAGGTTAGACAAGACAAATGTTTTATTCTTTTGCATAAACTGCCATATTTCTGTTCTCCTTTGCACACTTGCAAATAATTTTAATAAAAGAGTGTGTGGGGTAAATCTGTTACATTCCTGCTGGCTTCATTAGATTATTGCTGAGATTTATAAGTAAAAAGCATCCATCTGGCCTCACTAGCCTTGGCTTCCACATACTCAATACTATGGAAAATTAGATTATTCTGATTAAAGCAAAATGTGAAAAATTCACCACACATTTTCAAGCCTGATAATCCATCACTATTCCAACACTGCCTATAATAAAAATAAATCAGAAGCCAGCATGTTTCAACCTAATTTTTTAAGCATGACATTTTCCTCTGCATTTCTTTCCTAAATGTCACCCCATTCTACAAGACTGAGTGATTCTGTCCCCAGGGACCGTCAGTCATCGCACAGTCTGAGACTGAAGCAGCTCACCAGCCATGGCTCATTTTATGTCGTAGACGTCACTTTCATCCAAGCCAGAAAAGATCATCAAAAAAGCTGGTATCATAGTTTATGAGGCAATCTAGCGTCTGTGTGTTCTGCATCTTACTACACAGAGTAAATGTGAGTGGACAACTCAGCTCTTTTCTTCTCGGGGCTCAATGGTCAATATCAGAACTTCATGAAGCAAGTAAGATACTGATTATTTCTGGTTCTTCGATTTAGGGCAGAACTATTGAACTTTTTAAGACTTCCATGAATTTTTGTCTTATTTTATTTTACAGGTATCTCCATCTGAGGATAACCTGAATACTTTCACAAGCCACTGTTCTCACACCACAGAGTATGTGTAAAGAGTTTTCCATGAATCATATGGTGTTTGCAAGGTTTTTAAGGTCTGTGGCAACTTCATTGGATAAACATCCAGAGCCCAGGAAAAGTGGTACCTTATCCCTGTTTTGGGAAACAAAAATTAAAGGAGTTCGTAAAAATCAAAGTAAAAACATGTGTGCACACTTTTAGATAATTTAGTACTTTCCTTTACTCACACAACAGGGAAAGATCATTCCCTGCTGCACTTCTAAGGGTTAAAAATCAGTGGGACTTGTTGCATATTGAATAGACATGATAGGTCTACACAAAAAGACGATGTAGCCTCTCTACACTCTAGCTAACTGATGGAAATCCTTAAAGGGAACCTGTCAGCAGGATTGTGCTCAGTAAACTACAGACAGTGTCAGGTCGGTGTCGTTATACTGAATACAATGATACCTTGGGTGACGAAATCAGTCTTGTGCTTGTTGTTTAATCTTTATTTTCAGTTTTGAGTTAATGATATACTCGTGCTCTGAGGCGGCCTGTGGGGGGCCTTCATGTGGTGCCCTGATTAGGTATTCATCTGTATGGCTTATGACAAGTCACTGACCCCTATTTTAATATACTATTGTTTGAAAAATAAATAAATGAATAACATTCATTATGCAGGCGGCAGTGCCTGCGCTGTAGAATGATAAGATCTATACTATGCATACATTCATTTTAATTAGGCATTTTGTTTTGTTGGGGAAAAAATTATCTTAATCAAAATGGCAGCCGCGCCTGCGCAGTAGCATCTATTGGAACACGATAGATGCTACAGCGCAGGCGCCGCCACCATTTTGCTAGAGAAAAAAAAATAGACTCCATCAAGATGGAGCTGGCAGCACCATTTTGATGGAGCCTAATATTTTTTCCCTAGCAAAATGGCGCAGGCGCCGGCATAATGAATGTTATTTTTTTTTCAAACAATAGTATATTCAGTATGTAAAATAGGGGGCTGGTCACTGAGGGATCAGTGACCTGTCATTACCCATAAGGATGAATATCTAATCAGAGCACCACATGAAGACCCCCACAGGCTGCCCAGAAGCACGAGAATCTCATTGATTGAAGACTACAAATAAAGATTAATTAAACAACCACAAGACGGATTTCATCAACCAAGATAGCATTTTAATCAGTATAACGGCGGCGAGCTGACACTGTCAGTAATTTACGGAGAAAAATCCAGCTGACAGGTTCCCTTTAAGTGAGTATTCTAAAATAGGTTTTCTCAACCAATCAACACCTTTAAGTGGTTAAAGACTCAATACAATTCTTTCCATGTTATGTCTGAGGGTTAGCAACAATTTTTGCAGTTATATTTCTCATGAGAGCTATTACCCAGATTTCCCAAAGGGCAAATCTGCCTAATTAGCGATAGACCAGCCACCACTCCCAACTGTTGCACAACTAGTAAGTAATGCATAAGCAGATTGGGAATTGTTGCCATGTGCCACTATTGGAGCCGCTGGTGGCTAGACTGGCGGTCACAAATCTTTTCCAGTAATCATAACTCGAGAACAGCGGAATTCAAGATCATGACAACTAAAAAACTGATAATTTTTTAATACACACATGTAAAAAAAAAATCCTGAATTTTGCTTCATAATACTTTTGGTAACCTTATGCAGCTCTTGAGTAGACTGATGCTCGAATTATATGATTAATATCCTCCATAGCAATGTGTACGGGTTAAGGATAATAACAGTCATAGGTGTCCCATTTATAAACTCCTACCAGGTGTTTCTCTTTGCCTTGCCTACACTTATATGACAGGTTGACTTTTCTTTTGCTTGACTCTCCTCTGATTTAGTAGAAACAAGATCACAGTATTAAATGGCAAGCCACCCTAGTAATTAGGAGGTTGGCTTAAATGGTGTCTTTTTGTTAACCGAGGTCAAACTCTCTTAACTCCTTCTTTGACCCTGGTCTCATATACATTATTTACATGACTTTTTAGTCCTTTGCAGTTTTGCCAGCACCTTGAGTTTCACATGAAGTACCTTTAACAACAAGAGTGAAATATAATTTAGAGACAATGGGGCAGAAAGGAAATTACAGTGACTTTTTTTGGGGGAAAAATAAAATTATTGACATAAAATTGAGTTTTTCAATGTGACTGTAAATCAGCGTGAGCTCTGAGGTTCTGAATCTCACTGTGAAGTACTAGCCGGGGACTTTCTTTCCAGCAGTTCATCACACAGAGTTAACTCACTAAAATAACGTTTTCTACTTGGATTAACTGACCCAGTTTTCTTGGCTCACAAATGGAAACAAAGGCTGTATCTTGGATGTCAGATGACGTCTGAAATGGAGTAAAGAGGTTGTGTGTTTTGCGAGGCTTGCTAGATAAGAAGATGTCCTTTTTCTGTTTGATACCTTCGGGATCCATTCAGAAAGAAAAAAAAAGGACAACATAAGAACTGATATAAACTGCCGTCTTTAGAGACAATGAAGGTTAAAAGGACGAGAAAATAATACAAATAAATATTTATTTTTGGTGTAGACTTTTGTTTTCTCATAGGAATACCATATACATATATATACAGTGGGGAAAATAAGTATTTGATACACTGCTGATTTTAAATGTTTTCACACCTACAGAGATTGCAGAGGTCTATAATTTTTATCGTAGGTACATTTCAACTGTGAGAGACAGAATCTAAATAAATCCACAAAATTGCATTGTATAATTTTTACATAATTAATTTGCATTTTATTGCATGAATAACTATAACACTAGAAACACTAGAAAACAGAACTTAATATTTGGTACAAAAACCTTCGTTTGCAATTACAGAGGTCAGAGGTTTCCTGTAGTTCTTGACCAAGTTTGCACACACTGTAGTAGGGATTCTGGCCGATTCCTCCATACAGATGTGCTCTAGATCTTTCAAGTTTCAGGGCTGTCACTGGTTACCATTGAGTTTCAGCTCCCTCCAAAGATTTTCTATTGGGTTCAGGTGTGGAGACTGGCTAGGCCCTCCAGGACCTTGATATGCTTCTTACGGAGCCACTCCTTAGTTGTGTTTCAGGTCATTATCATGCTGGAAGATTCAACCACGACCCATCTTCAATACTCTTACTGAGGGAAGTTTTTGACCAAAATCTCGCAATTCATGACCCCATCCATCCTCCCTTCAATATGGTGCAGTTGTCCTGTCCCTTTTGCAGAAAGGCACCCAAAAAAGTATGATGTTTCCCCCACCATGCTTCACAGTTGGGATGGTGTTCTTACGGTTGTACTCATCCTTGATTTTCCTCCAAACACGGCGAGTTGAGTTGATACCAAAAAGTTATATTTTGGTCTCATCTGACCACATGACCATCCAGATCATCCAGATGGTCATTAGCGAACTTCAAATGGGCCTGGATATGTGCTAGCGTGAGCAGGGGGACCTTGCGGGCCCTGTAGGATTTTAATCCATGACGGCATAGTTTGCTACTAATGTTAATGTTTGAGAATGTAGTCCCAGCTCTCTTCAGTCATTGACCAGGTCCTCCCATGTAATTCTGGGCTGATTTCTGACCTTTTCAGAATCATCCTTACCCCACGAGTTGAGATCTTGCATGGAGCCCTAGACTGTGGAGGATTGACAGTCATCTTGTGTTTCTTCCATTTTCTAATAATTGTGGCAACAGTGAATGCAATAAAATGCAATTTAATTATTTAAAAATCATAAACTGTGATTTTTTTTTCTTTTAACTTTTAGTTTCTGTCTCTCACAGTTGAAGTGTTCCTACGATAAAAATTACAGACCTCTCCATTCTTTGTAGGTGGGAAAACTTGCAAAATTGGCAGTGTATCAAATAATTACTCTCCTCACTATATATATATGCACACACCGGTCTGGTATATATACAGTCATGGCCGAAAGTGTTAACAACCATGAAACTGTTCCAGAAAATGAAGTATTTCTTCTAGAAAATTATTGCAATTACAAGTTTTGTTATACACATATTTATTTCCTTTGTGTGTATTGGAACAAGACAAAGAGACAGAGGCCAGAAGGCAAATTGGACATCATTTCACACAAAAAAACAAAAATGTGCTGGACAAAATTGTTGGCACCTTTCCAAAATTGTGGGTAAACAACTTTGTATTAAGCATGTGATGCTCGTTCAAACTCACCTGTGGCAAGTAACAGGTGTGGAAGCCAGATAGAAGGGTAGACGTTGACTCAATCTTTGCATTGTATGTTTGTGTGGGCTACACTAATCAAGTCAACAGAAAGAAGAAAACTGTCTGAGGACTTGAGAACAAAAATTGTTGAAAACTATCAACAATTTCACTGTTACAAGTCCATCTCTACAAATCTTGATGTTCCTTTGTCCACGGTGTGCAACATAATCAAGAAGTTTACAACCCATGGCACTGTAGCTAGCTCCCTGCAGGTGGATGGCAGAGAAAAATTGACAAAAGGTTGCAATGCAGGATGGTGGATAAACTGTCCTAATCAAGTTCTAAAGACATTCAAGCTGTCCTGCAGGATCAGGTGCTTAAATGACAGCACAAACTACCTGTCAACATTTCAATTAAATTAAACACTATGGCAAGAAACCCAGGAGGTCACCAGTGCTGACACAGACATAAAAAAGCTAGACTGCAGGTTGCCAAAATGTATGTGAGTAAGCCAAAATCCTTCTGGGAAAGCGTCTTGTGGACAGATGAGACCAAGATAGAGCTTTTTGATGAAGAACATCATTCTACGGTTTACAGAAAATGGAATGAGGCCTACAAAGAAAAGAGCACCGTACCTACAGTCACATATGGTGGCAGTTGAAAGATATTTTGGGTGTTTTGCTACCTCTGGCAGTGGGTGCCTAGACTGTGTGCAAGGCTTCATGAAATCTGACGATTACCAAAGGATTTTCGGTCACAATGTAGTGCCCAGTGTCATTAAGCTGGGGTTTTGTGTGAAATTATGTCCAATTTGTATTTTTCCTGTATTTCTGTGTGGTTCCAATACAGACAAAGGAATTAATAGACACAATATACACAAAGGAAATAGACATGTCTATAACAAAACATGTGTAATTGCAATAATTTTAAGGGAGAAATACTTCTTTTTGTGGAACAATTTCAAGGGTGCCAAAACTTTCGGCCATGACTATATATATATATATTATATATATATATATTTATTATTACAAAAGTTGTGCGGAACCGGACAATTTATCACCTAACCATAGGTCATTCATATGGGATTAATGTTAGTGGAACACATAGCACCCTCACCCATCAACTAAAATCCACTCAAACAGCAGCCTGGTATAGCTAATATAGGGGGTGAAACACATCAGCACTGTTCATTGTGTAATGGCCAACACCGAGTACAGCACCTTATTGCCCACTCACTTGAAGGCCAAGGTCATTCAAGCGTATATTCTCTCATCCAATAGAATAGGGTCGATAATGCAAATCACAGTCTAATCAAACTCTGATCACCGTTTCAGAAGAGTGTGCACTGATTCTCTCGGATGAGGAGAAGATGGAGAAAAAAATTTCTCCATCTTCTCCATTCGGTCAGTCCGTAAAAATTGGACTGCACTGAGATGTCATCCAAGTGCACTCCAATGGTTTCCATGGACTCGGTGGCTTGCATGGTCGAATGTGACTCATATCTGATCAATATTTGGGCTTGCAGGAAAAAATCTGACGAGTGCACAGCTCCATGTAATAATATTGGTCCAAGTGCGATCCTATGTTTTGTCGAATTACACACAGACAGAAAAAACAGCCATGTGCAAGAGGCCGAATGGGAGATGATTGCATTGCTTGACAATGGCCACTAAGCAATGTACAGCACTGCTGTGTTCCACCCCCTACATCAACTACACCAGTTCGCTATTGGAGCTGATTTCTGCTGATTAGCGTTTGTGCCAGGTGCCCCACTGATCTCATACTGATGACCTATCCGGTGGAGTCAGCTATAGTCTAAAGAGGAATTAAAGGGACTGTCACCATGTTTTTGCTACTCATCTGAGAACAGCATGACATAGAGGTCAAGACCTTGATTCCCACGATGTATCACTTACTTTACTGGGTGCTGCAAATTTAATTAAAAAATGTTTTATCTGCTGTAAATCTAATGGTTCTCTGAATGCCGAGCTCTGCATAAGCAGAAAGCTGCCAATCAGTTGTGGGGCGGGGTTGGACTACCTGGCAGCTGGACAAGTAGTCCTCTAATAATTATCTCCTGCTGATAAAACAGTGACTTTAAAATAACTTCAACAAGTATCCCAGCTATTGAGCACAGCAGGGCATCTTCCCATACATTATGCTGCTCTCAGATTAGACAGGAAAACCTGATGATAGATTCCCTTCAAGCAGCAACTGCTCAACTTCCCTGCAGCACGACCACAGGTGAAGTAATGCAATACACATTTCTCATTGAAATCAATGCTATCTACTGCATGGACCTGCTGGGTCTTCTAGGATAGGTGATATCTGGGTAGTTTCTTCCTGTCCTGGTTCCTGAATCCTACTTAATGCAACATTCTCTAATAACCTTCTTATTGGAAAAATATAGGCACCCTTCTTAAAAAATGTGTACAGAATGAGAATAAATGAGAATTGACATGACTGTCCATAAGCCTAAGCACATTCTTACTGTAAATTATATACAAAACCTTTTAATGATTTCCGAGAATACTGATTAAAACTAAAGAAAATGTGGTTGGGTCTAAAACCCCAAACTGTCCTAGAAATGCATAAATGATACATGTAAGAAGGATAACTGTGTAAGCAAAAAATAACGAGCTAGTTATCTCTGCATAATGCTAAGCTAAAATATTTGTCTTGTGTTTTCAGCTTGAGATGGCCCAGGTCCACACATAGGACATTTTATCCTATGCCAAACACTACCCATAGATATACATTGGGGGAGACTTATCAAGAGGATCATGGGATGTAAGAATCTAGAAATGGTTCGGAAATAATGCAAGTTGTGCCAAATTTAATTTTAATAATTTGCTTATGAGGCATAATATATTTGTCGCCACTGTAAAGGTGTGTATTGCATAGAGGGCAGACATTAATACCAATAGGCATATAAATCACAACTTCTCTTAGATATTTCTTCTATGTTTAAATATCTTGAGCCTTTAAGAAAAGAGCGGCTGAAGCAGCGGTGTTGCTAGGGGTGGGCGCAACATATAAGTGGGCCTCTAACCAGGTAACCTTCATTACAACTATAGTGGCACAGCCTAATAGTGAGTATACAAATACCAACATTGATATTACTGCCATTTGGTGACAGAGTGGTAGATACCAGTGCTGCAGAACAGATAAGTGATTACAGTACAGATATACATAGTAACTTACAGATGACTTCCCTCTGATGGAGTTGTTCACTTTTCCCATCTTTTCCATCTGGCCCAGACCAACATGACAACTTCTTCCATCCAGGATTCGGCTGCAGAGAGTACAATAAAAACACATTTGACTTCTCACATTTCCAACACAGTCCTCATCTATTCCCAACCAGCACAAACTCCTTATCCTGCCGATACCCCAATACTGAGCCGCTGCTGCCGCATGTGTCCCTATTACTGCACCTGCTGTGTGGTACAATAACGGCTCTTCTTACGGCCCCACATAGTAATGCCCATCATTGTGCCCCTTACAAAGTAAAAATGCCCTTTAGATGGTAAAATTGCCCTGTACAAGTGACCTAGAAAATCATGTCCACATTTTTCCCCTAGAATGTAATAGTGCTCCATGTGCATCAATCACAGTACTCCTATAACAATAATCCTTAAAAGGAACCCGTTACTAAGTTTGCCCCATATGAAATACTGCCACCACCTTTCAGCGCTCATATACAGCATATTACAGCCTGCAAAAAAAGAAAATCACCTTCTATTATATTCACCTGCGTGGAGGTTGAGTCGAAGGGGCAATGCTGGCTCTGGTCCGGCGAGCCTCCCTTCTTTCAATGCCGTCCTCCTTCTGTGCTTCATTTGGATGACGAGTCCTATGTCATCCAAACAATGTTCCCCGGCATCGCGCTCCTGCGCATGCGTACGTCTCTGCCCTGACTAGGACAGAGTAAAGTACTGCAAAGTGCATGCGATCTTTGAACTTTCCGAAGCACGCACACCGCAATACGTTGCTCTTCTCTGGTCAGGGCAGAGAAGTATGCATGCGCAGGAGTACGATGCCAGGGAACACTTGTGTGGAAGATGTAGCACTCGTCATCCACATAAAGCACAGAAGGAGGACGGCATCGAAAGAAGAAGGGAGGCGCCAGAACAGGACCAGCGATACCCCTCAGACCCGACCGCTTCGCAAGTGAGTAAAATAAAAGGTGTTTTTCTTTTGTTGCAGGCCGGATCAGGCATATACACAGCATATTAGTATGCTGTATATGAGAGCAGAAAGATGGTGGCTGTATCTCATATGAAGCTAACCTTGCGACAGGTTCCCTTTAAGCCCCCATTTAACATTTAAAGAGGTATTCCAATACTAATTTCATCCCCTTTCATTAGTCCTACATTTTCCTAGCCAATATTTTTCTAATACACTTTTATCACCTACCCTGTTCCTGTAAGATCATCTCTCTATGGGTCATATAGACTTCTGTTTTGATTCTGAATATGCTACTTTCAATCTGGACCATAATCGGACAAACGGAGCAGGACACATCACTGGTGGGGGTGAGTCTACGTCTCGGAGAGTGATAGCAGTCTGAGCACTCATGCGCACATCAGATTTCACTCTCCTCTCTGCTTGGAGAAGGAACTTCAAAGCATCAGCAGACTCAGTTGGCACCACACATGACCGAGTTCACAAGTGCAGTCCCTTCAGCTGACAAGCCCTGTGATATACTTTCTAATGATCAGCACATTGCAGGGCTTGTCAGCTGAATGGACGGCACTTCAAAGACGCTTCCAAGCACAGAGGAGAGTGAAGTTTGATAAGAGCATGCTTGCTCAGACCGCTGTCACTCACCAAGACATAGCCCGTCCCCGCCAGTGATGTGCTCTGCTCTGTTTGTCCAATTCTAGTACCCAGATTGGAAGTAGCAGAGCCAGAATCAAAACAAAAGGATACCTGACTTGCAGAGAGATGAGCTTACAGGAGCAGGGCAGGTAATAAAATGCATTAGAAAAGTATTAGTCAGAAAAACTAAGGACTAATGAAAGGGGGTGAAATTAGTAGATGATTTTTTTAATAATGTCCGGAGTCCCCCAAATACACCTCCCCTATACACAGTATGATAGGCCCACAGATCACCTATACACAGCATAATGTCCCACAGCTTCCCTATATGTAGTATGTTGTCCTCACTGCCTCCCCAAAACAGAGTTCAATGCTCCTCACAATAGTCCTCACACTATGTGATGGCTCCCAAACTGTATAATGGTCCTCATACTCTATGATAGCATCCCTCTGTAGTCACCACACTTTATGATGATTCCTACATTAGTCTCCACATTAAGGGTCCCAACATTAGCTACCAGACTGTATGAGGGCTCCACACTATATGATGGTCCCCACATTAGTCCCCAAGTTGTACATTGGCCCCCCATACTGTATTAGGGCCCCCACAATAGTCCCTACACTATATGATGGTCCCCAAATAAGCCTCCATACTGTATGATGGAATCCCATATTAGTTTCCATTCTGTAAAATGGCCCCCACACTTTGAGGCCCCTTTACAGTAGCCCCTAAAATGTATGAGAGCACCCTTCCCCACTATATGATGCACTTACAGTCGCACAAAACGTTTTAAAATAAAAAATGTCATATACTCAACTAATCCAAGATCCTGACCAGTCCACCGGGCAGACCAACACGTTGATGTCCCTGCACTATCGCTCTCAGCCACGGCAGGATAACGCAATGGCCAAGGTGATGGTGCACGCACAGAAAGTACAAGTTCCGACGTGGTGCGATGATGTGACACTGAAGTGTAGCATATCTTCAGGTGGGACCTTCTGAGCGTGGGGCGACCCCACCCTCTGCTCCTCCTCTGGTAGCTATTCTACTGGGCTAAAGAAAGAGTCCTGGTGCCCATACACCAAACACAGCCACTATAAATTACCTGACGTCTGTGAGGCCAGGATGCATAATCCTAAACTTGCAACACCATTACTATGATAATAATTACCTATAAAAAGGCTAGGTTAATCGGTCTGATTATGCTAACCACACTGATCAAACTCTGATCAGAGGTTGATCAAAGTTTGATCAGAGTGTGATTATATTTTCTCTGATGTAGTGAAGAAAAAAAAATAATGTCTCCACCTTCTCCACTCTGTCAGACTGTGCAAATCAGACCTCATTTAGATGTTGTCCCAGTGCAGTCCAATTTTTTTGAACGGACCCATAGACATGAATGGCTGAGTGAGATCGGATAATTGGATGCAACTCATGCATGCTGCAATCTTTTTTTGCACCGACTCAGTCCGAGGAAAAAATTTGACATATGGATGGCCCCATGCAATAAAATGATGGATAGCACTTGTCCGATATTTAAGGTCATGTGCACAAGTCCTAAACATGGATCATCAGTATCAGACCAGTGGTGGTCCCACACCCAGAACTCCCAACAATCAGCTATTAATCGCTCTGGTGGAGGCCAGATGTAAACACTGCACAGAAACAGAATACTATAAGGACTCATCTTTAGTAGGTGAGAACGGCTTTGTATACTGTTTTCATACGGTGTAATATGAGAACAATATGATAACCCTAAAAAACACCTTCACAGCCTGATTCTTTATGAGCTCTGTTAGAGAACTGGAGTTAATAGACTATCCATTGCCATACAGCAGTTTTGAACATCTAAATAGAAACCCCAGGTTTAAAATTGTACCTGTATTATTAGTTGACTTTTTACAATAAGATATAATCCATGTGTATATGAGGACTAACATTGTTTCTGGCAATCATGTGACTTGCAGCCCCCATTTTTAGAAGCTACTCCCTTTGCACTAGAAGCCTCAATGGCTTCTCCATGTGCCTTTTTACTTTTGCTTCCAAGTTTTACTGCTGCAGATATAATTTGATCTTTCACTGCAGACAGATTTCCAGACATATTTGAGCAGTTTACAGAGTTCATAAACAGCACAAGAGAAAAATGATTGATAAGTGGTGGAAGTATAACAGACAACCTTTTCAAGTCAGTCTCAACTCCACTCCATTCAGCGCTTGTGGAGTGTGGAGATGACACCCGACGCCAGTACACCTCCCTTCAATGTGCATGCCTTCAAGCAAGCTAGAGTGAGTATGTTAAGTGTATGGGCATTGTCACGATCTATTTTTGGATTTGTGGCAAATCTGGATCCACTCAGTTAAACCTTGTTTTCCTTTCAGGCCAGCGGAGGTTAATGTCAGTTTTTCCCCACTGGCAATCTGGTATTACTGCAGTGTTGCTGGGTCAGCTGATGTGGGTGGTGACCACTCCCACCGTCCTTTAACCCCTCTCTGACATTAGACGTACTATCCCGTCCATAAAACCCGTGCCATTCTGCCCATGGACGGGATAGTACGTCATAGGCGATCAGCTGCGCTCCTGAGGGGAGCGCAGCTAATCGCCGCCGGGTGTCAGCTGATTATCACAGCTGACACCCGTGACTGTGTGTCAGGAGCGGTCACGGACCGCTCCCGGCACATTAACCCCTAGCACACCGCGATCAAACATGATCGCGGTGTACTGGGGGCACAGGGGAGGATCGCGCAGGGTGGGGGCTCCCTGCGCGCCCCCCTGAGACCCTCAGACAAGCGTGATGTGATCGCGCTGTCCTGAGGGCTTCCTCCCTCCCAGGACCCGGATCCAAGATGGCGCCGGGGTCCTGGAGGGAGGCGGCTTCCTCAGTGCCTGCTGAGAGCAGGCACTGAGAAGCCTGCTGCACTGCCTGAGCGATCGCTGGTGTGACAGAGTGCTGTGCACACTGTCACACCAGCGATTTGATAAACTACAGTGATGTCCCACCCTGGGACAAAGTAAAAAAGTTAAAAAAATAAAAATAAACATGTTATAAAAAAAATCCAAAATAAATAAAAAAAAAAAAAAATATTCCCCAATAAATTCATTTCTTCCTGTAAATAAAAAAAACAAAACAATAAAAGTACACATATTTGGTATCGCCGCGTCCGTAACGACCCCCCCTATAAAACTGTCCCACTAGTTAACCCCTTTAGTGAACCCCTTAAAAAAAAAAGAAAAAAAACGAAGCAAAAAATCAATGCTTTATCATCATACCGCCGAACAAAAAGTGGAATAACGCGCGATCAAAAAGACCGATATAAATAAACATGGTACCGCTGAAAACGTCATCTTGTCCCGCAAAAAACGAGCCGCCATACAGCATCATCAGCGAAAAAGTAAAAAAGTTATAGCTCGCAGAATAAAGCGATGCAAAAATAATTATTTTTTATATAAAATTGTTTTTATTCTATAAAAGCGCCAAAACATAAAAAAATGATATAAATGAGGTATCGCCATAATCGTACTGACCCGAAGAATAAAACTGCTTTATCAATTTTACCACACGCGGAACAATAAAAACGCCTCCCCAAAAGAAATTCATGAATTGCTGATTTTTGTTCATTCTAACCTCCCAAAAATCTAAATAAAAAGCGATCAAAAAATGTCACCTGCTCAAAAATGGTACCAATAAAAACGTCAACTCGTACCGCAAAAAATAAGACCTCACATGACTTTGTGGGCCAAAATATGCAAAAATTATAGCTCTCAAAATGTGGCGATGCAAAAAACTATTTTTGCAATAAAAAGCGTCTTTTAGCGTGACAGCTGCCAATCATAAAAACCCGCTATAAATAGTAAATCAAACCCCCCTTTATCACCCCCTTAGTTAGGGAAAAATAATAAAATTAAAAAAATGTATTTATTTCCATTTTCCCATTAGGGTTAGGGTTAGGGTTGCGGCTAAAGTAAGGGTTAGGGTTGGTGCTAAAGTTAGGATTAGGGTTAGGGTTGGGATTAGGGGTGTGTTAGGGTTAGGTTTGTGGTTAGGGTTGGGACTAGGGTTAGGGGTGTGTTGGGGTTAGGGTTGGAGTTAGAATTGGGGGGTTTCCGCTGTTTAGGCACATCAGGGGCTCTCCAAATGTGACATGGCGTCTGATCTCAATTCCAGCCAATTCTGCGTTGAAAAAGTCAAACGGTGCTCCTTCACTTCTGAGCTCTGCCATGCGTCCAAACAGTAGTTTATCCTCACATATGGGGTATCAGCGTACTCTGGACCCCAAGAGTTATTGTGCAATTTGTCCTATTTCTTCTGTTACCCTTGGGAAAATAAAAAACTGGGGGCGAAAATATCATTTTTGTACAAAAAAAAATTATTTTTTTGTTTTTACGGCTGTACATTATAAACTTCTGTGAAGCACTTGGGGCTTCATAGCCTCACCACACACCTAGATAAGTTCCTTGTGGGGTCTATTTTCCAAAATGGGGTCACTTGTTGGGGATTTCCACTGTTTAGGGCGCATCAGGGGCTCTCCAAATGCGACATGACGCCCCCAGACCATTCCATCAAAGTCTGCAATCCAAAACGTCACTACTTCCCTTCCGAGCCCCAACGTGTACCCATACAGTAGTTTTCTCCCACATATTGGGTATCAGCGTACTCAGGACAAATTGGGCAACAACTTTTGGGGTCCAATTTCTCCTGTTACCCTTGTAAAAATAAAAAAATGGGGCGAAAAAAATCATTTTTGCAAAAAAAAAAAAGGATTTTTTATTTTTACGGCTGTGCGTTATAAACTTCTGTGAAGCACTTCGGGGTTCAAAGTGCTCACCACACATCTAGATAAGTTCCTTGTGGGGTCTATTTTCCAAAATGGGGTCACTTGTGGGGGGTTTCCACTGTTTAGGCGCATCAGGGGCTCTCCAAATGCGACATGACGCACCCAGACCATTCCATCAAAGTCTGCAATCCAAAACGTCACTACTTCCCTTCCGAGCCCTGACGTGCGCCCATACAGTAGTTTTCTCCCACTTTTTGGGTATCAGCGTACTCAGGACAAATTGGACAACAACTTTTGGGTTCCAATTTCTTCTGTTACCCTTGTGAAAATAAAATATTGGGGGTGAAAAAATAATTTTTGTAAAAAAAAAAAACATTTTTTTTTTTACGGCTGTGCGTTATAAACTTCTGTGAAGCACTTCGGGGTTCAAAGTGCTCACCACACATCTAGATAAGTTCCTTGTGGGGTCTATTTGCCAAAATGGGGTCACTTGTGGGGGGTTTCCACTGTTTAGGTGCATCAGGGGCTCTCCAAATGTGACATGATGCCCCCAGACCATTCCATCAAAGTCTGCAATCCAAAACGTCACTACTTCCCTTCCGAGCCCCGACGTGTGCCCATACAGTAGTTTTCGCCCACATATTGGGTATCAGTGTACTCAGGACAAATTGGACAACAACTTTTGGGTTCCAATTTCTTCTGTTACCCTTGTGAAAATAAAATATTGGGGGTGAAAAAATCATTTTTGTAAAAAAAAAAAAAGATTTTTTATTTTACGGCTGTACGTTGTAAACTTTAGTGAAACACCTGGGGGTTCAAAGTTCTCACCACACATCTAGATAAGTTCCTTGAGGGGTCTAGTTTCCAAAATGGTGTCATTTATGGGGGTTTCCACTGTTTAGGCAGATCAGGAGCTCTCCAAACACGACATGGCGTCCAGCCAATTCTGCGTTGAAAAAGTCAGACGGCGCTCCTTCCCTTCCAAACTCTGCCATGCACCCAAACAGTGGTTTACCCCCACATATGGGGTATCAGCGCACTCAGGACAAATTGCACAATAACTTTTGGAGTCTTGTTACCCTTGGAAAAATAAAAATTGGGGTGAAAAGATCATTTTTGTGGAAAAAATATGATTTTTAAATTTTACGGCTCTACGTTATAAACTTGTGTGAAGCACTTGGGGGTTCAAATTGCTCATCAAAAATCTAGATAAGTTCCTTAGGGGGTCTAGTTTCCCAAATGGGGTCATTTGTGGGGGGTTTCCACTGTTTAGGCACATCAGGGGCTCTCCAAATGCAACATGGCATCCAAACTCAATTCCAGCCAATTTTGGTTGGAAAAAGTCAAATGGTGCTCCTTCCATTCCGAGCTCTGCCGTGCGCCTAAACAGTGGTTCCCCCGCACATATGGGGTATCAGCGTACTCAGGACAAATTGTACAACAACTTATGTGGTCCAATTTCTCCTGTTACCCTTGGGAAAATAAAAAATTAGTGACTAAAAGATAATTTTTGTGGGAAAAAAATAGGATTTTTTATTTTCATGCCCGGGCATTATAAACTTGTGTGAAGCACTTGGGGGTTCAAAGTGCTCACCAAAGATCTAGATAAGTTCCTTAGGGGGTCTAGTTTCCAAAATGGGGTCACTTGTGGGGGGTTTCCACTTTTAGGCTCATCTGGGGCACTGCAAATGGAACATGACCCCCATTAACGTCTGCATTCCAAAACGTTACTACTTCCTTTCCAAGCCCTGCCGTGCGCCCAAACAGTTTCCCCCCCCCCCACATATGGGGTATCAGCGTACTCGAACAAATTGGACAACAACTTTTGGGGTCCAATTTCCTTGGGAAAATTCAAAAATTTGGGACTAAAAAATCATTTTTGTGGAAAATTGATTTTTTTTTTTCACACCCAGGCTTTATAAACTTTTGTGAAACACTTGAGGGTTCAAAGTGCTCACAACAGATCTAGATAAGTACCTTAGGGGGTCTAGTTTCCAAAATGGTGTCACTTGTGGGGGGTTTCCACTGTTTAGGCGCATCAGGGGCTCTCCAAACGCGACATGGCATCCAATCTAAATTCCAGCCAATTTTAGTTTGAAAAAGTCAAACATCGCTCCTTCCCTTACGAGCTCTGCCGTGTGCCCAAACAGTGGTTTTCCCCCACATATGGGGTATTGGCGTACTCAGGAGAAATTGCATAACAACCTTATCTGTCCATTTTCTCCTTTTACCCTTGTCAAAATAAAAAAAAAGTTTGTAAAAGATAATTTTTGTGGCTAAAAAGTAAAATATTCATTTTTTCCTTCCACGTTGCTTTAGTTACTGTGAAGCACCTCAAGGGTTAATAAACTTCTTGAATGTGGTTTTGAGTACCTTGAGGGGTGCAGTTTTTAGAATGGTGTCACTTTTGGGTATTTTCTGCCATATAGACCCCTCAAAGTGACTTCAAATGTGAGGTGGTCCCTAAAAAAAATGGCTTTGTAAATTTTGCTGTAAAAATGAGAAATCGCTGGTCAACTTTTAACCCTTATAACTTCCTAACAAAAAAAAATTTTGTTTTTTCCAAAATTGTGCTGATGTAAAGTAGACATGTGGGAAATGTTATTTCTTAACTATTTTGTGTGATATATTTCTCTGTTTTAAGGGAATAAAAATTCAAAGTTTGAAAATTGCAAAATTTTAAAAATTTTCGCCATATTTGTGTTTTTTTCAAAAATAAACGCAAGTTATATCGAAGAAATTTTACCACTAACATGAAGTACAATATGTCACGAGAAAACAATCTCAGAATCGCCAAGATTCGTTGAAGCATTCCAGAGTTATAACCTCATAAAGAGACAATGGTCAGAATTGTAAAAATTGGCCCGGTCATTAACGTGCAAACCACCCTTGGGGGTGAAGGGGTTAAAAGGTCACCTGATGCATCAGCTGACTGTTGGTTATACAGTTCCTTTCTGGAGACCAGTGTCACGCTGTCTAATGATATGAATACAATGTCAGTAAACTATTTATACAGGAACCACACTCTATACAACATATAGTTTAGCAACATCAGAATGTAAGTATAAAATAGATTTACCTGACACGATATCTGCAGAACTTAGGGTAAATCTTGAGGACTAGATGTGCAGAAACGATTTCTGTTTAACTCAGGGTTAATCTTGAGGACTTGATGAGCTGTAACAGGAAAGAGGAGGAACGGGGTCTAACCTGACCCTACACTGGGGTCCTAACTAATCCCCCACCTTGGAGGTACTGATAATGGTTCAGAGGTCCAAGTCTCCAGCCTAACCCTGTCTCCTATAGACCCTGAACCCTGTAATCAGTCCTAAGAAGGATCCTGATTACCACCAAAGGGATATGGGCTGATCTCAGCTAAATACACAGATAAGACATATAAGACAGACAGGATAGCACTCTCTTGCATACACACTCAAACACCGAAGGAACATAAATGGTCTGGGAAATAAACTCTAAGCAAGTTGAGCTTAAAACAACTAAGGAGCTCTCAACTTAAGTCAATACAGATTCATTCCTATCTGTGGACTGAATGAAGGATTTCACTGGCAACTCCCAAAGCAGACAACCAGGAATTTAAAGGAAACCAATCAACAAATAATCAATTGCAGCCGGGAGAAACTGCACCCAGTCCCAGCACCGAGCACAGACAGAATTAACTCCCTAGCTGCCAAACACAAAGAAACAGCAACTCAGCTGTGAGAAGTCAAAATGTGCAACCGCGACGATCTTCGTGGCAATGCACACATGACAACCAGACTAGCAGGAGCAGCTTTCTGGTGCCAGCGTATATCAGCTGTTTAGAGGTCCTGGTGTGATATTCTACGCTGAGTGGAGTTTGGAGTCCGGCTTCCGTGTCATCTGCGGTGTGGTGCTTTTCTCTCGTCCCTTACTTGTCTGTCACTATCCCCTGTGTGGAAATATCTGCAGTGGTGAGGCTAGCGCCTGTCGCCGGCCAGTGCACTAGACAGGGTAGTGTTAGGTGACAGCGAGGAATGAGGTATCCTGACGGCGGTGGGGGGGAGGACCCACATAGGGCGTTAGGTGAGTGCAGGGTCAGGCTCAGGTTAGAGCTCAGGTGGTGACCATCCTTCATTCCCTATTGGTAGGGCCTTCCTCTCCCCTATTCCATCCCCGTTGTGTGTGTGTTGTGCCGTTAGCTGACCGAACATCTGTTGTGTCGAGTCACCTTGTGACAGGCATGGTGACTATTTATCACTTCTGTGATGACAAGTAGTTTGCATACAATAAAACTTTATATATAATGCAGTTACTAATAATAGAGAAACAACTTTACATAGATAAAAAAGTTACAGTATCAACCATTGGCAGTAATTTGGAAACGTACAAGGTACTGACAGGTTACTTTAAGGTAGTAAATGGTTTTAAAACTGTGATGTAAAGGACATAGACATAAATTAATAAAAACCATAAGATCATGATCAAAACAGATACCCTAGTCTTTAAGCATATTCTACGAGATACAACAGCAACTTCCACTAAATACCCCATAGCTAGACGACACACTCTCTTCCCTTGTCATCAAACATCTCGGCCGTACATCGCAACTTGAGTAGAACAAGCCGAGATACAACATATAATTCTAAACTAATTTGTGTTCTCGGCTCTGGCCTTTCAAGTTTCCTGACACTTAACAAGCACCTCTTAAAAATGAAGACATAATACAAAGTTAATTAAATATGGGGCCATATTAAAATTTCCTTTCCTGCAGTGATAAAAGTACAAAGAAAAATGGGTCAGTATATTTGGTTTGCTTATTTTTCCAGCTCCATTCTAGCTGCCAGTAACAGAATTACCCAGGCTTAAAATTGCCAGTAAAAGCACGATGAATAAGTTGTATGCAAAAAGCTAAAATCACATTCAGTTGTAATCCAAACTGTATGGATGTCTCATTAACACACTAAACCTATATCCCTTGCCTTTAACAAACAGTTATTGTACTAATGGTAACTGGAAAAAAACTTATGTATTCAGGACACTGAATGCAAAATCCTGCACTTAATTAAATGCACATCACCCCTAGGCATTGCCTCCAGGGCTCCAATGTGTACGTTTTCAATGTCAGCTTTGTACATGAATGGAAACAAGTCCAAATAAGTTCATATTGAGAACAAGATGAAGATCTTTCCAACATTGATTCAGTGTAAACAATAGAGAAATGGCCTAGAAAAGGGGGTAGTGGAAATGGAACCCTATTTCTTACGTGAGCAATCATTACATGATTAGACTATCCCCACATGACGGTACGTACACAGGTTACCAGTTATCAGCTTTTTTAAATTATGCTATCATGCCAAGTAATGTAACATGTATCATGGGCCATACTGAAAGAGTGTACCCAGGACGTTTTTTTGTACTATAGGCCTCAAAACTAACAGGCAGGTAGTTGCTAATTATATGTCTGTTTTCGCTGGTGCCGGCACAGAGCATTCATTGACCGCTCATGCCAGCGATTCACCTGCTGCACATCAACAGCACAGCTTTTCCTCTTCCAGGCTGCTCTGTCAACAGGCGTGACTGCCAAAGTCATATGAGATGTGTGTCAGCTCACCAGGGCGGTATAATTGAAGATAAATGTAATTATGCTCACTCCTGAATAATCTTTGTACTTGTTTGTCAATAGATTTGTTTCTTTATAATTAATAGTGCTCTATACCACTAGATGCCAGTGGTTTGCAGATTCATACGAGTTGCAGGCGGCCATCTTGAAGCAGGGTCTGAAGGAATGAGGACTGTATAAGGTTGTGCTGGAGAGGGTTGTGGTGAAATCCCCTCGTGACAGCATCCATCTGAGTAAAGAGCAGCGGCAGATTGAGGCTAAACTGAACCGGTATCTGAACCTGGCCAGATGCGAGGGAATTCCTGCTGTAAAAGCTGTGAAAGAACAGAAAGGACCCGGGACCTGTGAAGTGAAAGGTGCCGCATCAAGCACAAGCCTTCTCGGTATTGCTCACCGGCTGGAAGAGCTCTGCATCCATCTGTGTGTCCTGATTGTGTCGTTCGGAGCAGACTCGGCGATAAGAAACACTAAAAGCCCACTGCAACGCCGCAGTAAGTAAATATGCACGCATCACAATATATTTTGGCGCCAAGAGCCTTTATTTAGTTAGTTATATTGAGTCTACGGAGCACATTTTCCTAACAGAATCAGCGGCCAGAAACCCTAGATTTGCCACTACGTTTTCGTGCTGTTCAGTAACTAAGGATTCTATGCTACATATAGGTGCTGACACAGCACACAGTGAACTCCAAGAAGGACTTGTGTTTTCCTCTCTGTTATCTGGAGGAGGAATCTCTCTGTGGGACAATATAAGGTTGAGGAGTGATTCAGCTCCAACAGACTTTGTCCATGGCACCCTCGCTAATATATATATGTCAGTTTGGTTAATTCTGTAATATTCTCCATATAGTCGAGGACGGACTTTTCCTCTAGTTTCTTGAGTTTATATGGGGATGGGAAGGGAATGTATGGTTGAGAAATTGGAATAGAAATATATATTCTTAAGAATGTGAACCACTGTGCTAGACCACATGAGAGCCCGTACTTTGCACTCAGTTAAACCAGTTTGATCTCAGGGTGTAATAAGGTAACGGCGGCCGGTTCAGACGGGCACACCAACAGGTAAATTCCCATAGAGTACATAGCAGAAACAGATCTCTTGGGTGCCGAGCTGTCCAGCACAGTGGATATAGCCTTCTGGCAAAATGTTTGTTTGATGTGTTTTCTTGGTGCGTTTACCAAAACTGAGTAAGAATATCTTAATTTCTAAGTACAATAGTTACTGACAGTGTGCTGTGTGGAAATTAGTTATTTTCTCGTCTGTGACTCCACTGTATCTTGAACAACACCCTCGGTACATGATTTAAAACTTTTCAGACGGCTCCCCGCAGTTAGGCAGTGGGGAGCCGACTGTGAATTAGCAGTCATGCAACGTCAAAAGAGCACAGAGGAAGAGGAGCCTTTGTTCTGTTGACATGATGTCAGCGGAAGCTGCTGAACTGCCGTCTATGACCGCTCCATGCCGGCAGAGATCAGCAACAGGCAGGTAGGTAGCAATTGTCAGCCAGTTAGTTCCTAGGCTCATAGTTAAAAAAAAAAAAAAGTCCGGGATAACCCCTTTAATTACTCCACGAGAATAATTCATTTTGTAATTCATACTGAACTAATGTCACTGGCTCTTTAAGCTCAAGTACTAAATTATTTTTTTTTCCATTCTGCTTATACACAAGAAAATATTATAGTCTACAAATGGATTACGACAAGAGATCTAGACCAAAGAAAACCTAAAGCTGCCCATCAGATCCTTGAGTAAGAAAATAACATTATTTAAGGGAGTTTTATTCTTCTATCATATTCTCTTAAAGGGAACCTGTCAGCCATTTAATGCTACCCATAGTTAATTACAGAAAATGGTATCTTGCACTGTAAAGGTACTGCCACACTAAACAATCCCGCTAGCGATCACGATAACGACGCATACTAATGCGATCGCTAGCGGGATTGTTTCTATATCGCTAATTTAGCGATATAGTTAACGACGCTATCGCCGTTAGCGATCTTCTTAACGACTTTAGCGGTACAAAAGTACCGCTAAATCGCTAAGAAAAGGTGCCACACTAGCGATATATACTTACCCAGCGGGAGCGCCGACGAGAAAATAGGGTCCGGAACGATTCCAGCGACGAGCGAGATCACAGCAGGAAGCTCGTCGCTGGCAGATGCCGCACTGAACAACATCGCTAACGGGATCGCTAAATAGTGACGTTTTTTAGCGATCCCGTTAGCGATATTGTTCAGTGTGGCATACCCTTTACACTACAGTGCTTCAGAGAAAACATAACCTGAGAAAACGAGCCAAGGATTGGGAGAAGAATTTGCATATAAGGAGATGCTTATCAACCAAAGTGAGCCAGGCAGGAAGAAGCTGGAGTAAGCTGCCCCGCGGACTCCATCGCCCCTGCCAGAATATTTTTTTCTTTTAAAGCTATTGTGGTGACACAGCATTTAATCTGAGTTATCCAGACATATTATTTCAGTAGACCCAAGGACATGAGCTAGAGTTCATGTGAGAATGAATGTTGACTTAGGCCTCTTTCACACATCCGTTTTTTTGCCGTCCGGCGTGTTTTTAAAAAAACGGATTGGTTCTTTTTTTCAGACGGATCAGTTTTTTCCTAATTGGGTTGCATTAGCGCCGGATCGTGCTGCATGTGCTTGCGTTTTGTCCGTTTTTTGCCGGATCCGTCTCAAATTTCGTCTCCGGCTGCCGGACACAACGCATATTGTAACGTTTTTTGTGTCCGGCGCAAAAAACGGACAGCAGCGGATGCGGCGCAACCGGCTTTGGGGCACAATGCAAGTCAATGGGAGAATCCGGCCACCGGATCAGTCTTTAGTCTGATCCGGCCACCGCATTCCGTTCATCAGGTTGGAACGAACATTCTCTCTCTCTCCCAGACATGCGTACACTGCATTTTCCGGGTTCAAAAGTTCACAACGGATCCGGCTTAAAATCGGATCCATTGCATCAGTTTTTCACCAATCTGCGCCGGATCCGTCTTTTTATATATTAGACGGATTGTGCTGGACGGTAAAAAACGGATGTGTGAATGTAGCCTTATTGTCATTGAATTAATGCTCAATGGCTGCCATTTGTTGACTAGCTGCTGATTAGCTATTGTATCTGTCGTAGTATTGCAGTCCTAATATTGTTTTACTATATGGGAAACAAAGGCACAATGTTTGTTAATATGTTGATGACCAATTGGTGCTCTGCAAATATGAAAGACAATCTATGCATGTTGCTTGAACATTCCAACAGTGAGGTATGGCCTCCTTCCACCTTCCCCCAAGCCTGTAGAGGAAAGCCTGAATGAGAAGTTGTGACCTATAAAAAGGAGGATCCGCCTTATAGAAGGGAGGCTAAGGAGATGTGTAAAGATGAATGTAAAATCTCTATCTCTGTAAGCAGACAAGACTTTAGCCTCCCTTTTATTACCTGTTAGGTGTATACCTTTTGACAGCACAAACGCACTTTTGCCTGTATGAAATACCATCTATTTATTTATTGTCAAAAGGTATACATAGTCATTTTTTAGCTTGCATTGTCCAGTAAAACACATATGTGTGCTACTTATGGAACCATTTTGGTTTGGGCAACTTTATTACAATGTATAATCAAGTGATTAGCTGTTTTTGCTAGGTCTTTGAAAGTGACGAGGCATCCTTTTATTGATTTGATTTTTTTAATGTATATTTAAATAAAATTATTGATTATATGATATGTGATTCTTCTGTTTAGGACAACAGGCAAGCAGCTTGGGGAGAAGGCAACAACTGTTGGCACAATTATTAGAAAATGGATGAAACATAACTGTCGGTCTCAGTCAATTTGGGGCTTCATGCAAAATATCGCCTCAAAAGGGTAAGGATGATTCTGAGAAAGGTCAGGAATCAAGCCAGAACTACATAGGAAGATCCGGTCAATGATTTTAAGAGCTAGGATCACAGTTTCAAATATTACCTTTAGTAAAACACAAGGCCATCAGGGATTAAAATCCTGCAAGGCACGCAAAGTCCTACTGCTCACGCCAGCACATGTCCAGTTCCGTTTGAAGTTTGCCAATGACCATCTAGATGATACAGAGGGGCATGGGAGAAAGTTATGTGGTCATATGAGACCAAAATAGAACTTTTTGGTATCAACTCCACTCGCCATGTTTGGAGAAAGAAGAAGGATGAGTACAACACCAAGAACACCGTCCCAACTGTGAAGCATGGTGGGGGAAACATCATACTTTGGGGGTGCTTTTCTGCAAAGGAGACAGGATGACTGCACCATATTGAAGGGAGGATGGATGGGGTCATGCATCGCAAGACTTTGGAACACCAAAATACCACATCCAAGATATCACTTAATGAAATATTCCAGTTGCAAATCTTTATTCATTACATAGCGGAATGGGTTGAGAATAAAAAATAAAAATGATCAATGTAAATCAAAATTAATATCCCATGGAGGTCTCGATTTGGAATGATACTCAAAATCAAAGTGGAAAATCAAATTACAGGCTGATCCAACTTCAGTGGAAATTCCTCAAAACAAGGAAATGATGCTCAGTAGTGTGTGTGGCCTCCACGTGCTTTGTATGAACTCCCTACAACGCCTGCACATGGTCCTGATGAGGCAGCAGGTGTTTTCCTGAGGGATCTCTTCCCAGACCTGGATTAAAGCATCAGTCAACTCCCGGACAGTCTGTGGTGCAACATGGCTTTGCTGAATAGATCGAAATACGATGTCCCAGATGTGCTTGATTGGATACAGTTCTAAGGAATGGGCAGACCAGTCCATAGCATCAATGCCCTCATCATGCTGGAACTGCTGACACACTTAAGCCACATGATACTTAGCATTGTCATGCATCAAAATGAACTCAGGGCCCAGTGCACCTGCATATGTTCTCACAATGGGTCTGAAAATCTCATCCCGATACCTAATGGCAGTACGGGTACCTCTGGCTGGCACATGGAGGGCTGTGCAGCCCTCCAAAGAAATGCCTTCCCACACCATTACTGACCTACTGAAAAAAACAGTCATGCAGGAGGATGCTGCAAGCAGCAGAACGTTCTCCACAGAGTCTCCAGACTCTGTCACATGTGCTCAGCGTGAACTTGCTCTCATCCATGAAGAGCACTAAGCGCAAATGTCACATCTGCCGATCTTGGGGTTCTCTAGCAAATGCCAATTGCCCTGCATGGTGTTTAGCTGTAAGCACAACTCCCACTTGTGGACGTTGGGCCCTCATACCACACTCATGGAGTCTGTTTCTAACAGTCTAAGCAGACACATGGATTTTAGTGGCCTGCTTGAGGTCATTTTGCAGGGCTTTGGCACTGTTCCTCCTGTACCTCCTTTCACAAAAGAGGAGGTAGCTGTCCTACTGCTGGGTTGTTGCCCTCCTAAGGCCCCCTCCACATCTCCTGGTGTACTTCTCCTGGTATCTGTTCCATGCTCTGGACACTGTGCTGACAGACACAGCTACCCTTCTTGCCATAGCTTACATTGCTGTGCCATCCTGGATGAGCTGCACTACCTGAGCAACTTCTGTGGGTTGCTACTGTAACCTCTAGGAGTGAGAGTAATGACAAAATGCTAAAGTGACCAAAACAACACCCAAAAAGGATGAGAACAGTCTGTGGTCACCCGCTACAGAACCACCCCTTTACAGGGGTTATCTTGCTAATTGCCTATCATTTCTACCTGTTTTTTCCATTTGCATAACAGCAGGAGAAATTGAACTGTGAGGGACAGAATGTAAAAATAAAAAAACATAAAATCACATTACTTCATTACCATCATACAGACTATAATTAAAACATTGAGGCACTCAGCACATAAATTCTAAAATTCTTCGGCACCCACCAACTACACAACCGTACTTCTTTAATTGAAACTTTTATAAGATATACCTAACGGGGCCAAAAGCCTACAAAATTTTAAGGACAGATAGAATCTTGTATTAGTTAAAAACACTTTTAGACTAATGGGAGGAGAACTCCACCAAATATAGATGCACTCACTACCTTCAAATGTATTTGTGTCCAAAGTTGTGGCTGGTGGACACAGAAGAATTGTGAATGTGTGCACCAAGCACTTAAATTTTAATGATATACAGTCATGGCCAAAAGTTTTGAGAATGACACAAATATTATTTTTTACAAAGTCTACTGCTTCACTTTTTCTAATGGCAATTTGCATATACTCCAGAATGTTATAAAGAGTGATCAGCTTAACAGCAATTACTTGCAAAGTCAATATTTGGCTAGAAAATGAACTTTATCCCCAAAACACATTTCAACATCATTGCAGCCCTGCCTTAAAAGGACCAGCTAACCTCTTTTCAGTGATTGCTCCATTAACACAGGTGTGGGTGTTGATGAGGACATGGCTGGAGATCAATCTGTCATGATTAAGTAAGAATGACACCACTGGACTCTTTAAAAGGAGGCTGGTGCTTGGCATCATTGTTTCTCTTCTGTTAACCATGGTTATCTCTAAAGAAACACGTGCAGTCATCATTGCAATGCACAAAAATGGCCTAACAGGGAAGAGTATCGCAGCTAGAAAGATTGCACCTCAGTCAACAATCTATCGCATCATCAAGAACTTCAAGGAGAGAGGTTCCATTGTTGCCAAAAAGGCTCCAGGGCGCCCAAGGAAGACCAGCAAGCGCCAGGACCGTCTCTTAAAAGTGTTTCAGCTGCGGGATCAGGCTACCAGCAGTGCAGAGCTTGCTCAGGAATGGCAGCAGGCAGGTGTGAGTGCATCTGCACGCACTGTGAGGCGGAGACTCTTGGAGCAAGGCCTGGTCTCAAGGAGGGCAGCAAAGAAGCCACTTCTCTCCAGAAAAAACATCATGGACAGACTGATATTCTGAAAAAGGTACAGGCAGTGGACTGCTGAGGACCCGGGTAAAGTTATTTTCTCTGATGAATCCCCTTTTCGATTGTTTGGGACATCAGGAAAACGCCTCATTCGGAGAAGACAAGGTGAGAGCTACCACCAGTCTTGTCTCATGCCAACTGTTAAGCATCCTGAAACCATTCATGTGTGGGGTTGCTTCTCAGCCAAGGGAATCGGCTCTCTCACAGTCTTGCCTAAAAACACAGCCATGAATAAAGAATGGTACCAGAATGTCCTCCAAGAGCAACTTCTCCCAACCCTCCAAGAGCAGTTTGGCGATCAACAATGCCTTTTCCAGCATGATGGAGCACCTTGCCATAAAGCAAAGGTGATAACTAAATGGCTCAGGGAACAAAACATAGAGATTTTGGGTCCATGGCCTGGAAACTCCCCAGATCTTAATCCCATTGAGAACTTCTGGTCAATCATCAAGAGACGGGTGGACAAACAAAAACCTAAAAATTCTGACAAAATGAAAGCATTGATTGTGCAAGAATGGACTGCTATCAGTCAGGATTTGGTCCAGAAGTTGATTGAGAGCATGCCAGGGAGAATTGCAGAGGTCCTGAAGAAGAAGGGTCAACACTGCAAATATTGACTTGCTGCATTAACTCATTCTAACTGTCAATATAAGCTTTTGTTACTCATATGTTTGCAATTATTATATTTCTGTCTGTGATAAAAACATCTGTCAAACACACATAAAAACCAGAGGGCAGCAGATCATGTGAAAATATAATATTTGTGTCATTCTCAAAGCTTTTGGCCATGACTGTATTAGTCATGCATTTTAAATGTCAAATATTCAATGTTTGCACACATGTTAGCACACACAGAGTGCAGCTGCACTTTTTGGTATGTATTAAAAGTTATGACAAACAGGATAGGTGAAAGTGTTTTGATAGGTAGAGGTTTTCCACCAGAAAGCCCCACATTCAAGGCTCTGAAATACACCATCTGAATGGGATGTGGCCCTGCATGCTCCAATAATTCTGTTTGAAACTGCCATGGAAAGCTGAGAGATACAGTACTGTATATGATGCAGCCACAGTCCAGTTTTTCTATTGGGAATGAATTTAATGGTGGTGCTCATGTGCAGCCACGGCTCCATTCTCATAGGGAAAGTAAGGGTTGAGACCAACAACATTTTTACTGATAGGTGTCTATAAATGTAGGGAGTAACCCTTTACTTACCACTTTGTATGACAACAGTATGTAATTAGCTGCTCTTAACCAAAAAAATCTGTTTTCCAGGACAAGTACTGATGAGATTCAAAAGACCAAAACATGTCTGTCAGCAGAAGGGTGTCCTAGTGTTTCTTTTGCCCAGAAAGCATTGCCTGACATAACTTTACCTCCTTCTTAGAATGAAGGATAAATGACAAGAGCCTGAATGAGGTTAATGAGTGCCCTTTCCATGTGCAAATTAGAAATTCATTGAAGGGACAAGATAAAAGGCGCCTGGAAGATGCTTCTCTGTGCGGAGATAACATCACATTAATAAAGAAAACAACAGTATTATTTTTTTTTACTGGTTTATTAATTGCTCAGTGAAATACTTTTGTGAGGCACAACAAGCAGAAAATGAATTTATGGGCTATTAATCTGTCATACATGGTAGTGGAAGAAACGCTCATTAGGTGGCCTGATGCAATTACAGTTATTACATAACCATCTTTACAGAACATGGAGCAAATTGTGAATAATATCATTCAATCTTACTTTCCCCTGAAAGATTTTCCAAGGCAGCGAGGGAGAGTGGTATTGCAGGAAAGAAAGCGAAACCACACGATGACGGATAAGTGAGCACACACTGAGGGGGCTTCATTCATGGGAAGTAACAATGAACCACGTCTCCATGATACTGCTGTAGCCACAACCACTGTCCGTCGTACTCATATTAATTGCTCTTCAATGTACTATTGTATCTTCAGACAACTTAAACACGCTGCCTTGGGCATATGCCCCGCCAGTTTTCTCCATTTTCATAAGTCTTACTTCCGTGTCTGTTTTTTTTAACTATTTATATAAACCATAAGTTATTTTTAAAACATTAAAATGTGTAAAATGCAACAAAGCGTAAGTGTATGTGACTCAATCATGGAAATGAACTAATGCATGTACTACTACCGTAAATACATGCATTTAAAGTATTGCCTATATATTATGAATTAACCACTTAGAGGGGTATTCTCAAGTTTGGAAGTTACCCTGTATCCTTGGGAACTCTGAGACCCCTATTGATCCCAAGAATTGGGGCTCTGAAGAGTTCCTTGTTAACGTATGACTGACCAATCATGCACACTGCTAAGGCACTGTCACACTTAGCGATCGCACTAGCGATCACGACGACACGACCTGGCGAGATCCTTGGTGCGATCGCTATATGATCGCTAGTTAGCTTCCAAACACAAAGATCTCATCAGAGATCAGCGATCTGTATAACGACCTCTGCGGTCGTTGGGAAAACCTAGTCCCACCTGCGACGCTGGTGAAGTCGTTCATAAAGGGTGTCACACTCAGCGATTCAGTCTCACCAGCGGGTCACCAACGACCAAAAAACGGCTCAGAACGTTCATAAGCGATCACCGACATCTCAGCGGGGGCCACATCACCGCTACATGTCACACACAGCAACGTCACTAACGAGATCGCTACTGCATCATAAAATCGGTGACGCATTAGTGATCTCGTTAGTGATCTCGCTTAGTGTGACAGTACCTCTACTCCTCTCATTCTTAATGGGTAGCCAAGCTGATACCCCCACCGATTCTGAAAACTGAGCCTTTAATGGGTCCGTGTGAATGGAGTAGTGTTTATTTTCCTCACGTATATAGCGCCATTAATGACACAGCGCTTTTCATTACATTACAGTGCTTTACATTATCATCACTGTCCCCATTGGGGCTCACAATCTAAATCCCATAGCAGTATGTTTTTGGTGTGCTGGAGGAAACAGGAAAACCCAGAGGAAACCCACACAAACACGGGGATATTTGAAACCAGGATTACAGTGCTGCAAAGCAACAGTGCTAACCACTGAGCCACTGTGCTGCCCCAGTGTTAGATCATACACGCTGCTGCTTCATTCATTCTCACCGGAATGACAAAGATCAGATAAATGCTGTGCTCAGCTATGGTCCCTGTCAGAGACCTGGTTCTCGGGATTGGCGGGAATCTTAACAGTTGGACCAAAAGTGATCAGGAAGTCATCACCCTATCCGTTACATAGGGGATAACTTCCAAACTTGAGAATACCCCTTTAATGATGTCAACAACTAAATAAGAGTAGGCAGAAATGGCACCGATGTGTCTATCATCAAGAATGAATCATGGTTCTTGTATCTTTTTCCTATGGGAAACCACGCACATACTTCTGTATACATTTGTGTGAATTAAAGAGACAATTGTCCAATGTGACTACAACCGAGGACAATCTTGTGGCATCCCCCGGATACGTACATTTTTATTTAAAGTTAATAAAACATATTTTAAACTTAAATAATCACCGTACAGTCATTGTAAGGATTATAGCAGGAGATGCATTGTGTGGTGTGTAGTCGTTCTATCATCCAATGTACAAGTAATAAAACCAAACATTAAGCCTATGTTCACTCATTGCATTTTTGCTGCATTTTTTTTCCACAGGCAAAATCTGCTCTCTTGGCAGAGAAGCTGCTGCTTATAAAAAGCAGGTTTTGCTGAGTTTTTGCTGCATTTTTAGTGCTGCGCTTTTGTTGTTTTGTGCATGTTGAGAAAGTGTAATGGCCAAAAAAAGCCTGATTTAACTTCCTTAGGTTTGTGTAACTAAAACGCAGCAAAAGCATTGTTTCCGATGGGTAAAAAAATGCTGCAAATACGCTGAGAAAATGCAAAAAGAAGTGACATGCTGCAGTTTGCAAAGGTCATTTTCGCAATGCATCCCTGGGAATGGAACTTGCCGGCCGCGTCGCTGAGGAGCGGGAAGACTCCAGGGGCCGCCGGAAGGTGAGAATATCAATATATTTTTTTTATTATTATTTTTTACATTCCTCATTACTAAAAAGGTGGTCACACTTGTCAGCACTATGCGTGACAAGTGTGACCAACCTATCAATCAGTTTTCCAAGCGATGCTACAGATCGCTTGGAAAAAGCTAGCATTCTGCAAGCTAATTATACTTGCAAAATGCTTGTGTTTTGCGGAAAAACGCATACTAATTACGTATGCGTTTTACCCGCGGCGGGGAGTTGCGCAAATGCTCTGCAAAATTGTGGAGCATTTACGCAACGTGTGCACATAGCCTTAAACGCAGCTTAAAATTTGGATAAAAACGCATCAAAAACCCAACGTGTTTGTGAACATAGCCTAAAAGTATAAGCCCTGTAAGGTATGGTGCCAAAATAAAACCAAATGTTCCAGTAGAATACATTCTACTAAATAAGTTACAGAATCACCACCACAAGCAAAAATAATATAGTGGTCCCTCAAGTTACAATGTTAATTGGTTCCAGGACTAGGGTCGAGCATTCCGATACCGAAACCCGGTTCCGATACCTGAAATCCAATGTAAGTCTATGGGAACAAAATATCGGAATATTTTTAATTCGATATTTTGTTCCCATAGACTTACATTGGATTTCAGGTATCGGAACCGGGTTTCAGTATCGGAATGCTCAACCCTATCCAGGACAAACATTGAAAGCTGAAAAGATTGTAAGCTGAAGTAATAACACCATGGGAAACCAATAATTGGTCCCAAAGTCCCAAACATGTCATCCCAAAAGTAGAAAAAAAGTGGATTACAGAACAGTGACCAGATAACTAATCCAGATCTTTCCATATCATCAGAAATAACATCTGGAAGCTGAATATCACTTTTATGCAGAGGCCAGGAGTTTTCTCAGGCAGTGGATCAGAATCCACCCTCACTTGATGTCCAAACGAGCACACATGGCACAGACATAGGCAGCTATTCAGCAATTTACTGCTTAAAGTGGTTATCCACTAAGGTTATGTTTCCACGGTCAGTAAACAGCATACAGCCACAGCGTCCAGATGTTACAGCATAGTGGAGGGGATTTTATGAAATCCCATCTCCAGTATGCGTGCAGGGCCGCATCCGGCTTCCCTGTGTAACCGGACATGTGGCGCGTCTTTTCAGACTGCAGCATGTCTATTTATTTTGTGGAGACACTATCACAGTCCAGTGTAAAGGATGCGGTGATTCCGCATGGTTCAATGAAACCATGCGGAATCACTGCATGTACAAAAGCCGGCATCGCTTTGGACGGAGCTGGATCCAAAGCGCTGCCAATACTGACCGTGGAAACATACCCTAGAGGAAACCCATTATGTCTCTAAGGAGCTGCATAAAGCAAAAGTAAATCTATACTTATTTTCGAGGCTGGCAATATCCCTCCTCTATCAGTCCCATGCCCCCCACTGGTGTTACTAAATAGCACGATACAAAACTCCAAAAAATACTAACATAAAATCACCAAATAACAGCTCCATTCATTAAATAATATAATAACAATGCCACACAATGTCTAAAATAGACATTCAGTCCAAATGTAGAGGAAACAGGATAAAAAGGTGGATTTAGTATCTTCATAAAGTGCAATACAGACAGGATAGGGAGGTGCAGGCAGGATACAGGCAGCAGCTTTTTTGGTGCTACTTTGCGCTTTTTCTGGCCTGGCTGGTGACATCATATTAAGGCAGACCACTAACGATTTCCATAGTAACAACATTAAAAGTGATTAGAATCCATGTAAGTGAAAGGACTTTAATAACACAAGAGCAAAAAAGGGGTATAAAGACATTTACAGTGACAGTCACAGGTCTCCCTACTGCCGCTACTTTTACAATCTGAATATACTTTCTCTTATTTATTCAGAAAAAAGGATGAGAGAAGTTGCTCTTATCAACTGTGGCTTGCATCAGTCTAATTAAATTAACTGTTATGCCAAAGGTGCTATACATCCTCCTACAACCGTCAGAATATGTAAACACCAACATAATTGATGGGCTCAACTCCTTATTTATCTCTTTTGTCTGGCATGGGATATTGTAGATGCGGGAAAGGGCTGGACTGCCAGACCCTGAACTATATTACTGAACGCTCCAGCTTTCTCATCTGTGTTGTGTGGGGATGGATTAATTGAGATCCTTAATGGAAATCCTCTCTCCCTTCAACTTAGAGATCTCAAATCCACAACAAGCAATGCTTCACTTCCATATGAGGGCCCCATACATCTCAGCTCAATACCCCATTCTCAGACAGTCCTTATGGTTTGATGTGCAGCAAAGAGTTTGCTTTGGACTCTCTATGGCAGCCACACCCCACTTTGGCATAATAAAATCCGAACTGAGCTGTCAAATCTGAAATGGGTACCTATGTGGGAATTATTATTATCATTATTATTACTTATTTATATAGCGCCATTAATTCCATGGTGCTGTACATGAGAAGGGGTTACATACAAAGTTATAGACATCGTTTACAGTAAACAAATTTACAATGACAGACTGGTACAGAGGGGAGAGGACCCTGTCCTTGCGGACTTACATTCTACGGGATAATGGGGAAGAAACAGAAGGTCGGGGGTGCAGCAGCTCTGGTGGTGGAGGCGATGTGGCAGCTCTGGTGGTGGCGGCGAGGTGGCAGCTCGGGTGGTGGCGGCGAGGCGGCAGCTCGGGTGGTGGCGGCGAGGCGGAATGGTTATTGCAGGCTGTAGGCTTTCCTGAAGAGATGGGTTTTCAGGTTCCGTCTGAAGGATCCAAGGGTGGTAGATAATCGTACATGTTGAGGCGTGAAATTCCAGAGGATGGGGGATATTCGGGAGAAATCTTGGAGGCGGTTGTGTGAGGAACGAAGTGTGGAGGATAGTAGGAGGTCTTGAGAGGACCGAAGATTACGTGAAGGAAGATATTGGGAGATTAGTTCAGAGACAGTAGCGTAGCTACCGATCGGGCAGAGGGGGCGGTGGCCCCGGGACCCGCGCTCGGAGGGGCCCACCCGGAGCTACGCTACTGTAACTGTATCAGCATGCACAGCGCGCCGATACAGTTACTTTCTGCGGCAGAGCAGGGAGAATCGCTCTCCCTGCTCTGCCCCCGGCCGCTATGGGGCCCCTGAGCAGGCGGTGGGGGGCCCTGTGCCAGCAGTGGGCCCCCCGCCCGTCATCGGAGGGTCAGCTGTATCGGCATCTAGCCGATACAGCTGACCGCATTGTAAGAGAAGGAGCGAGCGCTCCTTCTCTCCCATAATCCCCCTCTCAGCGTCTGACAGCGGGCGCGATGACGTCACTGCCCGGCGCCGGCAGTCAGACGCTGAGAGGGAGAGCAGTGAGCAGCGCAGGAGCCGGGAGCAAGAGAGGTGAGTACAGGATTTATTATTTTTGTAATGGGGGTGCATTATAAATAAGACTGCATTTGGGGGTGCATTATAAATAAGGCTGCCTATGGGGGAGTGCATTATAAATGGCTGCCTATGGGGGTGCATTATAAATAAGGCTGCATATGGGGACTGCGTTATAAATGACTGCCTATGGGGTGCATTATAAATAAGGCTGCATATGGGGGAGTGCATTATAAATGGCTGCCTATGAGGTGCATTATAAGTAAGGCTGCATATGGGGGAGTGCATTATAAATGGCTGCCTATGAGGTGCATTATAAGTAAGGCTGCATATGGGGGAGTGCTTTATAAATGGCTGCCTATGGGGTGCATTATAAGTAAGGCTGCATATGGGGGAGTGCATTATAAATGGCTGCCTATGGGGTGCATTATAAATAAGGTTACATATGGGGCAGTGCATTATAAATGGCTGCCTATGGAGTGCATTATAAGTAAGGCTGCATATGGGGGAGTGCATTATAAATGGCTGCCTATGGGGTGCATTATAAGTAAGGCTGCATATGGGGGAGTGCATTATAAATGGCTGCCTATGGGGTGCATTATAAGTAAGGCTGCATATGGGGGAGTGCATTATAAATGACTGCCTATGAGGTGCATTATAAGTAAGGCTGCATATGGGGGAGTGCATTATAAATGGCTGCCTATGGGGTGCATTATAAGTAAGGCTGCATATGGGGGAGTGCATTATAAATGACTGCCTATGGGGTGCATTATAAGTAAGGCTGCATATGGGGAGTGCATTTTAAATGGCTGCCTATGGGGTGCATTATAAGTAAGGCTGCATATGGGGGACTGCGTTATAAATGACTGCCTATGGGGTGCATTATAAATAAGGCTGCATATGGGGGAGTGCATTTTAAATGGCTGCCTATGGGGTGCATTATAAGTAAGGCTGCATATGGGGGACTGCGTTATAAATGACTGCCTATGGGGTGCATTATAAATAAGGCTGCATATGGGGGAGTGCATTTTAAATGGCTGCCTATGGGGTGCATTATAAGTAAGGCTGCATATGGGGAGTGCATTATAAATGACTGCCTATGGGGTGCATTATAAATAAGGCTGCATATGGGGGAGTGCATTATAAATGGCTGCCTATGGGGTGCATTATAAATAAGGCTGCATATGGGGGAGTGCATTATAAATGGCTGCCTATGGGGTGCATTATAAATAAGGCTGCATATGGGGGAGTGCATTATAAATGACTGCCTATGGGGTGCATTATAAATAAGGCTGCATATGGGGGAGTGCATTATAAATGGCTGCCTATGGGGTCCATTATAAGTAAGGCTGCATATGGGGTGCGTTATAAATAAGACTGCCTATGAGGGTGCATTATAAATAAGACTGCCTATGGGGGTGCATTATAAATAAGGCTGCCTATGGGGGTGCATTATAAATAAGGCTGCCTATGGGGGTGCATTATAAATAAGACTGCCTATGGGGTGCATTATAAATAAGACTGCCTATGGGGGTGCATTATAAATAAGGCAGCATATGGGGGGTGCATTATAAATAAGGCTGCCTATGGGGTGCATTATAAATAAGGCTGCCTATGGGGAATGCATTATAAATAAGACTGCCTATGGGAGTGCATTATAAATAAGGCTGGCTATGGGGTGCATTATAGATAAGGCTGCCTATGGGGTGCATTATAAATAAGGCTGCTATGGGGTGCATTATAAGTAAGACTGCCTATGGGGTACAGTATAAATAAGGCTGCCTACAGGGTGCATTATAATATAGAGTCTGTCTATGGGGGTGCATTATACTACAGAGGCTCCCTATGGGAGTGCCTTATAATATAGAGGCTGTCTATGGGGGTGCATTATAATATAGAGGCTGCCTATGGGGGTGCATTATACTATATTGAGGACTATCTGGTGTATTATGCTATATGGATGCTATCTAGGGGGCCATCATACAGTGTGGGGATTATAGTGGGGGGGGCCCATCATACTGTGTTGAAGCCATTAAATAGTTTGGGGACATTAACCCCTCTCTGACATTAGACGTACTATCCCGTCCATAAAACCCGTGCCATTCTGACCATGGACGGGATAGTACGTCATAGGCGATTAGCTGCGCTCCCCGAGGGAGCGCAGCTAATCGCCGCCGGGTGTCAGCTGATTATCACAGCTGACACCCGTGACTGTGTGTCAGGAGCGGTCACGGACCGCTCCCGGCACATTAACCCCTTGCACACCGCGATCAAACATGATCGCGGTGTACTGGGGGCACAGGGGAGGATCGCGCAGTGTGGGGGCTCCCTGCGCGCCCCCCTGAGACCCTCAGACCAGCGCGATGTGATCGCGCTGCTCTGAGGGCTTCCTCCCTCCCAGGACCCGGATCCAAGATGGCGCGGGGGTCCTGGAGGGAGGCGGCTTCCTCAGTGCCTGCCGAGAGCAGGCACTGAGAAGCCTGCTGCACTGCCTGAGCGATCGCTGGTGTGACAGAGTGCTGTGCACACTGTCACACCAGCGATCTGATGAAATACAGTGATGTCCCACCCTGGGACAAAGTAAAAAAGTAAAAAAAGTAAAAATAAACATGTGTAAAAAAAAATCCAAAAAAAAAAAAAAAATATTCCCCAATAAATTCATTACTTATTGTAAATAAAAAAAATAAAACAATAAAAGTACACATATTTGGTATCGCTGCGTCCGTAACGACCCCCCCATAAAAATGTCCCACTAGTTAACCCCTTTTGTGAACCCCTTAAAAAATAAAAAATAAAAACGAAGCAAAAAATCAGTGCTTTATCATCATACCGCTGAACAAAAAGTGGAATAACACGCGATCAAAAAGACGGATATAAATAAACATGGTACCGCTGAAAACGTCATCTTGTCCCGCAAAAAACGAGCCGTCACACAGCATCATGAGCGAAAAAATAAAAAAGTTATAGCTCGCAGAATAAAGCGATGCAAAAATAATTATTTTTTATATAAAATTGTTTTTATTCTATAAAAGCGCGAAAACATAAAAAAATGATATAAATGAGGTATCGCCATAATCGTACTGACCCGAAGAATAAAACTGCTTTATCAATTTTACCACACGCGGAACAATAAAAACGCCTCACCCAAAAGAAATTCATGAATTGCTGATTTTTGTTCATTCTAACCTCCCAAAAATCGAAATAAAAAGCGATCAAAAAATGTCACGTGCTCAAAAATGGTACCAATAAAAGCGTCACCTCGTCCCGCAAAAATTAAGACCTCACATGACTCTGTGGGCCAAAATATGCAAAAATTATAGCTCTCAAAATGTGGCGATGCAAAAAACTACTTTTTGCAATAAAAAGCGTCTTTTAGCGTGACAGCTGCCAATCATAAAAACCGCTATAAATAGTAAATCAAACCCCCCTTTATCACCCCCTTAGTTAGGGAAAAAAAATAAAATAAAAAAAATGTATTTATTTCCATTTTCCCATTAGGGTTAGGGTTAGGGTTTCGGCTAAAGTTAGGGTTAGGGTTGGCGCTAAAGTTAGGATTAGGGTTAGAGTTTGGATTAGGGTTAGGGTTGGGATTAGGGTTGGGACTAGGGTTAGGGGTGTGTTGGGGTTAGGGTTGGAGTTAGAATTGGGGGGTTTCCGCTGTTTAGGCACATCAGGGGCTCTCCAAATGTGACATGGCGTCTGATCTCCATTCCAGCCAATTCTGCTTTGAAAAAGTCAAACGGTGTTCCTTCACTTCTGAGCTCTGCCATGCGTCCAAACAGTAGTTTATCCCCACATATGGGGTATCAGCGTACTCTGGACCCCAAGAGTTATTGTGAAATTTGTCCTATTTCTTCTGTTACCCTTGGGAAAATAAAAAACTGGGGCGAAAATATTATTTTTGTAAAAAAAATAAGATTTTTTTGTTTTTACGGCTGTACATTATAAACTTCTGTGAAGCACTTGGGGCTTCATAGCGCTCACCACACATCTAAATAAGTTCCTTGTGGGGTCTATTTTCCAAAATGGGGTCACTTGTTGGGGATTTCCACTGTTTAGGCGCATCAGGGGCTCTCCAAATGCGACATGACGCCCCCAGACCATTCCATCAAAGTCTGCAATCCAAAACGTCACTACTTCCCTTTCCGAGCCCTGACATGCGCCCATACAGTAGTTTTCTCCCACATATTGGGTATCAGCGTACTCAGGACAAATTGGACAACAACTTTTGGGGTCCAATTTCTCCTGTTACCCTTGTGAAAATAAAATATTGGGGGCGAAAAAAATCATTTTGTAAAAAAAAAAAGGATTTTTTATTTTTACGGCTGTGCGTTATAAACTTCTGTGAAGCACTTCGGGGTTCAAAGTGCTCACCACACATCTAGGTAAGTTCCTAGTGGGGTCTATTTTCCAAAATGGGGTCACTTGTGGGGGTTTCCACTGTTTAGGCGCATCAGGGGCTCTCCAAATGCGACATGACGCCCCCAGACCATTCCATCAAAGTCTGCAATCCAAAACGTCACTACTTCCCTTTCCGAGCCCTGACATGCGCCCATACAGTAGTTTTCTCCCACATATTGGGTATCAGCGTACTCAGGACAAATTGGACAACAACTTTTGGGGTCCAATTTCTCCTGTTACCCTTGTGAAAATAAAATATTGGGGGCGAAAAATCATTTTTGTAAAAAAAAAAAGGATTTTTTATTTTTACGGCTGTGCGTTATAAACTTCTGTGAAGCACTTCGGGGTTCAAAGTGCTCACCACACATCTAGATAAGTTCCTTGTGGGGTCTATTTTCCAAAATGGGGTCACTTGTGGGGGGTTTCCACTGTTTAGGCGTATCAGGGGCTCTCCAAATGCGACATGACGCCCCCAGACCATTCCATCAAAGTCTGCAATCCAAAACGTCACTACTTCCCTTCCGAGCCCTGACGTGCACCCATACAGTAGTTTTCTCCTACATATTGGGTATCAGCGTACTCAGGACAAATTGGACAACAACTTTTGGGTTCCAATTTCTTCTGTTACCCTTGTGAAAATAAAATATTGGGGGCGAGAAAATCATTTTTGTAAAAAAAAAAAGGATTTTTTATTTTAAGGCTGTACGTTATAAACTTTAGTGAAACACCTGGGGGTTCAAAGTTCTCACCACACATCTAGATAAGTTCCTTGAGGGGTCTAGTTTCCAAAATGGTGTCATTTGTGGGGGGTTTCCACTGTTTAGGCAGATCAGGAGCTCTCCAAACACGACATGGCGTCCAGCCAATTCTGCGTTGAAAAAGTGAGACGGCGCTCCTTCCCTTCCAAACTCTGCCATGCACCCAACAGTGGTATACCCCCACATATGGGGTATCAGTGTACTCAGGACAAATTGCACAATAACTTTTGGAGTCTTGTTACCCTTGGAAAATAAAAATTCGGGTGAAAAGATCATTTTTGTGGAAAAAATATGATTTTTAAATTTTACGGCTCTACGTTATAAACTTGTGTGAAGCACTTGAGGGTTCAAATTGCTCACCAAAGATCTAGATAAGTTCCTTAGGGGGTCTAGTTTCCCAAATGGGGTCATTTGTGGGGGGTTTCCACTGTTTAGGCACATCAGGGGCCCTCCAAATGCAACATGGCATCCAATCTCAATTCCAGCCAATTTTGGTTGGAAAAAGTCAAATGGTGCTCCTTCCCTTCCGAGCTCTGCCGTGCGCCCAAACAGTGGTTCCCCCCCACATATGGGGCATCAGCGTACTCAGGACAAATTGGACAACAACTTATGTGGTCCAATTTCTCCTGATACCCTTGGTAAAATAAAAAATTAGTGACTAAAAGATAATTTTTGTGGGAAAAAAATAGGATTTTTTATTTTCATGCCCGGGCATTATAAACTTGTGTGAAGCACTTGGGGGTTCAAAGTGCTCACCAAAGATCTAGATAAGTTCCTTAGGGGGTCTAGTTTCCAAAATGGGGTCACTTGTGGGGGATTTCCACTGTTTAGGCTCATCTGGGGCACTGCAAACGGAAACATGACCCCCATCAACGTCTGCATTCCAAAACGTTACTACTTCCTTTCCAAGCCCTGCCGTGCGCCCAAACAGTTTTCCACCCCCACATATGGGGTATCAGCGTACTCAGGACAAATTGGACAACAACTTTTGGGGTCCAATTTCCTTGGGAAAATTCAAAAATTTAGGACTAAAAAATCATTTTTGTGGAAATTTTTTTTTTTTTTTTTCACACCCAGGCATTATAAACTTTTGTGAAACACTTGGGGGTTCAAAGTGCTCACAACAGATCTAGATAAGTACCTTAGGGGTCTAGTTTCCAAAATGGTGTCACTTGTGGGGGTTTCCACTGTTTAGGCGCATCAGAGGTTCTCCAAGCGCGACATGGCGTCCAATCTCAACTCCAGCCAATTTTAGTTTGAAAAAGTCAAACGGCGCTCCTTCCCTTACGAGCTCTGCCGTGTGCCCAAACAGTGGTTTTCCCCCACATATGGGGTATTGGCGTACTCAGGAGAAATTGCATAACAACCTTATCTGTCCATTTTCTCCTTTTACCCTTGTGAAAATAAAAAAAAAGTTTGTAAAAGATCATTTTTGTGGCTAAAAAGTTAAATATTCATTTTTTCCTTCCACGTTGCTTTAGTTCCTGTGAAGCACCTGAAGGGTTAATAACTTCTTGAATGTGGTTTTGAGTACCTTGAGGGGTGCAGTTTTTAGAATGGTGTCACTTTTGGGTATTTTCTGTCATGTAGACCCCTCAAAGTGACTTCAAATGAGAGGTGGTCCCTAAAAAAAATGGCTTTGTAAATTTTGTTGTAAAAATGAGAAATCGCTGGTCAACTTTTAACCCTTATAACTTCCTAACAAAAAAAAATTTTGATTCCAAAATTGTGCTGATGTAAAGTAGACATGTGGGAAATGTTATTTCTTAACTATTTTGTGTGACATATTTCTCTGTTTTAAGGGAATAAAAATTCAAAGTTTGAAAATTGCTAAATTTTCAAAATTTTCGCCATATTTGCGTTTTTTTCAAAAATAACGCAAGTTATATGGAAGAAATTTTACCACTAACATGAAGTACAATATGTCACGAGAAAACAATCTCAGAATCGCGAAGATCCGTTGAAGCGTTCCGGAGTTATAACCTCATAAAGAGACAGTGGTCAGAATTGTAAAAATTGTCCCGGTCATTAACGTGCAAACCACCCTTGGGGGTGAAGGGGTTAAGGGGTCAGTATATATCCAGTGAGGGGGGATCACACTGTGCATAGGGGAGCTGTACAGGGGGAGACTCGGGACATTATTAAGTGTAAAGTGGACACTTATTGTTATAGGGGAACTCGGGTTACTGTGACTGTCAAAGGGGCACACGGGGCAATATTACATTCTAGGGGACAAAATGCGGGCACTGTTTTCTAGGCACTTGCACCCAGCAGTACTGTATTCTAGAGGGGTGCTTTAGAATTAGAGGTCACACAGAACCACACACTAGGTGCAGTAATAGGGGCACATACGACAGCAGCAGCTCAGTATTGGGGTATCAGCAGGATGAGGAGTTTGTACAGGTTGAGAATAGTCCAATCGGTGATCGTGACAGTGCTGAAAATATGAGAAGTGAAACGTGTCTTTGTTGTATTTTCTGCAGTCAAGTCTCGGCTGGAGGAGTCGTTATGTCGGTCTGGGCCAGATCGAAAAGACATGAAAAGTGAACGATTCCATCAGAAGGAACGTCAGCGGTAAGTCATTATCTGTACCTCTTCTGTAATCTATTATATTTTGTAGGACTGGTATTATTTACCACTGACCATACGGCGGTAATATCAATATTGGTCTTTTTATATATAGATTATTTTTTGGCAACAGCGCGGTCATTTGTTGAGGTTCTCTGGTTAGGGGCCCACTCAGAAGTTTCGCCCCCCCTAAACCGAAACCCTAGCTACGCCTCTGTTCAGAGATATAGGGAGGAGACAGGTTGTGGACGGCTTTGTATGTGGGAATGATCAGGATTGATCTACCTCAGTCAAATCCTTGTTGTCGAGGACCTTAAGCCTTTCAGACACTTAAGGTACTGCCACACTAAACGTTCCCGCTAACGATCACGATAACGACGCTATCGTTGGTGTGATCGTTTTAAGGTCGCTAGTAGCTGCCAAACTTGACGATCTCATTAACGGCGCATCAGCAGTTAGCGATTTTTTTTAACGACTTTGGCGGTCGTTGGGATGTGCCACACTGCATGTACTGTGAAAGATCACAACCTCGATAGGCGTGACTGAGCGCGACCTTTTGCACGCCCCTCATCACAGATTGGTGGTCACTATTTATCTCACAGATATTTATCACAGCTCTCCCGCTTTGTGATTGGATGACCGCGTCATTAAAGACGACGTATCAGCACTCCTCTCCATTGCTCTCGAGCAGAAGCGGTTCTTTCAATCTCCAGCATCATTCCAGTGTGTCCTGCTAGCCGTTGTAGCTACTACGATCCAGTTTGCGCCACTATTGAGGTTGCTGCGTTCCTATCTACGGCGTTGGGTTTTTGCGATCCAGTCTGTGGCGTTATATCCTCTGCGATCCAGTTTGTGACGCTATTTTGTTTCCTTATTTTTTTTTTTTTTTTTCAAATCACAAAAGTTTTGTAAGGTAGGAATTTTTTTTTGTCACATTTAATTTTAATTTTTTCTTTAATTTTACAGATCCATTTTTAGATCTCTGCTGTTGTTAACCATTGTCGTCCATCAATTTTTTTTTGCCATTGTTTTGTTCTGGCATTTTGTGATCCCTGCTGTTTTTTGCGTAATTGTTCATCTATGATTTTTATTTTTTTTTAGCCATTGTTTTGTTCTGGCACGCCTACCACCACCATTTTATGATCCCAGCTCTGCCATTGTTTACTCCAGCTGCGCCCACAACCACCATTTTATGATCCCTGCTGTTTTTACCATAGTGGTCCATCTATGACTTTTATTTAGCTCTGTCAATGTTTGCTCCTGCTGCGCCCACAACCACCATTTTATGTTCCCTGCTGTGTTCTATGTTGTAGGCTATGTAAGCATTTTATTTAACCATTCTGGTGTTCTCGCATAATCCTTTTTTTATTACAGATGGCCGATAAGCAGGAATTTTTGCGGGAGTTTATCGAGCTGTACCGCTCAATGCCGTGCCTCTGGAAAATAAAGTCGGCTGATTACTGTAACAGGTTGAAAAAGAAGGACGCATACCAAAAACTGGTGGAGCTCTGCAAGAACCGTTACCCAGATGAACCGGCGGATGAGTCATCGGTGAAAAAACGCATTCAGGCCCTCCGCACAGTTTACAAAAAAGAACTCAATAAAGTTATAAATTCTACCAAATCTGGAGCGGGGGCCGAAGATGTTTATGTCCTCCAACTGTGGTATTTTGATCTGTTCGCTTTTACAAGGGACCAAGAAGTACCCAGACAAGGGACATCCATGTCGGATCTAGACCCTGTGATCCAGCCGGACACCCCTGTCGTACATGTAAGTACCTTTGTATTGCAACACATTTTAATGTACATGCCAAAGTGGACTTAAATTTAAAAAAAATTATTGTGAAATTTAGATAAAATGGCTGAATTTATCCCTTCATGTACTGAGAATTTATGTAGCTCAACGGTTGAGGCCTATCCATTTACTAGTGTCGTTTTCACATTTTTGCAGTATATGGGTGTTATAGTGTGAAGATTAATTTCTTTGTCTTTGTGATTTACCATTGTTTTTTGTTCATGCAGGATACAGAAGAGGCCGTCTCCACACCTCCAACTGAAGAAGACAGCATGCTGTTGATCCAAGATGAAGAAGAGCCACCATCCTCATCTGTGCGGCGCCGGCTTTCACTTTCAGGAAGGAAAAGGAAGGCTCCCACCTCGGCTCCCACCTCGGCTACTCCTGAATTGGTGGAAATTGCGAAAAAATTTCTTACGGCAGAAAAAGACCAAACTAAAATAACAGGGTTTGCATACTTCGCTAATGAGAAGCTACCTACACTGGATCCTGTTCAGCGGCTTCATGCAGAGAGACTCATGTTTGAGGTACTGACTCAAGCGTCTTTTGGAAACCTGGATAACAGATATGTCGTCATGCCAAGACCGCAGTACCCGGACTACTCATGGCCCAACAATCCTGTGCCGAACCCAATTGGGCAAAATCCAGCAAACCCAAACGTTGGTGCTCCCCCTTATTTTTATTCACTGCAGAGGCAGCGTGGTAATGGCAACGATCCATCTTACCAGCAGTTTTAGTTTTTAAAATGTTTTACAAAAGTTTTTTTTGTTGTTTACATTTTTTTTACATTGTTAACTTTTTTAATAAAAATCATATTTATCTAATGAATTGTGGTCTTTTCTTATGTGATGTCAACTATTAAAATGTTGTATTTTTATTACATCTACTTGTCACACATGGGGTCATGGTAATACCAGCTATCATAGGTGTTCCATCATAGGGCAAAAATGAATTGAAAAAAATTTCAAAAATTAACATTTCTTTTAAAGGTCCCTGGTCACACTAGCGCTAAAACCTTATACTAAAAAATAATACACCACACCTGCGTAGATTAACGTAAAATAGAAAATATATATTTTTCTCATATATATATTTTTTTTTTAAATAAATCAAATTTAAATAAAAACCAAAAACAGTAGCATAATAAAATAAAAAATTATATACAAAATATTAACAAAAT
>JARQOD010000006.1:78356776-78400547 GCA_033576555.1 Oophaga sylvatica
GGAACGAAGTGTGGAGGATAGTAGGAGGTCTTGAGAGGACCGAAGATTACGTGAAGGAAGATATTGGGAGATTAGTTCAGAGACAGTAGCGTAGCTACCGATCGGGCAGAGGGGGGTGGCCCCGGGACCCGCGCTCGGAGGGGGCCCACCCGGAGCTACGCTACTGTAACTGTATCAGCATGCACAGCGCGCCGATACAGTTACTTTCTGCGGCAGAGCAGGGAGAATCGCTCTCCCTGCTCTGCCGCCCGGCCGCTATGGGGCCCCTGAGCAGGCGGTGGGGGGCCCTGTGCCAGCAGTGGGCCCCCCGCCCGTCATCGGAGGGTCAGCTGTATCGGCATCTAGCCGATACAGCTGACCGCATTGTAAGAGAAGGAGCGAGCGCTCCTTCTCTCCCATAATCCCCCTCTCAGCGTCTGACAGCGGGCGCGATGACGTCACTGCCCGGCGCCGGCAGTCAGACGCTGAGAGGGAGAGCAGTGAGCAGCGCAGGAGCCGGGAGCAAGAGAGGTGAGTACAGGATTTATTATTTTTGTAATGGGGGTGCATTATAAATAAGACTGCATTTGGGGGTGCATTATAAATAAGGCTGCCTATGGGGGAGTGCATTATAAATGGCTGCCTATGGGGGTGCATTATAAATAAGGCTGCATATGGGGGACTGCGTTATAAATGACTGCCTATGGGGTGCATTACAAATAAGGCTGCATATGGGGGAGTGCATTATAAATGGCTGCCTATGAGGTGCATTATAAGTAAGGCTGCATATGGGGGAGTGCATTATAAATGGCTGCCTATGAGGTGCATTATAAGTAAGGCTGCATATGGGGGAGTGCTTTATAAATGGCTGCCTATGGGGTGCATTATAAGTAAGGCTGCATATGGGGAGTGCATTATAAATGGCTGCCTATGGGGTGCATTATAAATAAGGTTACATATGGGGCAGTGCATTATAAATGGCTGCCTATGGAGTGCATTATAAGTAAGGCTGCATATGGGGGAGTGCATTATAAATGGCTGCCTATGGGGTGCATTATAAGTAAGGCTGCATATGGGGGAGTGCATTATAAATGGCTGCCTATGGGGTGCATTATAAGTAAGGCTGCATATGGGGGAGTGCATTATAAATGACTGCCTATGAGGTGCATTATAAGTAAGGCTGCATATGGGGAGTGCATTATAAATGGCTGCCTATGGGTGCATTATAAGTAAGGCTGCATATGGGGGAGTGCATTATAAATGACTGCCTATGGGGTGCATTATAAGTAAGGCTGCATATGGGGGAGTGCATTTTAAATGGCTGCCTATGGGGTGCATTATAAGTAAGGCTGCATATGGGGGACTGCGTTATAAATGACTGCCTATGGGGTGCATTATAAATAAGGCTGCATATGGGGGAGTGCATTTTAAATGGCTGCCTATGGGGTGCATTATAAGTAAGGCTGCATATGGGGGACTGCGTTATAAATGACTGCCTATGGGGTGCATTATAAATAAGGCTGCATATGGGGGAGTGCATTTTAAATGGCTGCCTATGGGGTGCATTATAAGTAAGGCTGCATATGGGGGAGTGCATTATAAATGACTGCCTATGGGGTGCATTATAAATAAGGCTGCATATGGGGAGTGCATTATAAATGGCTGCCTATGGGGTGCATTATAAATAAGGCTGCATATGGGGGAGTGCATTATAAATGGCTGCCTATGGGGTGCATTATAAATAAGGCTGCATATGGGGGAGTGCATTATAAATGACTGCCTATGGGGTGCATTATAAATAAGGCTGCATATGGGGGAGTGCATTATAAATGGCTGCCTATGGGGTCCATTATAAGTAAGGCTGCATATGGGGTGCGTTATAAATAAGACTGCCTATGAGGGTGCATTATAAATAAGACTGCCTATGGGGGTGCATTATAAATAAGGCTGCCTATGGGGGTGCATTATAAATAAGGCTGCCTATGGGGGTGCATTATAAATAAGACTGCCTATGGGGGTGCATTATAAATAAGACTGCCTATGGGGGTGCATTATAAATAAGGCAGCATATGGGGGGTGCATTATAAATAAGGCTGCCTATGGGGTGCATTATAAATAAGGCTGCCTATGGGGAATGCATTATAAATAAGACTGCCTATGGGAGTGCATTATAAATAAGGCTGGCTATGGGGTGCATTATAGATAAGGCTGCCTATGGGGTGCATTATAAATAAGGCTGCCTATGGGGGTGCATTATAAGTAAGACTGCCTATGGGGTACAGTATAAATAAGGCTGCCTACAGGGGTGCATTATAATATAGAGTCTGTCTATGGGGTGCATTATACTACAGAGGCTCCCTATGGGAGTGCCTTATAATATAGAGGCTGTCTATGGGGGTGCATTATAATATAGAGGCTGCCTATGGGGGTGCATTATACTATATTGAGGACTATCTGGTGTATTATGCTATATGGATGCTATCTAGGGGGCCATCATACAGTGTGGGGATTATAGTGGGGGGGGCCATCATACTGTGTTGAAGCCATTAAATAGTTTGGGGACATTAAGGGGTCAGTATATATCCAGTGAGGGGGCATCACACTGTGCATAGGGGAGCTGTACAGGGGGAGACTCGGGACATTATTAAGTGTAAAGTGGACACTTATTGTTATAGGGGAACTCGGGTTACTGTGACTGTCAAAGGGGCACACGGGGCAATATTACATTCTAGGGGACAAAATGCGGGCACTGTTTTCTAGGGCACTTGCACCCAGCAGTACTGTATTCTAGAGGGGTGCTTTAGAATTTAGAGGTCACACAGAACCACACACTAGGTGCAGTAATAGGGGCACATACGACAGCAGCAGCTCAGTATTGGGGTATCAGCAGGATGAGGAGTTTGTACAGGTTGAGAATAGTCCAATCGGTGATCGTGACAGTGCTGAAAATATGAGAAGTGAAACGTGTCTTTGTTGTATTTTCTGCAGTCAAGTCTCGGCTGGAGGAGTCGTTATGTCGGTCTGGGCCAGATCGAAAAGACATGAAAAGTGAACGATTCCATCAGAAGGAACGTCAGCGGTAAGTCATTATCTGTACCTCTTCTGTAATCTATTATATGTTCTGTAGGACTGGTATTATTTACCACTGACCATACGGCGGTAATATCAATATTGGTCTTTTTTATATATAGATTATTTTTGGCAACAGCGCGGTCATTTGTTGAGGTTCTCTGGTTAGGGGCCCACTCAGAAGTTTCGCCCCCCCTAAACCGAAACCCTAGCTACGCCTCTGTTCAGAGATATAGGGAGGAGACAGGTTGTGGACGGCTTTGTATGTGGGAATGATCAGGATTGATCTACCTCAGTCAAATCCTTGTTGTCGAGGACCTTAAGCCTTTCCAGACACTTAAGGTACTGCCACACTAAACGTTCCCGCTAACGATCACGATAACGACGCTATCGTTGGTGTGATCGTTTTAAGGTCGCTAGTAGCTGCCAAACTTGACGATCTCATTAACGGCGCATCAGCAGTTAGCGATTTTTTTAACGACTTTGGCGGTCGTTGGGATGTGCCACACTGCATGTACTGTGAAAGATCACAACCTCGATAGGCGTGACTGAGCGCGACCTTTTGCACGCCCCTCATCACAGATTGGTGGTCACTATTTATCTCATAGATATTTATCACAGCTCTCCCGCTTTGTGATTGGATGACCGCGTCATTAAAGACGACGTATCAGCACTCCTCTCCATTGCTCTCGAGCAGAAGCGGTTCTTTCAAATCTCCAGCATCATTCCAGTGTGTCCTGCTAGCCGTTGTAGCTACTACGATCCAGTTTGCGCCACTATTGAGGTTGCTGCGTTCCTATCTACGGCGTTGGGTTTTTGCAATCCAGTCTGTGGCGTTATATCCTCTGCGATCCAGTTTGTGACGCTATTTTGTTTCCTTATTTTTTTTTTTTTTTTTTCAAATCACAAAAGTTTTGTAAGGTAGGAATTTTTTTTTGTCACATTTAATTTTAATTTTTTCTTTAATTTTACAGATCCATTTTTAGATCTCTGCTGTTGTTAACCATTGTCGTCCATCAATTTTTTTTTGCCATTGTTTTGTTCTGGCATTTTGTGATCCCTGCTGTTTTTTGCGTAATTGTTCATCTATGATTTTTATTTTTTTTTAGCCATTGTTTTGTTCTGGCACGCCTACCACCACCATTTTATGATCCCAGCTCTGCCATTGTTTACTCCAGCTGCGCCCACAACCACCATTTTATGATCCCTGCTGTTTTTACCATAGTGGTCCATCTATGACTTTTATTTAGCTCTGTCAATGTTTGCTCCTGCTGCGCCCACAACCACCATTTTATGTTCCCTGCTGTGTTCTATGTTGTAGGCTATGTAAGCATTTTATTTAACCATTCTGGTGTTCTCGCATAATCCTTTTTTTATTACAGATGGCCGATAAGCAGGAATTTTTGCGGGAGTTTATCGAGCTGTACCGCTCAATGCCGTGCCTCTGGAAAATAAAGTCGGCTGATTACTGTAACAGGTTGAAAAAGAAGGACGCATACCAAAAACTGGTGGAGCTCTGCAAGAACCGTTACCCAGATGAACCGGCGGATGAGTCATCGGTGAAAAAACGCATTCAGGCCCTCCGCACAGTTTACAAAAAAGAACTCAATAAAGTTATAAATTCTACCAAATCTGGAGCGGGGGCCGAAGATGTTTATGTCCTCCAACTGTGGTATTTTGATCTGTTCGCTTTTACAAGGGACCAAGAAGTACCCAGACAAGGGACATCCATGTCGGATCTAGACCCTGTGATCCAGCCGGACACCCCTGTCGTACATGTAAGTACCTTTGTATTGCAACACATTTTAATGTACATGCCAAAGTGGACTTAAATTTAAAAAAAATTATTGTGAAATTTAGATAAAATGGCTGAATTTATCCCTTCATGTACTGAGAATTTATGTAGCTCAACGGTTGAGGCCTATCCATTTACTAGTGTCGTTTTCACATTTTTGCAGTATATGGGTGTTATAGTGTGAAGATTAATTTCTTTGTCTTTGTGATTTACCATTTGTTTTTTGTTCATGCAGGATACAGAAGAGGCCGTCTCCACACCTCCAACTGAAGAAGACAGCATGCTGTTGATCCAAGATGAAGAAGAGCCACCATCCTCATCTGTGCGGCGCCGGCTTTCACTTTCAGGAAGGAAAAGGAAGGCTCCCACCTCGGCTCCCACCTCGGCTACTCCTGAATTGGTGGAAATTGCGAAAAAATTTCTTACGGCAGAAAAAGACCAAACTAAAATAACAGGGTTTGCATACTTCGCTAATGAGAAGCTACCTACACTGGATCCTGTTCAGCGGCTTCATGCAGAGAGACTCATGTTTGAGGTACTGACTCAAGCGTCTTTTGGAAACCTGGATAACAGATATGTCGTCATGCCAAGACCGCAGTACCCGGACTACTCATGGCCCAACAATCCTGTGCCGAACCCAATTGGGCAAAATCCAGCAAACCCAAACGTTGGTGCTCCCCCTTATTTTTATTCACTGCAGAGGCAGCGTGGTAATGGCAACGATCCATCTTACCAGCAGTTTTAGTTTTTAAAATGTTTTACAAAAGTTTTTTTTGTTGTTTACATTTTTTTTACATTGTTAACTTTTTTAATAAAAATCATATTTATCTAATGAATTGTGGTCTTTTCTTATGTGATGTCAACTATTAAAATGTTGTATTTTTATTACATCTACTTGTCACACATGGGGTCATGGTAATACCAGCTATCATAGGTGTTCCATCATAGGGCAAAAATGAATTGAAAAAAATTTCAAAAATTAACATTTCTTTTAAAGGTCCCTGGTCACACTAGCGCTAAAACCTTATACTAAAAAATAATACACCACACCTGCGTAGATTAACGTAAAATAGAAAATATATATTTTTCTCATATATATTTTTTTTTTTAAATAAATCAAATTTAAATAAAAACCAAAAACAGTAGCATAATAAAATAAAAAATTATATACAAAATATTAACAAAATAAAAATAATAAACAAAAAAAAAAATTAAGGAGGGCCCCGGACTCCAGGAAATACCCTCTCCAGCATCACCCCGTGTTGATGCACAGCTCCCAAGGCACTTTGCAGCGCTGCCACCGCTGCTTGCATGGCTCCCACAGCGCTGCTAATTGCCATCACCCGGCGGTGTGACAGGAACAGGTCCTGGGCAGTTGGGATTTCTGTGGAGGTAAAGGTAACAGTTAACCAGGGAATTCTGTTGCAACATCAACATGTTATGTTTGTTAACACTTACGGTTTTCCTCAGAGGAACCGCTGACCGACCACCCAGGACCTGTTGCTCCGCCGGCTAGGGAAAAAAAAAAAAAAATTATATTACAACAGTCATTACACATAAGACCTTACAAAGTTCTCAAACTTGTCTGAAGATTATATAATGTGCGTTTATTACCTGATGGGGAGCCTGCATCCGTGTCACGGGATGATGCAGGAGAGAATGTATTTCCTGGGGTAGGGCTGGAACACGCCGAATCTGGAGGGGGGGTTGCTGCCGGAGATGGGGTTGAAGGGTAGGAGAGGTGTGGTGAAGATGGTGGAGGAGGGGTAGCCGGGGAAGGAGATGGAGGTGGAGGGGTAGCTGGGGACGGTGGAGCCGCTGGTGCTGCTGAAGGTGGTGCTGTAAATAAAATATACAATTCAGTCAAATAATCATGCGCAATGTTCCCCTATCTTTAACACGGCGGGCGCAGGGTCTAGCGCTTGCACGCGTTCATGTGCGTTTGTCGTGCGCTGCGCATTTTCCCGGTGTGCGCCCATACGCGCTAGACGCTACATGTTGCTTTTTTTTTTTTCGGTCAAAAAAGACAGAGATGATAGAGCCAGAGATGATGGAGATGATGGAGACAGAGATGATAGAGCCAGAGATGATGGAGACAGAGATGATAGAAATGTGACACATAGACAACGCATGCGCCAAAAAACGCAAACGCTTGCAAAAAACGCATGAAATCGCAGACAAACGCTGCGTTTTTTTGTCTAAATGCGCATGCTGATGCGACTAAATATCGCAGCTTTTACAAGCGTTTGCATGCGTTTTTTTAATGCGCTTCATGTGCGATCGAAACGCAGCGCAAAAAAACGCAAGTGTGAAAGTAGCCTAACCCACAAAACATAACCTCTCAAGATACCCTCATCAATACTCACTCAGAGGCCTGCGGAGCTGGGCCCGGATGCTGGCGACCCTCTCGCGTGAGCGGTATCGCAGGTCCGCCAGCTTCTTTCTGATCTGTGCTCCGGTCCGCCGAACATGAAAACGCCTCTCCAGGCCCCGCCGGATCCTCTGCAGGCATACCCTTTTGTGGCGCCTTGGATGCGCCACAGGTAGCCTGCAGCAGTGGTAATCCCACTGGTCCGTTTTCCTAACTAAAAAACGGACCTCCTCGTCCGTCCATCTTGGGCCACGCTGTCTGTGTCTCACCGCCGCCATTGCCGCCATTACAAACAACAGCGCATTGGGCGACGCCAGCGTCATGACGTCACAGCGTGCGCACGTTACGTGCGGCCGCACTCGCGACGCAAAACGGTATTGCGATTAAAAATTGACCGCAGCAGCCACATTGCGATCACAGGTCACATTGCGATCACAATGGCCTCACAAATCTGTGAATAGCTGCATATCTGAATAGCTGGAGCTCCTTATCGTCACCTTGCGATGACAATGGCATTGCATATCTGTGAATAGCTGCATATCTGAATAGCTGGAGCTCCTTATCGTCACCTTGCGATGACAATGGCATCGCATATCTGTGAATAGCTGCATATCTGAATAGCTGGAGCTCCTTATCGTCACCTTGCGATGACAATGGCATCGCATATCTGTGAATAGCTGCATATCTGAATAGCTGGAGCTCCTTATCGTCACCTTGCGATCACAATGGCATCGCATATCTGTGAATACCTGGGATTGCCAAGTGAATGTTGACCTTTACCTCCCAAAATGTAATTTTATATATTTATATCAATTTTTTAATCTTTAATCTATGACTAAAAATATATGTTATATATTTAAACTTTATATATGCTGCTGTGGTGTATTATGTGTTATTTTTAATTATAAGGTTTGAACGCTAGTGAGACCATGGGCCTTTGAAATAATTGTTAATTTTTGAAATTTTTTTCTTTTTATTTCTTTAACAATCAACTCCTATGACTGATGGTACTCCCATGACCCCGTGTGTGACAAGTAGATACAATGTAAAAAAAAAATACACAACAAAAAATATTAGAAAAGATTTTAAAAACTACAGGTGCTGGTAACATGTCTCGTTGCCATCCCCATTACTCCCTCCCACATCTCACCCATCATTATCCCTTCTCCCATATTGATAAAATAATTGAAAAAAAAAGACACAAATACATTTTTAAAATAATTTTTTTTTATTATAAAAACATTGTTAAAAAAAGGGTAAAGTGAAACATTCTCAAAATCAAACTAGACCTGATGCTGCCAACTCACTGCACCAGGCCCATTAAAGTATTGGCAGTACTTGTCTCGGCCGGCCTTCGCATCGTCCTTGCTCCTGCCTTGATTGACAGGTTGAAGGCCTGCAGTAGCGGGATCATTGTCACGCCATTCTCCAAGCACCACGTCACCATTGCTGTCCGAGTCCATGAAGCCTGGCGGACTGTAAGTACCAGCATCGCGTTTGCGTAGAAAATTGTGCAGCACACAACAGGCCAACACCACAGAGTCTATCGATTCCAGCTTCATGTTGATTGGAGTGTGGAAAACCCGAAGCGGTTGGCCATTATGCCAAAGGCATTCTCCACAACGCGCCGTGCCCTAGACAGTCTGTAGTTAAAAATCCGCCTTTCCCCTGTCAAAGTCTTTTGTGGGTATGGTTTCACAAGATGCGCATGAAGGGGGAAGGCTTCATCGCCCACAAACACAAAGTTTAGGTTGGCGGTGGTGTCCATGTTGGTTGGCAAGTTAAGTTTATTATTAAACAACCGTTCACCAAAACTTGTGTGCTCCAAAACACCACCGTCAGAAACCCTTCCATTCATGCCAACATCAACGTCAATAAATTCATAATTGGCATTAACAAGGGCCATGAGGATCACGCTGAAGTAGCCCTTGTAGTTATGAAAAAAGGATCCGCTGTTGGCTGGTTGCGTGATCCGCACGTTTGCCATCCAAGGCACCACCACAGTTTGGGAACTGCCAAATCCTTTCAAAATCAGAGGCAATAATTTGCCACTCCGCCACTGATTTGGGAAAAGGCATGTAGCTCCGTAAACTGCGGACGATGGCGTTGCATGTCTCCGGAATTAGTTCTCCAAGCAGCGACCGAGAAATTGCAGCAGAATATTGCAAATCCTTCATTGAACGTCCGGTTGCCAGAAATCGCAGCGTTACTGCCAAACGTTCCTCTGCTGAAACAGCTGCACGCATCCGGGTATCCTGCCGTTCAATGAGTGGCCTCACAGCTTCCAGTAGGAGCTTGAATGAATCCTCCGACATCCGTAGATAATTCCGGAAATCCTGCGGATTCTTCTCCTGCAACTCCCTCACTAGATGCATGTGGGAGAATTTGGACCTCTGCTCCAGCCATTCCCTGGTCCACATGCGACGCTTTTGCTTGGAGCGCCTCTCTTCCACCCGCACCTCCTCTTGTCGATCTGCCTCCATAGATAGTGCAACTGCGACAATAACACGCTCCGCGGTGGACAGGTTCATGATGTGCAACCTTGAAGGATAAAAAAGAGAAAAGTTAATTACTAATTAATTACTATTAATAAAGTGTTTAAACAAAATAAAATAAAGAATAGAATAAAAATATATAAAAAAAAAATTAAACTTTTCAGTTAACATTTAATATACAGTTTACAAATGTCTAAAATGGTGGGGGGTGTAAAATAAATAAAGCAGACGAAAAAAAAAAAATAAGGTCAGGGGTGTAAAATAAATAAAGCAGACGGAAAAAAAAAAAAAAAAAAAGGAAATTAGGTCAGGGGTGTAAAATAAAAAAAGCAGACGAAAAAAAAAAAGGTTAAAAACCATTATCAAACAACATCACAAACAATATTTACCTTGAAACCAAATATCCCAAAGATCCAAATCCAAATGGGGATGGATGGTGTTCTAGCGACTCAGACAGGATCGCAAAAACCCACCACTGCGCCACAAACAGGATCGCAAAACTCCGACACACGATACTATCCTCGCAACAACGCACAAAGAGACCCATAAAGTGCTCTGGAAACAATGGATGGGGGCGCAGTTATTATAGCTGAGGTGATGTTGTGGTCACCAATCGGAGCTGTAGGGCGTTACCGAAAGAAAACAAAGTCCCGCCTGCGCCGCTGACTAATGCGTCGTTAACGAGGTCGCACATCGTTCACAAAAGGTGCCAAACACAGCGATTCAGGCTCACCAGCGGGACGCCAACGATCAAAATACGGTCCAGAACTCTAGTGAACGATCAACGAGATCACAGCAGGGGCCACGTCGTTGCTACATGCCACACACAACTACGTCGCTAACGAGATCGCTAAATAGTGACGTATTTTAGCGATCTCGTTAACGACGCTGTTTAGTGTGGCATACCCTTTAAAGAAGAGCTCAACTTTCCAAACATCTACCTTTTTAACTATCTACAATTGCGGCATGCCCTTCAGACCTTGATCCTGGTTCCACCATCCCCCTATCCTGTGGGACTTCCCCTTATCTCAGGTGCTAGCTGATCCCTTGAGATCTGGATTTATATCCCATTCCCATGCCCTTTTCAAAGAGGGAAGCGTCTTCTAGACCTGAACTTGTTGAACTAGGCCTGAACTTGTTTTTCTCTGTAGTCTTGGGTGGTTTCAGACCTCCTTTGTCACTCTATCTCACTAGATAGAAATAGACAAGCAGCAATCACAATTGTTTGACTTAGCTTATGTGGTATGATTTTCCTTTTGTGGGTGGGACTCACTAAAATATATTTTTGAGATATCACAATGTATATTTGTTCTACAGTCTCTGTAATACTGTTACTACTATGTATTAAGTATGTTTACATTTGTTCTTGGTATTGATACATTGGACATCAAAAACTTGTTCACTTACTATATCGGTAATGTATGTGATCCTTTATATAATCTCTAGTAGCTTTATTTGGTTTAGAAAGACGTTTACAAGAACACACTCATATCCTTGTTCTCATTTAAACCTACAGGTTCCATAGTTTTTGTCAGCAATATCCAGAACACGTCTCTTTTAAGGGTTCGCTCACACGAGCATACAACACTGCTGATTAATGTCACCTTTCAATAGCAAGGTGACATTAACCCCTTATTAACCATGAGCCACCACTAAAGGCAATGGGAATAGAGAGGCTAAGTGCCAGAAAAGGCGCATCTAATAATAGATGTGCCTTTTCTGGGGTGGCTGGGGCCAGATGTTTGTAGCCAGGGGGACCCAAAAACAATGGTCCCTCTCTAGGCTATGAATATCTGTCCTCAGTCACTGGCTTTCCCTCTATGGTGGAGAAAATTGCGCCGGAGCCCACACAATTATAGCCTTAAATTTAACCCCTAGAGTTCCAAATTTTTCCTAACACAAACTACTAAATTGATTAAACACTGACATATATAAATCGTTTTGATATAACATGGTTTACTATATGTAAACCATGTGTCATATCATGTCGGGTTCGGTAATGATTTTACTGAAGCTGGCAATTGATTTAGCAGCTATTATGCTATGTAGAACTCTATGAACTATATATAATATATATATATATATATATATATATATAGATATATAACAGTATATATATATATATATATATATATGTGTCTCAATGACATGTATATATATATATATATATAAATATATAAATATGTATTCTATGTGTATATATCTATTCTTTTGTTTGTGTTTTAACCTGTCAGGAGCATGCTCAGTTAAAAAAAAACGAATCTGTCGCCGGAATCCGACATTTGACGGATGACAACGGATCCTGAGCCCATAGGCTTCCATTATAGCAAACGACGGACAGTGACGGATCTGTCGCTGTCCGATTTTGCGACGGAGACAAAAAAGTTGCTTTGAGCGTCGTGTCCGGCCGACGGACCAAAAATTTTCGACAGATGAAATGTATGGCCATCCTTTGCAATCAATCAATCATCAACTGTTTTTTTGTGCCCATTATTATTTTCTACTTAGAGCTTACTGGAATCATCTAGGCCTTTGCGGGCACCTTTTCAGCATTCTTTTGCTGTTTATATTAATACTACATTTTACGATGGGTATGAACTACGTCTTCTAGGACAAACCTGAGTGCGTCTGTGCACTGTACTAGTGTGCCGTATCTTTCCACTACTGTAGTGGTTATACGGTCGCATGATCTAATTACCTGCTGTTTATACATGCGTTTTATTTTGTGCCACCTATGAGTGATGTCCTCTTGTTATTGACTGTATCCACATCACTACCAACTTGTATGCAGTACCTTCATTAACCCTGTTCTTCCGACAATAGGGTCCCTTGTGATTGTGCTATACTATGGGGCATCGGCGCATGTGCTATTTTGTGGGTATTTACGCCGTCATCGTAACCTGGCTTCATGGACATTGCCGGTACCTTCCGTTCTCTTGCACTCTGGAACATGCGTAGCGATACTTTATCGGCATCATGCTCTCTTGTGCCGCATTCTGACTATAATGGTGATTTATTTAATCTATTGGTAAGCAGCAATTACCTCTTTATTTAACATTCTGCTTTACAGCAACTTACTCTTTTCTCTTTGATGGTATTAACGCATGCGCTGTGATTTTGTATATATATTGACATGGCAATTGACTCACACGGACGGCGCCAATATTCTTCCGGCTCGGTGGGTAACGGCGCATGTGCATTAGCATTTTGTGGGCGTCGCCCTCGGCGTCTCTATCTTCAAGCGCTGTATGCACAATGGCGATCTCCGCGCGTTCCTGGTAAGCTATGCAGCTGCAACTTATTTATCACTCTGATCTTGGCTATATAAGGACACAGTTCCTTGACATTGTTGCCCCTGACGAAGCCACCGTAAGTGGCGACACGCGTCGGGTACCTTTTCTTCTTGCCCCACTTTGACTCAAAGCATGTCTAATCGGCTATTGCTATAGCTGCACCATGATATTATCTATGGGTAGCCTTCTTAGCCTTGATCAATCACTTTATCTTACCTTGCCTGCATACTTGATGGGTTCCACTTTGTTTATTCGGGTTCCTTCTTACCCACATTGATTGGTCTGTTCCATTTAGGACGCTCATGTATATACCATTAGGGCTCTATTTTGGTAAGCTGCTTTGTACATGGGTCTATATTAGAAGGGCCTTTATTTTGCGGATCATTGCCTGTCTTTGCATTTGGATGACAGCTTTGCCTTACTTAGGTTACATGTGTGGGTATTGTCTACATATATACTTGTATCTTGTTCTGAATAGTGGACTAGTCATCTCTATTTGAGGGTATGCTGTTTAAATGGTAATAAACTATAAGCTTGTGGGTCTTGTGGGGTAAAAGCTCTATTATGGGCTCATGTAAAGATATGTCACGTGAGGCAATTTTAAATGTTTTTAATGTTTTTGTGTGTCTTTTGGTGCTTAATAAAATAACTTCTGTGTGATTTCCATATCGTGTGGTGATCCCCTTTTTATGGCCTATTTCTTTTCTGTTTGTATTGCTGTGCTCTTCATTATAGGCCGAGGTTGGATCCCATTGATATTTTACTGTGGTGCCCCCTCAATCTATATTGTTCATCCGTCGCAATCCGTCACTAATACAAGTCTATGAGAAAAATACGGATCCTGTGGCATCAGTCGCCGGATCCGTTTTTTTCACAAAAAGACGGATTGTGACTGATGACAAAAAACTGATGTGTGAAAGAGGCCCTAGGTGACACTCGGTGATACTCTGACAGAGTTTGATCCAAGTGACATTAGCATAATCGACCCAATTTTCTTGAATGAGACAAGCGATGTACATGTCAGCTGGCTCTAATAGTAATTTATGCCTACCACCACATTAAAGCAGAAAGTAAATCCATTCAATATCGGCAAAATACAGGACTTCTGTGATGCCGGTGTGAACTGTGATAACATGATCATTTAAACGTGGAGATCCTAGTCCTGATTAAATGGGCATTTTACCAGTTTAAAATATCTCCTTCATTTGCACACTTCTCCGGCAGCTCTAGAATTAATGCTTACAATACAGCTCCTAGAAAAATATTTAGAGTTGAGAGTCCTCAGTGGTTGATACCTTTTAATGGCTAACTGAAAAGATGGTAACAAATTGCAAGCTTTCGAGACTACTCAGGTCTCTTCATCAGGCATAGACTAATACAACATCTGAAGAATCACATATTTATACACAAAATAGCACAGAAAAAATGCAATAGGTAGGACAAGTGACGTGAAGCAGAATAGTCATTATGGCAGAGGGATGAGCATAAATATTGGAACAGTTCATAGATAAGGAGTGTGAAAGTTTTATTACCCTCTGATTGGGGTCTGGTAATGTTTTGTGATGTTTTCACAGGGTATTTGGAGTAAATTCCTTAATTGATGTAGTAGGCCATAAATCCATGTGATAGGTTCATTCCAGCATTAAGAGTGTCAAAGGTCACCATCAATTTGTATTCGTAAATTCTTCTTTGTCTCAGAGATGTGAAATTGCCTCTGAGTACAAGTATTTTCATATCTAGCAAGCTATGATCAGGGGAGCAAAAATGTTTTGCCACAGGTAGATCCATTCTTTTTTCTCTTATTGTGTGGCGATGAGAATTCATCCTTGTTCTCAGTTTTTGCCCGGTCTCCCCCACATACAGACCCCCAGTTGATACAGACCCCCAAGATTCAGAAAACACTCAGACTGAAGGAAAAGGTATCCCAACAACCAAGAAGAGGTCAGACTGGACACCTCCTCCTGGACGCAACCCTCATTTGGATAAATATATAGACTCATTCAGATATTTGATAAAATCCACCATCATAGACACCAACAGGAGACAAGCATCCAACATCAGTGCCCAGGAGAGAAAGGCTATACAGTCTCTGAAAACCAACAAAGAAATCATCATTAAACCTGCTGACAAGGGAGGTGCAATAGTCATGATGAACACATCAGACTATATGAAGGAAGCAAACAGACAACTTACGGACACACGCTACTACAGAAAACTGGAGTCGGACCCTACACAGGACTATTACAAGGAACTAAGCAAGTTGGTATCTTGTCTGTCTGACAAATCCATAAGAGCCGATGACCTGATACCAGAGAGTCCAAGAACAGGGAAGTTCTACATGCTTCCCAAAATCCACAAAACCGGAAATCCAGGGAGGCCGATTATTTCATGTGTGGACACCCTTACTGAGCAGGTATCTGGATGGGTAGAGGGCATTCTTAAACCCCTGGTAAAGGATACACCCAGCTACATTCAGGACACAACTGACCTACTGAATAAACTAGCAGCAATAGGTCCTCTACCAGAAGGAACCATCCTGGCCACCATGGATGTGGAATCCTTGTACTCTAATATCCCACACCAGGATGGATTAAATGCCTGCAAAGACTTCATGAAAAACACCGGGAATGATGCTGATTCTGTGGTGAAACTCACAAAATTCATCCTCACCTACAATTTTACTTTGAATTTGACAACAAGATCTATTTACAGGAGACTGGCACAGCTATGGGAAGTAAAATGGCTCCTCAGTATGCAAATCTTTTCATGGCCAAGCTTGAAAGCGACTTTCTGTCCTCATGTCCCATCAGGCCTCGGGCCTACTACCGCTACATTGATGATATCTTAATCATCTGGACGGAGTCTGAGCAACAGCTAAAGACGTTCCATGAACAGTTCAATCAATTTCATCCCACCATCAACTTAACACTCAACTACTCCAGCACTGAAATTAACTTTTTGGACACCATCATTAAGCTAAAGAACAATGAAATAGAGACATCCCTGTATCAGAAGCCAATCGACCGTCCAACATACCTTAAATGGGACAGTTTCCATCCAAAACACATAAAAAACTCTGTTGTCTACAGCCAAGCCATCAGATACAACCGTATATGTTCCAACCCCATGGATAGAGATGAACACCTTGGTCGCCTTAGAAAGACCTTTTTAAATCAGGGCTACCATCCAAGAACAATTGAAAACCAAATTACAAGAGCCACCAGAATATCAAGGAATCACCTGCTACATTACAAAGCTAAAGAAGAAAATAACCGGGTGCCTCTAGTGGTCACCTACAATCCAAATCTGGAGGTGCTAAGGGGAGCTGCACGGAAACTACAACCTTTACTACAAAAAGATGCCCGATTACAATCCATATTTCCAGATCCCCCACTACTGTGTTTTAGGCAGCCCCCAAATCTAAGAAGCATCATTGTCAGAAGTTCCCTGTCCTCCCCAACAGCGGCAGGAACCTCTCCTTGCAACCAGAAGAAATGCAAAACTTGTCCATTTATAATGACCACGGACAAGATAAAGATCCCCAACTCCCATCGGGACTACAAGATACCAGGTACTTTCAGCTGCATCACATCTAATGTGGTGTACCTAATTATATGTACTAAATGTCCAACTGGGGGTCTGTATGTGGGGAGACCGGGCAAAAACTGAGAACAAGGATGAATTCTCATCGCCACACAATAAGAGAAAAAAGAATGGATCTACCTGTGGCAAAACATTTTTGCTCCCCTGATCATAGCTTGCTAGATATGAAAATACTTGTACTCAGAGGCAATTTCACATCTCTGAGACAAAGAAGAATTTACGAATACAAATTGATGGTGACCTTTGACACTCTTAATGCTGGAATGAACCTATCACATGGATTTATGGCCTACTACATCAATTAAGGAATTTACTCCAAATACCCTGTGAAAACATCACAAAACATTACCAGACCCCAATCAGAGGGTAATAAAACTTTCACACTCCTTATCTATGAACTGTTCCAATATTTATGCTCATCCCTCTGCCATAATGACTATTCTGCTTCACGTCACTTGTCCTACCTATTGCATTTTTTCTGTGCTATTTTGTGTATAAATATGTGATTCTTCAGATGTTGTATTAGTCTATGCCTGATGAAGAGACCTGAGTAGTCTCGAAAGCTTGCAATTTGTTACCATCTTTTCAGTTAGCCATTAAAAGGTATCAACCACTGAGGACTCTCAACTCTAAATATTTTTCTGTCTACTGGCTAACACGGTACAAAGATATACATCTTTACTGTATTAATACAGCTCCTGGCAGTTGAGACATGTGAATTACCAGACCAGATGAGTGCCATTTTATTACATTCTTTGAGAAGACCTTTCAGTTCAACTGGGTCTTGCAAGAGATTTGTCTCTGGGAGTATGGTCTTTTTCCTCTGCACGAGGTTGATCAATCATAAGCAAGCAGCAACTCAGGGAGAAAAGAACATGTCCTCCTCTCCTCACTGATCTCTGCAGCTACTGTGTAGATTGTGAGACAGTGAAGGAATATGTGGTGAATGAGGTGTATATTTCACCTAAGTACCTTGCTGACTGGTATGAGCGAAATGTGTGGCTTTGTAAACCTGGTGGTAAAGAAAGGTCACTACACCTGCCATTCAGTACACGCTTGCAGCTCAGACCTGAATCCACTCAGGTGTTGATTAGGAAGCCAGAAGTAGGTGCTTGTGAGCACAGTCAGGGAGCTCATTCAGTCTGGACAAGGGGTCCAGGCACAGAAGGTGTCTCCAAGAGTGTGGGAGCTGTCTTTAGCCCGGACACAGGGAGGTGTCCTGGCACAAGGAAGCAGTCTCTAAGAGTGTGAGCTATCTCAGTCTGGGTGCAGGAAGTACCCCGGACACAGGATAGTCGCAGTGAGAATCCGTGCGAATAGCGACTGAATAGGAGGTGACCTCTCTCAAGTCTGGACATTGGAGTTGCCTTCAGACATAAAGAGGAGTGTCTGTGAAACTCCATACTGGTAACATATATCATATGTGTTGTTTTGGGCACAGACTGGTAGAGTCTGGGTCCCGGATAGAGAGGGCCATCTATCTAAGTGTAATTAGAGGCTAGACAAGCCCAGGTTTTCTGTTTATGATTTGTTTTTATCTGTGTGCTGTGGACTTTAATAAAACTGGTTGCGGCCAGTTTTCACCAAACTGCTGTCTGAATGAACTGTTTCCGTGCCATTCTGTCTACCCAGACAGCGATCCTAGAGCTAAACCCCCCGGAAAGGCTACAATTGGTGGAGAATGCTGGCACAGCGCAGGGCCTGGTACAGTTAGGGCTGGAGTGTGCATGCAGCACAGTGGCGAGAGACAGCATTAAAGGTGAAGTCTATTGAAATAGCAACAGAAAAAAAAAAAAAAAGTGTGTCAGCAGAAACGTCTGTTTGGAGCAGTCTTGGAGAGACAGTGGCCCTGATAGGGTCTGCAGAGAGAAAATGTATGCACAGCAAAGCTGAACTTGTTGTGAAAATGACTGTGGAATGTGCAGCAGCAAAAGAAAAGTTTGTGGAGCAGTCTTAAAGAGACAGTAGCCCTAATAGACTTTGCAAAGGAAAAAAAAAAAAAAAAGTGGTTGCACAGCAAGGCTGAATTTTCTGTGGAAAAAAAGCTGTGTAGTGTGTATGTCTTGAGTGAAGACTGCCGTTGTTAAGACAGAGAAGTCTGACAGCATGGATGACAGCATGGAGGCGCTGTTTGAACAAATGGCACAAGTTAATGTGCAACATAAAACTGCCGTGGTTGAGACAGATAAGTCCGGCAGTATGGAGGAACTCGTTGAGTACCTGGTGCAGGCCCAGCGAAGCATGGAGCAGCAGCGCCTGCAGCACCAGCAGCACATGCAGCAGGCCCAGCAGCAATTCCTGCAGCAGCAGCAGGAGAATAACCGGTTATTTGTTGAGCAGATGACAGCACCAAAAAGGATTTCGGTGCCGCGTCCCGAAGTAATGTTGTGAAGGCACCGGCGTTGTCCGCTATAAAGAAGGCGGTAAGACGGTCCTTGAGAAAAATGACACCTCGTGATGATGTGGAGGTATATCTTACTAGGTTTGAGAGACTGGCAGAGAAGGAGAATCTGCCACTATCTGAATGGGCCATGGCGGTCGTACCCTATCTGATTGGGGAACCCCAAAAAGTCTGGGCTGACCTGAGCAAGCAGGACAGCGAAGACTATGCCAAGTTGAAAGCGGCGATTCTTACCCGGCTGGGTGTTACGGTTGCAGCCCGTGCCAGGAGAGTCATGACTGGAGATACAGTTGGGAGTCTGCAGTCAGCAGGCCTGATTATGGAGTTGAAAAGGTGATAGTGGACCGCTACACCCAAGCACGTCCTCCTGAGGTACAGCCGTCTGAGAGGTCGTCACTTCGGAGTTCCCGGACGCTGAACTCTCGCGGTAAGAGCGTTCCAGCTGTTGGGGACATGGGGTATGCTGATAAGCGGGTTCAGGCCCGAGGGGACATGTGGGTGGGAGAGTGTGATGGACAGTGTTGGAGCTGGCGTGAAATTGCAGCCAACTGTCCAATAGAGGGGGAGCCTATGTGTTGTGATGTTGGCAGATCCCTCTCTCCCTGCGCAGAGCCTGTGTGTGTGTCCACCTCAGCCGAAGAGACTGGACCACAGGGGTCCCCGGTGGTTGTAAGTGACTGCCCAGCACAGGCCCTCTTGGACTCAGAGAGTCCAGTGACTTCCATATGTGACAGCCTGAGTGATAGGGACTTCATCCCTGATAAGCACCTGAGTGTGGTGTACATCCATGAAGACACCAAAGTCTACCCAGAGACTGCCGTGGACTTGGTCCCCAAACTCGGGGAGATTTCATGTGAAGTGGGGGTAGTGAAGACCCTGGTGCAACCCGTTATATTGGGTAATGACTTTCCCCGGTCTAAGGATCTCTGGGGGAAAAATGTTTCTGATGGACAGTGTGATGAAGCTCCTACTGAGGGTGCGCAGTCCCGAGGGGCGGAACACAATGCTAGTGGGCCGTTAAACTTATGTGATAATGATGATGACCATGATAATATTGATAATGATAATGATGATATGATAATGATGATGACCATGATGAGGATGCTGATATTGATAATGATGATAATGCTAATCATAATAGTGATGATACTGATGATGACCGTGATAAAGATGACATTTCTTTGCAGGTGATGTTGGGAGACGAGGATGGTGGTTCTCGGGAACTGAGTGTCCCTGACCTGCCTGGCTCCTGTGACAATTTTGGGAGTGAGCCGGTGCGAGACCCCACTCTTAAAACGGCACAGGAAAATGTAATTGTTCTGAATGAGGTTCCCCAAGAGCCTGGCTCTGAGGAGAGGTTTCCTCATGCTGCCATGAACAATAACCTATTGTATAGGGACACTGAAGTCCAGGGAGAGGTCGTAAGTCAGCTCCTGGTATCTGAGCTATATGGAAGTATAGTGCTGGGGTTATCACATAGTCACATACTTGAGGGACCACCTGAGGGAAACCAGGGACCAGATGGTGAAGTTAATGTTGTGGATGACATGTTAACTAAGGTTCCAGATCAAGATGTGAATGAGAATGAATTGTATAACCCTGACAGTGAGCCGGATGTGAATGAAAATGAAGTGTCTAACCCTGGAAGTGAGCCAGATGTGGCTGAGAAAAGGGGGTCAGACAGGGATAGTGGTGGTGATAGTGAGTCATCTGATGACAATAAAGCAACCAGTGCAAGTGAGGAAGGCATGGTAGCAGAGGAGATTGAGAGTCCTGAGAGGAAGGCTGAGGCTGACCTTGCAGTCGGACGGAGGATGGCATCTGAAGATGTTGTACCGTTGGCCGGTTCCCTGGCGAAGACTAAGGTGAAAGACAGGACTCTGAAACTGAACACAGCACAAGTGGATGCTGTTGAAAATGAGAAGTTATCAATGTATGGTGTGGATCTGCATCAGGCCAAGGACTCGGAAGGTGATGCTGCAGAGGTGGAGAAAGCCATGGAAGTGGTGGACACCAGGCCAGGTGCCTCACCAGAGGCTGATGTCTCAAGTGAAGCTGTGAGGAACAAGACTGAAGATGTGGGGAATGACTCTGCCCCGGAATATGTTTCTGTTGGAGACAGCGGCTGGACGGTGTACTGTCCGGATCCGTGGCTGCGACTCGCGAAGCTCGGGCCGGAAGTTCGGCGCCCGGTGCGCCATCGGAGTTCTCGAGCGACCCAAAGGATCTGGATAAATCCCAAGATGAGATTTTGAGACCTCGGGTTGGCCTTGGTGAGCTCAGGCGCATTTTCATGGAATCTACACTTGAACCACGTCCCAGTGAGTGGGAGGGGCGATGTGTCGCTCCGTTGCCGCTGCAGATACACGGGAGCTCAGATGGGATGCAGAACGTGGTGGAAAAGAAGACTGATGGTAGGGCTTCTGAGCATGTCCTACCAGAAGAGCCTGAAGAAAGGGCCGAAGACGTAAAGGACGTCCAACAACTACAGGAGAAGATGCGTAGCCATGAGGATCTCCTGGAGAAAGAAGTAAGAGCTCTGAGTCTTATGCAAAGTGAGCCTGTACCAGAAGAGGATAAATTATGTGTACCGACCAAGAAAAACGATCAGCTCCCTCTACAGTGCCAATCGTTTGAACAGTGTGGCTCGGAATGGTCAGAGACCATGACAGAGGCGCTTGGGTTCTGTGAGGTAGAATTTATGAATCAACTGATATTTAAGAAAGTAGATGTGCTAAAGAAAGTTCAGGGGGAATTAAAGAAAACCCCTATACCTCCTGTGACAGTGGGTGACACAGGGTCAGTGCCCCAAAAACAGGCGGTACGAAAGATTCTGAGGAAGAATCAGCAGAGCTGTTCTGACGTGCCTGGTCGTACTTATCTGGTGAGCCACTATACCGAGACTGAGGCTGGCACTAAAGTCAAGATGAAACGTGCAGGATACCCGAGGCCCGCAGAGAGTATAGGCCTGGGAGGGTACAGGGTAGTGCGGATGCTTCAGATGAAGAGAAAACTGATGTTGGCTATGACAGTGGTGAGGATGAAGCTGATGAGGGCCATGACTGGTCCAGAGTTCACTGTCTCTGTTGGATTGTTGACCAGCCCTCCGGTCTGGATGACCAGCCCTCCGGTCTGGAGAAGAGGGAGGGGATATGTGAGACAGTGAAGGAATATGTGGTGAATGAGGTGTATATTTCACCTAAGTACCTTGCTGACTGGTATGAGCGAAATGTGTGGCTTTGTAAACCTGGTGGTAAAGAAAGGTCACTACACCTGCCATTCAGTACACGCTTGCAGCTCAGACCTGAATCCACTCAGGTGTTGATTAGGAAGCCAGAAGTAGGTGCTTGTGAGCACAGTCAGGGAGCTCATTCAGTCTGGACAAGGGGTCCAGGCACAGAAGGTGTCTCCAAGAGTGTGGGTCGACTGTCTTTAGCCCGGACACAGGGAGGTGTCCTGGCACAAGGAACAGTCTCATAAGAGTGTGAGCTATCTCAGTCTGGGTGCGGATAGACCCCGGACACAGGAGTAGTCGCAGTGAGAATCGTGCGAATAAGCGACTGAATAGGAGTGACCTGTTATGTTACGGTAGCTGAGGAGTGCAGGTAAAAAGGCAAAACACCAGAGCAGTTGGAATCTATGAGATTGCAGTACCCTGACTAACCACCACAACTAGAGGCAGCCGTGGAGCGTTCCTACGTTGGTCCTAGACGCCTCGTCACAGCCTGAGAAACTAACTACACCTAAAGATAGAAATAGGAAAGCTATCTGCCCCGGAGCAGAACCCCAAAGATAATAGAAAGCCCCCAAACATGTAATGGCGGTTAGACAAGAGGAAATACTGACACAGAAAGAAATAGTATGAGCAAACGTTGGGGCCCAAACTAACTAAATAGAAAAGGATAGGAAGGGTACTTACTGCAATCTCAGAAAACCCTGAAAAACACCAACTCTACTAATTTCAAAATCACCTGAGATCACACGACCTCTACCACCTAAATTAGTTCTCTGGTGTAACAAAAAACAAAACAGCAGCCACTGAAAAAACTGCAAAAAGCAAAACTACAAAACACAGTGGCTGGACTAAACTGAGAGGGCAAAAGCCCCCGGAGGGGACCCTGAAGGCCCCCACAGTAGTGCAGGACAAAATGCAAAAATATAGCAAAAACACAAAATAAGAAATTGTCTTATCTGATAGCAGGAGATGCAGACACGACACAGCAGGCTACAAGGGAAACTGGAAAGAAGGATTCAGACCAGAACAATTGATCACCGGCAACCCTGATGGGAAAATGATTCCCTTAAATAAGACCAATCAGTAACACCTGATTCCCAATCCTCACTAGTACCGCTTGTAACCACCAGAGGGAGCCTCTGCTCAGAACTCATCTCAAACCCATTCACAACAGTACCCCCCCCTTGAGGAGGGGTCACCGAACCCTCATTTGAGCAACCAGGTCGGTCAGGATGAGTTCTATGATACGCACGGATAAGTCTCCTAGCATGGATGTCCGAAGCAAACACCCAAGAATTATCTTCCTGACCATAACCTCTCCATTTAACCAAATACTGGAGTCTTCGTCTAGAAAAACGAGAATCCAATATTTTCTCAACCACATACTCCAGATTGCCCTCAACCAAAACAGGGTCAGGAGGCACAGCAGCAGGAACCACTGGCTCAACAAACCTCTTCAACAAGGACTTGTGGAACACGTTATGGATCTTAAATGTCCCTGGAAGAAGCAAACGAAAAGAAACAGGATTAATAATCTCCATGATCTTATAAGGTCCAATGAACCTAGGCTTAAATTTAGGAGATGCTACTCTCATAGGAATATTCTTTGAGGACAACCAGACCAAGTCCCCCACTTTAAACCGAGGACCATCAGTCCTATGCCGGTTAGCAAACCGCTGGGCCTTCTCCTGAGAGAGGGACAACCTCTCCACTACCTGGTCCCAAATCTGCTGCATACGCTCAACAACAGAGTCAACACCTGGACAGACAGAAGCCTCCGTCTGTCCTGAAGAAAATCGAGGGTGAAACCCAGAATTACAGAAAAACGGAGACATCAAAGTGGCAGAGCTAGCCCTATTATTAAGAGCAAACTCAGCCAAAGGCAAAAAAGAGACCCAGTCATCCTGATCAGCAGACACAAAGCATCTTAGATAAGTCTCCAATGTCTGGTTTGTTCTCTCAGTTTGACCATTGGTCTGAGGATGAAATGCCGAGGAGAAAGACAATTGAACACCCAGTTTAGAACAAAAAGTCCTCCAAAATCTGGAAACAAACTGGACTCCTCTGTCAGACACAATGTTCTCAGGAATGCCGTGTAAACGAACCACGTGCTGAAGGAACAACGGCACCAATTCAGAGGAGGAAGGCAACTTAGGTAATGGCACAAGATGTATCATTTTGGAAAACCTATCACAAATTACCCAGATGGTGGTCATTCTCTGAGAAACAGGAAGATCGGAAATGAAATCCATAGAGATATGGGTCCATGGTCTCTTGGGCACAGGCAATGGCATCAACAAACCACTAGAGCGAGAGCAAGGCTTGGAGCGAGAGCAAGTCCCGCAGGACTGCACAAATTCCCTGACATCGCGAGACAAGGTAGGCCACCAAAAGGACCGACTAACCAAGTCTCTGGTACCAAAAATTCCGGGATGCCCAGCCAATGCGGAACAATGAATCTCAGACATCACACTCTTTTTCCATTGGTCCGGGACAAACAATTTTCCAACAGGGCAGCGCTCGGGCCTATCCTCCTGACACCCCTCCAGAGCAAGTCTCAAATTGGCGAGATGGCGGAAAGAACTACACCCTCCTTCAAAATAACAGAGGGATCAGATAGCTCAGGAGAGTCCGCAAGGAAACTCCTCGAGAGGGCATCCGCCTTAACATTCTTAGTGCCAGGAAGAAAGGAAACCACAAAATTAAAACGTGTGAAAAACAAGGCCCACCTGGCCTGTCTAGGATTGAGTCGCTTGGCAGATTCCAGATAGACCAGATTCTTATGGTCCGTAAGGACCACCACCTGATGTTTGGCTCCCTCCAGCCAATGTCTCCACTCTTCAAAAGCCCACTTCATGGCCAATAACTCCCGATTACCCACGTCATAATTACGTTCAGTAGGAGAAAATTTTCGAGAGAAAAAGGCACAAGGGTTACTTTTAGAGGTCTCTGGATCTTTTTGGGACAAAACGGCACCTGCCCCAATTTCAGAGGCATCAACCTCCACCTGAAATGGCAGAGAAACATCAGGCTGCCGTAGAACAGGAGCAGAAGTGAATCTCTGCTTAAGTTCCTGAAACGCAGAGACTGCCTCAGGAGGCCAATTCACCACATCAGAACCCTTTCTGGTCAAATCAGTTAATGGTTTAACAATAACAGAGAAATTACCAATAAATTTACGATAAAAATTGGCAAAACCCAAAAATCTCTGAAGAGCCTTTAATGAAGTAGGTTGGACCCAATCACAGATGGCCTGAACCTTGACCGGGTCCATTTCAATAACAGATGGGGACAAAATGAATCCCAGAAATGAGATCTTCTGTACGCCAAAAAGACACTTTGATCCCTTCACATACAGAGCATTCTCTCTCAAAATCTGGAATACAGTTCGAACATGTTTCACATGAGAGTCCCAGTCATTAGAAAAAATCAAGATATCATCCAAATAAACAATCAGAAACTTGTCCACAAAATCCCTGAAAATGTCATTCATGAAGGACTGGAAGACGGAAGGAGCATTAGTGAGCCCAAAGGGCATCACAAGGTACTCAAAATGCCCTTCAGGGGTGTTAAATGCCGTCTTCCATTCATCCCCGTGCTTAATGCGAATAAGGTTATACGCCCCCCTGAGGTCAAGCTTGGTAAACCAAGTAGCGTTTTTCACCCTGGAAAACAGGTCAGAAATCAAGGGTAACGGGTATTGATATTTCACAGTAATATTGTTCAAGAGACGATAATCAATACACGGCCTTAATGAACCATCTTTTTTGGCCACAAAGAAAAAACCGGCACCTAAGGGTGAAGAGGATGGTCTGATATGACCCTTCTCCAATGATTCCTTGATATAAGACCGCATAGCGTCATGTTCAGGTACAGACAAGTTAAAAAGGCGACCCTTAGGGAATTTACTACCTGGCACTAATTCAATAGCGCAGTCATAGCTCCTATGGGGAGGTAAGGATGCAGATTTACTTTCGCTAACACATCAGAAAAATCAAACAAAAAGTCAGGAACATCCTCAGCCTGGGGGAGGCAGAAAAAACAGGAGTGTTGGTATTAACACATTGGCAGCCCCAACTGGTTACAGACACAGATTTCCAATCCAAAACAGGATTATGAGACTGTAACCAAGGGAAACCCAGCACGATAATGTCATGCAGATTATATAGAACCAAAAATTTGCAGCAGTCCTGGTGATCAGGTTCAACCCTCATTATCACCTGAGTAGAAAACTGGGGTTTATTCTCAGCCAAAGGGGTAGAATCGATCCCCAGTAGGGGAATAGACTTCTGTAGGGGTATCAAGGGAAATCCACAACGTTTAGCAAAATCATAATCCATCAGGTTAATAGCTGCTCCAGAATCAACGAAAGCCTGAGCAGAAAATGAGGACAGAGAGCATATCAGAGTGACAGTTAATAAAAACTTAGTCTGAACACTACCCAAGACAACTGAGCGTGCAAAACGTCTTCCCCGCTTAGGGCAGACTGAAATAGCATGAGAGGCATCACCACAGTAGAAACATAACCCATTGCGCTTTCGAAACTCATGACGCTGTGCCCCAGACACCACTCCATCACACTGCATGGGCTCAGCAGCTGGCTCACAAGGCAACACCACTCCACGCATACTTCTCCGCTCACGCAAACGTCTGTCAATTTGAATCGCTAATGACATAGAATCATTAAGACCAGAGGGGACAGGGAATCCCACCATAACATCCTTTACATTATCCGACAGACCCTTCCGGAAAAGGGCCGCCAAAGCGTCGTCATTCCATTTGGTCAGGACTGCCCACCTACGGAATCTCTGACAGTATAACTCAGCGTCATCAAGCCCCTGATTTAATGCCAACAAGGCTTTTTCAGCTTGATCAGTGACATTAGGCTCATCGTACAATAACCCCAAAGCCTGAAAAAATGCATCAACATCACTCAAAACAGGATCCCCAGGTGTCAGGGAAAAAGCCCAATCCTGAGGATCGCCGCGCAGGAGAGAGATGATAATTTGAACCTGCTGCGCTGCGTTTCCTGAGGACTTAGATTTTAAGGCAAGAAACAATTTACAATTATTTTTGAAATTCTGAAACTTAGCTCGATCCCCTAAAAACAAATCTGGCATGGGGATCCTAGGTTCCACAACAGGCAAACCAGCAAGATAGATAGCAATACTCCGAACCTCAGTGGCAAGCTGATCCACACGGCCAGACAACTGTGCAAACTCCATTGAGAGAAAAAAAAACTCCTCCCCAGCACCCAGAGATACAGAGGGAAAAAAAAAAAAAAAAAATGCAACAAACAGAAAAATATCTCTGACAACTTTTCTTCCTTCAAAATATTTTTTCCCTTCTGTGAGTACCATACAATTTTTATGGCCGGTGATACTGTTATGTTACGGTAGCTGAGGAGTGCAGGTAAAAAGGCAAAACACCAGAGCAGTTGGAATCTATGAGATTGCAGTACCCTGACTAACCACCACAACTAGAGGCAGCCGTGGAGCGTTCCTACGTTGGTCCTAGACGCCTCGTCACAGCCTGAGAAACTAACTACACCTAAAGATAGAAATAGGAAAGCTATCTGCCTCGGAGCAGAACCCCAAAGATAATAGAAAGCCCCCAAACATGTAATGGCGGTTAGACAAGAGGAAATACTGACACAGAAAGAAAATAGTATGAGCAAACGTTGGGGCCCAAACTAACTAAATAGAAAAGGATAGGAAGGGTACTTACTGCAATCTCAGAAAACCCTGAAAAACACCAACTCTACTAATTTCAAAATCACCTGAGATCACACGACCTCTACCACCTAAATTAGTTCTCTGGTGTAACAAAAAACAAAACAGCAGCCACTGAAAAAACTGGAAAAAGCAAAACTACAAAACACAGTGGCTGGACTAAACTGAGAGGGCAAAAGCCCCCGGAGGGGACCCTGAAGGCCCCCACAGTAGTGCAGGACAAAATGCAAAAATATAGCAAAAACACAAAATAAGAAATTGTCTTATCTGATAGCAGGAGATGCAGACACGACACAGCAGGCTACAAGGGAAACTGGAAAGAAGGATTCAGACCAGAACAATTGATCACCGGCAACCCTGATGGGAAAATGATTCCCTTAAATAAGACCAATCAGTAACACCTGATTCCCAATCCTCACTAGTACCGCTTTTAACCACCAGAGGGAGCCTCTGCTCAGAACTCATCTCAAACCCATTCACAACAGTGACCTCTCTCAAGTCTGGACATTGGAGTTGCCTTCAGACATAAAGAGGAGTGTCTGTGAAACTCCATACTGGTAACATATATCATATGTGTTGTTTTGGGCACAGACTGGTAGAGTCTGGGTCCCGGATAGAGAGGGCCATCTATCTAAGTGTAATTAGAGGCTAGACAAGCCCAGGTTTTCTGTTTATGATTTGTTTTTATCTGTGTGCTGTGGACTTTAATAAAACTGGTTGCGGCCAGTTTTCACCAAACTGCTGTCTGAATGAACTGTTTCCGTGCCATTCTGTCTACCCAGACAGCGATCCTAGAGCTAAACCCCCCGGAAAGGCTACAAGATATACAACATAGCTGAGTTGGGTATCATTACAAACACTTCTAGATCTATTCTCACAACAGTCAGTGAGCAGGGAAGGAAGAGCTGAAAGCCCAGTGTAAAGGGATCTGAAAGGTTCGTAATAATACATAACTCAGCTCTTCTGTAACTCTACACAGTAGCAAGAGATCAATGTGGAGAGGAGTTCAAGTTCTTTTCTCCCATGTGTGTTGCTACCTGCTTATTACTTATCTAATTTTGTCTGTAAAATTCACTAAAAATGACTGATGCTTTTACATGTGGAGTATGTGAACTTTTGTAATCCAGAAAGGAATTTGTGGAGGTAAATTTTCCACAATTATTAGTGGTTATCTCTTCCTATTCTACCACTAAAGAAACATCCAGGAAGTTCAAGCAGGTGCCACCAAATTTGCTGGTAAATCTCATATTCGTAGTGGTAGCCTCATTTAAATAGGTAACAAAAGAATCAGGAGTCTTTTCAGAATATATCCAAAATCTAATACCACCATAAAAAAGCAAAAAAACTGATGTATAAACTGTATAAAGGGAATTGTCACAGTAAATCCATAAGTGTCTTCAAATATCACTAAGAACAAATTTGCATACATACATATGACAGGAGTACTCTTGAAAGTAAATATCATTTGTCTCCAAATTTAAAGGCATTATGAGTTAAAACAAAGAGAAGGGATTCATACACATAAAATGTAATGTTTGCGTTTTTTTCAAGAATAAAGACAGACCTGGATGCCCCTGCCGCAGGTACGGTATGTATGTAAACTCAATAACAGACACTATAAAATCAGGCTGCCATGTGAACTGCCTTAGAATGCGCCAAAAAACACTGGTATCTTTTATATAAGATGGTATATTTTTAAACAATGGCCTTAATAACCAATAAATAGATTCACAAAGTGGTAATAGAACCCACCCCTTCTCCACTATAGGACGGCAAGGGAATTGATTGAGGCTTTTATAATAAAATGGGTAAGAAATACCAGCATAGATATTGGGGACAAGCAGGAAGCAATTTTTCAGCATTTTTGACATAATAAACCCTTTTCTGTGGTTTTCCTTAGAAAGTCCTGATGCTGCTGTGTAGCCCTGGTGGTAGGCACACGCAGTACCCTGGAGAGTGTGTGGCGAGACAGCAGTTTAATGCTAAATATTCATTCACTCGACATATACTAGACAACACCCTTAGGGTAGTGGAGTTTACTCTTGAGGGAGTGGTCAAGGTAGTATGTGTTAGAGTGATTAGTCTAGTTCCTGTCTTCGGACAGTGAGGACGTGTGGAGTGAGTGTCTAGACTTCTGAGGTAGAAGACGTTTGGAGGGAGGAAGGAGTCTAGCCTGCTTTATCACCAGTTCATATCGTGGAGTCTGGTATAGGTGTTTGGAATACACCTTAGTCTAGTCAGAGCTGTATCACCTCCTCAGCATACATTGAAGGAAAGAAGAAGTTATAGTACAGAAAGTCTTCAGCATTCCTGTCTAAAGGACGGTATCAGGTTCAGAGACGTGCTCCTGCCTGTGATAACTGAGCATCTGTGGCTAACTTCGTAGGAAGGAAAAGGAAAGAAGTGACTGCTCGACCCTTGGCTAGTTTGAGTGCTTATGTTACCAGCGTGGACAAGGCGAAAGGCAAGTGGATTTATAAGATTAGTGCTTACGGATTGCAGAAGTCCAGCACATTGCTATCGGTCACTGGGGACCGAAGGGTCACTGTTGTTTCAAGCACAGTGATAAGAAAACCAGGAATCTACCGGACCCTAGGTCGCGGCAGACAAGCCCCTTATAGTCAGTACGTAACTGGGGTCAGGGGAGTGAAGACTTTGGAGTTCTGCAGGACAAAATAAGAATTCAGCTCCTTCACAGGAAGGCCCCTAACACTAAGCTGACTGGGCAGGTACAGCTAAAGATTAGCTGGAGATTTGAGGGAACTACGCTTCAGGCTGGTTGTACTCGTTTTATTGGAGTTAAAGGAGGCCCCTAACTTGTCCAGCTGCTGTCTCAAGATACACTCTCCTTGGATCAGCCTCCCTGGGACCTGCTTGAACATCTTACAAGTAAAGGTATGGAAAGACGCTGACCGTGTGAGACTGTGTTCTTTATCTGCACTCGACTTCACAAATCCCATAGACTTTGAGGGACCAGTCCCACCTGTAGGGGACCCGACATCTAGCTGCCTCACCATCCCCTCAGAGATCTACAGCAGCGCTGGTACTAATTACCAGAATACTACAGGTGGCGTCACGAACTGTACATAAATCTATCCCCTGTAAATATTCCCCCCCAACATACGCCAGACCGCCCGGGCCACAGACCGAGCCACAGCTACCTGTGACAAAACCCCCATAGACTTCCATGGGCTCGGCTCTGAGTACCCCATTGCCCTGGTAATCCACAATTGTGGTGGCGGGTCGACACAAACTTGGCGTCACGAACAGGATGCGAAACTCGCGAAATTGCGAGCCCTGTGTGCCTAAGGAATTGTTTTTGTGAAAAAGGACTGTTTGCACTTTTGGCGCCAAAATCGCCATTTTTGTCGCCATATTCGCGCCCTCAGGCGCTGGAGAAGAAGGTGGGCGTGCCTTCGTGGGCGTCTACCCCCCTGTGGCGCGAAGAAAATGCCTGCCCTCTCAAAGTGCTATTACAACATGCGGTCCTGCCCTACAGCAAAGGAGGTCCGCCTCCTCTTCACCTTCCCTGCGAGGAGGAGGAGACGCAAACCCCACCTCCACGGAAGAGACCGGATGTCTCCGCAGAAAGAGGAGAGAATCTTCTGGAACATGATGGAGGCAGGACGTGTGCAGCCGAGTGGGGCAGCGGAGGAAGGCAGGCCCCGTGCCCCCGCCAAGCTGCCATCGGCATCGGAGTCTTATGCGATCCTGCACCTGCAACAGGCGTTGCTAGAGCTTCAGGAGGAGAACGCACGCCTAAAGAAGAAGTTCCAACCTGGACTGGAGGAGATTGAGAGACGCCGATGTAACCTGCTGCAGTGGCAACTAACGAACACGGCGTCCTCTCCCCTCAACGAACCCCCACGATTCCAAGTACTGAAGAGTCTGCTGCCCAAGGCGAAGGAGCAACCGGAGGCTGCCCCCGAAAGTACCGTTCCCGATCCCACCGGCGAAGCGGTGGAGGCGGAGGAGGTTGAGGAGGTACAGCCAATCCCGGAACGCCCGCCCGGCCAAGAGGCCGCAGCAGATTATCGGTCCCCGGCAGGGACACCGGAGGGGTCCTGTCCGTCACTACCAGATGTGGACTGGGACGAAATGGCGCGCCTGGATGACGTCGCCTACACCGTCCAGTGGGAACAAGAATGGCAGAGTCGTGAAGAGAAGAAGAGGCGCCAGCAGGAGGAAGAGCGGGAAATTCAGAGGAACCGTCAGCGACAATTTGCCGAGCTGATTGCCGACAAGGAGACTGTCCGGCGAGATAAAGGTACTCTGAGGGAACCGCGGCGGCAGGGGTGTGTGACTGAGTTCCAGCTCCGGAAGGGCTGGGGCTTTATCCGTGAACCGGGCCTTTACCCAGCGGTCTTCGTCAGCAGGCGTGACGTAGAATCTCACCTGCCGCAAGGCCATCCCGGGAGGGACTTAGCGAATGGAGATATCGTCACATATACGCGGCATTGGGGAATGAAGGGATGGTATGCCCTTAACGTCGCCATCGTCCGCGACCCCGTCCCAGACGCAGGTACCGTCACCATTACCACCGCGTCCCTGTCTCCAGCTCAAGCAGCATCCGGCCGTGCCCCAGCATCGCCCCCTGCAAAGTCATCGCAACTAGCGACCCAGATGTCATCGCGAATCAAAGCCACCTCTTCATCGCAGCATGCGACACAGTCTCGATCGCAATCCCTAACGCGGTCCATATCGCTAACCGTGATTGAGACGCAATCGGTGTCATGTGGAGAGAGTATACCCGTTGCGCCCCTAGAGGTTCGCACCAGAACTGTGGCGACCCAGACCCTGATCGCAGCACATGATTTGCTGGTCCTGGGATCAAGGGCCCATTGCGTTGTTCCAGCCCCGGGGTGGAAAATGTATTGGAAAAGTGTGATGAAAATGAATAAATAAGTAGAATTGGTGAGATCCTTATCGGGTCTACCAAAAGTAAAAAAAAAAAAAAAAAAAAAAGTTTGAAATGTTTGAAAAGTTTTGCACAATTTATATAATGAATATATATACTGTAGAATGCCCGGCTGGGTAAATGGTAATTGATAAATGGTAAATAGTAACCAGAAAAGTTGCACTTTAGTATAATGTGATACTATAACTACTTTTGGTTTTACATTGGACTTGGAGGTTAAGGACTATGCTAACCCAGAACTTTCTTGTAAATAGTTGCGCTTCGGTGCCCTATCTTGGTTTTACAAAAACCATCTACAACTACCTCTGAAAACAAAACCCGTGTGGTGTGGCACTGAGTGAGGTCTGCAATTGGACGTCCTGCAGCCCACCCAGGACCCACGTTGAAGGTTTGGTGCGGGTCCTTCACAAGTATCTTGTATATTTATTGAATGCTGTTTAATATTTGTATTTTTCTATAAAGTTTGCAACGTTCAAGATTTCCTCACCTCCCGGATGGGAAGATGTTATTGTTAAATGTTTATTGCATAAACAAAAATGTCTATTTTGTATTTTACAGCCCGGGAGTGCTGTCTTTTACCATGGGGGAATGTGTAGCCCTGGTGGTAGGCACACGCAGTACCCTGGAGAGTGTGTGGCGAGACAGCAGTTTAATGCTAAATATTCATTCACTCGACATATACTAGACACACCCTTAGGGTAGTGGAGTTTACTCTTGAGGGAGTGGTCAAGGTAGTATGTGTTAGAGTGATTAGTCTAGTTCCTGTCTTCGGACAGTGAGGACGTGTGGAGTGAGTGTCTAGACTTCTGAGGTAGAAGACGTTTGGAGGGAGGAAGGAGTCTAGCCTGCTTTATCACCAGTTCATATCGTGGAGTCTGGTATAGGTGTTTGGAATACACCTTAGTCTAGTCAGAGCTGTATCACCTCCTCAGCATACATTGAAGGAAAGAAGAAGTTATAGTACAGAAAGTCTTCAGCATTCCTGTCTAAAGGACGGTATCAGGTTCAGAGACGTGCTCCTGCCTGTGATAACTGAGCATCTGTGGCTAACTTCGTAGGAAGGAAAAGGAAAGAAGTGACTGCTCGACCCTTGGCTAGTTTGAGTGCTTATGTTACCAGCGTGGACAAGGCGAAAGGCAAGTGGATTTATAAGATTAGTGCTTACGGATTGCAGAAGTCCAGCACATTGCTACCGGTCACTGGGGACCGAAGGGTCACTGTTGTTTCAAGCACAGTGATAAGAAAACCAGGAATCTACCGGACCCTAGGTCGCGGCAGACAAGCCCCTTATAGTCAGTACGTAACTGGGGTCAGGGGGAGTGAAGACTTTGGAGTTCTGCAGGACAAAATAAGAATTCAGCTCCTTCACAGGAAGGCCCCTAACACTAAGCTGACTGGGCAGGTACAGCTAAAGATTAGCTGGAGATTTGAGGGAACTACGCTTCAGGCTGGTTGTACTCATTTTATTGGAGTTAAAGGAGGCCCCTAACTTGTCCAGCTGCTGTCTCAAGATACACTCTCCTTGGATCAGCCTCCCTGGGACCTGCTTGAACATCTTACAAGTAAAGGTATGGAAAGACGCTGACCGTGTGAGACTGTGTTCTTTATCTGCACTCGACTTCACAAATCCCATAGACTTTGAGGGACCAGTCCCACCTGTAGGGGACCCGACATCTAGCTGCCTCACCATCCCCTCAGAGATCTACAGCAGCGCTGGTACTAATTACCAGAATACTACAGGTGGCGTCACGAACTGTACATAAATCTATCCCCTGTAAATATTCCCCCCCAACATACGCCAGACCGCCCGGGCCACAGACCGAGCCACAGCTACCTGTGACAAAACCCCCATAGACTTCCATGGGCTCGGCTCGGAGTACCCCATTGCCCTGGTAATCCACAATTGTGGTGGCGGGTCGACACACTGCCTCTGATATCTGGTGGTGGGATTAGTGGTTAAGGGTATGTGAACTAATCTTTTACTCTCAAAATTCTTAATTTCTGGGTGCAAATTGCCTCTTCAGAGAAAAAGAGGACTTGAACTCTATAGCGCCACCTGTTGGAAGTAGCGATCCTACAAGTCACAATCAACCCTTTAGCTAAATCAGTTCTCATACTTTGCACTGACGAGGGCCAATAGCCCGAAACACCGTGTCTGCAATTTGAGATTCTGATTTGGCTTTCATTATAAGTCATATTGCAAGTATTGTTAAAGGGTTGATTGCGACTTGTAGGATCGCTACTTCCAACAGGTGGCGCTATAGAGTTCAAGTCCTCTTTTTCTCTGAAGAGGCAATTTGCATATTAAATTTCCCAGAGGAGCATTGCAAGCCAGAGCTGTTATGTCACTCTCCACAAGGAGAAACCTTACCGCTTAGACCTCAATTTCTGGGTAAAATCTTTATTCAATGAGGACAGGTTTTTACATTACTGACATAGGAGATGACAGGTGATACTGAGAAGATGATAGATGAGGGGGGGAGCTCTGCCTCTAGACCCTCCTTCCTCATCCCCACTCCCCTCTACACAGAATCCCGGAAATTGAGAGCTTTGAAAATTATTATTCAGTCCTAACGGAGAAAGAAGCAGATTTCTCTGATAAGGTATATTACAAACATGCTTATTTTCATGTGTATTATTGATTTATAGAATTAAAATTAAAACGGGTCCATTTAAAAAAAAAATGCTATATTCTCGACTTATAAACCAATTTGTTCTTATCAGATCTGAAAGACTATTGATAACTATTTCTTCAGACAGGTCATCCAGCCTAAGATCAGTGTGTAACTGATGGCGCTGCAACACTCTGAGCACTCTGGGATTCTGATGGACTCCATACACGGTACACAGTAGAAAGCTGCTGGGCAAACAAACGACAGCCACTGTTCGGATGACACCTATCTCTCCCGACTCCTCTATACACAGAAACACTCATTCCGCCAAGCGCCTCTTTATTCTCTATGAAAGAACCGCTAAACAAACTCTTCTTCTCTCGCCGAGAACAAATGGATCGCCAGTCTGAAATTAGACATGCTGGATTCTTATCCTCACCAACATCATCTGTCGGGGGAGAATCAGGAGGGCCCCCACACACATCAGACTGTTGGTCGAGCCTATGGCTATCCAACATTATTCTAATGTGCATGGAGACCTTAAGGGTGCATTTACACTCACGTTTATCATGAATGAGCACTAAGAGGATCCCTCATTTCACGATCATTGTGTAGTGTAAACAGGTTTCTGATCACCCAACAAATGGGCTAAATGATGAATTGTTGGATGTAAATAAGTCAGCATTGTAATGAATAGGAGAAGCTTGGAAGAAGATTTTTTTTATTAGATCAGTGAAAAACACTAATGGTAAAAACTGACAAATGACCAAACACTGATGAAAATCTGATCCGAAATACTGGTGAGCGATTGGATATACGAGTGTTTTAACGTACAAGTAAAATAAAGGCAGTCTGAATGAGGCCTTAGACAGTATGTCTTGTTCAGGAAAATATGTTGGCTGAGAACAGGTAACACTAGATTAAGTGCTCACCTTCTATAATTGTGCTAAGGCATAGCACTATTAAGCACATGTGACTTACCGGAGGATAACCTGTGGTGTGGCAGACTTTCCTGAGTTTTCACTTGCACATATGTGAGAACATCAGGCTCCGAAAAGGTACAAGAAGAAAACTGTCAACCCAGCCGCCAATGTGAAGAAGGAAAAAATTAATTCCTTTTATTTGATTACACGGTAACATTTTTCGGGGCATGAAGTGACTCTTCAGGCTATTTGATCACTTAGTTCGGACCCACCTGACATGTACCATAAAGGATGTATTCCTGCGTTCCTTTGGGCCATTTCAGGCACCAGTACTGGATGTGACTGCATCTCCTTAGTAAAGTCTTGTTCACACTGTGTTTAGGCTGAGCTTCAGGGTAGTCTGCCTTAATCCCCAATCTATGAGATTTAGACGTAACACCTGACGGAGTCATAGACTGCTATGACACAATCGGAGAGCAGGGAGGCGTAGAGGTACAATACAATAAATTAGGTCATGGTGGAGGGTCTGTATGGTGTATTTCAATGTTGACACACAAACTTCAATTAGCCCGCGAGAAAGAAATCAAAGGGTTATTTTTAAGACTAAAAGAGCAAACTTTTAATCACTGCTTTGTAGACTAAATTCACATCCGCAACCCCATCCAACAAGTCTTTTCCCACCTCTGTCTTTAGAGAGCTCAAAGTGACTGAAGGCTAAAACACATTAAAATGAATTAAGCACAGCAGTTGTTTAAGTAAAATGGAGCAACATGTTAATTGAATGAGTTACCAGGGGGATTTGTTATTCACTGTAATCCTTTGAACAGAAAATAGCCTTTTTTCTTCAGTTCCCAACTTTGTCCTTCTTTAGCTGACAAAATAATTAAAATTCTGTGATTGCTCGGCTGGTGTAGATATACATTATCAGAACTGCAATAGCCAGGCCTGTAAGGAATATGTAATCAGGAGTGCTCCATCACCACAAGTTCCTCCTCACAAATGATCCATTACCATGCAGACATTGCAATTTCACATTTTAATCTCTTAGAAGGAAAATGTAAATAAGTATAGTCTAGCCGAGGAGTGTGTCTCCCATTCATTACTCCAGGAAAAGACACAAATCCTTAAAGGGCAGTGTGTACAAAAAGCCTGTAATACAAAAAGCTACAGGAAACTAATAACTGTTCCTGTCCCTACTGTCACCTGAAGAAGAGCATGGTCTTAATGTCCTCATCAGCACAACCAGATAAAACAGAGGGCTTATAAATTCAGGAAGAGTCCAGATCCGCATCTTCTGTAGCTTGCCATCCACTCTGAGTGGTGGTTCAATTTTGTCAGTATTATGACAGCACTATAGGAGCTAGAACTCCTTTTTCCACACTTCCCTGCGTGCATTTCTCTCACTATTGGTTGCCCCTAAACAAAAGTCTACCTCTCTGTTTATGCCCATTTAAAGTCTGATAGACAGGAGAGCAGAGACAAAATCCCACTACCACATCCTGTAATCTATCTCAACATCTCTGATGCTGGTGACTGGAATTTGGAGATTTTGAGGTGTGAGGGGAGAGAGGGTTAGACAACAAAACGGTTAAAGAAAAACAGTGGCCCAGAAAATGGGGGAGCAAAGGATGTCACAGAGGTATGGTGGCTGTTAATATGATGGTAGCAGGGAACACTATTCTTAATAGTTTCTTTGATCACAAGAGAGGTCCACTCGTCTATCTCTCTGATCACAATGTCCTAGGACTTTGCTTGGCTCCTATTTCTTTTAGTGCTCATGCACGTGGCCAATTATCTCGGATGATTGCCATCTGTGATTTTCACGGACAACACTCGTAGCCATGAAATTCTATGGGGTTGTGCACATGTCCGATTTTTTCACCAGAAAAGAATGGTCCAGAGACATGTCCAATTTCGATCCAAGTATTGGATCAAAATCCGCAATGCAAGACTGTGGGTCTGTGAAAAGCATCAGCCCGTACTTGAATGACTCAGTCCGATCTTCATGGAATGACAGAATGGAGGAGGTGGAGAAACTTTTTTTTTTCTCTCTACATCCGAGAAAAACTGATGTCAGTCTGATCAGGATAATCAGATCGTTTTTCTCAGATGGAGAGAAAACAGTTGAGTGAAACTAACCTTGACTCAGACTTTTTACATGGTTTATTATGTGTTTGCTGGATTTGGTTATATTATTGTACCTTTTGTGAGAGGTTGACACATTTTTTTTATTCTTCTGCTCACTAGAGATGAGCGAATTTGTTTAGATTTGGTTCCGAATATGATCGGATTCGAATATTGTTTTTGCAACATTCGTCGAAAACCGCCAAACTTCATTAGAGTCAATGGGAGTAGAAATTACCGAATATGTTTGGAACAGAATATAAGACATACATTCGGTCTGAATAGTGATCGAATCTGGCCCGAATATGTCAAAATCAGATTCAGAGCCAAAATCCGAACAAATTCGCTCACTACTGCTCACTTCATTACCAATAATTACTATTAATTAACTTGTCAAGGGTATGCTAATGATGATTATGATTTTTTTTTAGTTTGTTAACCCAAAATTCCTTCTGTATTTGTGTGACCTGGGTACATTACAAGTCTGGTATCATATTATATAGCCATAAAAAAATGTGTGTGCTCCTGTGACCTATTGTGCATTATAATATGCAGGCATCACTTGATGTACACAGGCAATCATCTCTAAACATACAGTACAGACCAAAAGTTTGGACACACCTTCTCATTTAAAGATTTTTCTGTATTTTCATGACTTTGAAAATTGTACATTCACACTGAAGGCATCAAAACTATGAATTAACACATGTGGAATTATACATTACCCTTTACAAAAAAGTGTGTAACAACTGAAAATATGTCTTAAATTCTAGGTTCTTCAAAGTAGCCACCTTTTGCTTTGATGACTGCTTTGCACACTCTTGGCATTCTCTTGATGAGCTTCAAGAGGTAGTAACCGGAAATGGTCTTCTAACAATCTTGAAGGAGTTCTCAGAGATGCTTAGCACTTGTTGGCCCTTTTGCCTTCACTCTTCGGTCCAGCTCACCCCAAACCATCTCGATTGGGTTCAGGTCTGGTGACTGTGGAGGCCAGGTCATCTGGAGTAGCACCCCATCACTCTCCTTCTTGATCAAATAGCCCTTACACAGCCTGGAGGTGTGTTTGGGGTCATTGTCCTGTTGAAAAATAAATGATGGTCCAACTAAACGCAAACCGGATGGAATAGCATGCTGCTGCAAGATGCTGTGGTAGCCATGCTGGTTCAGTATGCCTTCAATTTTGAATAAATCCCCAAAAGTGTCACCAGCAAAGCACCCCCACACCATCACACCTCCTCCTCCATGCTTTACATTGGGAACCAGGCGTGTAGAGTCCATCCTTTCACCTTTTCTGCGTCGCACAAAGACACGGTGGTTGGAACCAAAGATTTCAAATTTGGACTCATCAGACCAAAGCACAAAATTTCCACTGGTCTGGTCTAATGTCCATTCCTTGGTTCTTTAGCTCAAACAAGTCTCTTCTGCTTGTTGCCTGTCCTTAGCAGTGGTTTCCTAGCAGCTATTTTACCATGAAGGCCTGCTGCACAAAATCTCCTCTTAACAGTAGTTGTAGAGATGTGTCTGCTGCTAGAACTCTGTGTGACATTGACCTGGTCTCTAATCTGAGCTGCTGTAAACCTGCGATTTCTGAGGCTGGTGACTCGGATAAACTTATCCTCAGAAGCAGAGGTGACTTTTGGTCTTCCTTTCCTGGGTCGGTCCTCATGTAAGCCAGTTTCTTTGTAGCGCTTGATGGTTTTTGCAACTGAACTTGGGGACACTTTCAAAGTTTTCCCAATTTTTCAGACTGACTGACCTTCATTCCTTAAAGTAATGATGGCCACTCGTTTTTCTTTACTTAGCTGCTTTTTTCTTGCCATAATACAAATTCTAACAGTCTGTTCAGTAGGACTATCAGCTGTGTATCCACCAGACTTCTGCACAACACAACTGATGGTCCCAACCCCATTTATAAGGCTAGAAATCCCACTTATTAAACCTGACAGGGCACACCTGTGAAGTGAAAAGCATATCCGGTGACTACATCTTGAAGTCCATCAAGAGAATGCCAAGAGTGCGCAAAGCACTCATCAAAGCAAAAGGTAGCTACTTTGAAGAACCTAAAATATAAGACATAATTTCAGTTGTTATACACTTTTTTGTTAAGTATATAATTCCACATGTGTTAATTCATAGTTTTGATGCCTTCAGTGTGAATTTACAATTTTCATAGTCATGAAAATACAGAAAAATCTTTAAATGAGAAGGTGTGTCCAAACTTTTGGTCTGTACTGTATATATACAGCCCTGGCAAAAATTAAGAGACCACCACATCAAAACCCTGTCATGGCCAGCCCAATCTCCAGACCTGAACCCCATTGAAAACCTCTGAAATATGGTCAAGAGGATGATGGATAGTCACAAGCCATCAAACAAAGAAGAACTGCTTAAATTTTTGTGCCAGGAGCAATGTGAAAGACTGATGGAAAGCATGCCAAGACGTATGAAAGCTGTTTTTAAAAATCATGGTTATTCCACAAAATATTGATTTCAGAACTCTTCCTGAGTTAAAACATTAGTATTGCTGTTTCTAAATGATTATGACCTTGTTTTCTTTGCATTATTTGAGGTCTGAAAGCACTGGGGTTTTTTAAAAATTTTGACCATTTTTCTTTGTCAGAAAAAAAATACAAAATTTATTACTCGGAAATTCAGTGACATGTTGTCAAACGTTTATAGACTAAAAGAACAATTTACATTTTACTCAAAAATATACCTATAAAGAGAAAAATCAGGCAAACTGAGCATTTGAAAGTGGTCTCTTAATTTTTGCCAGAGCTGTAGATATAAGTATATATACAGTATATAATTATGTTGTGTTTGGAACACAGTAACTTATGCTGGCAACTCACTGATGGGACCAGATTGGAGCCATGACTATGTGTCTATGAATGTTGTTTTTCCCATTCCTTAACAATAAAAGCAGAGATTATCTACACTCACATTCTTTGGACATTCCCACTTCAAAGCACCTCTGTAGTCTGCAGTACTGGCAGCGATTCCGTGTCACTTTATTGATAACACAGTTCTTTTCCCTGTGACATGTGTAAACCATATTCTTCTGGATACTCCGCCTGAAGAAGCCCTGTAGTGAGAAAGGCAGACAAGAATAAATGTTTTGTTGGTCACATCACAGATTGTCCTATTAAGGTAATTAAATGCCATTACATGGAAAAAGTTGGATAATGTGACTCTTCAGTATCATATGAAAAATTAAAGGCTGTGTATCATTTTCCTTGCTGTTTGGAGCAGGACACTTCTTCTGTGTCAAAGTATATAGAAGAGTTTATGATGTGGAGTTACGAAACTGATACTGGAGTACTTGCTGTCTGCAGGAGACTAAATGATAGCTCATGACAACCAGACAAACAAAGGTTCATCAAGAGTTTAACTAGTTATTTACTAGGACTATATTTAGAAGCTTATATTAAGTTTTCCTATTACCTGTTATTTGGTGATATGCTATAACAAGGCTAAAAACTTAAGTAACCTTAAGAATATTCCACATCAAATACCAAGTCTGGATAAATAACATTTTTTTCATATTTCATTCATACTGATTGACAATGGCAGTAATGATGTATTAGCACACTTCTTTTTTTTTGCTATGGAACCACATATTTCCTTCTTACCCCCTAGCATTGAAGTGTTCATATACATGGGGTGTGTGCACTACGTTGACCATAAAACTTAGTGTGTGCACTAAGGTGACCATAAAACTTAGCAATCTTGAAAATTACAGCGCCAATGGAAAAAGCCACTCTGGAACACAAACTACACTAACACAAATAACAACTGCCCACTTATGACTTGGTGACAAGTCTCCTTTAAAAAGGGTATATTCATCATACACATAACAGGTATCTCCAGAATGGGGTCTCCAGATTCTGGTGCCACGATGGCTGTGAATAAAAAGGTGTCCATGAATACTTGGCTCTCTCCACTCATTTGTACTGGAGCTACGAATACAGCCGAACACTCTTATTGATGTGAGCAGAGAAAGCCGCACAGACACAAGACATGGTAGGGGGGTTCTAGACCCATATTCTGGATGTACATGATAGTCCCAGAGCTGAGTGTGCCAAAGGGGAGGATGAAAAGTTTTTAACTCCACAGGCTTGCTCTATGTAAAAATAAACACTACAAAACTGTATCTCTGCCACTGGTCTTCGTTGACATGGCTAGTGCAGGAAAATAATGACTATAGCATATAACCACTGCAGCCAAACACTGGGCTTAGCAATCTTGTGCCATCCATTCACTTTGACATGACCACTGAACCCAGTGATTGGCTGCAGGGGATACATGCCATAATGGTGATACAGTTATATGAAAAAGTTTGGGCACCCCTATTAATCTTAAGCTTAATGTTTTATAAAAATTGGTGTTTTTGCAACAGCTATTTCAGTTTGATATATCTAATAACTATTGGACACAGTAATGTTTCTGCCTTGAAATGAGGTTTATTGTACTAGCAGAACATGTACAATCTGCATTCAAACAAAATTTGACAGGTGCATAAGTATGGGCACCCTTATCATTTTCTTGTTTTAAATACTCCTACCTACTTTTCACTGACTTACTAAAGCACTTTTTTTGGTTTTGTAACCTCATTGAGCTTTGAACTTCATAGCCAGGTGTATGCAATCATGAGAAAAGCTACTTAAAGTGGCCACTTGCAAGTTGTTCTCCTGTTTGAATCTCCTCTGAAGAGTGGCATCATGGGCTCCTCAAAACAACTGTCAAATGATCTGAAAACAAAGATTATTCAACATAGTTGTTCAGGGGAAGGATACAAAAAGCTGTCTCAGAGATTTAACCTGTCAGTTTCCACTGTGAGGAACATAGTAAGGAAATGGAAGAACACAGGGACAGTTCTTGTTAAGGCCAGAAGTGGCAGGCCAAGAAAAACATCAGAAAGGTAGAGAAGAAGAATGGTGAGATCAGTCAAGGACAATCCTCAGACCACCTCCAGAGAGCTGCAGCATCAACTTGCTGCAGATGGTGTCACTGTGCATCAGTCAACTATACAATGCACTTTGCACAAGGAGAAGCTGTATGGGAGAGTGATGCGAAAGAAGCCGTTTCTACAAGCACGCCACAAACAGAGTCCGGCTGAGGTATGCAAAAGCACATTTGGAGAAGCCAATTTCTTTTTGAAAGAAGGTCCTGTGGACTGATGAAACCAAGATTGAGTTGTTTGGTCATACAAAAAGGCGTT
>JARQOD010000006.1:78400647-78480528 GCA_033576555.1 Oophaga sylvatica
TTATTTTATCCTATTGGAGTTCTGGACATTGCCAAGCACACCTCATGTGAGAGTGCAATAAATGTCCAAGATGGAAATACACTTTTATAAACAAATTAAAACAGTATAATTGCTAAAGATGCTTCCCCATTATCACAAGGATTTGCCATCATTTGTTGAATGTAGGGCTCCAACTGTTGAGAACTTCACTTATCTCTAGATTGAATTGGTCACCAATCTAGGTTCTTTCATTGATCTTTCCTTCCATACAATGTGTGCAGAATTATTGGGCAAATGAGTATTTTGATCACATCATCCTTTTTATACATGTTGTCCTACTCCAAGCTGTATAGACTTGAAAGCCAACTGCCAATTATGTAAATCAGGTGATTTGCATCTCTGTAATGAGGAGGGGTGTGGTCTAATGACATCAACACCCTATATAAGGTGTGCTTAATTATTAGGCAACTTCCTTTCCTTTGGCAAAATGGGTCAGAAGAGAGATTAGACGGACTCTGAAAAGTCAAAAATTGTGAGACGTCTTGCAGAGGGATGCAGCAGTCTTGAAAATGCAAAACTTTTGAAGCGTGATCACTGAACAATCAAGCGTTTCATGGCAAATAGCCAACAGGGTCGCAAGAAGCATGATGATAAAAAAAAGGCACAAAATAACTGCCCATGAATTGAGGAAAATCAAGGGTGAAGCTGCCAAGATGCCATTTGCCACCAGTTTTGCCATATTTCAGAGCTGCAAAACTGCACAAGGTGTGCCATACTCAGGGACATGGCCAAGGTAAGGAAGGCTGAAAAACGACCACCTTTGAACAAGAAACATAAAACGTCAAGACTGGGCCAAGAAATATCTTAAGACTGATTTTTCTAAGGTTTTATGGACTGATGAAATGAGAGTGACTCTTGATGGGCCAGATGAATGGGCCCGAGCCTGGATCAGTAAAGGGCAGAGAGCTCCACTCCGACTCAGACGCCAGCAAGGTGGAGGTAGGGTACTGGTATGGGCTGGTATCATCAAAGATGAACTTGTGGGACCTTTTCGGGTTGAGGATGGCGTGAAGCTCAACTCCCAGACCTACTGCCAGTTTCTGGAAGACTCCTTCTTCAAGCAGTGGTACAGGAAGAAGTCGGTATCATTCAAGAAAAACATGATTTTCGTGCAGGACAATGCTCCATCACATGCATCCAAATACTCCACAGCGTGGCTGCCCAGTAAAGGTCTAAAAGAAGAAAAAATAATGACATGGCCCCCTTGTTCACCTGATCTGAACCCCATAGAGAACCTGTGGTGAGATCTACAGGGAGGGAAAACAGTCCACCTCTCGGAACAGTGTCTGGGAGGCTGTGGTGGCTGCTGCACGCAATGTTGATCGTAAACAGATCAAGCAACTGACAGAATCTTTGGATGGAAGACGTCTGAGTGTCATCGTAAAGAAAGGTGGCTATATTGGTCACTGATTTTTTTTGTTTTTGAATGTCAGAAATGTTTATTTCTAAATTTTGTGTTGCTATATTGGTTTACCTGGTGAAAATAAACAAGTGAGATGGGTATATATTTGGTTTTTATTAAGTTGCCTAATAATTCTGCACAGTAATAGTTACCTGCACAAACAGATATCCTCCTAAGATAGCCAAATCTAAAAAAAAACCACTCCAACTTCCAAAAATATTAAGCTTTGATATTAATGAGTCTTTTGGGTTGATTGAGAACATAGTTGTTGTTCAATAATAAATAGAATCCTCTCAAATACAACTTGCCTAATAATTCTGCACACTGTGTAGTGTTTCCTCTGGCCACCTGCTATGCCAGTAACTGCAGTGCCCTGCAAAGCTGGTGGCCTGCACCACCACTACAGAGGAAAAAAATCACTGCCTCATTTTCGGGATAAGAGGAAGCCCAGTGATCTTGACTACAGCTGATGTGAATACTATGGTATATCTTAGCTTGATTTGTAGAAACAATTTAAAGTCTGTCACCGATGCAGAACACTGCCTATGGATAGATGTTTGCAAAACTGCAATATCCCTAGTCGAGCTGCAAAAGAAAAGCAAATCTACAAAATAAATATCATCAGGTCTTATGTAAGTTTTTTCTTTTTCCTTTTTGTCTACAAGAAGAAACGTGCTTTACTAATCTACCACCTTTAAACCATAGCAAGCAATCTGATGTTCTAATCCTGTGTTCTGATCTAATATGTGGATCTTTTTCCTCCTAGTCAGTGATTAATTATATATTGTCCAGCTGGTTGGGATTACTAACTATATACATGGCAGACAAATTACATGATATACAGAAAAAGCTGGAAAAAGAAGAAGTCAAACTCTCCTGTGTGTTATAAAGAGTAAGGACAAAAATCTGTAGCGTGCTTCTTCTCCATTACGATGGCCTGCTAAGCTCACACCCGGCATGATGCAGCCATTACACTATAGGCAACACTCGAACAATACGACGTGCATGTTCAAAGCGGATAATCATACGACTTGAAAAGCTCAACTCTTTGCATTTACAGATCAGGACAATTTTGTCTCGCCCTCACAAGAACAACATTCTGTACTAAAGCTAATGAAAACTTAACCGGTATTTTATTCTTTTGCTGCATCAACATGACATGTACTAGGCTGGCTGCCATGGCCGATTTTGCTTCATAGACATCACTTATCTACAAGTTTATAAACTTGCCCATGCAAGCATGACATTCATTTACAAGTATTGCTTTATTTCAGCGGATGGGCTCTGTGACTGCCTTTTTTTCTGTACTGCGTATTTGAGGGTATAAATGTACTAAATTTACTACCATTCTAGTCCTGTATATACCAGTTAATGTCTGCTATCAGCAGTGTTCATATATTTCCAAATTACTATGTGCAAGAATTTGGTGAGGTTTATTCATCCGTAAATGCAGAAGAATGGATTCTAAAAAAATAAGGGGGGCCCAAATACCGCTTAAGACGGTACTATTGAGTCTTACATTAAAGGGAAACTCTGACTAGGTTTATGTTGAACTGTCTGGGCTCTCCTGCCCGCTACTCACTGACAGCCTTTCCCTATTCTGCCATGGGTGGCCAGGACCACAGCAATATGTTGACCCAGCAGCATGACATTATTTATTTATTTATATAGCGCCTTTAAATTCCATGGTGCTGTCATGAGAAGAGGGTTACATACAAAGTTATAGTATCTTGACAGTAAACAATATTTACAATGACAGACTGGTACAGAGGGGAGAGGACCCTGTCCTGCGGACTTACATCTATGGGATAATGGGGAAGAAACAGAAGATCGGGTGCGGCAGATCTGTGGTGGTGGCGCGAGGTGGCAGCTCTGGGTGGCGGCGAGGAATGCAGAGTAATCCAGTGCTGCAGCAATAACAAAGATTCACAAAACTTATGCAATCAAAAAAGTGACCCAAGGCAAAAATCAAGGTACTGTATGGGTGCATGTCTGTGTATTGTATGTGTGTGCATGTCTGCTATTGTGTGGCACATGTCTGTGTATGTATGTGTGCGCGCATGTCTGCGTATTGTATGTGTGTGCATGTCTGCGTATTGTATGTGTGCGCGCTGTCTGCGTATTGTATGTGTGTGCATGTCTGCGTATTGTATGTGTGTGCATGTCTGCGTATTGTATGTGTGCATGTCTGCCTATTGTGTGCACATGTCTGCGTATTGTATGTGTGCGCGCATGTCTGCGTATTGTATGTGTGCGCGCATGTCTGCGTATTGTATGTGTGCGCGCATGTCTGCGTATGTATGTGTGTGCATGTCTGCGTATTGTATGTGTGCGCATGTCTGCGTATTGTATGTGTGCATGTCTGCTATTGTGTGCACATGTCTGCGTATTGTATGTGTGCGCGATGTCTGCGTATTGTATGTGTGTGCATGTCTGCCTATTGTGTGCACATGTCTGCGTATTGTATGTGTGTGCATGTCTGCCTATTGTATGTGTGCGCGCATGTCTGCGTATTGTATGTGTGCATGTCTGCCTATTGTGTGCACATGTCTGCGTATTGTATGTGTGCGCGCATGTCTGCGTATTGTATGTGTGTGCATGTCTGCCTATTGTGTGCACATGTCTGCGTATTGTATGTGTGTGCATGTCTGCCTATTGTGTGCACATGTCTGCGTATTGTATGTGTGTGCATGTCTGCCTATTGTGTGCACATGTCTGCGTATTGTATGTGTGCGCATGTCTGCGTATTGTATGTGTGCGCATGTCTGCGTATTGTATGTGTGCGCATGTCTGCCTATTGTATGGGTGTGTATGTCTGCCTATTGTATGGGTGTGTATGTCTGCCTATTGTATGTGTGCGCATGTCTGTGTATTGTATGTGTGTGCATGTCTGCGTATTGTGTGTGCATGTCTGCCTATTGTATGTGTATGTCTGCCTATTGTACGTGTGTGTATGTCTGCCTATTGTACGTGTGTGTATGTCTGCCTATTGTATGTGTGTGTATGTCTGCCTATTGTACGTGTGTGTATGTCTGCCTATTGTATGTGTGCGCATGTCTGCGTATTGTATGTGTGTGCATGTCTGCGTATTGTATGTGTGCATGTCTGCCTATTGTATGGGTGTGTATGTCTGCCTATTGTATGGGTGTGTATGTCTGCCTATTGTATGTGTGTGTATGTCTGCCTATTGTACGTGTGTGTATGTCTGCCTATTGTGTGTGTGCGCATGTCTGCGTATTGTATGTGTGTGCATGTCTGCGTATTGTATGTGTGCATGTCTGCCTATTGTATGGGTGTGTATGTCTGCCTATTGTATGGGTGTGTATGTCTGCCTATTGTATGTGTGTGTATGTCTGCCTATTGTACGTGTGTGTATGTCTGCCTATTGTATGTGTGCGCATGTCTGCGTATTGTATGTGTGTGCATGTCTGCGTATTGTATGTGTGCATGTCTGCCTACTGTATGGCTGTGTATGTCTGCCTATAGCACCCGGCGGATACGAACGACAGGATAGGGGGAGACGGACATGACGCTGGGAGGGAGTGAGTGACCAGGAGGAAGGAGGCAAGGGGGGAGGGAGTAGGATAGGAAGAAGCAGGGGGAGGAGGCAAGATATAGGAAGGGGTTAAAAGGACGGGACGCGGAGGGCTCTCTCTCTCTCTCTCTCCACAGACGCACAGAGAACAAGACCCTCCCACCCACCCTGAGAGAAGGAGGAAGTTTGTGTCACGGCGGCAAGGAGCGGACATCAACATGGCTAGAAATCTGAAGCAAAGTGGTAGTTTGGGCATGGTACCTTCTAAGCCCAGGGGAAGGGCAATCCGCGAGCCATGGTTCCCTGGAGGTTTCCCCCACAGGGGGTTTTTCCTCTCCTGACTGGCGGCGGATGACTCTTTGTGAGTCGAAGGTCATGTAACACTGAGATATCAGTATCTGTGGGGTTGGTGGGTCCTCGAAGTTGGTAAAATGTGGGGGTGGGGGATCCGTTGAAAGGCGTGAATCCCCCTTCATTGGATGGTATGTGATGGTGGTCTGGTGATAGGTGGGTGACACCCGGCGAAGGAAGGTTGGGGTCACATTAACATGGAAAGGGGTGACACCCGGCGGTGGCATGTCGGGGTCACGTGGTTGTGATTTTGGTTCATACCGTAACAGTAGAGGCGGCTTCTTCCCCTGGACTCACGGTGCTCCTGAGCTAAAAGAAAACACGGCCCGGAGCAAAGCGGGGGGGGGAAAGGGGCAATGCCCAGGGGTAATCACCAGACCTTACAACTTTGGAATTTCGAGGACCCCACCAAGTGTCTTTCAATTAAAGAAATATATAAATAAAATTGGCTGCTGCTGTGGCCTTTTAACATCCAAAAGAAACGTGGTCTGTTGTTTATATTGGGGAGCGGGGTGGTGGTTGGTTGGTCACGGGTTAGTCGACCTCTCCAGGCGTCATGTATGGGTGTGTATGTCTGCCTATTGTATGGGTGCGCATGTCTGTGTATTGTATGTGTGTGCATGTCTGCCTATTGTGTGTGCATGTCTGCCTATTGTATGTGTGTGTATGTCTGCCTATTGTACGTGTGTGTATGTCTGCCTATTGTATGTGTGTGTATGTCTGCCTATTGTATGTGTGCGCATGTCTGTGTATTGTATGTGTGTGTATGTCTGCCTATTGTATGTGTGCGCATGTCTGCGTATTGTATGTGTGTGCATGTCTGCGTATTGTATGTGTGCATGTCTGCCTATTGTATGGCTGTGTATGTCTGCCTATTGTATGGGTGTGTATGTCTGCCTATTGTATGGGTGCACATGTCTGTGTATTGTATGTATGTGCATGTCTGCCTATTGTGTGTGCATGTCTGCCTATTGTACGTGTGTGTATGTCTGCCTATTGTATGTGTGCGCATGTCTGCATATTGTATGTGTGTGCATGTCTGCGTATTGTATGTGTGTGCATGTCTGCCTATTGTATGGCTGTGTATGTCTGCCTATTGTATGGGTGTGTATGTCTGCCTATTGTATGGGTGCGCATGTCTGTGTATTGTATGTATGTGCATGTCTGCCTATTGTGTGTGCATGTCTGCCTATTGTATGTGTGTGTATGTCTGCCTATTGTACGTGTGTGTATGTCTTTCCCATTGTATGTGTGTGTATGTCTGCCTATTGTATGTGTGTGTATGTCTGCCTATTGTACGTGTGCGCATGTCTGCCTATTGTATGTGTGCGCATGTCTGCCTATTGTATGTGTGTGCATGTCTGCCTATTGTATGGGTGTGTATGTCTGCCTATTGTATGTGTGTGTATGTCTGCCTATTGTACGTGTGCGCATGTCTGCCTATTGTATGTGTGCGCATGTCTGCCTATTGTATGTGTGTGCATGTCTGCCTATTGTATGGGTGTGTATGTCTGCCTATTGTATGGGTGCGCATGTCTGTGTATTGTATGTGTGTGCATGTCTGCCTATTGTGTGTGCATGTCTGCCTATTGTATGTGTGTGCATGTCTGCGTATTGTATGTGTGTGCATGTCTGCCTATTGTGTGTGCATGTCTGCCTATTGTATGGGTGTGTATGTCTGCCTATTGTATGGGTGCGCATGTCTGTGTATTGTATGTGTGTGTATGTCTGCCTATTGTACGTGTGTGTATGTCTGCCTATTGTATGTGTGTGTATGTCTGCCTATTGCATGTGTGTGTATGTCTGCCTATGTACGTGTGCGCATGTCTGCCTATTGTATGTGTGCGCATGTCTGCCTATTGTATGTGTGTGCATGTCTGCTATTGTATGTGTGTGCATGTCTGCCTATTGTGTGTGCATGTCTGCCTATTGTATGTGTGCGCATGTCTGCCTATTGTATGTGTGTGCATGTCTGCGTATTGTATGTGTGTGCATGTCTGCCTATTGTGTGTGCATGTCTGCCTATTGTATGGGTGTGTATGTCTGCCTATTGTATGGGTGCGCATGTCTGTGTATTGTATGTGTGTGCATGTCTGCCTATTGTGTGTGCATGTCTGCCTATTGTATGTGTGTGTATGTCTGCCTATTGTACGTGTGTGCATGTCTGCGTATTGTATGTGTGTGTATGTCTGCCTATTGTATGTGTGTGTATGTCTGCCTATTGTGTGTGTGCATGTCTGCCTATTGTACGTGTGTGCATGTCTGCCTATTGTGTGTGTGCGCATGTCTGCCTATTGTATGTGTGTGCATGTCTGCGTATTGTATGGGTGTGTATGTCTGCCTATTGTATGTGTGCGCATGTCTGCCTATTGTATGTGTGCGCATGTTTGCGTATTGTATGTGTGTGCATGTCTGCGTATTGTATGTGTGTGTATGTCTGCGTATTGTATGTGTGCGCATGTCTGCGTATTGTATGTGTGCGCATGTCTGCGTATTGTATGTGTGTGCATGTCTGCGTACTGTATGTGTGTGTATGTCTGTCTATTGTCTGCGAGCGCACGTCTGCATATCGTACAGTATAAGGAGTTTGTATGTTCTCCCCGTGTATCTGTGGGTTTCCTCTGGGTTCTTCAGTTTCTTACCAAATTCCAGAGACATAGTGATTGGGAAATTAGATTGTGACCCAATGGGTACAGTGCCGATAATGTCAGTAAAGTGCTGATGATTATGATGGTGCAATATGGGCATAATAATAATAATAATGACATGACGTCCACTGAAGTCAGTGGTCACGTGTGTGACACACAAAGGCCCACCAATATGAAACCCTCTTCTATAAACTCCAAATGGCCAAAAGGCATGCACTAAGAAGAAACGCCTCTCTGGAGATGACTGACGTCAGAGCACATGCACAAGAACAATTCAATTAAAAAACGAAGAAACAACAATATATAAGAGCAGTTTCAGTAGTCAGAAAATGTTTGAGATGAGCTTTATCCAGCTTTAGTATATGACTGCAATAGTTATACCGAGTAACAGTAATCGGTGTTTCTGATTTGGGGCAAGTGTTCTATCACGGTGAGATTTCTCATAAATGGAGCGTTTTTTTTATTGGAGCATAATTATAATCAAAGGGAATAAAATTATATTACCTGATGGGGTCATAAAAGGTCAAAGGAAGCTGTTAGGATCCGATACAGTACAGAGCATAACGCATCAATCATGGAAAAACAGAAGCCATGACACCAGCGTGAAAAAAAAAAGAGTAGGTGCTGACGACGTAAACAGATACATGGCGCGTCTATGTAATAATGTAAGGCATGACAATATACTTTTAGAAGGTAGACTTCTCTACAGTGAAAATGAGATGAGCACTATTACCAGAAACCACGAATGTGAGCTTTAGCTTTAATATTTTATCCGTCATACGTCCCAAAGGGTAAAAAAAACTCTGGCGTTGAATCATTGCCCCTCATCTTGTTATCTTAATGGGTAACATATCAAGTGTCATTCATTCTCTGCTGCATTCGAGGTCCTCATTTACAGATTGCAAGTAGAAAAAACTGAAAGTTGTGGCCATAAATTATTCATAATCTATTGTATTAGTGTGTGTTCTGTGAACATTCGCCACTGGCAAAGAAGGCCAGATTATTTTTCACTTTTAATTGTGTGGATATCTTATCCACTTTGTGGAAAATGAAGAGTGCTACCTGAAACCATAGGTGCTGGGAGAGGAATAAAGCCGCTCCTTGTGCCTTTTATTTAAAGCCAGAGCAACTATTTCCAAGATATAACTTTAACGTAGGGGAGGGCGGGAAGATCTGCTTGCAGTTTCCCTAAGTAGGACTTGTCTATTTGTGTGTCGGACACATCAGAGGTTAATACGGGGCTCTGGGACTTGAGGTGACACAGAGGCTTGTAGACTTCCACCCGGTCACAATAGGCGTCATTGTGTGGACAAGGCGGCACAGAACAGCAGGCTTTTTACTCAACTCTCAATGTAATACAAGGCTAAAAAAATCCTCTATGATGGCTGAGCTAACACCAGCGAGATAACAAGTTTAATGAGTCAAAATAATGTGTAATATTTCCCGCTGGGCCGGACAGCTATGCACACAATGTATGATATCTTACAGCCTTGATACTCTCTCTTGTTTATTGCGTACATTACATATTTATGTCCTGGGGCCGAGCTCACAAGACCACCAGCAACCAGCCGATAACACCAGAAGAAGAGGTGGACGTCATAAATGAATGGAGTGGCCAATAAAGTGGAAATGCTGTATTACATAGCAGCTGTAGAAAGGTCCTAAGAGCGTGATGTCCATATGGATGATGGGACAAAATAGGTCATTTTCAACCCTAACTGCACAGCAATTACTTTTAGGTGTCCAGAAGCTACAACATGTCTTTCCGGGTGTGAGTTCTGAAAATATTGAATGACTGGTCCGGTTTCTGCTAATCCTGAGTTAGACCTCAATAATACAACACAGTCATGGCATGGGGACCATAGACCTTCATATAGTATAATGCACTCCCTGTAGTCCTCCATACAGTATAGTGCACTCCCCATAGTCCTACATATAGTACAATGCACCCTCTATAGTCCATATAGTATAATGTACCCTTATAGTCCTCCATAGAGCATAATGTGGCTCCAATAGTCCTCCATATAGTATAATTCACCCCCCATAGTTCTCCATATAGTATAATGCCCCCCATTGTTCTCCATATAGTATAATGCCCCCCATAGTCCTCCATATAGTATAATGCACACCCCCATAGTTCTCCATATAGTATAATGCCCCCCCATTGTTCTCCATATAGTATAATGCCCCCCATAGTCCTCCATATAGTATAATGCAACCCCCATAGTTCTCCATATAGTATAATGCTCCCCATTGTTCTCCATATAGTATAATGCCCCCCATAGTCCTCCATATAGCAGGGTGGATTGATTTAAATCATGCCGATTTAAATCAATGATTTAAATCATGATTTAAATCAAATGATTTTTTTCTATTTAAATCAGATCGATTTAAATCGTGATTTTAATCATGATTTAAATCACTGATTTAAATCTAAAGATTTTTTTAATATAAATCACAATTAAAATCTAAAACTTTCAATCATTGTTCAATTAACTCCACACTTCTAGCTTGGTTTCACTTTCTGTAGCTTGGTTTCAGTTTCTTTTTCCATTCAGTTGACATGCCCAAACTTGTTGGATAGTCAGTCAGCAGTACTTGGCTGTAGTAACAATCAAACTTCAGAAGTGATCTGCGTGAGCCATGGCAGGTCGTTATATTTCTTCAAATACGCAGTCGAATTATATTTTTAATTACTGTGCTTTCAGGGTCAAATATGGCTTGTGCTGCACGTGACAATCAATATCTGGGTACAACTTCAACAAAGCAGCCCAACAAAAAACTTTGCGTGCAAAGTGTAGAAAAATTCCTCTTAAAGACTACGACGAGCCAGAAAGAACATTTTGATGAATTAATTGCTAAATTCATATTTGCAACCAATTCTTCTTTCCGACTAGTTGAACACCCATTGTTTGTACAAATGATCGAAGGAATAAGACCAGGCTACAAACCACCAAGTAGATTTGATATCTCAGGAAAACATCTTCAGGCTGTATACGACAAAGAAAGAGCGGCTTGTACAAAATATTTGAAAGACAAAGTTGTTAACATGAGCTTGGATGGGTGGGGCAACATCCACAACGACCCCATAATTTGCACTTGTGTCACAACAGAAGATGGTGAAACTTACCTTACAGACACAATCGACACATCTGGAAATTCACATACTGCTGAATATTTACTTGAAATTGCTAAGAACTCAATTCACCAATGCCAAGAACATTTTGGATGTAAAGTAAGGAGCTTAGTTACTGATAACGCAAGCAATGTGGCAAAAATGCGAGCGGAACTGGCACATGAGGATGACACAAATGTCATTACATACGGTTGTTCTGCCCATTTGTTGCATCTTTTGGCAAAAGACCTGCATATTTCGGGTGTCAAGGAACATGTTGTAGAAATTGTTAAATATTTCCGCAATAATCATTTTGCACATGCAACCTACAAGGAAATGGGAGGACTGAAGTTGGTTCTACCACAAGATGTTAGATGGAATACCTTGGCTGAATGCTTGGAACTGTTTATTAACAACTGGTCAAAATTAGTGTCCATTTGCGAAACACATCGGGATAAAATTGATGCTAATATACGAAGCAAAGTATTAAATCTTGGTGTGAAGAGAAATGCCGAGGACCTTTTGGAAAGGTTAAGCCAATATCTATTGCGTTGGATAAAATGCAGAAAGATACTGCAACCATAGCTGATGCCACAGAAGTTTGGAAAGATTTAGAAGGTTCGCTAGATCGCTTGAACCTCTCAAACAATGTAAAGGTTGCAATACACCACCGCAAGGACCAAGCATTAAAAGAAGAACACTATTTAGCCAATATCTTGCATCCCATCTACAGAGGGAAAAAACTATCTGAGGCGGAAATCAACTCTGCAATGGAGTGGCTCGCCAATACTAACCATGACATTGTGGCAACTGTGCTGAAATTGAAGTGTGAATCTGCACCATTTCAAAAATACATGTTTGCAGATAACGTCGTTAATGAACTAAAACCACTGGACTGGTGGAAGTCGCAATCACTTGTTCTTCCAGCGAAGATAATAAATGTAGCTACTCAGCTACTGACTGCATCGGCTTCATCGGCAGGAGTAGAGAGATTGTTTTCTTCATTTGGTTTTGTGCACACAACAGTCCGAAACCGCTTAGGATTCGGAACTGCTAAAGCAGGACAACTAGTTTTCCTATTAAAAGTCCTAAATAAACAGTAGGCTTAAAGGACTGATGTATTCACTGAAGATGTTTGCTTACTTCAAACGTTAGAGATAGGCTATTGTTAAAAAGTACTTACTCTCTGTAGTTCAATTCTGATTGTTTAATAGTGCAAATAAAAATTATTAGGTTTCATAATCATCAACTGTTTTAATATTTTTATTTGTGTAAAATAATTTGATTTGCAAAAAAGACAAAGTTTTGCTTGTGTACAACTTGATTAAAAAATCCTATTTAAATCAAAAAAATCCTATTTAAATCAAAAAAATCTGATTTTTTTGATTTTTTTAAAAAAATCATGATTTTTATCCACCCTGCCATATAGTATAATGGACCTTCATAGTCCTTCATACAGTATAATGCATACCCCATAATCCTCCATACAGTATAATGCACACTCATAGTCATCCATAGAGTATAATGCAGCCCCCATAGTATTCAATATAGTATAATGCACAACCCATAGCCCTCCATATAGTATTACTCGCCTCTACCCGTTATCCAGCATCTCCTCAGCAACTCCACTGCCCAACACAGCGTGGTGAAATGTCAGACGCCGAGGGAGATTGATGGGGGAGGGAGCAGACAACTTTCCTCCTCCATCATTGCTTTCAACTGTATTATTGTGCGATCCCAAATGGGGGAGGGGGAGCTTGTGCTCGGGCCCAGCGCTCTCATCGGGCCCCCTGATTCATAGGCAATTGCCCAGTTTGCCTTCGCCAACACCGACCCTGTCTGTGGTTAGGTAAGAATGGATATCAGAGAATCCTAATATAAGCATATTTTCTCTGCAAGTCTGAAATTTCTGTAATCTATTTACCGTGTCCTGAAATATCTTTTTACATATCTGTTATTATTTTGGTCATTTAGCCAATCTTCTTGTGATGAATCACGGGTGTGGTTTTAATATTGTCTAATTAAAAGTTAAAGTTTTTAGTAGGGATTTTTCTTCTATTTAGTACTTTGTCTCCCTATGGTCATAAGTGAATTGTTTTTGTACTATTCGAGGTTACAGCTGACCCTGTTCCCCCTCCTTTCACTTATATACAAACAATAGGCCAGAATCTGTTCATTGTGGCTATGTACATGTGTTTTTTCTTGAAACATTAGAGTCTATAAAAGCCCTAGAGGACAGTATGTCAATTTGCAAGACTTCTAAAAATAATACATTTAAAACAAATGTCTGGTTTAAACAATAGGCCATTTTTTAATGACACATTCCTTTTAATCTTCCTTTCATTAGAGATTTAGTCACAAAATCACAAAATAGTCTTATAATAATCTACACATATATTTATTGAATTGTGTAAATACAACCCATTCTTCAATCTAAACCTGTTTTGCACATATTACATACTGTGAGGGTTAATGTCAAGGAAAAGAGTAGCTTTGATGACAGTGCAGTGCTCATGATGTAGCAGTGTGCGTAAGAGAAGTGATATACTTTAGGAAAAGGCTCTATACAGAGGGGCTGAAATAAAGTTATACTGCAGAATGGAGTTCCTGTACATAGGATACTGAAATTAGACATATATTGCAGAATGGGGCTATGAATAGTGGGCATGAGAGGGCTGATATCTGCAGGATTGAGATTTATAGAGAGGGAGTTGAGAGGATATACTGTAGGATGGGGCTCTGTATAGAGGGACTCACCTAAATTGAGCTGTTTGTTGACTGCTGGAGAGATCAGTTATGTGAAACTGTAAATGTCGCTTATGACAAAGGATAATCTTATGCCATATACATCATTTCCAGTTTCCTATCACTGATCTGTTAGCAGCAGATAACGAACAGCTGTACACTGGTATTGTGGAGGAGAGTTGAGCTCTGCTATAAAAGGCTAATGAAAAGCATACCACAGCTATAAGGATTTAGATGGCAGAATAAAAACTGTCAGGCAGGAGCATACTGTACGGGAGCAAAAAGAACACAGAAGTATAAGATTAATTCTACACTTCTTAGATTAGCTTGATGATAAATCAGAGAGGTGGGATTAGTCAGGAGAACACAGGAGAGGGGAGGAGGGGTCTGCAGCACTGAGGAGAAGCAAGGGCTGCTGGGAAATATAGTTTTAGCAGATAAATAGGACTGTCCATTCCCCTAAGTGAAGCTGGATTCACAGAGGGGCAGATACAAATGAAAAATACATAAAAGTACAAAAATGAAATGTTATGTTGGGATTAGGCTGTATATTATCAATAAGTATGCACTTTATGTGCATTGTGAAAAATAATGTGATTCTGGGAATAATAATTTATATAAAAGAAATGAGTAGAATCACTAGAATTAGGATTAATTCTGCAAGGAGTTTTGACCTGATTGGCAGTATCTCAGCTTAACCTTTACGACGTCCTGTAGACGTACCTTGTAAGTCATGAGGGCGAGCAGAATACAAAGCTTATTAATGGATCTTTCATGATTCTCATTACAACTGTATTGACGCTTTCGGGGCCTGTAGGATCAAGGGAGCAACACTGAGACTGCGAAATAAGGGTTTGCATCAATCACCTAGGAAAGGAAAATCTATGTCTTAAATACAAATAACAGAATGTACAATTAGTAAATCTACGTAACAGGCACTTTCCCTTTAAAATGTAACTAGATCCATAGCTTTATACACAAAAACAGCTCCAGGGGAAAGTCATTAATGTTTCATGCTATGTGGCAACTGTAAATTCAGAGTATTGTATCGAATGGTAAATCCTAGCCGGGATATTTATTGCAAAATTATGCCTCCTCCATTAGTATTGTGTGGGGGTAATGTGCAGCTTTGTGCAATTCTTGCTGCACTTTCTAAACAATCTACCCGGGAGCAGTTATATTTTATAACTAGATGTATAACATGAATAATTAAACAGGTAGTCCAGAATTAGAAATGAAGGTCTGCGTCCCCTATCCGCACTCTACACATTTTTCCATGGGCTCTTTCCAGTATTGCAGCTCATTCCCACAGCGCTGCATGATCTGACACATCCAATTGATAAGTGTTGCGCAGATCTTTATTGCTAATTATGGACTATCTCAATTCTTTAGAAATGTCATTATAACTTTCTCCAGACTGATAGATCTCAATTACTTTGTTTCTCATTTGTTCTATAATTTCTTTGGATCGTGGCATGATGTCTAGCTTTTGAGGGTCTTTTAGTCTACTTCACTTTGTGAGGCAGGTCCTATTTAACCCCTCTCTGACATTAGATGTACTATCCCGTCCATGAAACCCGTGCCAATCTGACCATGGACGGGATAGTACGTCATAGGCGATCAGCTGCGCTCCCGTGACTGTGTGTCAGGAGTGGTCACGGACCGCTCCCGGCACATTAACCCCTGGCACACCGCGATCAAACATGATCGCGGTGTACTGGGGGCACAGGGGAGCATCGCGCAGGGAGGGGGCTCCCTGCGCGCTCCCCTGAGACCCTCAGACCAGCGTGATGTGATCGCGCTGTTATGAGGGCTTCCTCCCTCCCAGGACCCGGATCCAAGATGGCGCCGGGGTCCTGCAGGGAGGCGGCTTCCTCACTGCCTGCTGAGAGCAGGCACTGAGAAGCCTGCAGCACTGCCTGTGAGATCGCTGGTGTGACAGAGTGCTGTGCACACTGTCACACCAGCGATCTGATAAAATACAGTGATGTCCCACCCTGGGACAAAGTAAAAAAGTTAAAAAAATAAAAATAAACATGTTTTAAAAAAAAATCCAAAATAAATAAAAAAAAAATAAATATTCCCCAATAAATTCATTTCTTCCTGTAAATAAAAAAAACAAAACAATAAAAGTACACATATTTGGTATCGCCGCGTCCGTAACGACCCCCCTATAAAACTGTTCCACTAGTTAACCCCTTTAGTGAACCCCTTAAAAAAAAAAAACAAAGCAAAAAATCAATGCTTTATCATCATACCGCCGAACAAAAAGTGGAATAACACGCGATCAAAAAGACCGATATAAATAAACATGGTACCGCTGAAAACGTCATCTTGTCCCGCAAAAAACGAGCTGCAATACAGCATCATTAGCGAAAAAATAAAAAAGTTATAGCTCGCAGAATAAAGCGATGCAAAAATAATTATTTTTTATATAAAATTGTTTTTATTCTATATAAGCGCCAAAACATAAAAAAATGATATAAATGAGGTATCGCAGTAATCGTACTGACCCGAAGAATAAAACTGCTTTATCAATTTTACCACACGCGGAACGGTAAAGAAATTCATGAATTGCTGATTTTTGTTCATTCTAACCTCCCAAAAATCTAAATAAAAAGCGATCAAAAAATGTCACATGCTCAAAAATGGTACCAATAAAACGTCAACTCGTACCGCAAAAAATAAGACCTCACATGACTCTGTGGGCCAAAATATGCAAAAATTATAGCTCTCAAAATGTGGCGATGAAAAAAACTATTTTTTGCAATAAAAAGCGTCTTTTAGCGTGACCGCTGCCAATCATAAAAACCCACTATAAATAGTAAATCAAACCCCCCTTTTATCACCCCCTTAGTTAGGGAAAAATAATAAAATAAAAAAAATGTATTTATTTCAATTTTCCCATTAGGGTTAGGGTTGCGGCTAAAGTTAGGGTTAGGGTTGGCGCTAAAGTTAGGATTAGGGTTAGGGTTGGGATTAGGGGTGTGTTAGGGTTAGGTTTGTGGTTAGGGTTGGGACTAGGGTTAGGGGTGTGTTGGGGTTAGGGTTGGAGTTAGAATTGGGGGATTTCCGCTGTTTAGGCACATCAGGGGCTCTCCAAATGTGACATGGTGTCTGATTTCAATTCCAGCCAATTCTGCGTTGAAAAACTCAAACGGTGCTCCTTCACTTCTGAGCTCTGCCATGCGTCCAAACAGTAGTTTATCCCCACATATGGGGTATCAGCGTACTCTGGACCCCAAGAGTTAGGCCGGCGTCACACTGGCGACAGAATCGGACGACTGCAATGCGATGAAAAATCGCATTGCAGTCGGACCTATGTTAATCTATGGAGCAGCTCCCAGTATCCGATTTTTTGTGGTCCGTTTTAAACGTCCGTGTACAATCGCAGCATGCTGCGATTGTCACCGATTGTCGGTCGACAATCGCCAATGCAAGTCTATGGGAGCGATGAAAAATCGGATTACAAACGGAGCACACTGTGTGACTTGCGATAAAAAATCGGACCACTATCCCAGGTGTCAGGAAATTGCATCAGGATAAGTGAGAGGAAGGGCTGACATGCTAATTAGGCTACGAAAAATCAAAACAAAACAGGAAACCGCCTCCACGGAGTCCAGAACGATGGCCACTCACATCAATGTGGAAATGTTGATTGTTCTGGTCCAGGAGAGGCCAGAACTTTGGGACCAGCGCGATCAAAATTATTCTAACCGGGCATTGAAGGACGCCTCTTGGAGGAGAATCTGTTCCCAGATGTTCCCTGATTTTGGTGACAGGTCTAGGGAGGACCAAGAACGCATTAGTAAGTAACGACTTGAAACTGCTTAAAATAATGTTTGACTATTCAGTATGTACCAACAACAATGTGTTTTAATGTTCCTGTACCCTTATATGTGACCCTGAAATGTATGTAATAAATAAGTTATTCCTCTTGAACCCCCAATGCTATGTGACAAATGCAATCACATGTAATAGTAAGCTCCTGTAATTGTCCAAACAGCCGCCTAAAAAACCAACAAAAAATAATTCAAGTGTTAAACGTGATAATAAGTTTAAAAATCCAAAGAATAAAATGAAGTATAGGTAATGTTTCTACCCTGCAATAGGTGTTTGTCAAACCTTAATTAACATAACTCAATAGGAACATAGAAGGCCACTGTGGGATATGTTATAACTTTAAAAAAGTCCATGCCATATATAGGGGAATCTGTCAGGGCAGGGAACAACTGAAGCTCCTGGTATGATGAATGTTCAGGTGCCGTCTGTGTATTTGTGATATTTATGTCATACTGCAATGGGGGCTAAATTAAATATTAGAAATTTGGCCTGACACAATAAATGCGTAGCTGAATTACTTAATATGTGTCCCTTTTGTTAATTGCATTGGTGTGTGTCCCAAAAAATCACTTTATTTTGACAGATATGTCATACAGCTTTCTACGTATGAAGCCTTCTAATATTAAATTGTAATTTTAATGAGATATACTTTGTATTGGTTACTTTTTCAGTGTCAGATGTTACAAGACGTTGGCGCAGCTGTAGAGACAGCTACAGAAGAGAGAGACAGCTGAGGGGGCGCAGTGGGGCAGCAGGAACAAGAAAACGCAAATATCTGTATTATGATAGACTGAATTTTCTTGCTCCAGCACTGGATTTGCGACCGTAAGTTAATGTCTGTACAAAATTTATATGATTTTGAATGAATAAATTATACTAATTTTTTATTCTTCTCTAGCACCGAATCAAACCTGACTGACAGAGAGGCAGCTTCGGACTCGGAGGCACTTATTGATCCTGTGGGGGATGTTGAGGAGGCTGGTCCATCTTCAGCACCAATTGCAGCATCACCACCACCACCACCAGCAGTGGAGTCTGATAGAATGGCTTCACAGTCGCAAGACCCTCCCCTGAGCAGCAGCCCTGGTAGGCCCCTGGATGTGGGTTCGCCTACAGCTGCTGTTGCACGCCGACCCAGGCGTAGAAGAGAAGGAGTTAGTTCTGTCACAAGGAGGCAGGTGGACAGAGGAGTGCTGGACTATTTGTCCAGTGTAGCTAATGATGATGGTGAGGAGGCCTATTGCCGCAGTCTGGCCCCTTACCTTCGGGCAATTCCAACCCAGCACAGACTGCTTATCAGAAATGCTCTGCATATTGTGTTGCATGCTGGAACACCACCTAATGATCCAACAAACCTGGTAAATAATCTACATACATGGGTGGCTGGTCCTGAAAATGTATGTAGAGTGGTGCCTCAACATACAGCACAATCTGCAGCAGCCACTGATCCACCTCCTCATCATCATCCTCCTCCTCCACCTCCTCCTTGTGTCCAACAGAACCCAACTCCTCCTCTTCAGCCTACTGATGCTTCTTTATACGGAGCTAACCAGCTCCAACCCATTGCACATAGTGGCCACTCACAATATGCCCACTCGACCATACCCAATGTTCAATGCTGGCCACAACATGGGTATGGTCGACATGGGCATTTTGGGGGCTATAATGTAAGTGGCCAGTCATATTATGACTACCCACAACAGTTCCCAAACTTCCCTTACCCAAACCCACCTCAAGAGCAAGCAAGAAGCATGCAGCAAACTGCTCAGTCAGCCACCACTCATGCTGACACAGTGGCTGGAGAGCAGTCTAGCCAGGCCTCCCAAGCTGGACTTCCACCTTCACCACCACACACTTACCAGCACTTATAGTTGTTTTACTATTTTTTGTTGTTATTTTTTTCTATTAAGTTCTAAAATGTTAAGTTTTTTTGATAATGTTATTTTATGTTCAAACAATGTTAAAAAACCTAAGGACATATTAGTCCATTACCAGAAATTCGAAAGCCACTAATCAAAACATCAGAGATAAAAAATATTTCAAGTGGCAATGATTGTATGTCTTTATTTCAAAAGGTGATGCCCTGCTTAACTTACACACAGCATGACCAAAAAAACATGACAACATATCAAATAAATTGATAACAAATAGCTTTAGGACACAGCAACATAGGCACACTACATGTCTAATAATGCCTCCTCTTGCCAGGCAGTAGCACCCTCAGGGGAAACAAAATATTCAGTGAACACATCACGTACTTTTATGCCTGAAGGTGGACGACGGGGATGGATGGGTGGTGACATAGGCACAGACACATTCCCAGAGGCTAATTCACCCACATGTTGAGAGGAGCATTCATGTATTCTACAAAAATTATGTAGGACCACACATGCCTTGAGGACCACATTAACATTGGCTTCACTTAGTTGAATTGCAGATTGAAGTACCCGCCATTTAGCACAAAGAATTCCAAATGTGCACTCCACCAGACGACGAGCACGTGACAGGCGACAATTAAATATTCTCCGCTGATGGTTGAGATAGCGACGGGGATATGGCCTCATTACATTCCGGGTTAATTGAAAGGCCTCATCCACAACTATAACATAAGGCACATGTTCGGGAATGGAGTCAGTAAGTTGAGTTGCTGGAGGTATGTCCAGTTGGTTATTGCGTATCCGCCTACCCATTATGGAAGTATTGAACACTCTTGAGTCTCCAGTCCTTCCATAGGCACCAATGTCTACAATTATAAACATGTAGTTTGTGTCGACCAAGGCCAACAAAACTACGGAAAAATATTGTTTATAATTGAAGAATTGGGAGCCTGAGTTAGGAGATTTGCGAACACGTATGTGCTTGCCGTCCAGGGCTCCTATACAGTGTGGAAACTGGCAATTTTGCTCAAAACCCTGTGCTATCCTCAACCAGTCACTCATTTTGGGTTCAGGCATTACTTGTTCTTGTATTTTGTTCCAAATTTCCACACAAGTTGACCGAACAATGCCAGAAAATGTTGATCTGCCTATTAGGAACTCTAAGTGCAGAGCAGCGTAGGACATGCCAGTAGAAAGGAACCTGTAACAAACATACAACATACACAAATCAGTTTACAAATGTAAAACTAATAATAAACAACACTTACAATGCTTGAGTTTGTTACAGCACACATGCTGGAAATTAGATTACAAGCCATGGCTTCTATAGAATACACCACAGGCAAAATTTAGATACCTAAGGTTGAGAAATACAATACACACATTAGAAGATTACAAGAAGTGTGCTCCTACACTTGCAAAGTGACTATGGGGCTAAAAACATCATCAACATATCGTTAATACACATACCTTATTGTTAGGAGAAGGCGTTCCTCTGCAGAAATTGATTTTCTCATCCTGGTGTCCTGAAATGTGATCCCAGGCCGCACAATCTCAAGCAGCTTATCAAACGTAGCTATGGTCATTCGACAATATAGGAAAAACTTATCTCCATGACTACGCAGTGACAAATATAGCCGGTGAAAATGTCCTTTAGTTTGTCTTCTTGTCTTCTGTGATCTGATATTACAGGATATGGTTCTCCAAAACGTCTGGATATAACCCAATGGAACAGCACACGCTCAGTAGTGGAAAATCTGAGTGTGTCGCTCATGTTTGGATTAAGCAGGTAGCAAGCACAAAGCAGAAGGACCAAAATGACAACAGTGCAAAGGTGGGAGCCTCACACCTGTAGCAGATCACTTAAATATAGCTCTGCCTAATCATTTAAATTAGTATCAGGCCTGAAATCCGTTAGTTGTGATTTATGTTTTGCTGCGACAAAAAAACGGTGGTGGGATGAAAATCGTATGTTGCAAGGTACACACACATGCGATTAAATCGCATCTTTGAAGGAAAATCGGATGCCAGAAGGATGTGTGATGTTTTGATTTTGATCCGATTGTCGACCGTCTAAAACGGACCGATTTTTTGTGGTTGTGTGTGACGCCGGCCTTATTGTGCAATTTGTCCTATTTCTTCTGTTACCCTTGGGAAAATAAAAAACTGGGGGCGAAAATATCATTTTTGTAAAAAAAAATGATTTTTTTGTTTTTACGGCTGTACATTATAAACTTCTGTGAAGCACTTGGGGCTTCATAGCGCTAATCACACATCTAGATAAGTTCCTTGTGGGGTCTATTTTCCAAAATGGGGTCACTTGTTGGGGATTTCCACTGTTTAGGCGCATCAGGGGCTCTCCAAATGCGACATGACACCCCCAGACCATTCCATCAAAGTCTGCAATCCAAAACGTCACTACTTCCCTTCCGAGCCCCAACGTGTACCCATACAGTAGTTTTCTCCCACATATTGGGTATCAGCGTACTCAGGACAAATTGGACAACAACTTTTGGGGTCCAATTTCTCCTGTTACCCTTGTGAAAATAAAATATTGGGGCGAAAAAAATCATTTTTGCAAAAAAAAAAAAAGATTTTTTATTTTTACGGCTGTGCGTTATAAACTTCTGTGAAGCACTTTGGGGTTCAAAGTGCTCACCACACATCTAGATAAGTTCCTTGTGGGGTCTATTTTCCAAAATGGGGTCACTTGTGGGGGATTTCCACTGTTTAGGCGCATCAGGGGCTCTCCAAATGCGACATGACGCCCCCAGACCATTCCATCAAAGTCTGCAATCCAAAACGTCACTACTTCCCTTCCGAGCCCCGACGTGTGCCCATACAGTAGTTTTCTCCCATATATTGGGTATCAGCGTACTCAGGACAAATTGGACAACAACTTTTGGGTTCCAATTTCTTCTGTTACCCTTGTGAAAATAAAATATTGGGGGCGAAAAAATCATTTTTGTAAAAAAAAAAAAAGATTTTTATTTTACGGCTGTACGTTATAAACTTTAGTGAAACACCTGGGGGTTCAAAGTTCTCACCACACATCTAGATAAGTTCCTTGAGGGGTCCAGTTTCCAAAAAGGTGTCATTTATGGGGGTTTCCACTGTTTAGGCAGATCAGGAGCTCTCCAAACACGACATGGCGTCCAGCCAATTCTGCGTTGAAAAAGTCAGACGGCGCTCCTTCCCTTCCAAACTCTGCCATGCACCCAAACAGTGGTTTACTCCCACATATGGGGTATCAGCGCACTCAGGACAAATTGCACAATAACTTTTGGAGCCTTGTTACCCTTGGAAAAATAAAAATTGGGGTGAAAAGATCATTTTTTGTAGAAAAAATATGATTTTTAAATTTTACGGCTCTACGTTATAAACTTGTGTGAAGCACTTGGGGGTTCAAATTGCTCATCAAAGATCTAGATAAGTTCCTTAGGGGTCTAGTTTCCAAAATGGGGTCACTTGTGGGGGGTTTCCACTGTTTAGGCTCATCTGGGGCACTGCAAACGGAACATGACCCCCATCAACGTCTGCATTCCAAAACGTTACTACTTCCTTTCCAAGCCCTGCCGTGTGCCCAAACAGTTTCCCCCCCTACATATGGGGTATCAGCGTACTCAGGACAAATTGGACAACAACTTTTGGGGTCCAATTTCCTTGGGAAAATTCAAAAATTTGGGACTAAAAAATCATTTTTGTGGAAAATTGTTTTTTTTTTTTTTCACACCCAGACATTATAAACTTTTGTGAAACACTTGGGGGTTCAAAGTGCTCACAACAGATCTAGATAAGTACCTTAGGGGGTCTAGTTTCCAAAATGGTGTCACTTGTGGGGGTTTCCACTGTTTAGGCGCATCAGAGGTTCTCCAAACGCGACATGGCGTCCAATCTCAATTCCAGCCAATTTAAGTTTGAAAAAGTCAAACGGCGCTCCTTCCCTTGCGAGCTCTGCCGTGTGCCCAAACAGTGGTTTTCCCCCACATATTGGGTATTGGCGTACTCAGGAGAAATTGCATAACAACCTTATCTGTCCATTTTCTCCTTTTACCCTTGTGAAAATAAAAAAAAGTTTGTAAAAGATCATTTTTGTGGCTAAAAAGTAAAATATTCATTTTTTCCTTCCACGTTGCTTTAGTTACTGTGAAGCACCTGAAGGGTTAATAAACTTCTTGAATGTGGTTTTGAGTACTTTGAGGGGTGCAGTTTTTAGAATGGTGTCACTTTTGGGTATTTTCTGCCATATAGACCCCTCAAAGTGACTTCAAATGTGAGGTGGTCCCTAAAAAAAATGGCTTTGTAAATTTTGCTGTAAAAATGAGAAATCGCTGGTCAACTTTTAACCCTTATAACTTCCTAACAAAAAAAAATTTTGGTTCCAAAATTGTGCTGATGTAAAGTAGACATGTGGGAAATGTTATTTCTTAACTATTTTGTGTGACATATTTCTCTGTTTTAAGGGAATAAAAATTCAAAGTTTGAAAATTGCAAAATTTTAAAAATTTTCGCCATATTTGCGGTTTTTTCAAAATAAACGCAAGTTATATCGAAGAAATTTTACCACTAACGTGAAGTACAATATGTCACGAGAAAACAATCTCAGAATCGCGAATATCCGTTGAAGCGTTCCAGAGTTATAACCTCATAAAGAGACAGTGGTCAGAATTGTAAAAATTGGCCCGGTCATTAACGTGCAAACCACCCTTGGGGGTGAAGGGGTTAAGTAATTTCTTGGTTGAGAACAGGTGTGGCACTAATTGTGCATCGGTGTGTCTAGGGAATTTTAACTGAGCTTCCCAAAGATGTGATAAACCACAGTTAATTTATGTTTGGGGGGAAATCTCTTTGTCACACAGGGCCCGGTAGGTTTGGATTTCTTTTTCCCTTAATAATAAAGACCTTCATTTAAAAACTGCATTTTGTCTTTAGTTGTGCTATCTTTGTCTAATATTTACATTTGTTTGGTGATCTGAAACATTTAAGTGTGACAAACATAAAAGAATAGGAAATCAGGAAGGGGCAAACACTTTTTCACATAATTGTATGTGTATTTAATAGGAATGGCGGTCAGGTATGCGACATGTATACTCGCAGGCAGAACTCGTCTAGTAGAGTTGGTGTCTAGTGGGTGTGGCCTCATCAATACAAGTGTATTGAGCTAGGACACACCCACTAGATGGGGTCTGCCCAGACACGCTGTAAGGATTCACAAGCATGCAGTCCCACAGAGTGACTGCAGACTTTTAATTTTAGGTCGGCGTCACACTAGCGAGTTTGATGCGAGTTAGTCGCACGACTTACTCGCATCAACACCCAGGCACGGCCGCCCGCTCTCGGACCAGAGTGCGCGGCTGCATGTATTTCTATGCCGCCGCGCACTCTGGTCCGAGAGCGGGCGGCCGTGCCGGGTGTTCATGCGAATAAGTCGTGCGACTAACTCGCATCAAACTTGCTAGTGTGACGCCGGCCTTAGACCAGACAACCGCTTTAACTGTGAAAACTGTCCTTTAATTGCCAGAGAACACCTTTAAAGTGGTATTCTCAGGATTTAATGTTCTCCCCTATCCATAGGATGCAGACAACTTTCTAATGAAAGAACAGCGCTCTGGAGGCCTCGAATGCTTGGACCCATCTGCATAATTGGTGTTGCCAAAGACAGCACAAGACGGGGGCTTTTCAGGGCCTCTTTTTGGGATCCAAAGCTCCATTTTCCGGACCACTTATTATACTAGTGGTAGGATCCCTAGTTATTAGTAAGTGATGCCGAATCTTACAGATACTGGATAACTTTCCATCAGGGAATACCCCTTTAACTGATCTTGTTTTAAAATGTAAAGATATCTATAGCTAGTAAAGAAAATAAATCTGTTCAAATAAATATGGAATAAAATATATATATATATATATATATATATATATATATATATATATATTGTTTTATCAATAAAATACTGGACACGAGACAATGCCACATAGCGACGGCACGACATTAGATAATATTTTAAACTTTGAGTTGCTTATCTTAATGGTTATGAGCTGTGAGGAAGGAATAATGAGCGCCTTCAGTTTGGTTTTCATTCTCATCAACAGGCAATAAGTTGCAAGCTGAGCCAGCACGCAAATTAAAGAAAAAAGATCTACTAAGCTAATACCAGGCTGGATATAGACATACAATAGGCAGCATCATATGTGAAATTTGTGGCTTTCATTTCCACCCTGTCAAGAGAACTTTGTACTAGTGAATCAAGTAAAATCTGAAATATCTCCGGCAGAGGCGACCTTATTTGTTCTTCTGCTCCAGCTGAACTATTGACCCTTCTATAATCAGCCGTTGTACCTTGATAGGCAATCATCAGTTTAGCCTTCGTAATGCCAAATTGTCCGGCAACCGACAAGCCTTTACCCAGCTCTCCAGTATTAAATCCAACATAATGCAGGTGAGGTGCACGGAATTAAAAATAATTAATCCTAGCTACAATTAATTATTAATTGGAAGCATACTGACATACACTACAGTAGAGGTTTTGTCCCCCCAAAATCACCACCACTTCCCGACAGTCCCTTGCTTCACTGTGCTGGTGCAAGAAGAAGAACACCACGGCCCATCATCAGGAACATTCATCAAGCCCAATAAGACGAGATGAAGACAATAACTGCTTGATTGGCAGCATCTCCACCTCCTCATCTGGAAGTAACTCATTCATATATGGCATATACAGGCATTAATGGGTATTCTCAGGTTTGGAAGTTCTCCCCTATCCACTGGATAAGGGACAACTTCCCAATCACTGGGGGCCGACTTCTGGGACCCCACCAATCCCAAGAACTGGGGCTTTGAAGAGCTCCGTTTGAATGGAAAGGGGGTTAATAATGTGCACCAATGCTCCATTGATTCTTAACAGGAGCGCTGGAGACGGCCGAAAACGAACACATGATTGACCCACGCTTCATTCACCAAGAACCACAGCTCTCCAGAATGGTGGCGGCCTCAGAGGTTGGAGCCCAGCGATCACTGATAGGGGATAACATACAAACTTGAGAATACCACTTTAATCTTCCATTTTAACTGAATTTGGCGTCTAAAGTAATAACTAGGTTCCCTTTAATATGGGATCTCCAGTAATCTGGAATATCTAGTACAGTAAGGGCTAGATGAGATTAATTTTACTTTATATATTTGGTCACAGTTTTGTTCAATGGTTAGGTAAGTATGGATAGCATATGTAAGAAAATTATCCAAGATGTGAAAACCACTATTTTTGTGGCTTTTTTAGCTTTTTTTTTTAAACTCTGAATCTCTGGTGGTGCTTTTTTATGTAGTTTATTTTACCTATTGAGAAGTCAATACGTGTTTTTCATATTGAACATACTATAATAAACCAACTTAAAATATCGCTATACTGAGACCATGCCGTTTTTAAAAAAAAAATGCCATGGATCCCAAAGCAATAACAAAAGAAATGGAAAAAAAATAGAAAACAAATCATGTTTTTAAGTCCTTTTAGAACAGATGAGCAAAAAAATTCCAACCATTCTTGTCTAAGGTCCATTTGGGCCTCAACAGCAGCCAACCAGGGCAGTGTTCACTTCTCCACCAACGATCCTTTTTCTCTGTTTTTTTTTCGTGTTGTTCCAATACACACAAAGGAAATAAACATGTCTATAACAAAACTTCTGTAATTGCAATAATTTTCTGGGAGAAATACTTAATTTTCTGGAACTATTTCAAGGGTGCCAACACTTTCGGCCATAACTATATCTACTTTTCAGTGGCTTACAACTAAGATCTGGCCACAGCATTTTTTGCTAGAGTTTTCAGTGTATTTTCATTGGCAATTTAACAGCGTTTTTTTAGGCTGTATGTTACTTTACAGACTGTAAGTCTAGTTATAATGCATTTTTGTTTGTGGCGTTTTTTCTTTATCAGAGTGCATCAAGTGTCATGTTTGGGTTTTTGAGGCATTTTTCCCACAGTCGTCTCTATTAACCTGGAAAAACCAGAGGCAAAAACAGACTTGTAAAAAAAATGCATGATTTGCATTGTGTTGTTTTCTAATATCAATTCTAAGATTTCCTTCTGGAGAACTTTTTTTTTTTTACTAAATGTATCATATTTTTTGGCTACATTTTGCAATTGGGTTTCACTAAAATGTTCCCCCATTTGCCTCCTATAGCCTCTGCATTGAACTGTCTATTTTATTTCTACTTTCAGAATGAGTTAACTGAAAATCAATCAGTGAGCTCATTCTGACAGGTGAGTCCTCTGAGTTGATTTATAACCAAAAAGTTTAGCTCAGCTTTTATGCGGTCATAAATCTACAATGTTATCTCTATGTGTAAAGGATGTGGACAAGCACAGAGCTCCAGACACTGAGAGCAAAGACAGCGGATTAGACCTGCTCTGAAAGCTGTGGTCTGGTGATGCTGCAAGAGAGAGAGGGGGAGAGAAAGGGATGGAGGTGTGAAGATAACTGTTGTATAGAAATCAATGATTTGGAGAGAGTTGACTGGGATGCTAAGAGTTAAACTCTCTCCCGACATGTAGCTACTGTGCTCTAAAGGCAAGCCTCCATGGAAATGAGCTGTGCACTATAAAAGACAAAAGCTTTAATTGCAGGAAAATGACAGCACCTTTTCATCCTACCTAATTGAATAAAGCAATTTAAGAACTACCGGTATATTGCAAAAATAGTTTCAAGGGTGCTGTATAAGACGACCCCAAAAAAATCTAAAATAAACATTAACTTTTATTAACTGGATTAAAAAGACTAACAAACACAACACAAAAACAAGGGTGCACACTAGGTAACCCTATAGATATACAGCATTGCCTAAACTGTTGTTGTGACGTGTGTGTGAATAAGGGCTGAGCAGGAACGGGTCCCGAACATGGACACCCAACAAATAGGAGGCTATTTAAATATAATGTCCAGCTGAAAGGAAGGAAAGCCACAGCCTTAGGCCTCTTTCACACATCCAGCGGGCCCCCGGCATTTTCCCGCAGCGTCGCATCTGAAAATCTGATGCGCCGCATGCGGCTTTTTTCGCATTGACATGCATTAGCGCCGGATGGCGCCGCATGTCAATGCGTTGCATGCGGTTTTGTCCGGATGCGGCGCAAATGTACATTGCGGCGGCCGGACAAAACGCTGCATGTAACGTTTTTTTTTTTTGCCGGATGATTTCTTATCTCTCCAAGCATCAGAAATCATCCGGCAAAAAACCGCATTTTGGGCACCGGAAGTGTGAAAGCTTTTCACATGCGGCGCTGCGGCAAAATGCCGGGGGCGCCGCCAGGCGCCCGCCGGATGTGTGAAAGAGGCCTTACCTGCACTAAATGCAGAAACCTAAGAATAAACAAAAAAATATGAACTAGAGTATAAGTTGGCATGTATGCAAAATAGGAGCATATTCACACTGGCCATTAAACAGACAAAACCTAAACAGACATAAAAGAACCATATACCCTGCTGCAAGTTAATAAGTAAAAGCAATAGTGCATGTAAATAACATTGGGTACTTAGTAAACACAATTTTTGAGAAAAACAAGCGTTAAAGCCATCCTATCTCTCATGCATACCACCTTATACTCCACTGATTTTTTTCGGTTTAGTTTTAGGTTTCTGCAGTTAGTGCAGGTAAGGGTGCGGCCTTCCTTTCTTCGAGCTGTACATTACGTTTATTTAGCGTCCCATTTGCTGGGTGTCCATGTTCGGGACCGGTTCCTGCTCAGCCCTTACTGAAGAGGTCACTACGACGCATGGTAAGGTTTTAATACTAGAGGTTAGGACCATTCCAAGTTTGGATACACCTTGATGCTGGTGGGATGGATTTTACGCTTTTTTTTAATCAAAGCGGTGTTTTCTTACGTACCCAATATATTTACATGCACTATTGCTTTTACTTAAGTATTGCGCAGGATATACAGTTATTTTGTTTCTGTGTTAGGTTTTATCTTCTATCTTCAGTAGCACACCACTCCTAAGCCTCCCGTCCTCCTGGCTTTCACGGCACGGTGCATGCCTGATGATTGATAGTTTGGACCAGTGACTTGGTTGCACCTCTGGTCCTAAGTGAGCACTCTCCTGAGCTGTAAGTAGGGGCTGCTTTGCCTCTGCGCCATCAGATGAGCAGTGTAGCTGGCCAGATCCAGTGATCCAGACAACTTCAGAGCAACGCTCCTTACCAAGAAAGCTGGCCACTGCTGATAGACTGCAGCAGTGGCGGGTAACCTAAGCAACGAGCAGTGCACAATGGAGAGGATTTTTAATAATAGCTGCTTTTATGGGCACTTTGCAATTTTATCCATTTAAGGAGATGAGACGACCATTTTAAAAGATATATAGACGTTTTCTTAAGGTGAAATTCTTTAACTTTAGTCTTACACAAATAAATCAGTAAGTTATTGACGGCAACAGTACATGCAGAGCTGAGTGCGCAGGCAGCTAAGGAATGTCGCCTTTTCAATGCCCAGAACAAGAGACAAGGCACTAACAGACAGCAGCATTTGCCAAAGCACCAGTTTCTCTTCACCAGGAACAATGCCCTCTTTGTGTGGGCAGCAATAGACGGCTCCCGCTCCCCATTCTGAAGCCCTAGCTATAAAGGATGCAAAGCGTTAGGAAGAAAGACTGCAACAACTTCTCCGCCATCATGGGCGCTGTTCATTTTGTGAACATGCTCGTCCAGTCTGAGGGAGATCTGCGTTTTAGTCGGAGCCTCCAGTATTATGAGACAAGTACAAGCATGGCCGGTTCTAGCACATCATGGCCAAAGAATGTGGATTGGATGTGTATCATTTACTGCAGTATCACATAGCATGAAATTATATAGGATTCATATTTGTGTTCTGCACTACACATTATGTATGTGATTATTTAGAGAAAGCTATTTAATGCTTTACAGCGCTGCTCGGGCAAGCAGTGAGCAGGGAGGCAGGAGAGCGGTGACGCCGGAAGATAGAAGATGCAACAATCCTACTACAACCTACAACACTGCTGTAGTGACCTATTTTGGATTTCAGGACAAAGCTTCCTATTGCAAACCTGACAAGTATCACTTTACGTGGCAATCATTTTGGAGATGACTATATTTATGAAAGTGGTTCTCAGATTTTTTTCAAGGACACGTTCTTTATGTTGAGACCGGGTTCATACTTGCCAGAAACTCGCACAAGTCACGCACCTCAATACCGGGCACTGCCATCGGCACTCGGACCGGAGTGTGCGGCTGTATAGAAATACATGCAGCCGCACGCTCCGATCCCGAGTGCCAACGGCAGTGCCGGGTATTGAGGTGCGAGACTTGTGCGAGTTCCTCGCAAGTGTGACCCCGGCCTAATAGAAGTTTACGCCACTATATTTTAAGTTGACTTAATTTACAAAACAAATGCAAAAATTCACAATTTGAAGCTTCACTACAATAGAAAAATCACCGAAAATACTAAATAACTAACATTTACCATACGTCTACGTTATGTTGCCATCTGGTTTTATTTGTCCATTTATTTTTTAGGAGACATTAGATAGCTCATAAGTTTAGCAGATATTTTTAAAATTAACTTGGCAGAAGAAATAAGATGTATAGTTATGTACTAAATTGTAAAACACTAGGTAAAACTGTCACTGAAAAAGACTTTGGTGTATGGGTGGACGGCAAACTCAACTTTAGTGACTAATGCTAGGCAGCTGCTACCAAGGCTTATAAAATAATGATACAAATTAAAAGAGGTACAGTTGTGCTCAAAAGGTTACATACCCCAGCAGAATTTTTGCTTTTTGTCTTTTTTTTTACAAGAATATGAATGAAAACACCAAACCTTTTTCTCCACTCATGGTTAGTGGTTGGGTGAAGCCATTTATTGGCAAACTACTGTGTCTTCTTGGCAAAATTCCTGGGCTGTCTAGCATGAACTGCGCGCTTGAGATCTGCCCAGAGTGGCTCAATGATATTGAGGTCAGGAGTCTGAGATGGCCACTTCAGAACCTTCACTTTGTTCTGCTGTAGCCAATGACAGGTCGACTTGGCCTTGTGTTTTGGATCGTTGTCATGTTGGAACGTCCAAGTACGTCCCATGCACAGCTTCTGGACTGATGATTGCCAATTTGCCTCCAGTATTTGCTGATAACATGCTGCATTCATCTTTCCTTCAACTCTGACCAAGTTTTCTATGCCTTTGTAGCTCACACATCCCCAAAACATCAGCGATCCACCTCCGTGCTTTACAGTAGGAATGGTGTGCCTTTCATCATAGGCCTTGTTGACCTCTCTCCAAATATAACGTTTATGGCTGTGGCCAAAATGTTCAATTTTGATCTTACCACTCTAAATTACCTTGTTCCAGAAGTTTTGATGCTCATCTCTGTGCTGTTTTGCGTATTGTAGGTGAATACTTTGTGGCATTTACGCAGTAATGGTTTTCTTCGAGCAACTCGACCATTTTTCTTCAAGTGCCTCCTTATTGTGCATCTTGAAACAGCCACACAGCTAGTTTTTAGAGAGTCCAGTATTTCAGCTGATGTTAACTGTGTGTTTTTCTTTGCATCCCAAACAATTTTCCTGGCAGTTGTGAACAAAATTTTTGTTGGTCTACCTGACCGTAGTTTTGTTTTTACAGATCCCCTGATTTTCCATTTGTTAATCACAATTTGAACGTTGCTGACTATCATTATCAATTCCCTGAATATTTTTTGTATCCCTTTCCTGTTTTATACAGTTCAACTACCTTTTCCCGTAGATCCATTGACAATTATTTTGCTTTCCCCATGACTCACAATCCAGAAACGTCAGTGGCTGGATGAAAGATGCAAGATTCTGTCTGGATCCCAGAAACTCCCTCAGCTTTTATGTACACACACACTGATTACAAGCAAACAGGTCACATGAGAGGATGTTACATTTAGTAGCCATTCAAACCCATTTGTGTCAACTTCTGTGCACGTTATCAGGCCAAATCCCCAGGGTATGTGATCTTTTGATCAGGGTCATTTGGATGTTTTGGGTTGTCATTATGATTTAAAAAGAGAAAACACAGTAGTTTGACAATAAATGGCTTCACCCAGCCACTAACCATGAGTGGAGAAAAAGTTTTGGTGTTATCATTCATAAAGCAAAAATTCTTCCGGGGTATGTAAACTTTTGAGCACAACTGTATACATGCTCACGACAAGAATACAGTTATATTTCTATACAAGTCACTAGTGGGGCCACACTTAGAATATTGTGTGTTTATGTTATGGTAGCTGAGGAGGCAGGATCAAACTACCGCATAGGCAGCCTAACACCAGAGAGGTTGGAAACGAATAGGTTGCAGACCCCTAAACTAACCGCAGAACTAGAAGCAGCTGTGGAGCGTACCTACGGTGGTTCTAGACGCCTCGGCACACCCGGAGAGATAGCTATCCCTGAAGATGGAAAGAAGAAAAAGCTAACTGCCCCGGAGTAGACCCCAAAAGAGTAGGAAGCCCCCAAACATATAATGGCGGTTAGACAAGATGAAAATACGAACACAGACAGAAAATAGATTGAGGAAACGCTGGGGCCCAAAACTGTCTAGATAGGACAGCACAGGAGAGAATACTTTCTGCAACCCAGAAAAACCGTAGGAAAAACTCCAACACTTTTGAATCCAAAAATACTGAGACCACACGGTCTCGACCACCTATATCAGATCTCTGGTGTGGACACGTAGCTACCCAGCAGTAAAATATCACAAGAACTGAGCAAATGAACAAATACAAAAAACGAACGGAAACCAGCCAAAGCCCCCCATAGGGAACCCGGCTGTAGACAAAAAGCAAGGAATTCAAACCACAGAAAAAAAAACTGAAAGAGACCTGTCTGAACGCAAGCAGGAGACAGCAGGAAAGCAAGCTGAACTCCAAACCAAACCAGGAAGCACAATTGATCACCGGCGAGGATCAAGGCAGATCAGCTCACTTATATCAGGCCAGTCAGTACCACCTGACACCCACTCGTTATCTGCAGGTGTAGGACTCTTGGTATTCAAGATAGGTTCAATACCCTCAGCAACCACCAAGGGAGCTTCAGCTCCGAAAGTCATCTCCAAAATGTTCACAACAATTTTTGGTCTCTGGTTTATAAGAAGAACATGGCTGAACTTGAGCGGGTGCAGGGAAGATTAACGAAGGGTATTAAGGGAATGGGTAAAATGCAACACCAAGACAGGTCATCAACCTTGAGGTTATTAATTTTGGAAAAACGAAGGCTTAAGGGTGATCTTATTACAATGTACAAATATATGAGGGGACAGTACAGAGATCTTTCTAATGATCTTTTTACACCTACTCCTGCGATGGGGACAAGGGGGCATCCTCTATGTCTAGAGGTAAGAAGGTTTAATCATAATCACAGATAATTTACTGTAAGAGCAGTGAGACTATGGAACTCTCTGCTATATGATGCTGTAATAGATTAATTCACTAATAAAGTTCAAGAGGGGCCTGGATGCCTTTCTTGAGAAATATAATATTACAGGTTATGGGTAATATATTTTGTGATGAGTTGTTGACCCAGAGAAGTAGTCTGATTGCCGTATAGCGTCCGGAAGGAATTTTCTCCTAATCTGGAGCTATTAGCATCTTCCCCATGGAGTTTTTGCCTTCCTCTGGATCAGCATGTTTGGCTATAGGATCAACTTGATGGACCTAAGTCTACCTTCGACCTTAAAAACTATGAAACTATAAATACAACATATGTAAGGAATATAAACAGGAATTTATGGAGTATAAACAGGGAGTGGGCCCTAAAAATGAAGCAAACATGAGATTAGAAATAAGCAAGCAGTTTACTACTATTACTACACCCTCAGACGTTAGAGCCACAGGCTGCATCAGAATCCACACTAATTCAGTTTCACGACACCTTGCAAACATGAATCTATCGTAGACACATGAAGATAGACAGAAAGAAAAACAGACGAAGAAAGAATGAAAGACAAATACTCCACATTTATCCCCAAGCACAAATCAAGGGTAAGGCCGGGATCACACATGTGAGGAATAAGGCCGAGTCCCGCATGGTAATACCCGGCACTGCTGATGGCCTTGGGAGAGGAGCGTGCGGCTCCATGTATTGCTATGCGGCCGCACGCTCCGCTCCTGAGTGCCGGCGGTACAGCGGGGTATTAACATGCGAGACTCGGCCGTATTCCTCGTATGTGTGATCCCGGCCTAAGGCAGACACCAGCAATGAAAATTGATACTTATTGATAGACATAGGTGCAGACAGTGGTATTTACTGAAAATTGGGGACCACATCGCAAAGATAAAATTTAACGCCAATCTGCACCAGATTCTCCACCCATGAAAAATGTTTATCAGAACCAACATTAGGACAATTTTGGGGTTGACAGAAGGTCAACCCAGGAGGTCCCTTCCAATTCTACTATTCTATGAAACTTATCCCCAGTCAAGACTTTTTGCCTGTTGTGACAAGATTCTTCTATAGAAAAGAAAGAGCATGATAAATGAAAAATTAAATTCCCCGTTATGGAGGACATGGAGTCTGGATCTGTTCTTTGATGCCTGTGCGAGACTGCAATTGATATGGTGGCCAGTGGCCTGATGGCTCTGGTATGGGAACACTAGGTGCCACTGTTATGGAGGAGGCTAATAACTAGACTCTGTGCGGAAAAATGGTTTTACAAAGCCTCCATTCTAGTAGTAGTGCTCTGCCTTATATGCTTGTATCCCACCATGCCTCCCATGATGATGATTATGGTGGAGCTTGGTATGTTTCAGTAACTGGCTGCATTGCATTTCAACTCAATTGTTTACGCTGTAAAAAAACAAATTTGATTTCTTCTTTAGGCTCTATTGCAGTTTTTGGCTATAAATTTGACTAGAAATGCTTTATACTATCACCACTGTGATTAGCAGCAGTCCTTTATTCTACAAAGAAAATACTTTCCTCCTCTATACTTAAAAAAGAGAACTCATCCCAATGTTTCAGCGGGGTCGGAAAGGAACTGTACTTCACCAATGAGGTAACACTGGCCACAATCATCCAGGAGGTTCAGCTCTGCGTTATTCTGGCCAGGCAGCTGAGAAATGTTACACTTGGTGTACGGTGATTGACTATATAACTACACATGCTATATATCTGATTCTCTTTATAACAACTATGTGTAGTCCAAAAATCTATTTTTTAAGTTTTATATAGAAAAAAAGAGAAAAAGAGATTTATTACTATGTCTAGGAATTTGTAGAGAGGCTTTGAGAGAAATTGTTTTTGTAATTCAAGACTTTGGATGGTTCTCAGACCTAAATATTAACTGGGCTAAATCCAATATTATTGTATTGAATGACAAAAAAACAACAGACACATTTGTAGATGCATTATCTTCAAAACTGCGATATCTTGTAAGATGTCTAAGTATCTGTAAACTTGACGATATGATAATTTGTTGGGCGATATAAAACTGACCATGCTACAAGGATTTACTAAGTGTACAAGAAAGGATAAAGCGTGGTCACGTTTCTCGTTATCAATGTCCTTTAGAGTAAGTCTGGTGAAACTTATTGGACATCTGCTACTATACTAGAGACGAGCGAATCAATTCACGGGAACCTGGTCCAGATGCCACAGCTGTGGTCCATGGGCACAGGACAGCAGCCCTTCAACTGCCTCCTACCTGCTAGATTCCCAGCACCTCTCCTGATTTGTAGGCCCAGCTTGACATCATCATTGTAGTGTGCTACATGCATGACGTTACATCGGGCCTACAAATCAGAAGACGTGCCGAAAATCAGACAGGTAAAGAAAATCGCAAGGCTACCGTCTAGAGTCCGCGGGACACTGATGGTAATGTAAAAATTTGCTAATTTCTTAAATACTAAACATACACCAGAATGACCCTTTTTGTGGTAAATAATGGCAATGATTCATAATAATAATGGCCTCTTTTAATGAAGAGTACACAGGAATAAGATGCAAAATGGAACCTATCACGTGAAAAAAACCCGATTAACCTGCAGATGTAGGGTAATCTGCAGGTTAATAGCGTTCTGAACATGCCCGGTGCTGGCACTTAGACCCCGCTGCTGGGAGGAAATTAACTTTATTCCTCCCGATAGTATTCAGGTTTCAGTCACGAGTGCAGCGCCGGCATGGGTTCAGTCACCACTCTGAGCTTAGAGAGCGCCGGCTCTAACTGCACCCCGGCACTGACTGTCAGCAGCTCAGCATTAGGGTCTATCAGTCAGTGCCGGGGAAGCCTCTCTTTATGTACAGAGCGGTGACTGAATCTGAGCCAGCGCAAACCCCATGACTGAAACCAGAGCGCTACCAGAAGGAATAAAGTTCATTTTCTCAGGCCAGCGGGGTTTTAACTGCCGGCACCTGGCAGGTTCAAAACGCTAATAATCTGCAGATTAACCCCATATCTGCAAGTTAGTAGCATTTTTCACGTGACAGGTTCCATGTGATTTCAGCTACTGTGCGCCACAGAAAGAAATATACTCCAGTCCTATTGAGGTGAAAATTATGATGAATTTGTTTGACACTCGGTCAATTACCGTCTAACAGTGGCTACAGATAAACTGAGAGGAGCACAGGCCCCAGAAGGGGACCTGGCTGACCTCCACAAAAGTGCAGAGAACTATGCAAAAAGCAAGCACAAAAATAAAAGCAGAAAATATCTTATCTGAAAGCAGAAGATGCAGGCAAGACTCACCAAACTTCCAAATGAACCAGGAACCACAACTGAGACAAGAACAATTGATCACCGGCAACCATCATGGGAGGGAACCTCCCTTATATCAGACCAGTCAGCGATCCCAGATTGCCATTCCTCGTTGAAAGGTTCAGTACTGTCTGTAACCACCAGAGGGAGCCTCTGCTCAGCAACCATCTCTAGCACATTCATAACAGGAACAATCCTGTCATAGGCCTGCAGTGAGTCTACACTTGAAAATACTCGTAGAAACAGTGGTGTCTTCTTCAGGGTAGTTTCTGAGACTATATACCATTCAATTGTCACTTTTGTTTCAGCAAAATTTGTATAAATCAAAATGACAAGCAAAACAACATTTTGTAACAAATCTTATTGGTGAAATCTGGTTATTTCTCCACTTATGAGCCACTTTGTCTCCACCCACATGCCTTCTGAACTCACCACCTACTCTAAAAACAGGTCAAATTCGTATAATTTGTCCTTGGCGCATAAATCTTCCATAAATTCTTGGCTTCAAGAAGTGAATTTCAAACTTCTTTCACAGTGGTACAAGGTTCCAGTCAAGTTAAACAAAATGTTCCCCTCTATTGACCCTAAGTGTTGGAGATGTGGATCATGTGAGGCTAATTTTGATCAAATCTTTTGGTCCTGTTCGGTTTTACAACCATTCTGAACTAAAGTGAAAAGCATTATCAGGTCGATTACAGGCATTTTATCTGAAACGGGTCCTATTCCTTCTTCAGCTCTGTGAGACTTCCATTTCCTCCTACAAACGGTCTCTACTAAGATTTTTGGTGATGTCTGCCAGAGCTTGTATTCTGCTGTTATGGAAGAAAGCTAATCCACAACTGACATAGGAACAGAAACAGATCTTTGCTTCAGCTGTTCTAGCAAATAATTTATTTCACCATGGTCCTGGATTCATAGCTACACTGCTCAGTACGTCTGTATATTGTCCTCCTTACTGCTGATGCTTCTACACACAGAACAAAGAACAGCAGAATCCCACAAATCTGAGTGAACTGTGAATGGGAAACATCACAGAAGCTGGTCTCCTCCCACTAGCTCAGAGAGAACTGAAAATTAAAGATCTTGCAGAGTGGAATACTAGAAAAAAACTGCAGGATACAAGTGTCAAAATGGCCAGAAACGTTGTTATTCCTGATATAGACATGAAACAACTTATTCCTGAAATGTTATCTAAAATGGCAGGTGTATGTCAAAATTTGATTCCTGAGCTCAGACCTCGGGGTTTACAACTATCAACAAGGGATTGTTTCCCACATGAAGCCCATCCCTCATTGCTAGATATGTATAAGAGATTTTAATCTGTGGGGGGGAGCAATAAATGATCACATTATGACATAATGTATAGCAATACATTTCAAACTTTGCTCACATCTTATCTTCCCCTAAATAAACTTACAGTCTACATAGTCCTGGAGGACTCTATAGAGATGCGTAATTGCTTAAAGACTGTATAATTAGTGAATACCTGTGGACTTTTGTTTCATCTTCTTGCAATCATACACACATCACATGGACACTTACCTTGCACCCCTCGCATGCACTGACTCCATAATGATATCCTGATGACTTGTCCTGACACACAAAACAGGGTTTGTAAACTCGAGGTGGTGGGGGTGGGGATGGGGGACTCGGTACCAGCTCCTCGGAACTAGTACTCTGTGTTTCGATGGCTGGAAAACAAAAGAAAAAATACAAACTCTTTAAGTGTGTTTATTTAAAATGTGTAGACAAATTGCTAAAGGACTGAGAGGCGACGAAACATACTGACTGTGCCACAGGCTGATCGGATACCTTCTATAATCTCTGTATTCAGTAGTTAAAGGCAGTGGGTGTTCTCTAATTTAAGGGATGTGGAGCTGCTTTATAGTCTTTACTGTTGATTTTAAACTTGACAGCTCTGCAATTTACAATTGTAGCAATCAGGAAGGGCACAGGGAAAAGGAAGCAGCTCACCATGACGCTCATCCAGTCTGGACGCAAAGGAAGCAATGCTCCTTCTATACACACAACTTATTTACTTTGGTGTGAACTGATGGCTTCCAGAACAATATGAAACCAATGAGTGTATTACATGAATGCCATGAATATGGGCTAATGGATTTCTATCACAATCATTCTTGGGTGGAACACACTAACTTCCTGGTACTTGTACCGATCAGACATCAGAATGATCAGGTTAGGTCTGCAACCAGTATCCAAAGAGAAAAGCAGTGAATAAAGTCAAAGGATGCCAGCATCAATAAGATAGTTACAATATGGAAAACCAAATCTGGAAATAAGAACAGATAGTAAGGCCGTTTCAGATTTTCGACATTGACAGTGCAAGTATGGACCAGCAACGGGTCGTTTGACCTGTACTCAACAGCCTCATAAGTGCTCACAATGCTTTTGAGTTTGGGTCAAGAGAACTGCTGCTGATCCGAACATCATACTGTGAAGGTTGGGAGTGTGATACTCGCCTAAAGGTAATGGAAGATGAGGAGATAGAGACTATTAAAAGGAATGTTCTCCTTTAAAGGGAACCTGTCATGTAAAAAAATGCTGCCAACATGCAGATATGGGGTTAATCTGCAGGTTAATAGCATTCTGATACCATGCAACCGCTGCACTGAGAGCCCCACCCCTGGGAGGAAATCAACTTTATTCCTCCGGGTAGGCCACTTTCAATCATAGGGGTGGCACCGGCACTGTTTCAGTTACCGCTCTGTGCATAACCCTAATGATGAGCCGGCAGGACTATGGTGTGTACTCTTAATTTATGGTGAAAAAGTAAAATGTAGGGAGTCCCCTGAAGAAGAGGACGAAACGAGCGTCGGAGTGAGGGACTTGGCACAAGGCTCCACACATGTGAGTGGTTAATTATGTTTCATTGTGGTGGTCATTCAGTTTCTATACATGGCTCTGTTACTAGTACTTAATATTTACACCGTATGCTCACTGCTCTCCCGCTCATCTGACAGCGGGCGCCGGGCAGTGACGTCATCGCGCCCGCTGTCAGACACTGAGAGGGGGATTATGGGAAAGAAGGAGCACTCGCTCCTTCTCTCACAATGCGGTCAGCTGTATCGGCTAGATGTCGATACAGCTGAGCTGACCCTCCGATGACGGGCAGGGGCCCACTGCTGGCACAGGGCCCCCCACCGCCTGCTCAGGGGCCCCATAGCGGCCGGGCGGCAGAGCAGGGAGAGCGATTCTCCATGCTCTGCTGCAGAATGTAACTGTATCGGCGCGCTGTGCACGCCGAAACAGTTACAGTAGCGTAGCTCCGTGTGGGCCCCCTCAGAGCGCGGGGCCGGAGGCCACCGCCCCCTCTGCCCCCCGGTAGCTACGCTACTGGCGATATCCCAACAAGTCACTGAACCCTAAAATTGAAATCGTACCTTTGTAAATCCGGCACCCTATTCAGTGCTATTATGCAAAGTCAGCATGGAAAGTAAGTGCCACACAACTAGTCGCCGTAGCAGAAGGAATGAAAACAGGTACAAATGGTAAAATGACCTGTCAGCTCGCCAGACATATCCATTTAATGAAGGAGCTCCATTTCCTATCTGAAGCACGTGTTCCTACGACTCCGCAATACACTATTCTTCTATTATTCCTCCTGGAAATGTATGAATTAAAATTAGGAGTTACTATTCTCAATGGTAATGGATGTGTCCCTACATAATCTGGACTAAAAAGACAAAGAGAGGGTTATATACAGGTGCCATTTCCAGGAGGAATAACTGAAGAACCAAAATATGCTCTTCCGGGAAAACGGACACGTTAGGTAATACTATACTGAAGCTGCTCATGTATAATAACCAAACAGACATTGGTGACTCTCGTCTTGAATCTTGGTGGTTATATCTTTTATACGAGTAACACATATAATAATTGACATATAGCCTCTTCTGATTAGAATGCCGCCACAACACAACTATGCTGCAGTGTAACACACACATAATGTCGCAGCGGCGTACTAATCAGAAGAGGCGCCGGAGAGGTTGCAGGTAGTAACAGGTTCCTGGTGCTCTTCTCTGGCGGCCAAGATCTCATATGACAACATAGTTATAAGAAAGGAGTTTTCAGCCAGGATGGTAAAGAATGTGTCACAATCCGACCTGACATAACTTTAACACTCGGAATAACTTTTCCCTCGGTAACAGATAAGGATGTCAGAGAGGAATTTTGTGACCACATAAAAGTACAAGGCTTCGGGCCAAGTATTCACTGTACAGTCTCTACAGTCCCTGACTGAAGTTATGTCGCTTATCCATGTTATGTAAATAAAAGCTTATAACCTGACGTTAAATTCATCCATTGGTTGTATAAATTATTCTTTTGAAAGCTGAAACCCTCCGAAATGTGTTTTAGGTTAAGAAAATAAATTGGCATCAATGCAAAAATATTGATAATTTAATGGACACAGAATGGTCAGATTTTGGTAAGACAAAAGTTTTGTCGCCCACAGAAAGTAATGTGATATTCAAACAAATAATTAACTTAAAGTACAAATATACTGTATGTTGCATAATATTGGTGAATGAAGTTGTGGAGCTATTAGAGTTATATTTAATATTTTGTGTGACTTCCATGAGCTTGAAGGACTGCATCCATGCGGTTCAACAATGATTCATACAATTTATTAATGAAATCATCAGGAATAGCAAAGAATGCAGTCTTACATGCCTCCCAGAGTTCATCTAGATTCTTTGGTTTTGTCCTTCAGGCTTCCTCTTTCATCCTACCCCAAACATTCTGTAACGAATGGAAGCGGAGGCAGAGGTGGTGAAGTTCACATTCGTTTTTATTTTTTAATGTGGAACCTCGAGACCGCGGTCCGGGGGGCTCCGAAGGGGGCGTAACTAGTGAGCCCCGGGTACCCGTAGTAAGGCCCCTCGAACAGGACCAGAATGGAATACCCGGAGGACACAGGTGCTACCTCCAGTTAGACCCCGAACACGTGGCAGCTGTCCCAGAGGGACCAAAAGGGTAACAGGTATTTACAGAGTCCGTGGAGGATTCTTGACGGAGAAGAGTAAGGTCCTGGTCCAGAACGGATGGTAGTAGGCTGGCTTCAGTGACCTTGTCACGGTCCACGGGTACGGATGGCTGATGGCGGAACGGGATGACACTTGCGCCAGTAATAGCCGAGATTGTCCAGGTTAGCCAGATACGGGTTAGCAAAGATCTGAGGAGACAAACAGTATCAGCGAAGCACAGAGACTGCAGACGCAGCGCAGACAGATCAGGAACAGAACCAGATGTAGCAATGATAGAACACGTTGCTCCGGCACTCCCCTAATGGTGGAGTGACCAGATATAGTACTGAGTGCGCAGCCATTGGTTAATTAGCTATTTCAAAAAATGCACGCTGCCCCTTTAAGAGAGACGGTGGGCGCGGCCTCGCGTCCTAAGCAGTCTATCTGGAGGCCTGCCAGCAGCGTGCCAGGAAGTGGAGAAGGACACAGGACGCCGAGAAGCAGATCGGACAGGAGACCCCAGCCCGTGCGCAGACTGCTGCAGAGGGACAGCCAGAGGAACAGGTGAGTGGGCAGAACGGAGTGCAGAGCCAGCGCTGGGACCGAGTGTAACACATGCTCAATGATGTTCATGTCTGGTGACTGGGCTGGCCAGTCATTGAGCACCTTGATCTTTTTTGCCTGGAGGAACTTTGTTGTAGAGATGGATGTATGAGATGGAGCACCATCCTGCTGCAGAATTTGACACCTTTTATGATTTGGAATGTAAGAGGTAGCTAATACTTCTTGATATTTTAGGCTATTGATATTGCCTTCCACCTTGCAAATGTTTCGCACACCCTATACTGAATGTAACCCCAGACCATGATCTTTCCACCACCAAATTTAACTGTTTTCTGGGTGTATTTTGGATCCATACGGGCTCCAGTAGGTCTCCTGCAGTATTTGCGGTGGCTGTGGTGTAATTCTACTGAAGATTCATCAGAGAAATCCACCTTCTGCCACTTTTCCAGCGTCCATCTGTTTAGCAGGCTGTGGGACTTTGCAAATGCCACACGGTTTTTTATTTGCCTTTTATTTAGTGCTGGCTTCTGGGCACTGATTTGACCATGGAGGCCATTTTGAGACAGAATCCTACAAACTGTTCTAGTTGACACAGGGACTTGAGGTGACCAGGCCTGTTGGAGCTCTGCTGCAGTAGAAGAGGGGCTTGCTTTGGATTTTCTAACCAACAAATGTTCCTCCTGAGCAGTTGTCTTGCAGAGTCTGCCAGACCTGGGCTTGTCAAACACATCTCCAGTCTCTTCAAATCTTTTTTTAATTCTTTGTACTTGACACTGAGACACATTAAAGGTGCCAGCCACCTCTGCAGTGGATCTGGTCTTCAGCCTCTTGATAATCCAGGCTTTGGTCACAGGGTGGATTTTTGGCATTTTGTCAGAGCTCAAGTTGCAGCTCAAGTGAAGGTCTGGGGTGCTGGGTTTCTTTTTAAACACACCCACTAATTAACAGATCATTTACTGAGCACAGGTGAGGATGTAAACTAGGATTGGGTGCATTATACCTTTATACCAGGCGACAAAACTTTTGTCTTGCCAAGATCTGACCATTCTGTGTCCATTAAATGATCAATATTTCTGCATTGATGCCAATTTATTTTCTTAACCTAAACCACATTTTGGAGGGTTTCAGCTTTCAAAAGAATAATTTATACAACCAATGGATGAATTTAACGTCAGTTTATAAGCTTTTATTTACATAACAAGGATAAGCGACATAACTTCTGTCAGGGAGTGTATGCAAACAATGTACACCTTTACATTTTTACATCACAATTTTAGCACAATGTCTTCCATAAATTCACAGGCCTTTTTTAGCCTGACCTGCCAACTAGTTTACATAATGAATATATGTAAATACTGGAAAAAAAAACCTTCTGCAGGTAGGTGCCGGCCGTGTCACCTGCGCACAGCATTCCTGCTGACAGGTTCCCTTTAAGAATGTTAAGCTTTTTTCATGCTATTTTTTAGGAGCATTTTGATGGTGATGTCTACTTTGGAACATTTTGCACAGTAGACGCATTTTTGGAATCCTATAGTGAAGCTTATTGGTAAAATGCTAGAAAGATACCATAGTCAGAGGTTGCTGCTTAGAAAAAAAACATCACTGACCTAAAAAACGCTATAAAACCACCACAAGCTAAAAACACTTTGTGTGGGATGTGCTTTATATTTCACTACAGAATGTAATGTAATATTGAGTCAAAGGACATTTGGCAAAAAATAAAAAAGCCCACGAAAAAACAAACAAAAAAAATTATAATAAAAAAGCCACAAAAAATGGCATTTATCTGTAAAATGGTGTATTTATGAACCTGTGGTACATTGAAAGGTCTGATACATTATGCGGCAAGTGAAATTACCATATTTATCATATTTCTTTAGTATTTTTATGAGCACTATAAAAGGCTAAGATTCCGTGATGAGTTTTTGCCACTGCATATTTTCATTACACAAAAAATGCAGCTTATTTCATTTTCAGCCACGGGAATGGGTTTCCTCTAACTCACATATATGTTGTGCTTTTTTTTCTTGCGGAGCGTAAACTGACCTGCGGTGCGTTTTTGAAATCCGTAGCACGTCAATTTCTCTTGCGGTGAAAATGTGTTTTATTTGCAGATTTTCCTGAACAAGATGGGGAAAATCACAGATAAAAAAAACGCACATAATCCGCACATGACATTATCAATAAAGTTGAATCAAAGCAAAGTAACAGAAAGTTTCTAAAGCAAAGCAGTTTCATTTAAACATGACACGCCAAAAGGAGACAAAAATCTTTACAGGAAACGTGATAAAAACACATGTAAAAAAAGGAGCTAAAAAACGCAATGAAAAAAATACAAGTAACTGAATTTAGCTATTTGGTGCAAAATTTCCACAGAAAATCTGTAACATCAGAAGTTCACAAAATATTCATCGTGGGAACAAGGAGGTTAAAACAATACCCACTCAAACTATTCCACAGGCTTCTAAGGCTGTTTACATGTTGAGTTGTGATCCCTTTACAACAGATCCAGAATTTAAAAACACTGTATCTATTACAGAAGGAATATAAACGGATACACACATTGGTTTTCATTCGGTATCCGTTTCTGTTCTGTTTGTAAAGGATCCATTTTTTACTAGAGGCATCTCTGAATACTTCTAGTGTTCAGACAGCTTAAAACAGATCCATAAGCAGATTACATAACAGATAACCACCTGTTATGATCCATTTTCCATAGACTTCAATGTTAACAAGCAGATCCAGTTACTATCCTTTTTATATCTGGCTACAAAAACTATTTCAGCTGGATTGTAGTAAAATGGATATTTCCATCCACATTCAAATGAATGTAATCAGCTTCTATGAATAGGTGAGTTCCAGACTGAACCAGAGTAAGGGTCCCGTCACACTCTTCAATGTCCCAGCGATCCCACCAACGATCCAACGTGGATGGGATCGCTGGGACATCGTTAGCTGATCGCTGGTGAGCTGTCACATGGGCAGACTCACTAGCGATCAGGACCAGCGAGCACTCTGGTATCCAATGTACATAATAAGCACCAATAAGCACCGCGCGGCACCTAGTTACCCGATATGTACCCTAGATACCGGCTCTCAGCGCTCTACAGAAGTTGGGAGCCGGTATCCAGGGTAAATATCGGGTAACTAGGCGCCGCGCAGCGCTTAGTTACCCGATATGTACATTGGATACCAGCTCCCAGCTCGCTGATCGTTGGTCTCCCGCTGTCACACGCAGCGATGCGCGCTGGCCAGCGGGAGACCAACAATGAAAAAATGGTCCAGGACATTCAACGACGATCAGCGATACCCAGTAGGGGGGCTGATCATCGCTGCGTGTCACACTAAGCGAAATCGCAGGCTAGGTCACTGTTGTGTCACAAAATCGGTGACGCTTCAGCGATCTCGCTTAGTTTGACGGGGGCTTAAGTCTGTGGATGTCATCTATTTGAACTTTTCAAAGGCATTGGATACACCGCCACAGAAAAGGTTTGAACATTAAAAAGAGAGCAATGGCACTAAGGGAAACTATGTGTAATTGGGAAAACAACTGTCTCAGTGATCGGAAACGGAGGGGGTTATTAATTGAACACACTCTGGTAATGTCACAGTAAACAGTGATGCACCACAGGGATCAGTATTGGGCCTTCTTCTTTTTTAAATATTTATTAATGGCCTTGAAGAAGGCCCAAAGAGTAAAATTTAAATATTCGTAGACGATACTAAACTCAGTAAGGTAATCAACAAAGAGAAGAATAATTTAACATTACAGAGAATTTATGTAAACTGGAGGCTAGGGCTGAGAAATGGCAATTGAACTTAAATGTAGATAAACGTATGGTTGTGCACTTACGCCGAAAAAAATAAAATGTATTACAGATATGTAATAAATGGTAAAAAAAAACATAGGTGAAACTATAACCAAAGAAAACCTTGGGTATATGGTTTGACAGCAAACTCAACTTTGGTAACTAGTGCCAGGCAGCTACTGCCAAGGCAAATAAAATCATGTGATGCATTAAAAGAGGCATAGATACTTATGACAAGAACATAGCTTGTTTCTCAAGTCACTAGTGCAGCCACTCTTATGCACTGGAGCCCAAAATTGTGCACAATATTCTAAAAAGGGAAGAGCTGAACTAGAGGGGTGCAGAGTAGAACAACCAAGATTATTAAGGGAATGAGTGAACCAAGACGGATGATCAAACTCAAGGTTTTTCAATTTGAAAAAAATGATGGCTTAAAGGTGACCTTACTACAAAGTCTAAATATACGAGGGGACAGTCAAGAGATCTTCCTAATGATCTTTATACAGCGAGGCCTGCGACGGGGACAAGGGGGCATCCTCTATGTCTGGAGGAAAGAAGGATTAGTCATAATAACAGATGCAGATTCTTTACTGTAAGAGCAGTGAGACTACGGCACTCTCTGCCACATGATGCAGTAATAGCTGATATTAGGCTATGAGTACTACATTCTGAGATAGCATAGGCTGATGAACCAGGGAACTAGCCTGGCTGCCACATATGGAGTCGGAAAGGAATTTTTCCCCTAATATGGGGAAATTAGCATCTGCCTCATAGGCTTTTTGCCTTCCTCTGCTTTAACATGATAGGTTATAGGTTGATCTCAATGGATTTCTGTCTACCTTCAACTTTAAAAAGCTATTACGGTAAATTGATTCTGTACTGAAAAATTTTATTTTAATTTTTGTCATCCCAAAATGGATTCAAAATCAGAAATAACTTCTGGACTTGTGAACATAACTTAAATCTGTCTGTACGATCTGAGCAATCCATGGATTATGGAACACATGCCACAAAGCTCCATCCATGTCATTCTATCATCCAAGTTATGGCAAGTTATACACACTGTATTCAGCAGTGCTTCAATGGCTTCCATCTGTCTAGGGGATTCAGATGTGCCCCCTAAAGGAGCCATTCGTTATAATGAGACAAACAGAGTTCACATGGACCCCATTTGTGCTCGAGCATAGTCAACTAAACATACTTGGCTTATTCACATGTGGCAGTAGCAGTCATTTGTTTCGGGTTGTTTCAGTGGCAAGACCATGGATTTATGAAAGTCCCACTCAGATGAATGGCCAATCAGAGACATTCCTGCGAAAGTCTACCACATTTAGGCCTCTTTCACACTTCAGTCGTGTGACGTCCGCCCAAGTGTGAAAATGGCGGATCCGTCAGAAAAGTGTAAAACGGATGTAAAACGGATCAGTTTTCTGATGGATCCGCCAAGAAGTTTTCACCGGAAATGATGAAATTTTCGTTCCGGAAATGTAAGAGTTCGCAAGTCCGGACCGAGGAGAGAGAGAGAGCCCGAACAGTTTTGTCAGCATTTTCAATGGTTTTCTATGGAGGCGACGGATCCGTGGGCGGATTCCGTCAAAGACGGATTACAGCGGGTCCGCCGCCCGTAGGCGGCCATTATACAAAATGGCGGATGCGGCGGATCCGTCATAGTCCGCCATTTTGGCGGACCAAAATAACGTTGCATTGGACGTTTTTGTGAAACGATGGACGCCAATTTTTTGGCGGATCCGTCAAAAAACGGACCTAACGGACGACCATAAGTCAAAATCCGTCACTAATGCAAGTCAATGGGAAAAAAACGGATTCGCCCAAAAAAATTGGCGTATCCGTTTTTTTTCACATTTTGACGGATTTTGACTGACGTTGCACGACTGAAGTGTGAAAGAGGCCTTAGATATCGCCATAAAACAAAGCTCATTTACAACCACTTTATGATATTAGTGAACTGAAAGATCAACAATACCCTAAAATATTATTATTATAAAAAGTCCCTCCAACAGAATGACTGCACCTGCAAGAAAACGGAGGGAGACTGGAAGTTTCTTATAGATCTCTTAATTAATCTCTATTAATTCAGAAAACTATATAAAACTTCTATTTTCTTTAAAAAAATATGCTAATAAGGCAATTTCTTAACACAATAATTAAGAACTTTAAGGCTGCATGAGCACAATGAGCAACTGAGGTTTTTTTTATATTCTGTACTTATTGGGTAACTTAGGTTACTTACGTTTCTTACATGCATTTTTATCTAATTTTTGATGATGAGATTTTTGTCTCCGTTTTGGTATGTCATGTTTTTAAGAAAGCGGCTTTATTTTTTATATTTCCTGGTGTTTGGCTTTGATAAAACTTTATTGCTAAAGTCATGTGTAGATTACATGCATTTTTAGTGCATTTTTTTCAGGGGAAATTCACTAAAACCGCTTGCGTTTAATTACCTGCGGATTGTCCAAATCTAATGCAATCCTATGGGAGAATCGGCTTATAACACTCAGAGTACTTGCCAGAGAAATTCACATGTTGTGGATCTCAAACATGCACCCCATGCTAGTTTATGCAGCATAAAAAAAGCACAGTCGGTATGAGATTTCTATAAATCCCATCAATTTTGCTGGAACTGTAAGACGCTGTTTTTTTTGGACAATGAAAATACAGAGAGGTATTACTAATACGTAGTATTGTTCGCCAACCTAGAATCCTTCCTGGTTTATATGTTCCCCATCCTGGTATACATGTTTTACATTCTGGTATATATAATATCACCCAACCTCAAAATTTGCTTGGTCTTCCAGACCTTATCTTGACCTCCACTGTTCCTGCTAACTGCCATTTCTTAATTACATTTTAAACTTAAGGAAAGGGTAACTTGAAAACACTTTGTTACCTTCTCATAGCCTTCTCCTGCTTTTGTGTCGGCCTCCACCATTTTCAGAGTGCTAGGCAGCTGCTTAGTAGAACCCATGGCTGCATTTTTTTGGCACAAGGTTAGAGGAGGCTGAGTTTTTATAAAGCTGGGAAATTTGCATCACCTGACCTTTCCCAAGATGATAGTGAAAAAGCCATAACTCTAACAGACTATTTAAGGTCTGAAACTTTGGTCAAAGTTATCTGCGCACACATATTGACAAGGGTGCCCAAACTTTAACATCGGCACGATTTCCTTTTAGTAATTTTTAAAATTAAAAAAAAAAAAACTTTTTTTTGCTAAATACAAAGGAAATGTCTCATCTTAAAATTATATCTAAAAGGCTTAAAGTTAATCTTCAACTTGCTTAAGTATTCACAATAATAGTAATTTTAACCAGGGGTACCAAATCTTTTACATACCACTGTATGTTCCTCATCCTGGTATATATGTGTGATGCATCTGCACTAAATAGTCTAAGCTGTTGAAGTAAAATGAGAAAAATATAGGCATAAATTAAATTTATGGGATCAATTTATTTAAAATTGGCATGTGCATATGTATTCACCCTTTTTGCTATGAAGCCCCTAAAATTTTTTGATGCAATCAATTTCCTTCATTAGTCACATGCTTAGTGACAGGAAGTCCACCTGTGTGCAATCTAAGTGTCACATGGTCTGTCAGTATATGCACACCTTTTCTGAAAGGCCACAGAGGCTGCAACACCATTAAGAGAGAGTCATCACTAACCAAACTACGCCATGAACACCAAGGAGGTCTCCAAACAAGTCAGGGAAAAGGTGTTGAGAAGTACAAGTCAGGGTTGGGTTATTAAAAAAATCCCAATCTCTGTTGATCCCCCAAAAGCACCATCAAATTTATTATCATCAAATGGAAAGAACATGGTACCACCACAAGAGATGCAGCACAGAGACCAAAGGTAACCCTGAAGTAGCTACAGAGTTCCCAAGTAGAAACTGGAGTATCTGTCCATACAACCACATTAATCTGTACAACTCCATAGAGGTGGCATTTATGAAAGAGTGGGCAGAAAAAAGCCCTTACTTTCACACCAAAATTGTAATGCTCATTTTGAATTGGCCAAAATACATGTGGCAGAATCTCCAAATGTATGGAGGAAGGTGTTGTGGTCAGATAAGATCAAAAATTTTACTTTTTGGCCACCCACATAAATGCTATACTCTGGAGCCAAACCAACACAGCTCATCACCCCAAGAAAACTATCCCCACAATGAAACATGGTGGTGGCAGCATCATGCTGTGGGAATGTTTTGTTGGCAGCAGCTACAGGGAAAACGGTCTGAGTAGAAGTTAAGATGGATGATGCAACATACAGGGATATTCATGAGCAAAACCTGCTTCAGTCTGTCAGAGATTTGCTATATTCTGTTTTATAGAAGATTTATAGATTACTTATTTTTCATATGGACAGGGATCCTGGAAGAGGCAGAGTCCTTTGCTCATCAGCTTAATGATAATTTTTGGGGGCTAGAAATCTCCTTTTCTTTTTCTACAACAAGAATTCAGTTTCTGGTTTTGGCAATCTATAAAGATGAGTGAGCTGTTGTTCACACGTCGACATTTTTCAAAAATGTCCATGTGAACAGCCACCTGCAGTTCTCAAGTGTACATTATCCTGCATGGATTAAACATATCCCATATGGTCAATACACATGGATCAGAAAAAACTGTTCTGCTGACGAGGAATTTTTTAAGGAAGCTCAGATTTAAAAAAAAATCAGGTAATAGAAATAGGCAATTTGAGAAAAAGAATATGCTGGATAATAAAATTAAATGTAGTTTCATAACAACATACAATCAGTCTCATAGTAATATCAGGGTGCATTATCTAAGTATTGGACAATTCTGGTGACAGACCCTGTCCTTTCAGGAAATGTAATTAAAAAAAACTAACATTGGTTTTTGCAGAAATAGGAATCTTAAGATTCATGTTGCACTTAGCAATGTCAGAACATAAGTACCTCTGACTCACTCCACACAAGGACCCCTAACACAGACCGTCATTAGAGGTTCCTTTCAGAGTGGGGGAATAAATGTCTCACTTGTAATATGATAAATCATAGGTGTACAACATTCTCATCCACAGTTAAGGGGAAATTTTCCCAATTAATCCATTTTTAAACGGTAACATCAATAATGTGAGTTATTTGTTGCAGTGTGACTGTAATCTCCATTATGTCGGTCACACAACACAAGCAGCTCACAACAGAATGAACAATCATAGATGCAATATACGGAATGGTATTATTACTTGTAGTTTGCTCAAGCATTTCCTCACTGATCACAGGAAAGATCACAATTGTCTAAACTCACCCTTTGGGCTCATACTCACTGGCGCCGAAAACGGATGATATTCAGCGGAAAAAAAATCAGATTCAAATCTGACCAATGTTATTCAATAGGTGAGTTCTCATTTGCGATTTTTTTTCTCATCAGAAATTGGTGAGAAAAAAAATCGCAGCATGCTGCGATCTGATGCAATTTTGGCATGATAATCGCCAATGCAAGTCAATGGGTGCGAGAAATCATCGCACAGCACTCGCACCATGCAAGTGCTGTCCGATTTATACGCACCAGTCTCCTTTGAAAAGCCGGCAATTCATCCCCGGCTACTGTAAAATCACACTGACAGCTCACAAAACACTAGATACATACACATAGAATACATATATATATATATACACATACATGTCATTGTAACACATACATATATATATATTTATAGTTCATACACTTCTACATAGTATAATAGCCGCTAATTCAATTATCGGCTTTTGTGAAATCACAGAAGCCGACATGAAATGATACATTGTTTACACACAGTTAACCATGTCATTTCAAGTATTTTGATATATGGTTTTAACTTACAATTACATAAGTGTATGTGTGCAAAATTTCATACATGTAGGGGTTAATTAAAGGTGTAAATTCGTTGAAAAAAAATGTGTGGGCTCCCGCAGTATTTTCTCCACCAGACAGACAAAGCAAGCGAGTGGGGGCAGATAATAATAGCCTAGGGAGGGTACATTTTTTTTGTGCCCCCCTGGCTACTAACATCTGCCCCCAGACACCCCAGAAAGGGCAAATCTCTAATTAGATTCGCCCTTTCTGGCACTTTGCCCGTCTATTCCCATTGCCCTGTAGCGGTGGCGAATGGGTTAATAAGGGGTTAAAGCTACCTTGCAATTGAAAGGTCACTTTAAGCCAGGTTAATAATTGAGAGCTGTCAATTAGACAACTATCAATTATTAATCCTATTGTATGAAAGAAAAATCAAACACACACACTTTAATAAAAAAGAAGTTTAATGAAATAATCAAACAGTTTTTGACCATATTTTATTTTCCTGCTAAAACCATTTCCTGTAATAAAAATAAAATAAAAAAGCAAAATTATTCTTACCTATCTGATGCACAGTCAGGTCCCACGCTGTAATCCATCAGAAAGGGTTAACAGGTTACAGCTAGCAGGGAGCTAATGCTGCCTGCTGAGCTGTTACCCCCGAATGAATAACTTCCTCTCCCTGCGAAAGGAGAGGAAGTGATTAATGTGTGGAGCTTAATTGATTTATTGCCACTTTCACTTCAGGACAGGTCACCCTGACCTGACCTAAAGTGAAAGTGGGACACAATCAATTAAGCTTCCCACAGTAATCACATCCTCTCCTGTAGGCCGGAGATAAGCTCATTCATTCAGGAGCTTTCAGCTCAGCGGCAAGCATTACTTGCACTGCTTAGCTGAAAGCTAGTTAACCCTTTGTGAAGGATTACAGCGTGTGACGTGACAGATCGTCAGATAGGTAAGAATAATGTTGTTTTATTATTTTTTCTTTATTATAGGAGATCAAGGGCTTTGCATGGATTAAGAGTTAAATAAAAGATGGTCAAAAAAATGTGTTTTTATTTCATTAAAATTATTTATTCTTAAAGTGTGTGTTTTTTTTATTTCCTTCAATAGGATTAATAATTGATAGTTGTCAAATTGACAGCTCTCAATTATTAACCTGGCTTAAAGTCACCTGTTGTGAATGTGCTAGAAATGAATTCTGAGCAGAAACTCCCTCTGGTGGTTACAAACAGTACTGAACTATTCAATGAAGATTGTGAAAATTGGCGATCAGGTGTTACTGACTGGTCTTATATAAGGGAGGTTCCCTCCCATCAGGGTTGCCGGTGAACAATTGTTCTGGTCTCTTTGAAGCTTGCTGTTTTGTGCCTGCATCTTCTGCTAACAGATAAGACAGAGGTCGTGTGATCTCAGGTGTTTTTGCAATTAGTGTGTTGGTATTTTTTTAGGGTTTTTTGGATTGCAGTAAGTGACCTTCCTATCCTTTTCTGTCTAGGAAGATTGGGCCCCAACGTTTGCTCATACTATTTTCTGCCTGTGTCTGTATTTCCTCTTGTCTAACCGCCATTACATGTTTGGGGGCTTCCTATGTTCTTTGGGGATCTGCTCCGGGGCAGATAGTTTTCCTCTTTCTATCTTTAATCAATAAAGCAATATAATAGAGATATACCCCAAAATGTGTTTCAATGTACAGCAGCAAAAAAATGGGGATGTAAAACTTAACATTTAATAAACCTAATGTTAAAAAGGGGACACACAGACAATTACCATCCTCCAAACAAACAGTGAGGATACATGATATAATCAGAGAGTAAAGTCCAATGGGGACTACAAAATATAGGAGATATACATATAAACCAGACAACTTATAGTTTGCTCTGCACTGCAAGAGCAAAAAATTGACTAACTAAATGCAAGTGTAAGCATCGCTTATTTGTAAGTCATTTGTCTGAAACTCAATCAAACGTGTGTGAGACAGTATATATAAAAGGAATGATCTCACCCATTTGAATGGAGATATGCGCTCCAAAATTCATCTCCTAATAAAGTATGCATCTGGTCATTTCCAGAGTAGATAAGGCCCTTTCCCAACGCGTTTCCTCCTTTCAGGATTCATCAGGGGATATGGCGACTAGAGACATCTATATCAAATGCATTGCTCTCATGAGGAGAAAAAACATATAACTCCTCCTTATATCAATTAATAAGACACTCCCACCACCATTCAAACCAATCAGTGCAAAACAAAATAATGAATCACCAATAAAACGTGATGTGCATGGTTTAAAAATACATGCCTGTTTAATGAGCTCATAATCTTGTTGAAACGCACGCCACATATTACGAAATGCATATAGCGATCTCACCGTTTGCCAAATAGTGATCGCGCGCCGTATATTAGTGGCGCATGCGCAGTTAGTGACTTGCGGTAATCGCATTCATTGGACATCCGGTCTACTGAGACTACGTCATTGGCGTCCCACTCTGTGATGTAGAAACCACCGCACGCATGCGTGATACAAATTAAGTGGCTATGGTGTAAAAATTCAGATCGCACATTTCAAGAAGCAACACAGAACGCACAATTGTGTTGTGTCCTATATTGTGACGTTAAATTAAATCGCAAATTGCGACGAAGATATAACGCTATTATAAAAGTTATGTCACTGCAAAACAGAAGCATCAAAATACAAATATATTGCGTCCCTAATGGCGTCATTAAATATTATTTTAACCAGCATCACTTATTGCGACCAAAATCATGCCATCTTAAGTGACATTCGATAGTTCACCAAAATCTGACATTAACCATATAGAAATTATTAATTATTATGTTCTATATGGTTAATGTCAGATTTATTTGTATTTTGATGCTTCTGTTGTGCAGTGACATAACTTTTATAATAGCGTTATATCTTCGTCGCAATTTGCGATTTAATTTAACGTCCCAATATAGGACACAACACAATTGTGCGTTCTGTGTTGCTTCTTGAAATGTGCGATCTGAATTTTTACACCATAGCCACTTAATTTGTATCACGCATGCGTGCGGTGGTTTCTACATCACAGAGTGGGACGCCAATGACGTAGTCTCAGTAGACCGGATGTCCAATGAATGCGATTACCGGAAGTCACTAACTGCGCATGCGCCACTAATATACGGCGCGCGATCACTATTTGGCAAACGGTGAGATCGCTATATGCATTTCGTAATATGTGGCGTGCGTTTCAACAAGATTATGAGCTCATTAAACAGGCATGTATTTTTAAACCATGCACATCACGTTTTATTGGTGATTCATTATTTTGTTTTGCACTGATTGGTTTGAATGGTGGTGGGAGTGTCTTATTAATTGATATAAGGAGGAGTTATATGTTTTTTCTCCTCATGAGAGCAATGCATTTGATATAGATGTCTCTAGTCGCCATATCCCCTGATGAATCCTGAAAGGAGGAAACGCGTTGGGAAAGGGCCTTATCTACTCTGGAAATGACCAGATGCATACTTTATTAGGAGATGAATTTTGGAGCGCATATCTCCATTCAAATGGGTGAGATCATTCCTTTTATATATACTGTCTCACACACGTTTGATTGAGTTTCAGACAAATGACTTACAAATAAGCGATGCTTACACTTGCATTTAGTTAGTCAATTTTTTGCTCTTGCAGTGCAGAGCAAACTATAAGTTGTCTGATTTATATGTATATCTCCTATATTTTGTAGTCCCCATTGGACTTTACTCTCTGATTATATCATGTATCCTCACTGTTTGTTTGGAGGATGGTAATTGTCTGTGTGTCCCCTTTTAACATTAGGTTTATTAAATGTTAAGTTTTACATCCCCACTCTTTCTATCTTTAGGTGAAGTTAGCTTCTCAGGCTGTGACGAGGCATCTAGGACCAACGTAGGTACGCTCCACGGCTGCCTTTAGTTGTGGTGGTTAGTCAGGGTACTGCAATCCAATAGATTCCAACCTCTCTGGTGTATTGCCTTTTTTGCCTGCTCTCCTCAGCTACCAAATCATAACAGTAGCACCGGCCTAAAACTGATAATTATATGGTACTCACAGAAGGGAAAAATAGTGTAAAAGAAAGAAGATTGTCAGAGTTGTCAGAGATTTTTTTTTTTTCCCTCTGTATCTCTGGGTGCTGAGGAGTATTTTTTTCTCTCAATGGAGTTTGCACAGTTGTCTGGCCGTGTGGATCAGCTTGCCACTGAAGTTCGGAGTATTGCTACCTATCTTGCAGGGTTGCCTGTTGTGGAACCTAGGATTCCCATGCCAGATTTGTTTTTAGGGGATCGAGCTAAATTTCTGAATTTCAAAAATAACTGTAAGTTGTTTTTTGCCTTAAAATCTAAGTCCTCAGGGAACGCAGCACAGCAGGTTCAAATTGTCATCTCTCTCCTGCGCGGCGATCCTCAGGATTGGGCTTTTTCCCTGACACCTGGGGACCCTGTTTTGAGTAATGTTGATGCATTTTTTCAGGCTCTGGGGTTATTGTACGATGAGCCTAATGTCACTGATCAAGCTGAAAAATCCTTGTTGGCATTAAATCAGGGGCTTGAGGACGCTGAGTTATACTGTCAGACATTCCGAAGGTGGGCAGTCCTGACCAAATGGAATGACGACGCTTTGGCAGCCCTTTTTCGGAAGGGTCTGTCAGAGAATGTAAAGGATGTTATGGTGGCATTCCCTGTCCCCTCTGGTCTCAGTGATTCTATGTCATTAGCGATTCAAATTGACAGACGTTTGCGTGAGCGTAGAGGTATGCGTGGAACAGTGTTGCCTTGTGAACCAGCTTCTGAACCCATGCAGTGTGATAGAGTGGCTTCTGGGGCACAGCGTCATGAGTTTCGAAAACGCAATGGGTTATGTTTCTACTGTGGTGATGCCTCTCATGCTATTTCAGTCTGCCCTAAGCGGGGAAGACGTTTTGCACGTTCAGTTGTCTTGGGTAGTGTTCAGACTAAATTTTTGTTGACTGTTACCCTGATTTGCTCCCTGTCCACATTTTCTGCTCAGGCTTTTGTTGATTCGGGAGCAGCTATTAACCTGATGGATTTTGATTTTGCTAAACGTTGTGGGTTTCCCTTGATACCCCTACGGAAGTCTATTCCCCTACTGGGGATCGATTCTACCCCTTTAGCTGAGAATAAACCCCAGTTCTCTACTCAGGTGATAATGAGGGTTGAACCTGATCATCAGGAGAGTTGCAAATTTTTGGTGCTGTATAATCTGCATGACATTATTGTACTGGGTTTCCCTTGGTTACAGTCTCATAATCCTGTTTTGGATTGGAAATCTGTGTCTGTAACCAGTTGGGGCTGCCAATGTGTTAATGCCAACACTCCTGTTTTTTCTGCCTCCCCCCAGGCTCAGGATGTTCCTGACTTTTTGACTGATTTTTCTGATGTGTTTAGCGAAAGTAAATCTGCATCCTTGCCCCCCCATAGGAGCTATGACTGCGCTATTGAATTAGTGCCTGGTAGTAAATTCCCTAAAGGTCGCCTTTTTAACTTGTCTGTACCTGAACATGACGCTATGCGGTCTTATATCAAGGAGTCATTGGAGAAGGGTCATATCAGACCATCCTCTTCACCCTTGGGTGCCGGTTTTTTCTTTGTGGCCAAAAAGGATGGTTCATTAAGGCCGTGTATTGATTATCGTCTCTTGAACAATATCACTGTGAAATATCAATATCCGTTACCCTTGATTTCTGACCTGTTTTCCAGGGTGAAAAGTGCTACTTGGTTTACCAAGCTTGACCTCAGGGGGGCATATAACCTTATTCGCATTAAGCACGGGGATGAATGGAAGACGGCATTTAATACCCCAGAGGGGCATTTTGAGTACCTAGTGATGCCCTTTGGGCTCACTAATGCTCCTTCCGTCTTCCAGTCCTTCATGAATGATATTTTCAGGGATTTTGTGGATAAATTTCTGATTGTTTATTTGGATGATATCTTGATTTTTTCCAATGATTGGGACTCTCATGTGAAACATGTTCGGACTGTGTTCCAGATTTTGAGAGAGAATGCTCTGTATGTGAAGGGATCAAAGTGTCTTTTTGGGGTACAGAGGATCTCATTTCTGGGATTCATTTTGTCCCCATCTGTTATTGAAATGGACCTGGTCAAGGTTCAGGCCATCTGTGATTGGGTCCAACCTACTTCATTAAAGGCTCTTCAGAGATTCTTGGGTTTTGCCAATTTTTATCGTAAATTTATTGGTAATTTCTCTGTTATTGTTAAACCATTGACTGATTTGACCAAGAAGGGTTCTGATGTGGTGAATTGGCCTCCTGAGGCAGTTTCTGCGTTTCAGGAACTTAAGCAGAGATTCACTTCTGCTCCTGTTCTACGGCAGCCTGATGTTTCTCTGCCATTTTAGGTGGAGGTTGATGCCTCTGAAATTGGGGCAGGTGCCGTTTTGTCCCAAAGAGATCCAGAGACCTCTAAAAGTAACCCTTGTGCCTTTTTCTCTCGAAAATTTTCTCCAACTGAACGTAATTATGACGTGGGTAATCTGGAGTTATTGGCCATGAAGTGGGCTTTTGAAGAGTGGAGACATTGGCTGGAGGGAGCCAAACATCAGGTGGTGGTCCTCATGGACCATAAGAATCTGGTTTATCTGGAATCAGCCAAGCGACTTAATCCTAGACAGGCCAGGTGGGCCTTGTTTTTCACACGTTTTAATTTTGTGGTTTCCTTTCTTCCTGGCACTAAGAATGTTAAAGCGGATGCCCTCTCGAGGAGTTTCCTTGCTGACTCTCCCGAGTTATCTGATCCTACTGTTATTTTGAAAGAGGGTGTAGTTCTTTCCGCCATCTCGCCCTATTTGAGACTGGCTCTGGAAGGGTGTCAGGATGATAAACCCGAACTCTGCCCTATTGGGAAATTGTTTGTCCCAGACCGGTGGAAGAAGAGTGTGATGTCTGAGATTCATTGTTCCGCATTGGCGGTCATCCCGGAATTTTTGGTACCAGAGACTTGGTTAGTCGGTCCTTTTGGTGGCCTACTTTGTCTCGTGACGTCAGGGAATTTGTGCAGTCCTGCGGGACTTGCTCTCGCTCCAAGCCTTGCTCTCGCCCTAGTGGTTTGTTGATGCCATTGCCAGTGCCCAAGAGACCATGGACCCATATCTCTATGGTTTTCATTTCCGACCTCCCTGTTTCTCAGAGAATGACCGTTATCTGGGTGATTTGTGATAGGTTTTCCAAAATGATACATCTTGTACCATTACCTAAGTTGCCTTCCTCCTCCGAATTGGTGCCTTTTGTTCCTTCAGCACGTGGTTCGGTTACACGGTATTCCAGAGAACATTGTGTCTGACAGAGGAGTCCAGTTTGTTTCCAGATTTTGGAGGACTTTTTGTTCTAAACTTGGTGTTCAATTGTCTTTCTCCTCAGCTTTTCATCCTCAGACCAATGGACAAACTGAGAGAACAAACCAGACATTGGAGACTTATCTGAGATGCTTTGTGTCTGCTGATCAGGATGACTGGGTCTCTTTTTTGCCTTTGGCTGAGTTTGCCCTTAATAATAGGGCTAGCTCTGCAACCTTGATGTCTCCATTTTTCTGTAATTTTGGGTTTCACCCTCGATTTTCTTCAGGACAGACGGAGGCTTCTGTCTGTCCAGGTGTTGACTCTGTTGTGGAGCGTATGCAGCAGATTTGGGACCAGGTAGTGGAGAGGTTGTCCCTCTCTCAGGAGAGGGCCCAGCGGTTTGCCAACCGGCATAGGACTGATGGTCCTCGGTTTGAAGTGGGGGACTTGGTCTGGTTGTCCTCAAGAAATATCCCTATGAGAGTTGCATCTCCTAAGTTTAAGCCTAGGTTCATTGGACCTTATAAGATCATGGAGATTCTTAATCCTGTTTCCTTTCGTTTACTTCTTCCAGGGACATTTAAGATCCATAACGTGTTCCACAAGTCCTTATTGAAGAGGTTTGTCGAGCCAGTGGTTCCTATGGCTGTGCCTCCTGACCCTGTTTTGGTTGAGGGCAATCTGGAGTATGTGTTGAGAAAATATTGGATTCTCGTTTTTCTAGACGGAAACTCCAGTATTTGGTTAAGTGGAGAGGTTATGGTCAGGAGGACAATTCTTGGGTGTTTGCTTCGGACATCCATGCTAGAAGACTCATCCGTGCGTATCACAGAGCTCATCCTGACCGACCTGGTTGCCCAAATGAGGGTTCGGTGACCCCTCCTCAAGGGGGGGGTACTGTTGTGAATGTGCTAGAAATGAATTCTGAGCAGAAGCTCCCTCTGGTGGTCACAAACAGTACTGAACTATTCAATGAAGATTGTGAAGATTGGCGATCAGGTGTTACTGACTGGTCTTATAAGGTTGCCGGTGATCAATTGTTCTGGTCTCAACTTTTGTTCCTGGTTCACTTTGAAGCTTGCTGTTTCGTGCCTGCATCTTCTGCTAACACATAAGACATTTTCTTCTTTTAGTTTTTTGTGCTTGTTTTTTGCATTTTGTCCTGCACTTCTGTGGGGGTCTGCCAGGTCCCCTCCGGGGGCTTGTGCTCCTCTCAGTTTAGTTCAGCCAGTTGTTTGTTCATTTGCCTTTTCCAGTTTTTTCTGTGGCTGCGGCTTAGTTTTGTTACACCAGAGAACTGATTTAGGTGGTAGAGGTTGTGTGATCTCAGGTGTTTTTGCAATTAGTGTGTTGGTATTTTTTTAGGGTTTTTTTGGATTGCAGTAAGTGACCTTCCTATTCTTTTCTGTCTAGGAAGATTGGGCCCCAACGTTTGCTCATACTATTTTCTGTCTGTGTCTGTATTTCCTCTTGTCTAACCCCCATTACATGTTTGGGGGCTTCCTATGTTTTTGGGGATCTGCTCTGGGGCAGATAGTTTTCCTCTTTCTATCTTTAGGTGAAGTTAGCTTCTCAGGCTGTGACGAGGCGTCTAGGACCAACGTAGGTACGCTCCATGGCTGCCTTTAGTTGTGGTGGTTAGTCAGGGTACTGCAATCCAATAGATTCCAACCTCTCTGGTGTATTGCCTTTTTTGCCTGCTCTCCTCAGCTACCAAATCATAACAGTCACCTCTCAATTGCAAGGTGGCTTTAACCCCTTATTAACCCATTTGCCACCGCTAAGGGCAATGGGAATAGACGGGCAAAGTGCCAGAAAGGGTGAATCTAATTAGAGATTTGCCCTTTCTGGGGTGTCTGGGGGCAGATGTTAGTAACCAGGGGGGCACAAAAAAAATGTACCCTCCTAGGCTATTATTATCTGCCCCCACTCGCTTGCTTTGTCTGTCTGGTGGAGAAAATACAGCGGGAGCCCACGCATTTTTTTTCAACGAATTTACACCTTTAATTAACCCCTACATGTCTGAAATTTTGCACACATACACTTATGTAATTGTAAGTTAAAACCATATATCAAAATACATGAAATGACATGGTTAACTGTGTGTAAACAATGTATCATTTCATGTGTGTATATGTATTGTTTCTATTCTTTATTAAAGCTGTCAGTGTGATTTTACAGTATAGCCGGGGATGAATTAGCGGCTATTATACTATGTAGAAGTGTATGACCTATATATATATATATATATATATATATATATATATATATAATTATTTGCTTTTTGTGTACATTTTTTTTTTACAATGTGATTTTTACATGACTTTTTAAATAGAGATAACTGCTCTATGTAAAACTTCATGTTAAAATCGCATTGCATACAGATGGAAAACTGATGGAAAACGCATGGTGCGATTTAAAATTGCATGCAAATCGCATGACATTTTACTAGAATCGTACCGTTTTTTTCCGTCCAGAAAACGGACCGATTTTTTTCCCACTAGTGGGTATGAGCCCTTTGAGAGAAGATTACAACACACATCCAATAGGTTCCAGGTGGATAATATAAATGATGGCATGTATTACTCAGTTTGTAAAGCCTGATGAAGGAGCCAGGACAGGCTCCGTAACGCACAACTTAATAAAAACAATTTTCATAAAAAAAATTCTCCCTACATCATGGGCAGCGCTTGTGGAAGCCCATTTTCTACTTATACTTTTATCCTGAGTGATTTGAGACTGGAATGGAGGTTCACCTTCTAACAAGACAATGACCCTAAGCATACTGCTAAACCAACACTCAAATAGTTTAAGGAGAAAAGTGTACATGTTTTGGAGTGGCCTAGTCACAGCCCAGACCTTAAAGAGTATCTGTCACTCCATTTTGGCTATATCAGATAAAGCTATGACTGAATAGTGCGTCCCATAAGTAACCTATCGGTATCTATCATATATCCTGACACCCCATTTTCATGCCAAAATACCTTTGTAAAGTTCGGTTTTCGGTATGTAAATCCGGGCGGTCCAGTCCGGAGGGCGGTGCTTTTTTCTCCTCCCCCCCCGCTCTCCTCTTGCATAGGTCCGTCTGTGCACAGACGGCGTAGTGTTCCCGTGATTGCGCATTTTAAAATCCCCTCCACCTGCGCAGTGTGCTTTACCCAACAGTGGGCAAAGCATAAAATCATTACAGAGCATGCGCAACTATTTCCGGTCACTTTCCGTGCCCCGGAAATGACTGCTTGACTTGGACGACTTCCAGGGCAAGGAAAGTGACCGAAAATAGTTGCGCATGCGCTGTAATGATTTTATGCTTTGCTCACTTTTGGGCAAAGCACACTGCGCAGGTGCGAGGGGATTTTAAAATGCTCAATCGCGGGAACACTACGCCGTCTGTGCTATGCACAGACGGACCTATGCAAGAGAAGCCGAGGAGCGGTGGGGGAGGAAAAAAAACACCGCCCTCTGGACCGCCCGGATTTACATACCGAAAACCGAACTTTACAAAGGTATTTTGGCATGAAAAAGGGGGTGTCAGGATATATGATAGATACCGATAGGTTACTTATGGAACGCACTATTCAGTCATATCTTTATCTGATATAGCCAAAATGGGGTGACAGATTCCCTTTAATCCACTTTAGAATCTGTGGTCAGACTTGAAGATTGCTGATCACCAGAAGAAACCATCTAACTTGAAGGAGCTGGAGAAGTTTTGACTTGAGGAATGGGCAAAAATTCCAGTAGCAAGATGTGGAAATCTCATAGAGACTGATCCAAAGCGACTTGCAGCCTTAATTATGGTAAAAGGAGGCTATACAAAGTACTGACTTTAGGTAGGTGAATGGTTATGCACACTGAAGTTTTCAGTTAATTTGTCCTATTTGTTGTTTGCTTCACAATAAATAGAAAACCAAATGTTCACAGTTGTAGACATGTTCTTTACATGAACTGATGCAAGCCCTGCAAAAAAAAAACCTGTGAAATTCCAGGTTGTGAGGTAGCAAAATACGAAAAATGCCAAATTGGTGAATACTTTTGCAAGCTGTATATGCTCCCATCCTGCTATATACGTCCCCCATTCTGCCGCTGTTCTTTAATGCATAAAAAAACTTAAACTATTACACTCAGCGCCATCCCCATCTCATGCTGCGCATGGTTGTCCTCGTCTCATGCCAGCAGCTGACTTTAGCATGCAAAAGACGGGAAGTACATGTCGTCACTGCCATGTGCTCTCGGTCAACTGCATGCTAATGTCAGCTGCTGGCTTCTCATTGGCCGGCAGAGGGTATTGCAGTGCACGGACCCGACGAATCTTCTGCACTGCAATACACTTCACCTCGGATACACAGCCAGTTGAAGTTTGCGCTCACGTCGGATGGCCCCCACACGCGACAATGATCATTATGTCCATGACTAAGTATCAGGACTAAGAACGCTACGGCGTAGTTTTTTATGGAGGGTATTAATTTCAACTTTTTGAAAAGTATGTGTATTTTTTCCCTTTTTTAATAGATTAAATAAAATGTGATTTTTTTATATACAATAGAAGCTGGATCCTTTACCTTTTACGGACATATTTATGTAAAATGTCATGCAGTGGCGTGCTTTCCGGGCTTCCCCACTGACTGGATTAATTTTGGAAAGGATGAGCTGAATTATTTTAGTTTTTTTTAACTAGTTTTTTTGAAGTCTGAATGAGGCCTTAGGCCGGGATCACACATGCGAGTAAGTCGTCCGACACTCGCATGTGAAATCCCAGCTCTGGCGCCGGCACTCGGGAGTGGAGCGAGCAGCTGCATGTAGTTCTATGTAGCCATTCGCTCCACTCCCGAGTGCCGGCGCCAGAGCTGGGATTTCACATGCGAGTGTCGGACGACTTACTCGCATGTGTGATCCCGGCCTTAAGCTGTGACTCTTACCACTTACAACCTTCTATGTGCCCAGCTTGTCCCAGGTTTTCTTGCAGTGAGTGGCTTCTGTCTTGACATTCTTACTAAGAATGGAGATGTCTGGTCTACATTCCAGGTAAAATCCCTTTATGAAACACACAGAAATATGAGGGAGTATGTGGCATGGTGTATCTCGTCCTCCTCTGTTATCTGCTGGCAGAGTCTACAAACATACCAGGACCTCTGTGCAGTTTCTGGAGACAGAATGAATGTGCTGAAGGAAGACCATTCATGAACACAACTTGCATTCCAACCCCTGTGTGTAAAGAGCTGAATCTCCACCCTTGTTCCTGCTTCGCACACTTTTTTTTTTTTCTGCTTCACACACTTTTTTTTTCTGTATTTCACAACTCCTGTAAGACACACCATATATGTCAAGTATTTTTCTGTAACGTCCAAAACTGCTCAATTCCATATCGAATCTGAGCCGTGCCAATGACATTACCACCTGCAAAACTGCAGAGACGCGTGCACGGCCAGTTGGCATCATGTACGCGTTCTGTTCATTAGAATAGGACATTGGCACCACAATGCCAGCAGCTATAACGTCATCGGCTCTAGATGACGCCAAATAAAACCTTAGGCCAGGGTCACACGACCGGATTTTCTATCATCTGATCGCGCTCTGATCAGACTCTGGTCAGAGTATGATCATAGTGTCCTTCAATTTTCTTGGATGAGGATAAGATGGAAAAAATAAATGTCTCAGTCTTCTCGATTCTGTCAGTCCATGAAAATTGGACTGCACTCAGATGTCATCCAAGTGCAGTCCGGTTTTTTTTCCCCACTAATTCATAGACTTGCATGGCCAAATGCGATCAGAATACTGGATGGAAATCATGCCCAAGGGAAACATCAGACATGTGCACGTCTTCATAGACTAACATTGATCAGAGGGTGGTCCGATGTTTTGTCAGATTGCACTAGGACCAAAAATGCAGTTGTCTACAGTGATTTTGGTATCTAGTTTGTAATTGTATGTTTACACACAGCATGTTTTATGCATTTTTTTCTTCGTGAAAAATGCAGACTGAAAACGATTGCAGAAACTACATGATTTTTTTTCTATTTGTTTCTCTGTCCATTTTTGGAGTTTTTTTTTTCTGAAACCTCTTTCATCTCAAAGGGAAAAAAACTACAGTAAAAAAAAAGGCCGGAAGAATTGGCATATGCTGCCTTTATAGAAGAAAAAATCTGCACCGTAGGTCAAAAAAAGCATCATGTGATTCAGATCTTAGAAGAACCATTCATTTTGCTGTTTCTATAAAACGTTGCGCAAAAAAAAACGGGACTGACAATAAGAAAACGCATCAAAGTGGGAACAAGTCGGAACGTTTAAACTTTAAGGCTGGAGTCACACACAACGTCTAAAAAATCGGTCCGTTTTAGTCGGTCAATAATCGGATAAAAATTTCATGAATATTGATGCGACTGGCATCCGATTTTTTGTAGTTGATGCGATTTTGTAGCATGTACGCTTACGTTTCACATCCGATTACCCACCGACTACCGATTTTTAGTGGCATCATAGCAAAATGGACATTTAACGTTTTTGAGGCCTGCAAATAATTTGAATAATGAGCCAGACCCATATTTAAGCGTGGTTTGACTGTTATTACCCTCCCACCGTTGCCGTGGAGTGTTTTGCTTCTTAGTGGTTCCTGTTGTGTTGCTGCTAAGTTAAAAATATGAGTGACAGACTACGTTTTAATACAACTGAGCGTGTGCTGTACTATTGGCTGCTATCTAGAACTTTTGGGGAGCCATATCCTGTAGTTTGTTTCTCACAGAATCCTGCAGAAGAATGTGGGTGCATCCCCTTGTGAAGCGAAGGATCAGCAAAGGCCATTTTGAGCGCCTGTATTCGACACTGCGTAGGAATCCTGACAAGTTTTTTGCCTATTGTCGCATGAGTGTTGTCACCTTTGATATTTTGCTGGACATATTGCGCCCTGGAATCACCTTGCAGAACACCAGGATGCGTCCTTCAATTTGTGCTGAGGAAAGGCTTCTTCTAACATTAAGGTATGTGTGTCAACAATATGTTGATGATGTTTTTCATAATTTACCATCTTTCACATTCTTCTTACTTTGTTCATCTTAACATACTGAAGATCATGGCATTATGAAATTGTATTATTTTCCCTATATGCTTGTGTGTAGCAGTCTTCATGGTTATGAACTCCTAACATTAAGAGAATGTGTGAGTATACAAATGTCCACTGTTTACATTTGTTTCATGTTTTTTGAATATTTTGTTTGTCTGATGTGTACATGTATGTTGTTGTTTTGTATTGCAGGTTCCTTTCCACTGGGCTCTCATACGCTGCTCTGCATTTAGAGTTTTTAATTGGAAAATCCACCATTTCCGGAATAGTCAGCTCTACTTGTGGACAAATTTGGTCCAGACTAAATAAAGAAGTGATGCCAGAGCCCAAAATGGAAGATTGGTTGAGGATTTCACATGGATTTCAACAAAACAGTCATTTTCCACACTGTATTGGAGCCCTGGACGGGAAGCACATACGTGTGTGTAAGCCGCCAAACTCAGGGACCCAATTCTACAATTATAAGCAATATTTTTCTATAGTTTTGTTGGCTTGGTCGACAGTAACTACCGCTTCATAATTGTAGACATTGGGGCCTATGGAAGGACTGGAGACTCCAGAGTCTTCAATTCTTCCATTATGGGTCGGCGGCTACGCAATAACCAATTGGACTTACCACCACCATGTCAACTTCCACACTCCAATATGGATGCAGTGCCATATGTTGTAGTAGCGGATGAGGCCTTCCAATTAAGTTGTAATGCTATGAGGCCATATCCTCGGCGCAATCTCAACCATCAGAGACGCATCTTTAATTATCGCCTTTCTCGTGCACGACGCCTGGTGGAGTGCACATTTGGTATTCTTACAGCCAAATGGCGTGTCCTACAATCAGCCATTCAGCTAAGTGCATCAAATGTAAATCTTGTAGTGCAAGCATGTGTGGTACTACATAATTTTACTAGAATGCATGAATGCTCATCAGCTAATATGCCTGACCTTCAGTCTTATAATATGACGAGGCCTATGAGAGCAGTCATCCATCCTCGTCGTCCCCCTTCTGGTCTGAAAGTGCGTGAATTATTGACAAATTATTTTGTTTCCCCTGGTGGTTCTATTCCTTGGCAAGATGAGGCCATAGGTATGTAGTGTGTTTTATGTGATATCATAACATAAAGTTCCTTTTGATTATTCAATTCATGGTTGACTCACTTTTTTGGATAAGGGTGAGTTTCCACGGTCAGGAAACGCTGCGTGTTTGGCGCTGTGCGCTGGCGCAGCGCCAAACACGCAGCGTCCAGATGTTACAGCATAGTGGAGGGGATTTCAAGGAATCCCGTCTCCACCATGCGTAACAATACGCAGGTGGCAAACCTGCGTAAACGGACATGCGGCGCGTCTTTTTAGACCGCAGCATGTCCTCGCGTATTGCGGCGACGGTGCGTCGCCGCAACAGAATTAACACAGGGCTATGCAGCCCTGCGCTCTTTCCGGAGGTGTTCCGGAGGTGTCCTGAACACCTCCGGAAAGATCGCGCGTCATAAAGGGGGCGGGGCTTAGACGGAGCGGAATTTCCGCTCCGTCCAAAGCGCTATGGTTCCGGACCGTGGAACCATAGCCTAATACTTTCCCATACTTAAGACACTACATAACATATAACAATAAACACAGACAACCAATGTAACTTCACTAATTTTACTCATTAGTGTTTTCTTTTGAAGCCTTTTAAAGGCTGATATATTTTTTGGTAAACAGGACCAACATGTCCAAACAGAATAAAATAATATGTATAACATTATTAATGTGAAAATACAGAAATATATAACTTAAAAAATAAAAAACAATTCTTACAGCTACAATTGATGGTAGCTTGGTGGTGGTGTTGGTGAGGATGGAGGGGCAGGTTGTGTATTTGCCCTTCCACAATCTGCAACCTGTGTTTGAGAAACAGCTGCTGCAGAACCTACAGTAGAAGCTTGGTTACTGGCTGCATCATGAATGCCTTGTGGGTAGGGTACATAGGGAATTGATGCTCATAGTCATAGTGATATGACGGAGCACTAGCAGAGTGACCCCCAATATGCCCATGTCTAACATATCCATGTTGTGGCCAGCCAACAACATTGGGTATGTTAGAGTGGGCATATTGTGCATAGCCACTCTGTCCCATGGTTTGGAGCTGGGAAGCTCCATAGAAAGAATGAGCTGCAGTAGGATGAGGAGGAGGAGTTGGGTTTTGTTGAACACAAGGAGGAGGTGGAGGAGGAGGATGATGATGAGGAGGAGGATGAGGATCAGAGGCTGAAGCAGATTGTGCTGGATTTGGTGCTAACAACCTCACTAAATTTTCAGGACCAACCACCCATCTATGAAGATAATCTAGTAGGTTGGTGGGATCATTAGGAGGTGTTCCAGCTTCCAACACAATCTGCAGTCCACTTCTGATCCTCAGTCTGTGCTGTATTTGAGTAGCCCGGAGGTAAGGGGCCAGACTGCGGCAAAATCCCTCCACACCATCATCTTTAGCTACACTGGACAAATAGTCCAGAACTCCTCGGTCCACCTGCCTCCTTGACACAGAACCCACTCCTTCTCGTCGCCGCCTACCTCGCCTTGTGAGTTGGGAAGGAGGAGAAGATATTTCTTGAGCCCTATTAGGGCTGCTGCTCAGAGGTAGGTCCTCATTTTCATGATGCTGTGATTGGGAATCCTCAGCTCCTGCAGCTGTTGTTGGTGCTGCTTGGGTGGACCCACATGCTGCTGAGAAGGGCCTGCCTCCTGTGCTCCATCACCAACGGGGTCAATAATCACTTCTGAGTCAGACCCCGTCTCCCTCTCAGTTAGGTTTGACTCAGTTCTAGGAATGAAAAAAATGATACAAATTAAAATCAATACAAATTGAAATTTTGCCATGAAAGTGCTTCAACACACATGCACTTACGGTCGCAGATCCAACACTGGCTCAAGGAAGTTCAGTCTATCAAAATAGACGTACTTTCTCTTCTTAGATGCTGAAGCCCCACTCCGATCCCTAATCTGCCTCTCCCTCCGGTAGCAGTCCCGACAACTGCGCCATCGCCTTGTCACATCAGTCACTACAAATTTAAGAAGAGCATAACGGTTATTAGGACTGATATCTATTTATTAAGCCAAACAAAAAAAAATATGCAACACTGAACATTTAAATACTGGTCATGTGTGATGTGATTTACAATATTAAAAGACATCAACATACAACCAGAAGTATCCATGTTATAAGCACTAACATACATTTAAAAAAATGCTTGGCCCTTTACAAAACGCCTCAATCAGTTTGAATTTTATGACCAAAACACTACATCTGGGGTGAAGATAAATACAAAATGTTGTAGTCAATAGATGCCGAAGCATCGATGATATTTAAATATACATGGATATTGTTTGTGTACACACACATCAATGTGTACTTCTAAATAGTAAGAGGTCGATAATGCTGGCTTTTAAATAGCATTTAAACACATAAGGCTACATTATTATTTGCTTCCAAAATTTTTACAAACATTTTAAAAAACCGTTACATGCGGTACTTACTAAGTCGCTCTTGGTCCTCCCTGGATCTCTGGTGATAGTCCGGAAAAATGTGCACACATATTGTTTTCCATGCCGCCTCTTTGCGCGTCCGATTGCTGTAATTGGGAATCGCGCTGGTCCCACAATTCAGGCCTCTCCTGCACCAATACAATGAGGAGTTCCACATTGATGAGGGTAATGCATGTTTCTGGACTCCGTGTAGGCGTTCTTCCTGTTTTTTTTTAAGATGTGCTTAGCTAATTAGCATGTAAAGGCTTCCTGAGAAATTCAAAGCCAGTTTCCTGTCACCTGGAAAAGTTGTGCGATTTAATCGCAACTCACACGTGCGGTCCGTTTGTAAACCCACTTTTCATCGCTCCCATAGACTTGCATTGGCGATAGTCGACCCACAATCGGTGACAATCGCAGCATGCTGCGATTGTACACGGACGTTTAAAACGGACCACAAAAAATCGGATGATGGGAGCTGCTCCATAGATTAATATTGGTTCGACTGCAATGCGATATTTCATCGCGTTCTAGTGGTACGATTTAGTCGCCAGTGTGACCCAGCCTTACTTTTCTTTATTGTTCCAGTCCTATGACAATGCCGATATGAGAAATGTCAGTAAGTGTTTGATAGTGTGCTATAGATATTAACATGACACCTGCCAGCAAAAATAAGTCTGCCATTACAAATCTAGCTCTCCATCCATTCCCTTATAAAATCCCACAGACTCGGAATATCAGAAAGCCACAAAGAAAGATATCTCGGGAACAATGGCTCTCTTGACGATTCCCAACATGTCTGGAATTTTCTAGCGAGGTTAAATAGAGGAGCGGATCTGCTGGCACCGCACATGCCGCTCGCTCTGCGAGGGTTAATAAGGTGCGGCACGCTTGCCGTGCGCTGCGACCGCGCTGGGACATGGAGGCATTCCTGCAGCAGACATTGTAAAATCTCGGGTTTATTTTTCAGCGTCCGTGTAAGATGAAACATTACTGTATTTTGTGATATAGTCTGGACAGCTGAGCCCTAAAGCTAAAGGAGCTGGAAAGCAAAAGGCATTTCCTGCGCTGCCTGGGGGGATTAGGAGCCATGAGCTCAGAGTCCCTGGTGGGAAGGAGCAGTTGAGCTAATTAGGGGGACTAGCATTGTTGCCTTTGGTCAGTGCATTCTTAGCCCACATTTTGTTGGCAGCATTAGGGGCCGGTGTGGCCGCTCTATTCTTCTAGTGGGTGTGCATACACTTGTGGAGTGCATGGCGGCCGCCAGCTCTCAGGCATTAGGCAGAAAGTCAAAGGAAACGCCAAAGTTCAGCAAGAGTACAAGTAATTAGAAGCAGATTGTCCGCAGCCCGACTGTGCGCAGCATTGTGCGCTTAGATGACGCCCGCTCTTCTGCTAATGTATATATACATGTCAGGCCCATCACAAGATGGCTGTCTCTTCTGTCTGGGGTCTTTCTAAAGGAAAGTTATCTGCTATTCTCAGACTGTTCCTCTGCCATATTAGACGGCTTTACAAAGCTCCAGAGTAAAATATAACAGAACCTTTGGCGCAGAAACGAGTCTGAAAATGAGCCTAGCTGTAGGGAAAAATGAAGTCATGTTTTGGTCAGAGAACACAGTGCGTGATTTGGAGCAGGTTACAGAGGAAAGGTGTGACATGGCGCAGTGCCAGCCCGGGCTTAGGAGTAACCGAGCCGTGACCCCCGCCGCAGGGTGCTGACCGGGGCACCGGAGGCCGACTGCAGACTGTTGCTGGGTTAGGAATCCCTGCTATTTCCACTACATGCATGCAACAGGTGCAGATCCAGCCAAAGCCACAGGGGGCGCAATGTGATTTAGGGGAGCACTTTCATTTATGTGATTCCGCCCAACAGCTATGGACGGAAAACTCATCAGCAAAGGTGAGTAGATGGGCGATGACAGCAGGGGTAAGGCGGCAAGTACAAAACCAGACAGTGCTCAAAAAAAGGGTTACATTCCTGTAACAATGCAGGAAAGGAATAGAAAAAAGAATATTAGCATAAGATCAATAATACAAAATAATAAACACAAAAGACAGAAAAGATAGAAGATAAATAAATCACAATGGAGATAGATAGATAGATAGATAGATAGATAGATAGATAGATAGATAGTAGATAGATAGATAGATAGATAGATAGATAGAAAAATGAGAGAGAAAATATAATAGGCAGAAAGATAATCAGATTACATAGAAAGATATACAATACATATATAGATAGATAATAGACAGATGAATGACAGATTATACATAGATTAGATTAGATAAATGGAGGACAATTAAGATAGATAATTTAATAAGCAGATAATTAGATTGGATAGAAATATGGATAATGGCTAAATAGAAAACAAACAGATAAATAATACATAGATTAATAGAAAAGATAGATATAGATAACAGACAATGACAGGTAAGATAGATAGATAATAGATAAATAGAAGATAGAATAGATAGATAGATAGATAGAAGTACAGAGACAGTCAGACAGTGCAGATAGATACAAGACCTATAAGGGTATATTTCCACGGTCAGGAAACCATCAGGATTAGCAGCGGATTGAGCGTTGCGTCCTACTGCAGCGTTTAATCCGCAGCGGTCAGATGTTCCTGCATAGTGGAAGGGATTTTAGGAAATCCCATCTCAACTATACGTCTGATCACGCGGGTAACACACCCACGAAACCGGACATGCGGCGCGTCTTTTCAGATCACAGTTTGTCTATATATCTTGCGACGACAAAGCACCGCCGCAAGGTAAATAGCAGAGTCCTATGAAGCGGTGTGGCGATTCCGGATGTGCTCAATGAACACATCCGGAATCATCGCCCGTTCAGAAGGGGGCAGAGCTTTGGGTGGAGTGGGGTTTCCGCTCCGTCCGAAGCGCAGAGAACCCGGACCGTGGAACAATACCCTTAATCCCAGATAACCAGATGACAACTGGCAGATAAATGTTGCTGTAGGTTTTGTGCAGATTTTAGACTTCTTTTATTTTACACTATCCAGATGTATACACAATCTCCATGTAGTAACATTTTGCCCCCAGCTCTGCTGGGCTGGGGAGTCACACATCACCAGCACAAATAAACCAAAAGCAATTTAAACAAATGATCCCACATAAAGCGATTGCTGACCAAACATGTGCAGACCCGACCACAGATCCTATTAGGGTATGAGCACACGTTGCGGATCCACAGCATTTTTGGACGTGCGGAATTGCACCAAATCAGCAATGCAGTGCACAACCAATGTTAATCTATGGGAATTCCTGAACTGGTGTGCACATGCTGCAGAAAATCTGTTTATTTTCCGCAGCATGTCAATTCTTTTTGCGGATCTGCAGCGTTTCTGCACCCATTGACTTCCATTGAGTCAGTCAAGGCCACAGCAAAACCACAGGTGTAAAAAGATCTGCGGATTTGCTGCGGATGTGCATGCGAGAAACGCTGCAGAAAGGAATTGTGTGGTGGAGACTATGTGTGAGCGGAGAAGATGTGCGTGTCTGTGTGTGTGTGTCTGCGGGTGTGTGCGTGTGTCTGCGTGGCTGTGTGATATAGTAGTCCCATCATCTGGCTACTGTGTTCAATAGGAAATTACATCACAATTACCGTATATACTCGTGTATAAGCCGAGATTTTCAGCCCATTTTTTAGGGCTGAAAGTCCCCCTCCCGGCTTATACGCAAGTCATATACGGGGGTCGGCAGGGGAGGGGGGCGGGGGTGTCGGATCATACTCACCCCTCCACCGGCGTCTCTGCAGCCCCCCTGCTTCTCCCACGATCTCCGGCTCCTTCCTGCAGCGGTCACATGGTACCGCTCATTAAAGTCATGAATATATATGAATATGTAGGAGGAAGAGCTGCGGAGACCGCTGGGAGAAGAGGAGAGGCTGTAGAGACAGCGCCGGCGGAGGGGTGAGTATAGCGATATTCACCTGTCCCGTTCCACCGCTGCTCCCTCGTCCGACTCCTGGCTGTGAATGTTCAGGCAGAGGGCGCGATGACGTAGTTAGTGCGCGCCGCGCCCTCTGCCTGATCATTCACTGCCGAGGACCCGGAAGAGGGAGCAGTTTGCAGCGGTGGAGCGGTCCAGTGACAGGTAAATATCTCAGGTGCCGGGGTCCTGAGCGAGCGGTGACACCGGCACCTGTCCCCATAGCGCAACAGTGTCACCCCTGCTCAGGACACCAGCACCTGGCCCCCAGCGACGAGAGGTGAGTATGTCATTTTTTTTGCAGCAGCAGCGCTGCAGCATAAGGGACCTATACTATGGGGCATAATCTGTGGAGCATATGGGGCATAATCTGTGGAGCATATGGGTGCATAATCTGTGGAGCATATGGGTGCATAATCTGTGGAGCATATGGGTGCATAATCTGTGGAGCATATGGGGGCATAATCTGTGGAGCATATGGGTGCATAATCTGTGCAGCACATGGGTGCATAATCTGTGGAGAATATGGGACATAATCTGTGCAGCATATGGGGGCATAATCTGTGGAGCATATGAGTGCATAATCTGTGCAGCATATGGGTGCATAATCTGTGGAGCATATGGGACATAATCTGTGCAGCATATGGGGCATAATCTGTGCAGCATATGGGGGCATAATCTGTGGAGCATATGGGGGCATAATCTGGAGTATATGGGGGCATAATCTGTGGAACATATGGGGGCATAATCTGTGGAGCATATGGGGGCATAATCTGTGGAGCATATTGGGCATAATCTGTGCAGTTTATGGGGGCATAATCTGTGGAGCATCATATGGGTGCATAATCTATGGAGCATATGGGGGCATAATCATTTTTCACCCTAGGCTTATACACGAGTCAATAAGTTTTCCCAGTTTTTTGTGGCAAAATTAGGGGGGTCGGCTTATACACGGGTCAGCTTATACATGAGTATATATGGTATTTATTTTTTGTTAAATAATATATCTTTACTTAGCTTACAAAAACACATACAAATCCGGATGAAAAAAACGCATGAAAATCTGCGTCAAATCTGCATAAAAAAACGCTTAAAAAAGGCATCAAAAACGCGCAGATTTTTAACTGCATTTTCTGCCAAGAGAGGAAAAATCTGGGCAGAAAAATTCCACAGGCAAATCCGCAACGTGTGCACAGGCCCAGTTGTACTGGCATAGGGACTGTTAAGGCCATGATACATATAGAAGCTTTTACCACTACTGGCTGCTATAAATAGTGCACATATCTATGAGTTCTGCCTCCCATTCATCCTTCCTACAAAGAAATGGCAAACATTTGGGAACAAACCCAGCTTATATTAGGAGGGACCAATGTAGAATGGTGTACAGGGTGGGCCATTTATATGGATACACCTAAATAAAATGGGAATGGTTGGTGATAGTGATATCAACTTCCTGTTTGTGGCACATTAGTATATGGGAGGGGGAAAACTTTTCAAGATGGGTGGTGACCATGGCAGCCATTTTGAAGTCGGCCATTTTGGATCCAAATTTATTTTTTTCAATGGGAAGGTCATGTGACACATCAACCTTATTGAGAATTTCACAAGAAAAACAATGGTGTGCTTGGTTTTAATGAAACTTTATTCTATCATTAGTTATTTACAAGTTTATGACCACTTCTAAAATGTGTTCAAAGTGATGCCCATTGTGTAGGTTTGTCAATACAACTCTCTTCTCCCACTCTTGACACACTGATAGCAACACCGCAGAAGAAATGCTAGCACAGGCTTCCAGTATCCGTTGTTTCAGATGCTGCACATCAGGTATCTAAAGGCAATTATCTATGCTGGGAAGAAATCTGGTCCTTAGAAAGTCTTAAAACTAGAGACATACAACCTTAGAGAGCAACACATGACAAGTTATACCATCTCATTACTTAACAAAAACTAAGACAAAATGCAGAAGCAGTGTTTGAAAAATTAAGTACACCCTTACTGCTTCCATAGGTGTTAAGAGGGTAAGTAGCAGACAGGTGCTGCTAATCAAAAGTCCTTGATTAATTGTTCATCAGCAAATGTGATCACCTCTATAATAGCAGAGGTTGTGGGAATTTGGGCCCCTAAGCTCTCAGCCATGTGTTAACACACTGGTAAGGAAAAAATAAGCAACCAATGGTTACAAGACCATTTCCAAACAAATTAGTGTCTATCATTTTACAGTGAGAAACTTTCTAGGAAACTGAAGATGGCACGTTCCCTGAGTTTTTCCAGCAAGATGGTGCACCACCACATTATGGGTGTCAGGTCCGAGCATTCTGCAGAACAGTTTCAGAAAGTTGTCCTGGTGTGTGGCCAGTTGAATGGCCACCAAGGTCTCCCAATCTGACCCCATTAGACTTTTATCTTTGGGGTCATCTGACGGCAATTGTCTATGCTGTGAAGATACCAGATGTGCAGCATATGAAACAACAGATACTGGAAGCCTGTGCTAGCATTTCTTCTGCGGTGTTGATATCAGTGTATCAAGAGTGGGAGAAGATGGTTGCATTGACAATCCAACACAATGAGCAGCACTTTGAACACATTTTATAAGTGGTCATAAACTTGTAAATAACTCATGAAATAATAAAGTTACGTTAAAACCAAGCACAGCATTGTTTTTTGTGTGAAATTCTCAATAAGTTTGATATGTCATGTGACACTCTTCCCATTGAGAAAAATAAAGTTGGATCCAAAATGACCGACTTCAAAATGGCCACTATGGTCAACACCCATCTTGAAAATTTTTCCCCCTCCCATATACTAATGTGCCACAAATGGGAAGTTGATATCACCAACCATTCCCATTTTATTTAGGTGTATCCATATAAATGGCCTACCATGCACAGTCATGGCCAAAAGTTTTGAGAATGACACAAATATTATATTTTCACATGATCTGCTGCCCTCTGGTTTTTATGTGTGTTTGACAGATGTTTTTATCACAGACAGAAATATAATTGCAAACATATGAGTAACAAAAGCTTATATTGACAGTTAGAATGAGTTAATGCAGCAAGTCAATATTTGCAGTGTTGACCCTTTTTCTTCAGGACCTCTGCAATTCTCCCTGGCATGCTCTCAATCAACTTCTGGACCAAATCCTGACTGATAGCAGTCCATTCTTGCACAATCAATGCTTTCATTTTGTCAGAATTTTTAGGTTTTTGTTTGTCCACCCGTCTCTTGATGATTGACCACAAGTTCTCAATGGGATTAAGATCTGGGAGTTTCCAGGCCATGGACCCAAAATCTCTATGTTTTTTTCCCTGAGCCATTTAGTTATCACCTTTGCTTTATGGCAAGGTGCTCCATCATGCTGAAAAAGGCATTGTTGATCGCCAAACTGTTCTTGGAGGGTTGGGAGAAGTTGCTCTTGGAGGACATTCTGGTACCATTCTTTATTCATGGCTGTGTTTTTAGGCAAGACTGTGAGAGAGCCGATTCCCTTGGCTGAGAAGCAACCCCACACATGAATGGTTTCAGGATTCTTAACAGCTGGCATGAGACAAGACTGGTGGTAGCGCTCACCTTGTTTTCTCCGAATGAGGCGTTTTCCTGATGTCCCAAACAATCGAAAAGGGGATTCATCAGAGAAAATAACTTTACCCCAGTCCTCAGCAGTCCACTGCCTGTACCTTTTGCAGAATATCAGTCTGTCCATGATGTTTTTTCTGGAGAGAAGTGGCTTCTTTGCTGCCCTCCTTGAGACCAGGCCTTGCTCCCAGAGTCTCCGCCTCACAGTGCATGCAGATGCACTCACACCTGCCTGCTGCCATTCCTGAGCAAGCTCTGCACTGCTGGTAGCCCGATCCTGCAGCTGAAACACTTTTAAGAGACGGTCCAGGCGCTTGCTGGTCTTTCTTGGGCGCCCTGGAGCCTTTTTGGCAACAATGGAACCTCTCTCCTTGAAGTTCTTGATGATGCGATAGATTGTTGACTGAGGTGCAATCTTTCTAGCTGCGATACTCTTCCCTGTTAGGCCATTTTTGTGCATTGCAATGATGACTGCACGTGTTTCTTTAGAGATAACCATGGTTAACAGAAGAGAAACAATGATGCCAAGCACCAGCCTCCTTTTAAAGTGTCCAGTGGTGTCATTCTTACTTAATCATGACAGATTGATCTCCAGCCATGTCCTCATCAACACCCACACCTGTGTTAATGGAGCAATCACTGAAAAGAGGTTAGCTGGTCCTTTTAAGGCAGGGCTGCAATGATGTTGAAATGTGTTTTGGGGGATAAAGTTCATTTTCTAGCCAAATATTGACTTTGCAAGTAATTGCTGTTAAGATGATCACTCTTTATAACATTCTGGAGTATATGCAAATTGCCATTAGAAAAAGTGAAGCAGTAGACTTTGTAAAAATTAACATTTGTGTCATTCTCAAAACTTTTGTCCATGACTGTACTATTAGGTATACCTGGATATTTGTGAAGTCACGAATAACAGAAGAAAATATGGTAAATATAAGTTTGGGAGTCCCAAGGCAGCAGGAAAATAACTCCGGCCACATGTCCAGGCCTAACAAGAGATGGAAACAAGGTTGAAGGATTGGATATGGGAGAAGATATAATTATTTAGGCCATTTCAAAATATCTTCTGATACATCAATGAGCATGAAGCAAGAAACCATATGATATCTTACATTTGTAGCGTTATTAGAAATCAGGAGATGCCTCTAGATGTTGAGTTATCCTGGCATGGACCGACCTTACCAACTGTTTTGCCAGCTTGTAGACACTCATAGTATAAGCAAAACCATCTTTCTATGCATATTCAAGGGGCAATGTGGTCTTTATTGCCACTCAAATGGAATGACAAACATGCACATTAGCACTTCTAAGGAGCACAGAGAACAAAAGGAATATATCAAAAAGCAGATCCTTCTCAAGGACTAATGAATAACCAAATCACACTGCTAGAAAAAAAGACCACATATTTCCTTACAAGTATCATTAGTAAGAGGCTGCACAATCAAATCAATGCTGAGCAACTTAATTTTACAAAACAAATGTATTTTGCTGGAGCCGATGGTGGAGAACTACAATCACCTCCAGATACTATTTTTTCCAGCACTTCATAGAGAATTCTCTTTGGACATCAAAGGTTTTAGCTTACAATTATTCTGCCTCATGTGGCATTTTCTCTCTGATCTCACAAGGATATTTCTATGTACTGGTCATATCCAACTTATTTTGCCATAACGCAATATTATGAGCTGCAAAAAAGTCAGTGTTTAATCCATTCATTTCATATACATTGCTAAAGAATTCTGAGTTATTAGAGAGTACTCCTTTCAGGGTCTTATCTATTAGCCAGGAATGAGAGCAGCTGGAAAGAACGCCTCTCATTCTGGAGGACCAAATATATCAATGACTTACATTGTCAGTTCATTAATTTAAATAAAATGGGTAATACTCCAGTTGCCCTGTGGTGGCACTGTGTAGAAATGAAACACTTGTTGCTGGTTTCAGTCACACATTCCAGCTAATAACTGGAGGGCAGGACATGCTATGATAACCATCAAGGGAATGTTTAAAGATTACACCTTTAAGCACAA
>JARQOD010000006.1:78480628-78650875 GCA_033576555.1 Oophaga sylvatica
GTCTACCTTTACTTCCTAAAAAAACACACAACCAAAAAAAGGGGAACCTACCCCACACCCTCATTTCACTCGTCCCCGGGTCGCCAATTTTGTTTTTTACGCCCCTTCTCCCCGTCTTAATCAACTATACAAACCCAGTTTTCCGCGTCTCCTAAAGTTTTAGCTCTCCAATTTTGAACAAAGTTTTTTTTTACTCAATTAAAATTAAATCAACTTAAAAGAGATTCGCCCCGGTGTTTTTCCTCCTAAAATATTTTTACGCAGTAGCATTCCAGATAACCTAACCACGCTATGTCCTTGAAAAACGGGAAGTTGGGGGAAAGCCCCTTGTCAAATTAATTAGAGCTTTGTTTTTTTCCCCTTTGCGGGAACAAAACGGAAAAAAAAAGGGGCACGGCGGCGCACCTTGGGTTTAATCACAGCACATTTTCCCCTTTGGGGTGCTCGCTTGTTTTCGGTACCCAAATCACCCCCTCTTGCACCCCCACCACAAGGGCCCCACTGGAGGCACCAAAAAAACCATTTTCCCCTTACCTCCCTCTACATGAGGGGGTGTACTCAAAAAAGTCTTTTCCCCACTTCAAAAAGCCACCCCACACATTTGGGCCTTGTAATCTCTGGGCTACTTCTTCACAACAGAGACCTTTCGGCTCGCACAGTTTTATTTGTGGGAAAAAAAGGGTCTTATTTATACCACTAATAAAACAAAATGTACAGTAATAAAGTCAAATACACTTCATAAAGGGGGCCCAAAAACTCAAGCACAAAAAAAGTGTAAATAATAGTCAACCACGAAAAAGTTACTTTCACACCAAAAACGCTAAATGGGTTTTTAAAGAGTTTAATTCTGCATTAATTTTAGGCCCCAAAAATTCAAACCCAAATGCTCCATAAAACAAAAGAAAGATTATACAATTGTTTCCAAAAAAAGGGTAGATCATTTTCATTTTTTGAGAAAATTTTGACAAATAGGGATGATGACTACTGGAAAAACCTCGGTATTTTGGGCCAAAGAGCAAGGCAGATTTCTCAATTTAATAATTTTAAGCCAAAAAAGGTTTTATTTCCAACCTGCTAAATACCAGGATCTTAACGGGGCCACCTGCACCTGTACCGAGGGGAAGTGATCCGATAGAGGTTAAGAAGACATTTAGCTTTAGAAATTAATGGGACTTCTGATATTACAAAAAGGCTAGATCTTCTTTAACAGATTGAAGGTTGAGAGGCACAAAAAAAAGGCCCTAGTTGGGAACTTCTTCCCCCAAAAGTCAAACAGTCCCCCTTCTGAAAGTGCCAAAAGGGACAAAGTAACCCCATCCCCCCAAAACTTATCCCGCCAGGAATAGAAAGGTTATTAAAATCCCCTGATCACTGACATATATCTGCCATACCGCCAGTCTCTCCAGAATCTTTTTGTCAGGAATATGTGAAATACGGGGGAAAGGGTTTATAGACTACAACAATGATACATTCAAAGTGCTAGATTTTACATCTAACAACAAAAAAATCTACCTTCAGAGTCATTAAAAGAATCAATATGTGTAAATGGGATAATTTTATGTACAATTAGACTAACCCCCTTGAGTAATTAGAACGAAGAGAATGTAAGGTATACCCCATCCAGGATCTAAGGATCTGATTGACGGTGTCTTTTGTTAGATGGGTCTCCTGTAATCTATTATTGTGAGGTGGAATCTTTTTATTTATTCAAAGATTGCAAATCTTTTGGAATTATTGCTCAACCCCCGAATATTTTAGGAAATAAAACCAATCATAGTAGCGATCTTTAAGAACATCCACGAAAGAAGATGATTCTTGTTAGTTCTTACGGCTCTTAAAAGTATCCAAGTGTTGGTGAAGAAGTATTCCAAACCTCCCCTCCATCTCCCCCAACTGAGAACCAGTAAAACCTCTCCCATTTAAGCTGTAAACCTGCCCTTACTAGTAAGGGATGGGGTTCAAATAAACCCTTTACAGGTGCATGCACCTAATGGTTAAAGAAGAAACACAATAAACAATATATAATTTTGTTAGCGTATTGACAGGGGACACACCGCACTAATGTAGAAATTAAAGTAAGTAACACAGAGGTTTGGACCATGAATTCCAGCCCCAATAGCACTAACATCATATATTTGCATTAAATGAGGCTGCAGTCTGTAAACAGAGAGACCGTGTTGGAATTAATAGCATGCAGTGAGAAAAAGGACTTTCGGCATCAATGTGCATTAGGGCTGCCTTGGGCCCTTCTAGCCTCCTGCCGGATTTGTTGCTGATGACTATCCAGACATCTGAATGCGTCTTTTCAGGATTCAAAAAATGTTGTAGTGCCAAGGGCGACCACCCTGAGCTTGGCGGTGTAGATCATTGAGTATTGCAGACCCAGTATCTTTATCCTTCTCTTTATGTCCTGAAACTGGGACCTTTTGCGCTGGACCTGCACTGAGAAGTCTGGGAAAAGGTAGACTTTCTGTCCCCCCATCTTGATGCCCTGATTTCTCTTGCTTTACTTAATATGATAACTCAGTCCTTGTAGTTCAGGATTTTGATAAGAATAGGCCAAAGGGGTCTGCCCACTGGGTTCAGTCTTTTGGGGACCATGTGAACTCTCTCCACAGCAAACAAAGGAGGGTATCTTTACCAAAGATATCCAGTAACCATTTTTCTGAAAAGATCATCTGGGTCATTCCCCTCAGCCTTTTCAGGAACTGACACCAGTCTAATATTATTGCGTCTCTGATGATTTTCCAGGTCGTTAGCCTTGGCAATCAGAGCTGAGACTGCTTGCGTGTGACTCTGTATATCTCTGCGGGCAGGCGAGAAAGCGTCCTCCAACTCACTAACTCTGCTCTTCACTGCTATGGTGTGTTCCACCCCTTTCTGCACAACAGGATGTATTATTATTATTATTATTATTAATATTTATTTCTATAGCACCATTGATTCCATGGTGCTGTACATGAGAAGGGGTTACATACAAATTACAGGTATCACTTACAGTAAACAAACTAACAATGACAGACTGATACAGAGGGGAGAGGACCCTACCCTTTCGGGCTTACATTCTACAGGATTGTGAGGCAGGAGACAGTAGGTCGGGGGGTTGCAGCAGTTCCGGTGTTGGTTGAGGCAATAACTCCGGTAGTGGTGAGGAGGCAGCAGGGTCATTGCAGGCTGTAGGCTTTCCTGAAGAGATGGGTTTTCAGGTTCCGTCTGAAGGATCTGAATGAGTTTGATAGTCGGATGTGTTGGGGCAAAGAATTCCAGAGGATGGGGGATATTCGGGAGAAGTCTTGGAGGCGGTTGGGTGAGGAGCGAATAAGTGTGGAGGAGAGAAGGATGTCTTGGGAGGATCGGAGATTACGTGAGGGAAGATATCGGGAGATTAGTTCAGAGATATATGGAGGAGACAGATTATAGATGGCCTTGTAGGTCAGTATTAGTAATTTGAACTGGATACGCTGAGGGAATGGGAGCCAGTGAAGAGATTTGCAGAGGGGAGAAGCGGAGGAGTAGCGAGGAGAGAGGTGAATTAGTCGTGCAGCAGAGTTAAGGATGGACTGGAGAGGTGCGAGGGTGTTAGCAGGGAGGCCAGAGAAGAGGGTGTTGCAGTAGTCGAGGCGGGAGATGATGAGGGCGTGCACAATCATTTTAGTAGATTGAGGGTTGAGGAAAGGACGGATTCTTGAAATATTTTTGAGCTGAAGGCGACAGGAGGTAGAAAGAGCTTGGATGTGCGGTTTGAAGGACAGGGCAGAGTCAAGGGTTACTCCGAGGCAGCGGACTTCTGGTACGGGGGAAAGCGTGATGTCGTTAATTGTGGTAGATAGGTCAGGTAAGGAAGATCTGTGGGATGGGGGAAAGATTATGAGTTCAGATTTGTCCACATTGAGTTTGAGGAAGCGGGAGGAGAAGAAGGAGGATATGGCTGATAGACACTCCGGGATTCTGGATAGCAGAGAAGTGATGTCTGGGCCAGAGAGGTAGATCTGAGTGTCATCAGCGTAAAGGTGGTACTGGAATCCGTGGGACTTTATGAGTTGCCCCAGGCCAAGTGTATAGATTGAGAAGAGTAGGGGTCCTAGAACAGAGCCTTGGGGAACTCCAACAGAGAGAGGGTGGGACGAGGAGGTAGTGTGGGAGTGGGAGACGCTGAATGTGCGGTTGGAAAGGTATGAGGAGATCCAAGATAGGGCGAGGTCTTTGACGCCAAAGGAGGAAAGAATCTGTAGTAGAAGGCAGTGGTCAACTGTGTCAAAAGCAGAGGACAGGTCAAGAAGCAGGAGTATAGAGTATTGTCCGTTTGCTTTGGCTGTAAGTAGGTCATTAGTAATTTTGGTCAGGGCTGTCTCAGTGGAGTGATGGGGGCGGAAACCAGATTGTAGAGTGTCAAAGAGCAAGTTAGAAGAGAAGTGGTAGGAAAGCTCAGCGTGGACATGCAGCTCCAGGAGTTTGGAAGCGAATGGGAGCAGCGATATTGGGCGATAGCTGGACATAGCGGTTGGGTCGAGGGTTGGCTTTTTAAGGATAGGCGTGATTGTGGCATGCTTGAAAGCAGAAGGGAAGGTACCGGAAGTTAGTGATAGGTTGAAGAGGTGGGTTAGGGATGGAATAATAGTGGTGGTGAGGTTGGGGAGGAGGTGGGTTGGGATGGGGTCAAGTGCACAGGTTGTGAGGTGCGATTTGGAGAGAAGACAATTAAGCTCCCCTTCAGTTATATTGGAGAGGGAGGTTATGGGGTTAGGGCATTGGTCTGGTATACAAAGTGGTTGAGGTGGTTGAACAATGAAGACTTGCCTTGTTTGGTCGATCTTATTTTTGAAGTGTGTGGCAAAGTCCTCAGCAGAGATGAGGGAGGTAGGAGGGGGCAGTGGTGGGCGGAGGAGGGAGTTAAAAGTTTTGAATAACTGTTTGGGGTTGTAGGATAGGGAAGATACGAGGGTTGTGAAGTAGGCCTGTTTAGCAGAGGTGAGGGCAGATTTGAAAGAGAGTGTTGCTTGTTTGAATGCAGTGAAGTCGTCTTGCGAATTTGTTTTTTTCCAGCGCCGCTCTGTAATCCTGGACACTTGCCGGAGCTTTTTAGTGGTGTTATTGTGCCAGGGTTGTCTGTTGGTACGTCGCACTCTGCCATGAACGAGAGGGGCGACCGTGTCAATAGCCAATGTGAGAGTGGCATTGTAGAAAGCAGTGGCACTGTCTGTATCGTGGAGTGAGGATATTGATGCCAGTGAAAGAATAGAGTCAGAGAGTGTGTGGATGTCTAGGTGTGCAAGGTGTCTGCGGGGGTGCACGTGTTGCTGGACATGGGTGACAGGAGAGGAGGACAGGGATGAGAAAGTGAGTAGATGGTGGTCGGATAGAGGGAGAGGGGAGGTGGTGAAGTTAGATAGAGAGCAGAGGCGGGTGAAGACCAAGTCTAATGTATGACCATCCGTGTGGGTGGCTGAGGAGGACCACTGAGTAAGTCCAAAGGATGAAGTAAGGGACAGAAGTTTGGAGGCTGCTGACTGAAGGGTATCAGTGGGGATGTTGAAGTCACCCATGATGATGGTGGGGATGTCAGTGGAGAGAAAGTGAAGAAGCCAGGTAGTGAATTGGTCGATGAAGGCAGTGGTCGGGCCTGGAGGTCGGTATATGACGGCCACTTGGAGGTTGGAGGGAGAGTAGATGCGGACAGAGTGGACTTCAAAGGAAGGGAGGATTAGGGAGGGAAGAGGTGGGATTGTGTTAAAGTTGCAGTTAGAGGAAAGGAGAACACCCACTCCTCCACCATGTCTGTTTCCAGGGCGAGGAGTGTGGGTGAATTGGAGGCCACCGTAACACAGCGCAGCAGGGGAGGCGGTGTCAGAGGGTGTCAGCCATGTTTCTGTGAGGGCGAGGAAAGCAAGATTGCGAGAGAGAAAGAGGTCATGAATCACATGAAGCTTATTGCAGATGGAGCGGGCATTCCAGAGTGCTCCAGAGAGAGGGAGCAGGGGGGTGGGTGTCAATGGCACAGGTTTTACGTTGGAAAGATTGCGGTAGTTCCTATTAGATAGGGAGTGGTAGGAAGGAGTACTAATGGTGGGTATGAACTGTGGAGGTCCAGGATTGGGAGATATGTCACCAGCAGTGAGGAGGAGCAGAGAAAGGGAGAGCAGGTGGGAGAAGGAGAGAGGGAAGCTTGTTTTGTGTTTTATTAGGACAGATTTGAGGTTGAGGAGCAGGTCAGCAGAGGAGGATAGGTGGGGAGGAAGGAGGTAAGGGGAGATGATTATTTGATTAGAGGGTGCTGGGGTTTGGGGATAGCGAAGGAGAGAGAGGATTAAAGGAGCAAACACTGTGAAGGCATATGTAAACATGGTGAAAGAGTAAGATGGGTAATTAGAAAAGCCAGGTACAAGTAATTAGAAGTGCTTACTCAGCAGACATACCCAAAAGAGACATAGTGTGGGGTCCTGACTCCTGCCGTGACTAACTGCCGTTGAAATAACTGCAGCTTCTCTGTACTTTTGCTGCAGTGGTACTTCTGCTGCAGTTGCGTGCCTGACCCCACACGCGTGCCCCCCTTAGACTGCTACTGAATATATAGGACTGAGTAGAGGATCAGGTGGGAGGAGTTATGGTAGCTGCTTTGGGATAAATTAGCAGCTGCCCAGCACACCAGGGGAGGATAGACAATCCAAGGCACAGGGCCTGGCTGCATCCATATGCTGGTAACACCTTGCACCTGATAGCATCTCTACTGGCCCAGCATGGCTATACAGCAGTAAGTATTGAATACAATGCAACAAATTAATTTAGCAAACATTCAGCAGCCACTGTTATATACCATTTAAAGGAAAAGTTGAATAGTAGTCAGATTCCAGCAAGCAGAGGTTGTAGAGATTGTACCATTTAAAGGAAAAGTTGAATAGTAGTCAGATTCCAGCAAGCAGAGGTTGTAGAGATTGTACCATTTAAAGGAAAAGTTGAATAGTAGTCAGATTCCAGCAAGCAGAGGTTGTAGAGATTGTACCATTTAAAGGAAAAGTTGAATAGTAGTCAGATTCCAGCAAGCAGAGGTTGTAGAGATTGTACCATTTAAAGGAAAAGTTGAATAGTAGTCAGATTCCAGCAAGCAGAGGTTGTAGAGATTGTACCATTTAAAGGAAAAGTTGAATAGTAGTCAGATTCCAGCAAGCAGAGGTTGTAGAGATTGTACCATTTAAAGGAAAAGTTGAATAGTAGTCAGATTCCAGCAAGCAGAGGTTGTAGAGATTGTACCATTTAAAGGAAAAGTTGAATAGTAGTCAGATTCCAGCAAGCAGAGGTTGTAGAGATTGTACCATTTAAAGGAAAAGTTGAATAGTAGTCAGATTCCAGCAAGCAGAGGTTGTAGAGATTGTACCATTTAAAGGAAAAGTTGAATAGTAGTCAGATTCCAGCAAGCAGAGGTTGTAGAGATTGTACCTGTGTGAGGAGAGGAGAGGAGATGGATGTTAATTGTCAGCCGTTGAAATAACTGCAGCTTCTCTGTACTTTTGCTGCAGTGGTACTTCTGCTGCAGTTGCGTGCCTGACCCCACACGCGTGCCCCCCTTGTATATGGTCGACTTGTCCCAGTAGAGTATCAAGAGTAAAGTCGCATTTATTAACTGCATTAAGGACATTTGGCAGGGAGGACGACTTCCCCTTGAAAAACTCTTGAAGATACAACTTTTTCCTTAAGGATCTGCAATGGAACCATTATGCCTTTGGGGGGTTACAGCCGAGCCACCACATATCCTGTCACATCTCTCTACATCTGCCTGCCAGAAGTGCGAGTGCCATCTTGAATTTTGGCCGGCACTGTGTCATCTTTCCCCTCCTTTTTGGAGTACACTGACATCCAGGGACTTAACGGTAGAGGGTGAGTGAATTGCTGGTTTAATACTCTGCCTCTAAATGACTCTTTCAGGAAGAGTGCAGCAAAAGCTCAGGGAAGGCACGCCTCATTGCATATACTGCCCGGCCACGTTTCACCTGGCATTCTTTTTTATCAATGCGTATTTGTGCAGAAGCAATATGTCTACACTGTTAGTAAATGTTGCCCATGTTGCACAAGGGAGGGAATTTTTATTAATATATCATTGATAGTTTAATTTACTATAAAATTACATTTAGTGCATTTATATCTAGACAAATGCAAAATGGCTGTTAAACATTCCAAAAGTATGGTGTTGAGAAAAAGCAATTTTTACAAAGCAGACCCAGTTGTTTTTCTTGTTGCTCAGCCTCCTGTTTTTACCCCTTCAGACTCCATCTTGATTCTAGCCCTCCTTGTGCATTTTACTCCTCTTTGCTCTATTAAAGATCCTGTGTTACGTTAGTAAAACATCACATGACCAATCAGAGCGAGTGCAATCTCTATTTGCTGGAATGACATTGTGATTATCCTCTCCTCTATAATCTTCTAAATAAACTAATCGAGTATCTGTAAACGGGAAGGGAGGCTGATCTGTGATGTCCTACACTATAACTATTTGAAAAGCACTGTACAGTCATCATCATTATCTTTGATATGAGCTTATATCCCCATGTGGAGACCTACAGTGGCAAAGAATTGAATTCTGTAGCTATACACCACTCACAGTGCCCATGCTGACCCCTAACTATCGCTATAAGTGCTTATAATTGCTACGGATGCATCAGCATTGAATCCTAAAGCAATAGAAAAAAAGAGTGTAATGGTTTGATAATCATGTTTTATTTTTGTAACACCAAAAATAAATGCTTTCTAGAGGACAAGCAAATGAAAGGCTAGCCAGTGGAGGCATTCAGATCTGTAGACAGGATTCTGCTTTGAGATTATGATTCTGGTAATGATGTACATGTTACTATGACATGTACCAGCTACGTAAAGGTTATTGCATACAAAGTATAGCCAATTCATGGCAACTAAATTCCCTTACAGCAGTGGTGTCTGTTAGAAGGATAATACACCCTGCTACACTGCACAAATTGAACAGGAATAGTTTGAGGCCTATAGAATTCAAAGTCTCAAATTCCCTAGGTCTCAATGTGATAAAGCAGCTATGGATAGTTTGGAAAAAAGTAGTTTGATTTATTGAGGTCCCACCTTACGATTTGCAGGAAATAAAAGGACCTTTTACCAAATTTTTCATGTTGAACTGGACAAACTATTTTTTTTTATTTTGCCTCACCATTGCAGAAATACTAACAATCAAAGTATTTGGACTCAAATTAGTAAACTTTTGTTAAGTCCAAGAGAATGTTATCAGACAGATTTCACTGAGGGTATGTTCTTCTCCATACAGTGGTGGCCAAAAGTATTGGCACCCCTGCAATTCTGTCAGATAATACTCAGTTTCTTCCTGAAAATGATTGCAAACACAAATTCTTTGGTATTATTATCTTCATTTAATTTGTCTTCAATGAAAAAACACAAAAAGAATTGACCTAAAGCCAAATTGGATATAATTCCACACCAAACCTAAAAAAGGGGGTGGACAAAAGTATCGGTACTGTTTGAAAAATCATGTGATGCTTCTCGAATTCGTGTAATCACCAGCACCTGTAACCTACCTGTGGCACCTAACAGGTGTTGGCAATAACTAAATGACACTTGCAGCCAGTTAACATGGATTAAACTTGACTCAACCTCTGTCCTGTGTCCTTATGTGTACCACATTGAGCATGGAGAAAAGAAAGAAGACCAAAGAACTGTCTGAGGACTTGAGAAACCAAATTGTGAGGAATCATGAGCAATCTCAAGGCTACAAGTCCATCTCCAAAGACCTGAATGTTCCTGTGTCTTCCGTGCGCAGTGTCATCAAGAAGTTTAAAGCCCATGGCACTGTGGCTAACCTCCCTAGATGTGGAAGGAAAAGAAAAATTGACGAGAGATTTCAACGTAAGATTGTGCGGATGGTGGATAAATAACCTTGACTAACATCCAAACAAGTTCAAGCTGCCCTGCAGTCCGAGGGCACAACGGTGTCAACCCGTACTATCCGTCGGCGTATGAATGAAAAGGGACTGTGTGGTAGGATACCCAGGAAGACCCCACTTCTTACCCCGAGACATAAAAAAAGCCAAAACTTGCCAAAACTTACCTGAGAAAGCCTAAAACATTTTGGAAGAATGTTATGTGGTCAGATGACAACATAGAGTGTACAGGAAAAAAAAAGAGGCATTCAAAGAAAAGAACACGGTCCCTACAGTCAAACATGGCGGAGGTTCCCTGATGTTTTGGGGTTGCTTTGCTGCCTCTGGCACTGGACTGCTTGACCGTGTGCATGGCATTATGAAGTCTGAAGACTACCAACAAATTTTGCAGCATAATGTGTGAGAAAGCTGGGTCTCCTTCAGAGGTCATGGGTCTTCCAGCAGGACAATGACCCAAAACACACTTCCAAAAGCACTATAAAATGGTTTGAGAGAAAGCACTGGAGACTTCTAAAGGTGGCCAGCAATGAGTCCAGACCTGAATCCCATAGAACACCTGTGGAGAGATCTCAAAATGGCAGTTTGGAGAAGGCACCCTTCAAATATCAGGGACCTGGAGCAGTTTGCCAAAGAAGAATGGTCTACAATTCCAGCAGAGCATTGTAAGAAACTCATTGATGGTTACCGGAAGCGGTTGTTCGCAGTTATTTTGGCTAAAGGTTGTGCAACCAAGTATTAGGCTGAGGGTGCCAATACTTTGTCTGGCCCATTTTTGGAGTTTTGTGTGAAATGATCAAGGATTTGATTTTTTCTTCATTCTCTTTTGTGTTTTTTCCTTGCAAGCAAATTAAATGAAGATAAAAATAGCAAATAATTTGTGATTGCAATCATCATTTTCAGGAAGAAACTGAGTATTATCTGACAGAATTGCAGGGGTGCTAATACTTTTGGTCACCACTGTATATGATGCTGAACAATAAGAAGGCAGGAACATTCAAAGAAAGAACACAAGGTAACAGCTTAGAGCAGGTTTCAAAGTGTTTGAGATGTAATGATACAGATGTGATCTCTTGGTCTAACCTCCTACATGATTAAAAAGCACAGATGATTAACACCTTTTAGATAAAGTTCCTGTGGGTGAGGATGAGGAGGCAGTGCAGCTGAGTTTAGCTGTGTCACATTACAAAACCTCCAGGCAGTTCTCCGCATTTCATAGCAAGATCACCTCTGCAGTACTGCAAACCGCCCCCCCCCACATTGTCTGTACTGCCCATCCCCACACATTGTCTGTCAGTAATCACAGTCAGTTTGTTGTGTTCAAGGTGACTTGTAACCGCTCTGCAGTGAGATCAAAACATGCTGTCATTACATCTCACACGAGAATAGCCAAGGACAGACAGTTTGTTCCTGTTTGAGATGTAATGACAGCCTTGATCTCACTGCAGAGCCATTTCAAGCTCCTTGGCCATAGCAGATATTAGTGTGATTAAATCTCTTTGGTGGGGCAGTGTTCTTTCTCCAGTGTGTTGCTGCCTGCATATGATTGCTCAGAATTATACAGGGGGAATAAGTACATGCCCCCAGTGAAAACAATTTCATAACATCCACTTTGACTTTGCAAAAGTTAACTCATTAGGTGTCAAAGCCAAATATTTTGATTGCTTTATTGCCAATACCTATGCGACGGAAAGGCAACGTTAAAAAAATAAAAACTGTTGTATTCTACTATGCAGCTACTATTGTATCCTGTTTCCAGTTCAACATGAAAAAATTGGTGAAAGTAACTCTTTAAAGGATCTGCTGCTATTTTCTTGGTGCCAGGTAACATAGGAAGCATTTAGAGGTCTTGCAGTGCACATGCCTCGATAGGTTGGTGATGTTTGGTGGCACAAGGGGACCTAAATAATATTAGGTAGATGGTTCAATGGCATGGCTTATTGTAAAATAAACACTACTTTAAAAAATATCAGATATTAAAAATGCTACAATATCTTTACCCTGACCACATTTGTATGGTCTGTTGAGGCAAATAAACACTAGAATTAGCTTCAAATAATGTAATATAATTGCTTATATAACATCTATATACTTGACTTACACAATGAGCTATGCACCTTAATTTCTTTAATAAAGATCCAATGGGACCAGATCAGTGCTGAATTATTAAGTATTCTAAATCAATGTTTGTGCTTTTTATGCTTACTCAGCTAAAGGACATCAAAGTATACAGTGAGTAAAATAATAACTAAAGGGTTTTTCCCAAGATTAGAAGTTACTAATCACTCTGGGCCCCTCCAATCCATTCATTCATTCTCTATGGTAGTGCTGGAAAGAACAGACTACAGTAATTATCTATTCCTGGCAGTCTCATAGGAGGTGTATATCCTTCATATCTTCTTCATCCAGGAGCTGTGGTATGAGCAGACCATGTTCCTGTATGGTGAGACACAGACATTACACAGTACACAGCAATCACATCCAATTGTGGAACTTACTATTATTCCAAGATCTATTGATTAAAATTAACTTTTGTTCGTGGGAAAACCCCTTTCCGACATTGGGTGTAAATGTACGCCAATGTCAGACTTCCTCCCTTTGATGTGGGCTCCGGCGGTGAGCCAACATCTTTCCCAGAATATGTCAGCTGTTTTAAACAGCTGACATGAGCCCGAAACAGCCGCAGGTGGAATCGCAATCCACCTGCGGCTGTTAACCCATTAAATGCCGCTGTCAAACTCGGGCAGCGGCATTTAACATGTGCTTCCGGCAATCATGCCGGAAATCCACCCATCGGTGACCTCGTCACGTAATCACGGGTCACCGATGGGTTGACATGACAACCAGAGGTCTCCTGCAGACCTCTATGGATGTGACTGCCGGATTGCTGTGAGCGCTGCTCGGGTGGTTGGCGCTCATAGCAATTGAGTAATTCTGCTACATACAGGCGGTCTGTATGTAGCAGGGCCGATCGGACAAGTGCAGCTTCTAGTCTGCCATGAGTATTGAAGAATGCCAAAAGTGAAAAAAAAAGGTTTTAAAAAAATATAAAAAAAAATAAAAAAAATCACCCCCCTTTCGCCCATTCAAAATAAAATAACAAAAAAATCAAACATACACATATTTGGTATCGCCATGTTCAGAATCGCCCGATCTATCAATATAAAAAAGAATTAACCCGATCACTAAATGGCGTAACAAGAAAAAAATTTGAAACGCCAGATATACGTTTTCTTGGTCGCCGCAACATTGCATTAAGATGCAATAACGTGCGATTAAAAGTTTGTATCTGCACCAAAATGGTATCATTAAAAACGTCAGCTCAGCACGTAAAAAATAAGCCCTCTCCCAGCCCAAGATCACGAAAAATGGAGATGCTACGGGTATCAGAAAAAGGCGTATTTTTTTTTAACAAACTTTGGAATTTTTTTTTACCACTTAAATAAAAAAGAACCTATACATGTTTGGTGTCTATAAACTCGTAATGACCTGGAGAATCGTCAGGTTCGTTTTAGCATTTAGTGAACACGGTGAAAAAAAAACAACAAAAACAACTGTGGAATTGCACTTTTTTTGCAATTAATATAATAATAATAATAATAATCTTTATATAGTGCCAACATATTCCGCAGCGCTTTACAGTTTAACAGTTTCAAAACACAAGTCATAAGTAACAACGTTAACAATACAATAATTAAAGCAAAATAAGCCGACCCTGCTCGTGAGAGCTTACAATCTACAATGAGGTGGGGGAGTACAAAGTACAGGTGTGTATATACAATGGTACATTTACAATGATGGTCCAGCCATCTTGAGGGAGTGAGGGATGGGTGGAGATAGTGAATGGGCTACACATACACACTTAAACATAGAACGACTTTGATTAGTGAATGTGATAGGCCACTCTGAACAAATGTGTTTTGAGGGAGCGCCTGAAACCATGCAAATTGTGGATAGTCCTAATTTCTTGGGGTAGAGCATTACAGAGGATTGGCGCAGCGTGGGAGAAGTCTTGGAGTCGGGAGTGGGAGGTACGGATTAGTGCAGAGGTTAGTCGAAAGTCGTTTGCAGAGCGCAGCAGTCGGTTAGGCCGATAGATAGAAATGAGGAAGGAGATGTAGGGGGGGTGCTGCACTGTGGAGAGCTTTGTGGGTGAGAACCAGAACTTTGAATTGGATCCTATAATTAATGGGCAGCCAGTGTAAGGACTGGCAAAGAGCGGACGCATCCGAGTACCGATTAGCCAGATGGATGACCCTGGCTGCTGAATTAAGGATGGACTGGAGAGGGGATAGCCGAGTAATGGGGAGGCCAAGTAATAGAGCGTTGCAGTAGTCCAGGCGGGAGTGGATCAATGCTACAGTGAGGGTTTTTGTTGTTTCCATGGTGAGAAAAGGGCGGATTCTAGAGATGTTCTTTAGGTGTAGATGGCAAGAGCGGGCAAGAGATTGTATATGGGAGGTGAAGGAGAGATTGGTGTCAAACATAACACCCAGACAGCGAGCCTGCTGCCGGGGTGTTATTATGGTGCCGCCCACAGAGAGGGAAATGTCAGATTTAGGGAGGTTAGTAGACAGCGGGAGCAGAAGGAGTTCAGTCTTGGAGAGGTTAAGTTTCAGATAGAGAGCGGACATGATGTTGGAGACTGCGGATAGACAGTCGGCGGCGTTCTGTAGAACAGCGGGGGTAAGGTCGGGGGATGACGTGTATAGTTGTGTGTCATCAGCATAAAGATGGTACTGAAAGCCAAATCTGCTGATGGTCTGTCCAATTGGGGCCGTGTAGAGAGAGAAGAGAAGGGGGCCAAGGACTGAGCCCTGGGGTACACCGACAGTGAGAGGAAGAGGAGATGATGTGGAGCCAGAGAACGAAACACTGAAGGAGCGGTCAGAAAGATAGGAAGAGAACCAGGAGAGAACAGTGTCCTTAATACCTAGTAACTGGAGCCTAGACAGTAGGAGACAGTGGTCAACAGTGTCAAAAGCTGCAGAAAGGTCGAGTAGAATGAGCAGAGAGTGGTCGCCGTTTCGTTTTGCTGTCAGAAGGTCATTGGTCACTCTCATGAGTGCAGTTTCAGTCGAATGTAGGGGGCGGAAGCCGGACTGTGAAGGGTCTAGGAGGGAGTGAGTGGAGAGGTAACGGGTAAGGCGGGAGTAGACTAGGCGCTCCAAAAGTTTAGAGATGAAGGGGAGATTGGAGACCGGTCTGTAGTTGTTTGTGCAGGAAGGGTCGAGAGCGAGTTTCTTTAGTAGTGGAGTAATGATGGAGTGTTTGAAGGAGGATGGGAAAATGCCAGAGGAGAGTGAGAGATTAAAGATTGTAGTTAGGTGAGTTGTGACAACTGGAGAGAGAGACTGGAGGAGATGTGAGGGAATGGGGTTGGTAGTGCATGTAGTCGGACGAGAGGAAGAGAGCAGTCTGGAGACTTCTTCTTCTGTGATGGGATCAAATGTGAAAAGTGAGACAGGGGAAATGCAGGGTGGGATGGGAGTCACAGCACTTGGTGGTTGAGAGCAGATTTCCTGACGGATAGTATCTATTTTTTCTATAAAGTGGGAGGCCAGGTCGTCAGCACAAATATCTGTGATAGGGGCTTGTGCTTTTGGCCTGAGGAGGGAGTGAAAAGTGTCAAAAAGTTTCTTGGGGTTGTTGGCTAGTGAGGAGATCAGAATGGTGAAGTAGGTCTGTTTGGCGAGGTGAAGGGCAGCATTATAAGTTCTTAACATGAATTTAAAGTGGATGAAGTCTTCTGGTGTGCGGGTTTTTCTCCAGAGGCGTTCAGCACTCCTAGAGCATCGCTGAAGAAGTCGAGTTTGCAATGTGAGCCAGGGCTGTTTTACTGTGTGTTTGGAGGTTCTGAGGGTGAGCGGTGCTACTTGGTCAAGGGTGCTTCTAAGAATGTCATTGTAGTGATGATATAGGAAATATGTGTATCTTCGTACCGTGTTAGCCAGTAGATAGAAGAATATTTAGACTTGAGAGTCCTCAGTGGTTGATACCTTTTAATGGCTAACTGAAAAGATGGTAACAAATTGCAAGCTTTCGAGACTACGCAGGTCTCTTCATCAGGCAAAGACTAAAACAAAAGCTGAAGAATCACATATTTATATACACAAGAGGACACAGGAATAATGCAATAGGTAAGACAGGTGACGTGAAGCAGAACTGTCATTATGGCAGAGGGATGAACATAAATATGACTAGTTCATAGATAGAAAAATATTTAGACTTGAGAGTCCTCAGTGGTTGATACCTTTTAATGGCTAACTGAAAAGATGGTAACAAATTGCAAGCTTTCGAGACTACTCAGGTCTCTTCATCAGGCATAGACTAATACAACATCTGAAGAATCACATATTTATACACAAAATAGCACAGAAAAAATGCAATAGGTAGGACAAGTGACATGAAGCAGAACTGTCATTATGGCAGAGGGATTAACATAAATATGACTAGTTCATAGATAAGGAGTGAAGGTTTTATTACCCTCTGATTGGGGTCTGGTATTGTGTTGTGATGACCCTAAAGGTCAGGGAGGCAGATTCCTTAATTGTTGTAGAACGACATAAAACTCTGGATATATTCATCCCAGCACTAAGAGTGTCAAAGGTCATCATAAGTTTATATTCCCAGACTTTTCTATCCTTCTCAGATTTGAAGTTAGATTTTAATACAAGTAATTCCATATCTGTCATGCTATGACCGGGCATACAAAAGTGTTTGGCCACAGGTAAATCCATTCTACATTGTTGTAGAAAGACAGAGTTTTATGTCTTTCTACAACAATTAAGGAATCTGCTTCCCTGACCTTTTAGGGTCATCACAACACAATACCAGACCCCAATCAGAGGGTAATAAAACTTTCACTCCTTATCTATGAACTAGTCATATTTATGTTCATCCCTCTGCCATAATGACAGTTCTGCTTCACGTCACCTGTCTTACCTATTGCATTATTCCTGTGTCCTCTTGTGTATATAAATATGTGATTCTTCAGCTTTTGTTTTAGTCTTTGCCTGATGAAGAGACCTGCGTAGTCTCGAAAGCTTGCAATTTGTTACCATCTTTTCAGTTAGCCATTAAAAGGTATCAACCACTGAGGACTCTCAAGTCTAAATATTGTAGTGATGAACAGCCAGATCAGGACAGGAAAAAGAGGAGATTGGGGACAGCGATGAGTGTAGGGAGTCTGAAAGTGTCTGAGGGTTAATGGCTTGTAGATTTCTGAATGTGTGGTAGGTAGGAGTGCGCTGGGATGGTGGAGGATTTGTGAGCAATTTCACCGCAGTTGGAATATATTTCCCGTTTTTGAGTACACAACATGGTAAAACCAATAGTGTCATTCATGTCTGACCAAAAAATAAAAAAGTTATGGGTCTGGGAAGAAGGGGAGCAAAAAATTAAAATACAAAACCAAAAATACCTCTGGTCGTTAAGAGGTTAAGTTATACAAGCCCCTTCTGTCTTGCATGTGGAAATATATAGCAATGGTAACCAAATCATTCATCCTCTGAATTGATCCTCTCTGCATGTATGCACTCCATTCATTATCAGCAAGCAGCTGAATGACACAAGCCCCTTCTGTCTTGCATGTGGAAATATATAGCAATAGTATGCACTCCATACTTCTGATTGCTGCCAACCACTGCTGTACCATTTTGCAACATAGTTTAATGTGCCTGGTAAAACTTTAGTATAATTCATTTTTTGCACTGTGCTTAATACTTACTGCTGTGTATTCGTGTGACTGGGGCCTCTGTAGATGCTATCAGGTGGAAGGTGCTATAACATATAGATGTTGCCAGGTCTAGTGCCTTTGATGATCTAACCACCCCCTGGTGTGCTGGCCCCAGCTGGCAAATTATCCCAAAGCATTTCCCACAATCCCACTTTCCTGACCCTGTAGTGTGGACTATATATTTAGGAGTAGTCTAAGGGGCGCATGCATTGTGGGGGCGCATGCATCCCAGAAGTTAAGCATCACAGAAGAAAAGCATCTTGAAAACGGCAGTTATTCATGGGAAGGAATTAACATTCATCTTCTCTCTTCACACAGGTAACCAAATCATTCATCCTCTGAATTGATCCTCTCTGCATGTATGCACTCCATTCATTATCAGCAAGCAGCTGAATGACACAAGCCCCTTCTGTGTTGCATGTGGAAATATATAGCAATGGTAACCAAATCATTCATCCTCTGAATTGATCCTCTCTGCATGTATGCACTCCATTCATTATCAGCAAGCAGCTGAATGACACAAGCCCCTTCTGTCTTGCATGTGGAAATATATAGCAATAGTATGCACTCCATACTTCTGATTGCTGCCAACCACTGCTGTACCATTTTGCAACATAGTTTAATGTGCCTGGTAAAACTTTAGTATAATTCATTTTTTGCACTGTGCTTAATACTTACTGCTGTGTATTCGTGTGACTGGGGCCTCTGTAGATGCTATCAGGTGGAAAGTGCTATAACATATAGATGTTATAGAACAACACCAAGAGAAACAAGCAGTCAAGAGGTCGAAAATATAGAGAAAGTAGAAAACACTTTATTAATGTAACAAGATAAAAGTATAGCACAGCGAAACAATTGTGCTGCATGTGCCCAAGAACAGATGCAATAAGCAAGGGAAGCCGCGTGTGGTGAACAAAATACATTAGTAGCTCATGCTACTTATAGCAGATAGTATATAGCATAATTACAATGCATAAATGCCCATATGGAAATGGATACATATATATACAACAGTAAGTAGGTGTGCATACAGCAATAGAATTAATGGTGATGTAGTACATACCAAAACGGTCACAGTGTAACACCACACCGGCTGCCCCTGCCACCCCAACGCGCGTTTCGGAAGGTTCCTTCCTTCCTTCTTCAGGGGCAAGGTCGCAGCAGGGCCGGCTATGTTTAAATACCTGTATACCCGAGAATAGCGTCTGTATCCAATTAAAAAACCACCTCTTGCAATTACAGAAAAGCCGAAACACATTTGCATCTGACACCAAGCATGGCGTATGTAATTAATTAATTAGTGCCGTAACCATAACATCCAGGACCACCGCGCTGTTAGTGGAGTACGTCAGAGCACATGGGCCCCATGCGGGCTGGCGTCCCCAGTTCAGCGGTGCGGGTTACCGGAAGTATAGGGGCGGACATGCGCAATAGCGCAGAATTGACACAGGAATAAAAAACACTTCCGGACATGCGCAGAAGTAGTAACGGCAGCCATTACTATGAAGACCAGATGCAGAGATCTCCCGGTGTAAGCCGACAATTGAAGACATGCACAGTGATGCTATCGGTAATACTTATAAAACGACAAATACCAGAATATCATTGTCTATAAAATATATATTCTCTTGATGGAATAGAGGACAATGTCCACATATGAAATATAATGACTATACTAGGAATGAATGGAGAGAGCATACATGATAGCATTTGGTGGACACAGAGGTATACAAAAGTCATGATACATCGTAAACAGACCGAAATAAAAAACAAAATAGACAACATAATAACCATATACATAAAAACACAACCAGAACTAGAGTGAGAGCAAAACAATTATATACATAAAATTGAAAGAATCATGACAGTTGATAGTAATCGCAGGTCATGAACATATAATGCACTCATATTGGTATATCCATATCAGAAGACAACCTAATTGTATAAATCGAAATAATTCTATCTAAACTAGTACATGTATGGCAACATACACTATACAGAATCGTGAAATAGGTAAAGCTGCCCAAAATAAATAGAACAAGTATCATGACGAAACAATTATCAGGCATCTTATAGATAATGGCATAGTGCCATGCCGATGTAGGAAATAATAATCGGAGAAATCTTCATAAGGAATTTACAATACATAGCATATAATGGGCGGGAGGACCAAATAATTAGATAGAAACTTCAATAAATCATGGAGTCACATATAGGCCGAAGTGATGATATTGATGGATGCATTGCTGGACGAGGATGAAATCAAGGACACACGAAAAGGGAGCTCACACTCAAAGCTGGAATTAAATAAAGGATAAAATCAATGAATATGCACCTAAACACATGCAGGTATAAGATGGAATACACAAGATGCACAGCAGCCTACAATCTACAAAAAGGGAGCAAATGAAAGACATTCATTCAAACCGTCCGGGTGGACAGTTTGTAACCGCCAGATCCAACGCGTCTCCAATCTGGCTAGACGCTTAGAAAGCTGACCACCTCTAATATTGATCCGAAGGGCATCAATGCCCCTGACCATTAGTAATGTGGCATCACAGTTGTGATAGATCTTAAAGTGTCTTGGTATTGTCTTAAGGGTGGTCGCGTCCATGTGAGTAGATGCCGCCTGTATCCCCAAGACGTGTTCACGGATACGGACTTTTAATTGTCTGGTCGTGAGGCCGACATATATCAGTCCGCATGGACATGTGGCATAGTAAATGACGTATCTGGTGGTGCACGTGATACGTTGTCTAATCAAAAATGATTTCTTACTGCTAGAATCCGTGAACGAGTTACATCTCTCAACATTTGGGCAGGCGACGCACCCACCACATGGAATGCAGCCTACCCTAGGGACAAAATTATCAAGAAAGGTGGTTTGCCGTTGTCCTGAATAGTGGCTGTGAACCAACTGATCACGTAAATTTTTGGCACGTCTAAAGGTCAGCAATGGTTTCTCAGGGAGAAATTTCTTCATTACCGAATCAGTCATTAATATGGGCCAAGCTTTCCCTAAAGCAGCTCGCACCTGATCAGTTCTTGAATGAAAATTGGTGATGAAACGGATCTTATTGTCAGATGAGATTCCGGACCTCGGATTAGCCTTGTAAAGCAAATCACGACGAACAGAATATTTAGCTCTCTGATAGGCCCTTTTTAAAAGTCGACCACTATAGCCTCTAGCCAGAAACCGTGTCCGTAATTCTCTCGCCCTTGATTCAAAATCATCATCCGTGGAGCAGATCCTGCGCAAGCGCAGGAACTGTCCCACCGGAATTGATCTAATCATATGGTCAGGATGACCTGAGGACGCATGCAACAGAGAATTGGTCGACGTTTCCTTCCGAAAGATATCCGTCTGTAAAAGACCAGATTGATCCTTCTTGATTGTCACATCCAAAAAATCGATGGAATTGACATCCCACACGAATGTTAAATGGATGTTAAGATCATTGCTGTTTAAGAGAGATATAAAATGTGCAAGGTCGGTGGCTGTGCCCTGCCATACGAAGAAGATGTCATAGATGTAGCGCGTCCATAAAGGGACGCGCTCAATTGATCCCTGTTCGTATGACAGGAAGAGGTCCCTCTCCCACAGCCCCAGGAAGAGACCGGCATAAGAGGGCGCATAAGCCGCTCCCATGGCGGTCCCCTGGAGCTGTAGGTAGAAGGACCCCTTAAATACAAAGAAATTGTGGGTGAGGGTGAACTCTAGTAGCTTCAGCAGAAGTTCCCTCACTCCTAGGGATAGGGTGGACATGCCGAGGAAATACCTCACGGCATGAAGACCATCCCTATGCCTGATGTTGGTGTAGACGGAAAAATAGGAACAGCATCCAGTCCAGGTAGAAGTATGAAAAAACTTTATTCAGCCACCATAAAACACGACGTTTCGGCCATTATTAGGCCTTTATCAAGTACTTACTTGATAAAGGCCTAATAATGGCCGAAACGTCGTGTTTTATGGTGGCTGAATAAAGTTTTTTCATACTTCTACCTGGACTGGATGCTGTTCCTATTTTTCTGTTGGACTTTGTTCGTTTGGATCCCCGAACGTCTGAACGTGCATCCTTGATAACTCCCGAGTGCTGTCAGCTGCTTGCATATTTGTGATGTTGGTGTAGAGTGATTCAACATCCACTGAAACTAGTAGAGTACCACCCTCTAAACACAGACCATCGACCCTGCGTAGTAAATCTCCTGTGTCCATTTCCATATGGGCATTTATGCATTGTAATTATGCTATATACTATCTGCTATAAGTAGCATGAGCTACTAATGTATTTTGTTCACCACACGCGGCTTCCCTTGCTTATTGCATCTGTTCTTGGGCACATGCAGCACAATTGTTTCGCTGTGCTATACTTTTATCTTGTTACATTAATAAAGTGTTTTCTACTTTCTCTATATTTTCGACCTCTTGACTGCTTGTTTCTCTTGGTGTTGTTCTATACTATGTATGCAGTTGGTCCATCTAGTCCGATATATATTCAGTTCACTAACTTTTGACACTATGTCAGTATAAGCCCCATGCTATGATATATTTAGTAACTGAAATGTTGATCTATCATTTTATTTGGTTTACCTTTGTCACTGTGTTATGCACAGGTTTTCTTGATCTCATCATGGACTATCGAGCCAAGGAGAAGGTTTGGCTCAACAATGTTGATAGAGTGTTTAGTCACAGTGGAACAGATGCGCAGCAGCCTATTGATCACAAATGGGATGACAAATTAGCATCCATCACCCTATCCCTAGGAGTGAGGGAACTTCTGCTGAAGCTACTAGAGTTCACCCTCACCCACAATTTCTTTGTATTTAAGGGGTCCTTCTACCTACAGCTCCAGGGGACCGCCATGGGAGCGGCTTATGCGCCCTCTTATGCCGGTCTCTTCCTGGGGCTGTGGGAGAGGGACCTCTTCCTGTCATACGAACAGGGATCAATTGAGCGCGTCCCTTTATGGACGCGCTACATCTATGACATCTTCTTCGTATGGCAGGGCACAGCCACCGACCTTGCACATTTTATATCTCTCTTAAACAGCAATGATCTTAACATCCATTTAACATTCGTGTGGGATGTCAATTCCATCGATTTTTTGGATGTGACAATCAAGAAGGATCAATCTGGTCTTTTACAGACGGATATCTTTCGGAAGGTAACGTCGACCAATTCTCTGTTGCATGCGTCCTCAGGTCATCCTGACCATATGATTAGATCAATTCCGGTGGGACAGTTCCTGCGCTTGCGCAGGATCTGCTCCACGGATGATGATTTTGAATCAAGGGCGAGAGAATTACGGACACGGTTTCTGGCTAGAGGCTATAGTGGTCGACTTTTAAAAAGGGCCTATCAGAGAGCTAAATATTCTGTTCGTCGTGATTTGCTTTACAAGGCTAATCCGAGGTCCGGAATCTCATCTGACAATAAGATCCGTTTCATCACCAATTTTCATTCAAGAACTGATCAGGTGCGAGCTGCTTTAGGGAAAGCTTGGCCCATATTAATGACTGATTCGGTAATGAAGAAATTTCTCCCTGAGAAACCATTGCTGACCTTTAGACGTGCCAAAAATTTACGTGATCAGTTGGTTCACAGCCACTATTCAGGACAACGGCAAACCACCTTTCTTGATAATTTTGTCCCTAGGGTAGGCTGCATTCCATGTGGTGGGTGCGTCGCCTGCCCAAATGTTGAGAGATGTAACTCGTTCACGGATTCTAGCGGTAAGAAATCATTTTTGATTAGACAACGTATCACGTGCACCACCAGATACGTCATTTACTATGCCACATGTCCATGCGGACTGATATATGTCGGCCTCACGACCAGACAATTAAAAGTCCGTATCCGTGAACACGTCTTGGGGATACAGGCGGCATCTACTCACATGGACGCGACCACCCTTAAGACAATACCAAGACACTTTAAGATCTATCACAACTGTGATGCCACATTACTAATGGTCAGGGGCATTGATGCCCTTCGGATCAATATTAGAGGTGGTCAGCTTTCTAAGCGTCTAGCCAGATTGGAGACGCGTTGGATCTGGCGGTTACAAACTGTCCACCCGGACGGTTTGAATGAATGTCTTTCATTTGCTCCTTTTTTGTAGATTGTAGGCTGCTGTGCATCTTGTGTATTCCATCTTATACCTGCATGTGTTTAGGTGCATTTTCATTGATTTTATCCTTTATTTAATTCCAGCTTTGAGTGTGAGCTCCCTTTTCGTGTGTCCTTGATTTCATCCTCGTCCAGCAATGCATCCATCAATATCATCACTTCGGCCTATATGTGACTCCATGATTTATTGAAGTTTCTATCTAATTATTTGGTCCTCCCGCCCATTATATGCTATGTATTGTAAATTCCTTATGGAGATTTCTCCGATTATTATTTCCTACATCGGCATGGCACTATGCCATTATCTATTAGATGCCTGATAATTGTTTCGTCATGATACTTGTTCTATTTATTTTTGGGCAGCTTTACCTATTTCACGATTCTGTATAGTGTATGTTGCCATACATGTACTAGTTTAGATAGAATTATTTCGATTTATACAATTAGGTTGTCTTCTGGTATGGATATACCAATATGAGTGCATTATATGTTCATGACCTGCGATTACTATCAACTGTCATGATTCTTTCAATTTTATGTATATAATTGTTTTGCTCTCACTCTAGTTCTGGTTGTGTTTTTATGTATATGGTTATTATGTTGTCTATTTTGTTTTTTATTTCGGTCTGTTTACGATGTATCATGACTTTTGTATACCTCTGTGTCCACCAAATGCTATCATGTATGCTCTCTCCATTCATTCCTAGTATAGTCATTATATTTCATATGTGGACATTGTCCTCTATTCCATCAAGAGAATATATATTTTATAGACAATGATATTCTGGTATTTGTCGTTTTATAAGTATTACCGATAGCATCACTGTGCATGTCTTCAATTGTCGGCTTACACCGGGAGATCTCTGCATCTGGTCTTCATAGTAATGGCTGCCGTTACTACTTCTGCGCATGTCCGGAAGTGTTTTTTATTCCTGTGTCAATTCTGCGCTATTGCGCATGTCCGCCCCTATACTTCCGGTAACCCGCACCGCTGAACTGGGGACGCCAGCCCGCATGGGGCCCATGTGCTCTGACGTACTCCACTAACAGCGCGGTGGTCCTGGATGTTATGGTTACGGCACTAATTAATTAATTACATACGCCATGCTTGGTGTCAGATGCAAATGTGTTTTGGCTTTTCTGTAATTGCAAGAGGTGGTTTTTTAATTGGATACAGACGCTATTCTCGGGTATACAGGTATTTAAACATAGCCGGCCCTGCTGCGACCTTGCCCCCTGAAGAAGGAAGGAAGGAACCTTCCGAAACGCGCGTTGGGGTGGCAGGGGCAGCCGGTGTGGTGTTACACTGTGACCGTTTTGGTATGTACTACATCACCATTAATTCTATTGCTGTATGCACACCTACTTACTGTTGTATATATATGTATCCATTTCCATATGGGCATTTATGCATTGTAATTATGCTATATACTATCTGCTGTAAGTAGCATGAGCTACTAATGTATTTTGTTCACCACACGCGGCTTCCCTTGCTTATTGCATCTGTTCTTGGGCACATGCAGCACAATTGTTTCGCTGTGCTATACTTTTATCTTGTTACATTAATAAAGTGTTTTCTACTTTCTCTATATTTTCGACCTCTTGACTGCTTGTTTCTCTTGGTGTTGTTCTATACTATGTATGCAGTTGGTCCATCTAGTCCGATATATATTCAGTTCACTAACTTTTGACACTATGTCAGTATAAGCCCCATGCTATGATATATTTAGTAACTGAAATGTTGATCTATCATTTTATTTAACATATAGATGTTGCCAGGTCTAGTGCCTTTGATGATCTAACCACCCCCTGGTGTGCTGGCCCCAGCTGGCAAATTATCCCAAAGCATTTCCCACAATCCCACTTTCCTGACCCTGTAGTGTGGACTATATATTTAGGAGTAGTCTAAGGGGCGCATGCATTGTGGGGGCGCATGCATCCCAGAAGTTAAGCATCACAGAAGACAAGCATCTTGAAAACGGCAGTTATTCATGGCAGTTAATCAGGGCTGGAATCAGGTACCCCACACTTTGCCTTATTTTTCATTATGTACTTTATCTATTTCCTCCTGTGTTCCATTGCCATCCACATTCACCGCCCCATCCCCCCTCCATCACGACTCATACACATCAGCCCCTCTATCCTTCCCTCTCCCATGTACAGCTCCCATGCACTCCTCACCTTCCTGAAAAACCTCAGCCCATCTTGCCCAAACACATCACATAAAAAACCTACTTACAATTCCAACAACTACCTGCTCTTTATCTTCCTACTCCTACTGATTTCAGGGGACATCTCCCCCAACCCTGGTCCACCATCCCCAACCTCAATCCCTACCCTACCTCATACCGAAACCATAATAATCTTATTAATATTACTTGCACTCCCTCATCTCCTTCTTTCAATTGTGCCCTCTGGAATCCACGGTCTGCATGCAACAAGCTATCCTTCCTGCACAACTACTTTCTGAACCACTCTCTTAATCTGTTGGCCCTCACTGAAACCTGGATTCAGGATTCTGACACTGTCTCCCCTGCTGCCATTTCCTATGGTGGTTTACAGTTCTCCCATTCCCCGAGACCCACAAACAGACATGGTGGTGGAGTTGGCATACTCCTGTCCCCACAATGCACTTTCCAGGTCATCCCCCCAATTCCATCACTCTCATTCCCTTCTTTTGAGGTCCACACCATCAGGCTCTTCCGTCCCCTCTCCCTCAGAGTAGCGGTCATATATCGGCCCCCAGGCTCACCCACCCAGTTCCTTGACCACTTCTCAGCCTGGCTACCGCATTCATGTCCTCAGAACTACCAACCCTTATCCTTGGAGACTTCAACATCCCCATTAACAGCCCTACTTCCACATCTGCATCTCAGCTTCTATCACTAACCACTTCTCTAGGCCTCTCACAGCTTTCAACCTCTGAGACACACAAGGATGGCAACACCCTTGACCTGGTCTTTGTCCGCCTCTGTTCAATCTCCCACCTAAATAACTCACCGCTTCCACTCTTGACCACAACATTCTCTCCTTCACGCTCACAAATCCTCCACCACCCCAGCGCACTCCTACCTACCACACATTCAGAAATCTACAAGCCATTAACCCTCAGACACTTTCAGACTCCCTACACTCATCGCTGTCCCCAATCTCCTCTCTTTCCTGTCCTGATCTGGCTGTTCATCACTACAATGACATTCTTAAAAGCACCCTTGACCAAGTAGCACCGCTCACCCTCAGAACCTCCAAACACACAGTAAAACAGCCCTGGCTCACATTGCAAACTCGACTTCTTCAGCGATGCTCTAGGAGTGCTGAACGCCTCTGGAGAAAAACCCGCACACCAGAAGACTTCATCCACTTTAAATTCATGTTAAGAACTTATAATGCTGCCCTTCACCTCGCCAAACAGACCTACTTCACCACACTGATCTCCTCACTAGCCAACAACCCCAAGAAACTTTTTGACACTTTTCACTCCCTCCTCAGGCCAAAAGCACAAGCCCCTATCACAGACATTTGTGCTGACGACCTGGCCTCCCACTTTATAGAAAAAATAGATACTATCCGTCAGGAAATCTGCTCTCAACCACCAAGTGCTGTGACTCCCATCCCACCCTGCATTTCCCCTGGCTCACTTTCCACATTTGATCCCATCACAGAAGAAGAAGTCTCCAGACTCCTCTCTTCCTCTCGTCCGACTACATGCACTACCGACCCCATCCCCTCACATCTCCTCCAGTCTCTCTCTCCAGTTGTCACAACTCACCTAACTACAATCTTTAATCTCTCACTCTCCTCTGGCATTTTCCCATCCTCCTTCAAACACTCCATCATTACTCCATTACTAAAGAAACCCGCTCTTGACCCTTCCTGCACAAACAACTACAGACCGGTCTCCAATCTCCCCTTCATCTCTAAACTTTTGGAGCGCCTAGTCTACTCCCGCCTCACCCGTTACCTCTCCACTTACTCCCTCCTAGACCCTTCACAGTCCGGCTTCCGCCCCCTACATTCGACTGAAACTGCACTCATCAAAGTGACCAATGACCTTCTTACAGCAAAACGTAACGGCGACCACTCTCTGCTCATTCTTCTCGACCTTTCTGCAGCTTTCGACACGGTTGACCACCGTCTCCTACTCTCTAGGCTCCAGTCACTAGGTATTAAGGACACTGTTCTCTCCTGGTTCTCCTCCTATCTTTCTGACCGCTCCTTCAGTGTTTGTTCTCTGGCTCCACGTCATCTCCTCTTCCTCTCACTGTCGGTGTACCCCAGGGCTCAGTCCTTGGCCCCCTTCTCTTCTCTCTCTACACGGCCCCAATTGGACAGACCATCAGCAGATTTGGCTTTCAGTACCATCTTTATGCCGATGACACACAACTATACACGTCATCCCCCGACCTTACCCCCGCTGTTCTACAGAACACCACCGACTGTCTGTCCGTAGTCTCCAACATCATGTCCGCTCTCTATCTGAAACTTAACCTCTCCAAGACTGAACTCCTTCTGCTCCCGCCGTCTACTAACCTCCCTAAATCTGACATTTTCCTCTCTGTGGGCGGCACCATAATAACACCCCGGCAGCAGGCTCGCTGTCTGGGTGTTATGTTTGACACCAATCTCTCCTTCACCTCCCATATACAATCTCTTGCCCGCTCTTGCCGTCTACACCTAAAGAACATCTCTAGAATCCGCCCTTTTCTCACCATGGAAACAACAAAAACCCTCACTGTAGCATTGATCCACTCCCGCCTGGACTACTGCAACGCTCTATTACTTGGCCTCCCCATTACTGACTATCCCCTCTCCAGTCCATCCTTAATGCAGCAGCCAGGGTCATCCATCTGGCTAATCGGTACTCGGACGCGTCCGCTCTTCGCCAGTCCTTACACTGGCTGCCCATTCATTATAGGATCCCAATTCAAAGTATGGTTCTCACCCACAAAGCTCTCCACAGTGCAGCACCCCCCTACATCTCCTCCCTCATTTCTATCTATCGGCCTAACCGACTGCTGCGCTCTGCAAACGACTTTCGACTAACCTCTGCACTAATCCGTACCTCCCACTCCCGACTCCAAGACTTCTCCCGCGCTGCGCCAATCCTCTGGAATGCTCTATCCCAAGAAATTAGGACTATCCACAATTTGCATGGTTTCAGGAGCTCCCTCAAAACACATTTGTTCAGAGTGGCCTATCACATTCACTAACCAAAGTCGTTCTATGTTTAAGTGTGTATGTGTAGCCCATTCACTATCTCCATCCATGCCTCACTCCCTCAAGATGGCTGGACCATTATTGTAAATGCACCATTGTATATACACACCTGTACTTTGTATCTCCCCCACCTCATTGTAGATTGTAAGCTCTCACGAGCAGGGTCGGCTTATTTTGCTTTAATTATTGTATTGTTAACGTTGTTACCTATGACTTGTGTTTTGAAACTGTTAAACTGTAAAGCGCTGCGGAATATGTTGGCGCTATATAAATAAAGATTATTATTATTATTATATCTTAACCTGTTGATAATGGATATCTTAGTCTTCGATCATTAATCATTTAACAAATGTGCTGGGAGCAGAATTCTTTAGCACTGACTAAAGTATAAGTATTTCAGGTTCTTTTCCTTTATTAGGCACCCACTTGTTACTGTAGTCTTCCTCACAGACCGCACAGCAGTCATTTTCAGAAAATGTCAGCAGACCTGCCCATCAGCTCTTTTCCATTTGTAGGGGGCTTATGGCCAGGTGTGGTCACATGCTTCTCCATGAACAGTCAACTTGAGGAGAGTTGTGCAGACTGAGGAAGGCGACACCAACAAGTGCAGAAGAACCTGTTAAGCTTCTAAATATTTGTAAGCGCCTCAAAATCCTGTCCCAACACATCTATTAAAATAAAGTGAGCAACCTCTTAAAATGAATCTGTCTCCAAGCTTTTGCCATGTAAACTGAAAGCACCCTGATGTAAACGAAGAGAGCCTGATTCCAGTGATGTCTCACTTACTTTGCTGTGTTTTGCTGTTTCAATATAATCAGCGTTTTATCAGCAGGAGAGTATCACTACAGGACGAGCTGCCTTGTGCCTATTAGTCCAACCACGCCCCCAGCACTGCCTAGCAGATGTCAACATACATTATACACAGAAAGCTACTATCAGGGTCTCTGTCCCTACCACATCCTGCTGTCAGACTATATAGAAAAAACTGGATGACAGATTTCATTTAAAATGTACAGCATAAAGACTGTTAAAATACTATTAGTAAATTACATATACTCTCTAGCTACATATCTGACATATCACTATACTGTATGTCATCCTAAGGCTACATTCACATATCCATGTGAATCTTTATGATAAATAGACTGTTTTTTTTTTTTATCTGTGTAGCATCTGTTTAAAAAAAAAATATCATTCAGTCTTTTGATAAAAGTATGCAGTCCTGCAGTCCCTATTTGTGACTACAGACTTCTGAACTCTCTCAGTGTGCACACCGCACACTGTCAGGATTCTATGGTGCTGACAAGGAGCGCAGGCAGTCACAAGACCACAAGTATGCGATTTGCATACATTCCGATTAGACTGAGCAAAGTCAACCACATCTAGTCCACACGCTTCCCAAAGGTAGCAAATCGTATACTTCTAGTCACATGATCAACCACACTGTCAACACAAGAGAATACTGACAGCGAGCAATGTGCACTCTGAAAGGATTCAAAAGTCTGCAGTCATATAGAGTGACTGCAGAATTGTATCAAAACACAGGACAACCCCTTTATGGACGTCGACTGTCTGAACTATTCTTATACATAGAATCTTAGCAATTTATCAATTAAAAACTGAATTTGTACGGATCCCCATAAACTTTTATGGCCGAGTCTGGTCAGAAAAATGGATAAGAACAGGACATGCTCTAAGCCTTGAGGACTGGACACACAAGTCCATTTTTAAAATCCATGTGTATATAGATCAATTAAACAGTATGGGTCTTGGAAAAAAACATACAGCACAGGGACATGTAACACGGATAAGTGAATGTAGCCTAAAACCAAATGTATTTGTCTTTGCTTTTTTGAAATTTAAATTTTTCTTTACTGCTCTGTTTCTTCCATTATTATGTATTTTGTTCTGTTTTTCTTTCATAAAACTTTTGTTTTTGTATACGATGTACACGAAGCTCACACCTATAATGAATATTCACAGAATGACATTGAACTTGTCAACAAAGCAGTTTCTGAGAAAACAACACACTTCTACCACTTTCAAAGACAAGGCCGAGCGAAGGTCCTTCCTAAGAAAGGTTTAGAGTGAGTTATTGTGTTTACTGTCAGCTATTAGCTGTACGCCATTCCCATGGAAATATTTTCTGCTTCAATTGTTAATGTGTTTACTGCGTGTCATAATAGATCGATAATAACAATATAAATGGTTTACTATCTAAATCTGAAAATAATTGACAGGTTATTTCCATTCTAACCCACAACAGCAGGTAGTGCAAATGTTATACAATTGTTAGGATAAGGTTTCGAGTGGCGGAGTTAGGCTAGCATTAAAAGGGTTGTCTGACAGTAAAACATTTTTTAAGCCCTGGATGAATGGAATATAATAAACGGTGGCATACCCACCTTCCAGCGCACGCTGCTCAGGAGGCCTCCGCTGGCTCCAGAATCAATGTCAGCTCCATTCGGATGTCCCCGCACAGCGGCAGCTGGTAACTGTCCGCAGGGGTCGGGAGAATAGAGGAGTGCGTTATCGGACGTTTCTACATAAGTGCTCTATTTTATCGCCGTAGTGCGGCTTGCAGGCTCAGTTACAGTCTGTTGTATTTGTAGTTCTGCAATCTCTGGACTCATGCTTCAATACATAGAACCTCTCTGTGATTCATGTCTCCTAATTTACTGCAATGGGTAAACTAATAACTATGTCATTTTCTGCACTCTTGGATATTATTTCCTGAATGAAGAAGTCACATTTTGTAATACGCTAATTTTAGACATTTATAAGGGATTTCGGTCACAATGTTGATTACCTCCCCTTAGGATTTTAGGACATAAGGCATATTACCTTTAAAAGCAACATGTCCGAAACGTCCCTCCATCAAAACATTAATATGATTGTGTAGCTCTTTAACATATAAGCCATTTGATCCCTTTATGATCTCAAAGCGATGACCCAAAAGCAAGAAATCACATTTTGAAGTTGTGTCTGGAAGTGCATCGGGGCGTGACAATGCACGTCTAGCTTTTCAGCCTTAAGCTTTGTTTCCTTCCTACCAGAAGCCTCCCCTGGCTCATTGCTCTCGGCCACTGACTTCTCACGCTACCTGTCAATCACTAGTGGAGGCTGCTAGGTAGGAAATACAGAGTGAGGCTGAGAGTCTAGAAGTGGATCATTATGCCGAGCCCCAATGCACTTTCAGACACAATTTAAAAATGTGATTTCTGGCTGCAGGAGAATCACTTTGGGGTCATAAAGGGATCAACTGTCTTATCATTTAAAGGGCCACACAAACACATCAATGGTTTTGGAGGTGGAGGACATGTGGAATCGTGGCACTTGCCAAATGAATAAGGATAATAATAGGGTATGGTAGCTTATAAATTCTAAAATGTTATGATTACTGGATGGCCGTAAAAATGCAAAAACCTAAATCTGAAGTAGAGAACCAGTAGCAGTGCTCTGATTCTATCCTTGTAACATTACTGACTAGCCTAAATTTCTGTATCCTCAAATGCTGCCGGACTTACAGAAGTCTGAACTACAGATGCTGATATATATGAAGATTAAAGGGCTCCTGTCATGCTGTCTGATCTGCAAGCAGCATATTATAGTGCAGAAGACGCTGTCCACAGGATTAAATCATTTTGTGGGAATATATTCAGTAAAACTTTTATTTTATTTATATACATTTCTGCTTTTCGGCTGCTTAGACGTCCAGGTCTTGCTCAGTAATTGACAGATGTATGACTGTACATACAGAAATAGCTGTCAGTCAATAATGAGGACCGCAATCTGGACTCCTAAGTATAAAATGAGCAGGAATTTGAAACTTACACTGAAACGTTTCCCTCAGACTGTACAGCAGTATGTTCAGCTTCTCCTGCCCAGCATCGTGCTGCCCACATGTATATGTGGCAGGTCCTCCAACGACGCATAACCAAGCCAACTCTAAAATCATTTAGGTATTTCACCAGCTCTCACCAAGTCACCAGTAGCCCTCTTACTTTTCCTATCCTGTTATCACCTCCCCACTTCTAAACTGTCACCGCAAACTCACCAAGTCCCCTTCTCACCTAGCTAAATGTTAATTTACATAGTTCTGAAATATATATTTGGTCATTCCCTAAAATTACCATACAGAACAGATAGTTGTTGGCCATATGATCGTTCGCCTGCCAGCTTCCTCTCCCGAGCCCTCCACACAGGAACACTTAGGCTGCTTTCACACATCAGTCTTTTGATGTAAGGCGCGATCCGGCGTGTTTTTAAAAAAACGCATCCGGTATCGGATGCGTTTTTTTTACCATTGACTTACATTAGCGCCGGATCGCGCCTGATGTCATTGCGTTGCATCCGTTTTTGGCCGGATCCGTCGGAAATGTACATTCCGGCGGCCGGACAAGACGCTGGCTGCAACGTTTTTTTTTTTTTCCAGAGCCACCTGATAGTGCCTGAATCGGCACTTCAGGCGGCCGGAAACAATGCAAATCTATGGAGCCGGACCAGTCTTTTGACAAATCCGTCAGAAAACTGATCCAGAAACCAAGGTCTCTCTCTCTAGCTCTCTCTCTCCATTGGTAGCTGCATTTTCAACATGGAAATTTTATCTTTCCAGGTTGATCAGCGCCAGATCCGTCCTGTCAGGCATAGGACGGATTATGCCTGACACAAAAAGCCTGATGTGTGAAAGTAGCCTTAGTCGAAAGCTCCTGTGTTCTCTATCACGGAGCCACTGCCAGACTTCTCCAAGCAGATCGGCCATTAGAAATCTGATGTTCCAGATCCTTCTTTCCCCTGACATCATCTGTCAGGAAATAGTCAGGAGGCCACCATGCACATTAGTCTGTCAGCCAACGTTAGTCTAATGTGTACGGGGCCTTAAAGACTCAGATGAATAAAACCGAGTTGCACGATGACTGAGTACCATTATCTTTGTAAATTTAGCTCTTTTACATTAGGTAATGACTATCTATGTGAGAAAAGCTGAAATTTTTGCTGCTTAAACAGCAGCAACAAAAAGAGAACTTCCCCAAGAATCCAGCCTAGAAGTTTTTGTCACTCTCCTGCAAAGTGTTCTTTTTGGGTTTCTTGATTTATTTTCTGGTTAAAAAAATTAAAAAAAATAATGATATAATAATAAGCTGAACAAAACAGAGAGACACTTTTTTCTTTCTTTTACATAAGACAGTTACAGAATACTGAGAAAATACCCTATATCCCCCCAAATGCGTCTATACCTAGTGAAAACACCCACCCCGAACAGCGTGGCACTGACCTCCATCCTGCCCTTACAAACGCCCATTTATCTATAGTGTATTTATGAAAGGCGTCGTCAAGGGAAAATAAAAGCTTGCCCAGAGGACTGGATTTGTAAAAGATAAAGTCATTTTACCGGCACACATGTGAATCCAGTGCAGGCCGTTCCATCGTCTGTGTCGGCACACACAGCAGCCTGGATCCAAGTGGGTTCCAGTATGGAAATATCAGTAAGTTTGTAATTTTTTACAAATCCAGTTGTTGGGCCAAGTTTTTATTCTGTCCAGATAAATCCTTTAAAATCCTTACAATGAAAGAATAAGATAAGGTAAAACTGGTAGGCAAAGATTGGACTCTTCTCCATAGTATGTGTCTGGTGTTGCAGTTCGGGCACATTCACTGGATAATCAGCCTTTTTTTCTAATCTCATACAACCCCTTTAAACAGGGACATGAACATATTCTCCTCTTCTCCAGAGTCCTATAATGCTGTCAATTGGATGACTCACTAAACCCAGAAGTTCCATCCCAGAAAAAATCATCAGGGATAGTAGTGAACACAAAGCTTGGCAGTCAAAAAGGAAGTCTTTGATATCCATAGATATATTTTCATAATTTCTGGATAAAGATATCAAAAACAATTGCTTAACTCAAGGTGAAACTAAACAGTATAATTTTCTGCTTTAAAATACATGTTCTCCTCACTGATGCAACAAACATGTATTTATTAAAGTGGGTTTCCATTTATTGCAAGTGACGGTATATTAGCAGCATGTGCCGTTAGTTGTTGATTGGTGGGAAACTAATGAAGGAGCTGCAGCGTTTAGCACTACCGCACTCTCAAGGTTTTGTCCCGCACAGCGGTTAATACGGGACACACACTGCAGGGAAACGCAGCACAGTCTCGCTTACTTAGGTTCCAGACATCCGCCCCTTATCGCATCCTAGTAATATTCCACAACACTGAGTGCTGGTAATACCCACTGAAGCTGACATATTGTGTACTTTGTAGTGCTTCAGTATCAGTTGTATTACCAACCTGTTCACTGTAAGGGTATGTGCAGACGTTCAGTATTAGGCAGCACTTTGGACGCAGCACATGTCCGGCCGGCTATTGAATGCAGGTGATTCCGTATGTGTTTATTGAACCGTGCGCAATCACCGCGTCTAATACATTGTACGGGGACATTTATCTTCTAGACGCGAGTCTCCGCAAGATAAATGCACATGCTGCGGTCTGGAAAGACGCGCCGCATGTCAGTCTCCGCAGGGAAGCCGCGAGCACCGGTGCAGGCATAGTGGGCATGGGATTTCTTGAAATCCCATCCACTATGCTGTAACATCTGAATGCTGCGGGTTGGATGCTGCGGATGTACGCAGCGTCCAACCCGCAGCGTTTGCTAACTGTGTGAACATACCCTAACACAAAATCATCATCTCAGGGCTCATACTCACTTGAGCAGAAAACAGATGATTTTTAGCCGATAAAAAAATCAGATTCAAATCGGACCAATGTTATTCAATAGGTGACATCTCATTTGCGATTTTTTTTCTCAGCCGAAATCGGTGTGAGAAAAAAAATCGCAACATGCTGCGATTTGACGCGATTTTGGCATGTTAATCGCTAATGCAATAGATGGTGCTATAAAAAAAAAATCGCATGCAAATCGCATGTCAATTGCACATAATCTGACCATCCTGAAAACTGACCGATTTTTTTCCAGTAAGTGAGTATGAGCCCTCAGAGTGATAATAGCAATTATTGTACAATATCCTTCCCCATACTAATAACAATCATTAACATTCCCAATATCCATACCCAGCATCAACAATACAAATCTGCAATTATTGTTAGCACTACAGTCATGGCCAAAAGTTTTGAGAATGACACAAATATTATATTTTCACATGATCTGCTGCCCTCTAGTTTTTATGTGTGTTTGACAGATGTTTTTATCACAGACAGAAATATAATTGCAAACATATGAGTAACAAAAGCTTATACTGACAGTTAGAATGAGTTAATGCAGCAAGTCAATATTTGCAGTGTTGACCCTTCTTCTTCAGGACCTCTGTAATTCTCCCTGGCATGCTCTCAATCAACTTCTGGACCAAATCCTGACTGATAGCAGTCCATTCTTGCACAATCAATGCTTTCATTTTGTCAGAATTTTTAGGTTTTTGTTTGTCCACCCGTCTCTTGATGATTGACCACAAGTTCTCAATGGGATTAAGATCTGGGGAGTTTCCAGGCCATGGACCCAAAATCTCTATGTTTTGCTCCCTGAGCCATTTAGTTATCACCTTTGCTTTATGGCAAGGTGCTCCATCATGCTGGAAAAGGCATTGTTGATCGCCAAACTGCTCTTGGAGGGTTGGGAGAAGTTGCTCTTTGAGGATATTCTGGTACCATTCTTTATTCATGGCTGTGTTTTTAGGCAAGACTGTGAGAGAGCCGATTCCCTTGGCTGAAAAGCAACCCCACACATGAATGGTTTCAGGATGCTTAACAGTTGGCATGAGACAAGACTGGTGGTAGCGCTCACCTTGTCTTCTCCGAATGAGGCGTTTTCCTGATGTCCCAAACAATCGAAAAGGGGATTCATCAGAGAAAATAACTTTACCCCAGTCCTCAGCAGTCCACTGCCTGTACCTTTTTCAGAATATCAGTCTGTCCATGATGTTTTTTCTGGAGATAGGTGGCTTCTTTGCTGCCCTCCTTGAGACCAGGCCTTTGTTGTGAATGGACTTGAAATGAGTTCTGAGCAGAGGCTCCCTCTGGTGGTTACAAGCGGTACTGGACTGTCCAGTGAAGATTGTGAGGATTGGGAATCAGGTGTTACTGACTGGTCTTATTTAAGGGAGTCGCCTTCCCATCAGGGTTGCCGGTGATCAATTGTTCTGGTCTCAATCCTTGATTCCTGTTTCCTTTGTAGCCTGCTGTGTCGTGTCTGCATCTCCTGCTAACAGATAAGACATTTTCTTCTTTTTGTTTTTGTGCTTGATTTTTGCATTTTGTCTTGCACTTCTGTGGGGGCCTTCTGGGTCCCCTCCGGGGGCTTTTGCCCTCTCAGTTTAGTTCAGCCACTGATGTTTTGTACATTTGCTTTTTCCAGTTTTTTCAGTGGCTGCTGTTTTGATTTTGTTACACCAGAGAACTAATTTAGGTGGTAGAGGTCGTGTGATCTCAGGTGTTTTTGAAATTAGTAGAGTTGGTGCTTTTCAGGGTTTTTTGGGATTGCAGTAAGTGCCCTTCCTATCCTTTTCTATTTAGATAGTTTGGGCCCCAACGTTTGCTCATACTATTTTCTGTCTGTGTCAGTATTTCTTCTTGTCTAACCGCCATTACATGTTTGGGGGCTTTCTATGTTCTTTGGGGATCTGCTCCGGGGCAGATAGCTTTCATCTTTCTATCTTTAGGTATAGTTAGTTTCTCAGGCTGTGACGAGGCGTCTAGGACCAACGTAGGAACGCTCCACGGCTGCCTCTAGTTGTGGTGGTTAGTCAGGGTACTGCAATCTCATAGATTCCAACTGCTCTGGTGTATTGCCTTTTTTACCTGCACTCCTCAGCTACCAAATCATAACAGTATCACCGGCCCAAAACTGAAAATGATATGGTACTCACAGAAGGGAAAAATATTGTGAAAGAAAAAAAAAAAGGTTGTCAGAGTTGTCAGAGATATTTTTCTGTCTGTTGCATTTTTTTTTCCCTCTGTATCTCTGGGTGCTGGGGAGGATTTTTTCTCTCAATGAAGTTTGCACAGTTGTCTGGCCGTGTGGATCAGCTTGCCACTGAGGTTCGGAGTATTGCTACCTATCTTGCTAGGTTGCCTGTTGTGGAACCTAGGATTCCTATGCCAGATTTGTTTTTGGGGATCGAGCCAAGTTTCTGAATTTCAAAAATAATTGTAAATTGTTTTTTGCCTTAAAATCTAAGTCCTCAGGGAACGCAGCGCAGCAGGTTCAAATTGTCATCTCTCTCCTGCGCGGCGATCCTCAGGATTGGGCTTTTTCCCTGACACCTGGGGATCCTGTTTTGAGCGATGTTGATGCATTTTTTCAGGCCTTGGGGTTATTGTACGATGAGCCTAATGTCACTGATCAAGCTGAAAAAGCCTTGTTGGCATTAAATCAGGGGCTTGATGACGCTGAGTTATACTGTCAGAGATTCCGCAGGTGGGCAGTCCTGACCAAATGGAATGACGACGCTTTGGCAGCCCTTTTTCGGAAGGGTCTGTCAGATAATGTAAAGGATGTTATGGTGGGATTCCCTGTCCCCTCTGGTCTCAATAATTCTATGTATTAGCGATTCAAATTGACAGACGTTTGCGTGAGCAGAGAAGTATGCGTGGAATAGTGTTGCCTTGTGAACCTGCTTCTGAACCCATGCAGTGTGATGGAGTGGTTTCTGGGGCACAGCGTCATGAGTTTTGAAAGCGCAATGGGTTATGTTTCTACTGTGGTGATGCTCTCATGCTATTTCAGTCTGCCCTAAGCGGGGAAGACGTTTTGCACGCTCAGTTGTCTTGGGTAGTGTTCAGACTAAGTTTTTATTAACTGTTACTCTGATATGCTCTCTGTCCTCATTTTCTGCTCAGGCTTTCGTTGATTCGGGAGCAGCTATTAACCTGATGGATTTTGATTTTGCTAAACGTTGGGGTTTCCCTTGATACCCTACAGAAGTCTATTCCCCTACTGGGGATCGATTCTACCCCTTTGGCTGAGAATAAACCTCAGTTCTCTACTCAGGTGATAATGAGGGTTGAACCTGATCATCAGGAGAGCTGCAAAATTTTGGTTCTGTATAATCTGCATGACATTATCGTGCTGGGTTTCCCTTGGTTACAGTCTCATAATCCTGTTTTGGATTGGAAATCTGTGTCTGTAACCAGTTGGGGCTGCCAATGTGTTAATACCAACACTCCTGTTTTTTCTGCCTCCCCCAGGCTCAGGATGTTCCTGACTTTTTGATTGATTTTTCTGATGTGTTTAGCGAAAGTAAATCTGCATCCTTGCCTCCCCATAGGAGCTATGACTGCGCTATTGAATTAGTGCCTGGTAGTAAATTCCCTAAAGGTCGCCTTTTTAACTTGTCTGTACCTGAACATGACGCTATGCGGTCTTATATCAAGGAGTCATTGGAGAAGGGTCATATCAGACCATCCTCTTCACCCTTAGGTGCCGGTTTTTTCTTTGTGGCCAAAAAGGATGGTTCATTAAGGCCGTGTATTGATTATCGTCTTTTGAACAATATTACTGTGAAATATCAATACCCGTTACCCTTGATTTCTGACCTGTTTTCCAGGGTGAAAAACGCTACTTGGTTTACCAAGCTTGACCTCAGGGGGGCATATAACCTTATTCGCATTAAGCACGGGGATGAATGGAAGACGGCATTTAACACCCCTGAGGGGCATTTTGAGTACCTTGTGATGCCCTTTGGGCTACTAATGCTCCTTCTGTCTTCCAGTCCTTCATGAATGACATTTTCAGGGATTTTGTGGATAAATTTCTGATTGTTTATTTGGATGATATCTTGATTTTTTCTAATGACTGGGACTCTCATGTGAAACATGTTCGAACTGTATTCCAGATTTTGAGAGAGAATGCTCTGTATGTGAAGGGATCAAAGTGTCTTTTTGGCGTACAGAGGATCTCATTTTTGGGATTCATTTTGTCCCCATCTGTTATTGAAATGGACCCGGTCAAGGTTCAGGCCATCTGTGATTGGGTCCAACCTACTTCATTAAAGGCTCTTCAAAGATTTTTGGGTTTTGCCAATTTTTATCGTAAATTTATTGGTAATTTCTCGGTTATTGTTAAACCATTAACTGATTTGACCAAAAAGGGTTCTGATGTGGTGAATTGGCCTCCTGAGGCAGTCTCTGCATTTCAGGAACTTAAGCAGAAATTCACTTCTGCTCCTGTTCTACGGCAGCCTGATGTTTCTCTGCCATTTCAGGTGGAGGTTGATGCATCTGAAATTGGGGCAGGTGCCGTTTTGTCCCAAAGAGATCCAGAGACCTCTAAAAGTAACCCTTGTGCCTTTTTCTCTCGAAAATTTTCTCCTACTGAACGTAATTATGATGTGGGTAATCGGGAGTTATTGGCCATGAAGTGGGCTTTTGAAGAGTGGAGACATTGGCTGGAGGGAGCCAAACATCAGGTGGTGGTCCTTACTGACCATAAGAATCTGGTTTATCTGGAATCTGCCAAGCGACTTAATCCTAGACAGGCTAGGTGGGCCTTGTTTTTCACACGTTTTAATTTTGTGGTTTCCTTTCTTCCTGGCACTAAGAATGTTAAGGCGGATGCCCTCTCGAGGAGTTTCCTTGCGGACTCTCCTGAGGTATCTGATCCTTCTGTTATTTTGAAAGAAGGTGTAGTTCTTTCCGCCATCTCGCCCAATTTGAGACTGGCTCTGGAGGGGTGTCAGGAGGATAGGCCCGAGCGCTGCCCTGTTGGGAAATTTTTGTCCCGGACCAGTGGAAAAAGAGTGTGATGTCTGAGATTCATTGTTCCGCGTTGGCCGGTCATCCCGGAATTTTTGGTACCAGAGACTTGGTTAGTCGGTCCTTTTGGTGGCCTACTTTGTCTCGTGATGTCAGGGAATTTGTGCAGTCCTGCGGGACTTGCTCTCGCTCCAAGCCTTGCTCTCGCTCTAGTGGTTTGTTGATGCCATTGCCTGTGCCCAAGAGACCATGGACCCATATCTCTATGGATTTCATTTCCGATCTCCCTGTTTCTCAGAGAATGACCGTCATCTGGGTGATTTGTGTGTTCCAGTTTTGGTTACCTTTTTGTGGTGCTGTCTCCTATGGACGCATTGTTCGATAGCTTGGTGTTCTAATTGTCTTTCTCCTCGGCGTTTCATCCTCAGACCAATGGTCAAACTGAGAGAACAAACCAGACATTGGAGACTTATCTAAGATGCTTTGTGTCTGCTGATCAGGATGACTGGGTCTCTTTTTTGCCTTTGGCTGAGTTTGCTCTTAATAATAGGGCTAGCTCTGCCACTTTGATGTCTCCATTTTTCTGTAATTCTGGGTTTCACCCTCGATTTTCTTCAGGACAGACTGAGGCTTCTGCCTGTCCAGGTGTTGACTATGTTGTGGAGCGTATGCAACAGATTTGGGACCAGGTAGTGGAGAGGTTGTCCCTCTCTCAGGAGAGGGCCCAGCGGTTTGCTAACCGGCATAGGACTGATGGTCCTCGGTTTAAAGTGGGGGACTTGGTCTGGTTGTCCTCAAAAAATATTCCTATGAGAGTGGCATCTCCTAAATTTAAGCCTAGGTTCATTGGACCTTATAAGATCATGGAGATTCTTAATCCTGTTTCTTTTCGTTTGCTTCTTCCAGGGACATTTAAGATCCATAACGTGTTCCACAAGTCCTTGTTGAAGAGGTTTGTTGAGCCAGTGGTTCCTACTGCTTTGCCTCCTGACCCTGTTCTGGTTGAAGGCAATATTGAGTTTGTGGTTGAGAAAATATTGAATTCTCGTTTTTCTAGACGGAAACTCCAGTATTTGGTTAAGTGGAGAGGTTATGGTCAGGAAGACAATTCTTGGGTGTTTGCTTCGGACATCCATGCTAGGAGACTCATCCGTGCGTATCATAGAACTCATCCTGACCGACCTGGTTGCTCGAGTGAGGGTTCGGTGACCCCTCCTCAAGGGGGGGTACTGTTGTGAATGGACTTGAAATGAGTTCTGAGCAGAGGCTCCCTCTGGTGGTTACAAGCGGTACTGGACTGTCCAGTGAAGATTGTGAGGATTGGGAATCAGGTGTTACTGACTGGTCTTATTTAAGGGAGTCGCCTTCCCATCAGGGTTGCCGGTGATCAATTGTTCTGGTCTCAATCCTTGATTCCTGTTTCCTTTGTAGCCTGCTGTGTCGTGTCTGCATCTCCTGCTAACAGATAAGACATTTTCTTCTTTTTGTTTTTGTGCTTGATTTTTGCATTTTGTCTTGCACTTCTGTGGGGGCCTTCTGGGTCCCCTCCGGGGGCTTTTTCCCTCTCAGTTTAGTTCAGCCACTGATGTTTTGTACATTTGCTTTTTCCAGTTTTTTCAGTGGCTGCTGTTTTGATTTTGTTACACCAGAGAACTAATTTAGGTGGTAGAGGTCGTGTGATCTCAGGTGTTTTTGAAATTAGTAGAGTTGGTGCTTTTCAGGGTTTTTTTGGGATTGCAGTAAGTGCCCTTCCTATCCTTTTCTATTTAGATAGTTTGGGCCCCAACGTTTGCTCATACTATTTTCTGTCTGTGTCAGTATTTCTTCTTGTCTAACCGCCATTACATGTTTGGGGGCTTTCTATGTTCTTTGGGGATCTGCTCCGGGGCAGATAGCTTTCATCTTTCTATCTTTAAGTATAGTTAGTTTCTCAGGCTGTGACGAGGCGTCTAGGACCAACGTAGGAACGCTCCATGGCTGCCTCTAGTTGTGGTGGTTAGTCAGGGTACTGCAATCTCATAGATTCCAACTGCTCTGGTGTATTGCCTTTTTTACCTGCACTCCTCAGCTACCAAATCATAACAGGCCTTGCTCCAAGAGTCTCTGCCTCACAGTGCGTGCAGATGCACTCACACCTGCCTGCTGCCATTCCTGCGCAAGCTCTGCACTGCTGGTAGCCTGATCCCGCAGCTGAAACACTTTTAAGAGACGGTCCTGGCGCTTGCTGGTCTTTCTTGGGCGCCCTGAAGCCTTTTTGGCAACAATGGAACCTCTCTCCTTGAAGTTCTTGATGAAGCGATAGATTGTTGACTAAGGTGCAATCTTTCTAGCTGCGATACTCTTCCCTGTTAGGCCATTTTTGTGCATTGCAATGATGACTGCATGTGTTTCTTTAGAGATAACCATGGTTAACAGAAGAGAAACAATGATGCCAAACACCAGCCTCCTTTTAAAGTGTCCAGTGGTGTCATTCTTAATCATGACAGATTGATCTCCAGCCATGTCCTCATCAACACCCACACCTGTGTTAATGGAGCAATCACTGAAAAGAGGTTAGCTGCTCCTTTTAAGGCAGGGCTGCAATGATGTTGAAATGTGTTTTGGGGGATAAAGTTCATTTTCTAGCCAAATATTGACTTTGCAAGTAATTGCTGTTAAACTGATCACTCTTTATAACATTCTGGAGTATATGCAAGTTGCCATTAGAAAAAGTGAAGCAGTAGACTTTGTAAAAATTAATATTTGTGTCATTCTCAAAACTTTTGGCCATGATTGTATAAGTATAAGTTGCCTATGTAATTCAGTTTTTTATAAACATTTTATTATATCTTGATAAAATTTCAGTTAAAACTATAATAAAAGTGTTAAAAGTGTAAAAACTGTTTCATAAATAACCAACCGTATGTCAAACATTAAAGTGAACCAGTCAGCAGGATTGTGCTGAGTAACCTACAGAAAGTGTCAGGTTGGCGCCATTATACTGATTAAAATGATACCTTGGGTGATGAAATTCGTTTTGTGGTTGTTGTTTAGTCTTTATTTTCAGTTTTGAGTTAATGATATACTCGTGCTCTGAGGCGGCCTGTGGGGGGCCTTCATGTGGTGCTCTGATTAGGCATTCATCTGTATGGCTTCTGACAAGTCACTGATCCCTCACTGACCTGACCACTAGTATACATAATGAATATTGTACATGTATTGGAAAAAAAAATCACCTTCTGCAGGCCGGCGCCGGTGGTAGCGCCTGCGCTCTAGCATGATTGCATATGTAATGTGCAGTTCATTCTTTTTTTTATGGTATCCATAAATTCCTAAAAAAAAAAATATGCAAATTGCCTCTTCAAACAAAGAGGACTTGTACTCTATAGCGCCACCTATTGGAAGCAGCGATCCTACAAGTCACAATCAACCCTTTAACGAGTCTTGTAATATGACTTAGGATAAAAGCCAAATCAAAATCTCCATTTGCAGACACGGTGTTTCGGACTATTGGTCCTCGTCAGTGCTAAGTAGGAGAGATCTGATTTGGCTAGATGAGAGGCTCTGGACTGGGGTCTAGGGGGTAAGGTTTCTCCTTATGGAGAGTGACATACCAGCTCTGGCGTGTCGAGGTAAGGAGGCTTATTCGCCGTGCAATGCTCCTCTGGGAAATTTTAATATGCAAATTGCCTCTTCAAACAAAGAGGACTTGTACTCTATAGCGCCACCTATTGGAAGTAGCGATCCTACAAGTCACAATCAACCCTTTAACGAGTCTTGTAATATGACAGGATAAAAGCCAAATCAGAATCTCCATTTGCAGACACGGTGTTTCGGACTATTGGTCCTCGTCAGTGCAAAGTAGGAGAGATCTGATTTGGCTAGATGAGAGGCTCTGGACTGGGGTCTGGGGGTAAGGTTTCTCCTTATGGAGAGTGACATACCAGCTCAAAAAAATCAGTTTGAAAATGATCTGATAACTGCTACTGCGCATGCGCCTTCTTGGAGGAGCCCTCCACTTCACATAGGTCTCCATACATAGAGGTGCATGTTTTTTTTTTCGCAGGATGAAAAAGCGAAGCCGTTAGGACAAGAGAAGTGTTAGTACTGTCAGACATATAGGTGGACAAACTTTCCAGTGTGATGCTAGCCAGTCAGTAAAGAATAATTAAACTTTATTTATTTATAATTTTGTCCAGCATGGAAAGTTATGAAGCTTTGTAAATCACTTTATTAGGGGTTTTCTGCTCATTGCTATAAAAAAAATTCATGCAAGTGGCCTCTAAACCCTGATTTTCACCGAAGTCTATTTACCTGCAGTGATATCTGTATGTACTCATTAGGAGTACAGATGCTGGCAGTGAAAAGTTCAGCACCTGTCTCCTCTGAGAGTTGTGCTTATCAGAATAATCTCCTGCAGCAGCTTATTCTCAGAGACAAAAGTGCTGAGCTCATGGTCGGACTGGCCGTCTGGCAAATGCTACAAGGGCCTGCCTAGTTGTGGGCCGCCTTGTCTGCTACGTTGTTAGCAGAATCGGTGTTCTCAAGACACCCATACTGTTAAGAGTTGTTCCGGAGTACAAAGTCGCTGACTCCGTCACTTACCCCAGCAGGTCACAGGTATCATTAGACATATTAGTCTTGTAGTAAATCTTGTTTTCTTCCATCCAGGGTAATATTAGTAATATATCCCCATCTGGTGCTCGGGGGCAGGGACATCATGGGCCTGTGTGATTTCAAATGCCCGGGCTTTCAGCCCCAGTCCGTACCTGGCTGAGCAGACCCATCTCTGCCATCATCTGGGCTCCAAATGAGCACGTTCTGATATGAATGCAGCTCTAGGCAGGAAACAGATTGGGGAACAGCAGGGTTTCAAAGCAACTTACATTCAATTTTTTTTATAGGAATGAAGACACATTCTCTAACAAACTGATTGGCAAAGTTTCATAAGTTTCCATGCCGGACAAATTTATTTAAAATAAAAAATAGAAGTTTAGTTATCCTTTAAATACTAGTCACTATATACTAATAATCAATGCTGTCCCTAGTCTAGTCCCCAAGTTGGTCTTCTTCATACAAGTGTAAGTGCTATTTAGTATTTTGATTACTCTTCCAAATTAACCAACTAAATATATAGTGTGGCCCTAAGACGTTGCCCCAAACGCTCTTTACGTAACCGATCAATAAGCATACAGCATGGAAGTTAGCATTAAAAGTCAGTTGAGGAGCAAATTCCATGTGCTTCAGATCTGGATTGCTTACTGCTGCGCTCTGTTGTGGCTTTCTATCTGGAAGACTGTGCCTAAAGGCTCTCACACCTATTAGACTAAAGTGGGCCGAACTTGTCGATATTAGTGGGGTGGGCCAACAATCTAAGGTATATGGGGGTCTCCACAGGCCATCATCAGATGAGGTTTCTCCTAAGTGTTCTCATAAAGGTGAGCAGGGCTTGGTAAGATCCCTTGGCCTCCGCTTTGTATACAGCCATAATGTGCGGCATACAGAGGCCATTACATACAGATCCAGACCTGCTCACAGATCCGCTGTCATTTCTAACTACATTAATGGAGACTAATCACATTGAAGCAGTTTTCCCCACTGTAAAGCACTTTACCTAAAGGATTTGTTGAGATCATAACGCATCTTGAGGGCTCTCCACAAGGACTGAGTTTTAATTCACAGCAAAAGGGAAGGTAGCTTTTATTTGATTGAACATAAGTGGTCCTAGAATTATCTGCTTACTTGAGTTTCAGCTTTATATTAATTGTATTCCACTGATATAAGGCTGTGCAGATAACATGTGGCATGAAATGAAACCCTTTAAATATTTCATTTCACAGTATGTCCGATGAGCGTCTTTGTTCTGCACGTCCTGCTACTCTGGGATCCAAGTTTTAAAGTGGCAGATAATATAACTACATCTGAGGTAGGGGAAAGTCAAAGAGGCGAATACAGGAGGGCCCGACACCAAAGGCAGAGTGAGGAAACGTATCCCACTCCAATCATGTTACATCTGATGCCTACACAATCCGGAATGGTCATAGAATATAGCTTTTTATCCATTTTTAAAGGGGAGCGAGAGCTCTAGAGAACATTTAGTGGCCAATTATGATTTTTGACAGACTAACTACTATAAGGCATCTCTGATCTCAGAGTAGACGATATGACTGGCAGTCAGATTCCTACTCTTAAAGGGAATCTGGCAGTAGGATCAACCTTCCTAGGCCTAAGCCATCTACAGGGAAGGAAGGTCATAGAGAGAAGAATAAACTGATACCTTAATGTGTAGCCCTGGTACACAATACCAGGAGGATGAGTGGAGAGGTAACAGTTAAGGTCTCTCCATGACATCATGTACACTTCTGACACACCCAGCAGGGGTGTGGAAGGGAGTGATTTAGTCAGTCAGTGTCCGGACTTCAGAGTGAGAAGTCTAGTTTCCTGTCCTTGGACAGAGAAGACGTGTCCAGTTTAAGTCTATCATCAGTTCAGAAAGTGGAGTCTGGTGTAGGTGTCTGTATACACCTTAGTCTAGTCAGAGCTGTGCCCCACTGGAAGAAAGACTGAACTATCTATTAAGAGACAAGCAAGGCGAAGGGCAAAGTGGAAGGAAGATAATTGGAAAAGTGCTTTTGACTTGGAAAAGTCCTGCACGTTGCAACCGGTTACTGGGGACCGAAGGATCACTATTGTACAGCATAGTGAAGAGAAAACCAGGAATCTACCGGACCCTAGGTCGCGGCAGACAAGCCCCTTATAGTCAGAACGTAGCTGGAGTCAGGGGGTGTGAAGACTTTGAGTTAGTGCACGACAAGAAAAGGATTCAGCTCCCTCGCAGGAAGGCTTCTAACACAAATCTGACTGGGCAGGTACAGCTAAAGATAAGCTGGAGATTTGAGAGGATTACGCTTCAGGCTGGTCGTACTCAGCTTCATTGGAAAGTAAAGGAGGCCCCTAACTTGCTTAGCTGTTGCCTCAAAGCTCATCCTCCATCAACCCCATCAGCCTCCCTGGGACCTGCCTTATCATCTTGCAAGTAAAGGTATGGAAAGACGTTGACTGTGTGAGACTGAGTTATTATTGCATGCCTGCACAATCCCTACCTAACTACCGACCTGAGGGAAGAGTCCCACCTGTAGGGGACCCGACATCTAGCTGCCTCACCATCCCCTCAGAGATCTACAGCAGCGCTGGTACAAATTACCAGAATACTACAGGTGGCGTCACGAACTGTACATAAATCAATCCCCTGTAAATATATCCCCAACATACGCCAGACCGCCCGGGCCACAGACCGAGCCACAGCTACCTGTGACAAAATCCCCATAGACTTCTACGGGCTCGGCTCTGAGTACCCCATTGCCCTGGTAACCCACAATTGTGGTGGCGGGTCGACACAAACTTTGGCGTCACGAACAGGATACGAAACTTGCAGCATTGCGAGCCCTGTGTGCCTGTGGATTGTTTTTGTGAAAAAGGACTGTTTGCTATTTTTGGCGCTAAAATCCGCCATTTTGCCGCCATATTCGCGCCCTCAGGCGCTGGAGAAGAAGGTGGGCGGACCTGAAAAAGCGCGCAGAGTCTTGGACACGCCCCCAACCTGCACCCCAAACCGCATCGCAAACTGCATAGCAATCTGCATCGCAAACCGCATCGCAAACTGCATAGCAATCTGCATCGCAAACCGCATAGCGAACTGCATAGCAATCTGCATCGCAAACCGCATAGCGAACTGCATAGCAATCTGCATCGCAAACCGCATCGCAATCCGCATAGCAAACTGCATCACAATCTGCATTGCAATCCGCATAGCAAATTGCATCGCAAAATAGAGCGGCAGGTCCTGCAACAGGAAGTGAACGCTCTGACATCAGAGCGCCTGCGACGAAGGTCCTGTTCCCACTGCGGTGCCTGTGAAGTAGCAGCATCTGAAACCGGTAGGCTCCGTTTAACCAAGGGGGCGCTAAGATGTCACAACAACCGGCTGACAGTGCGGCCCCGGCCGGAGTCCCCAATCCCGCACCGTCTGGTATTGTAGCGCCAGATGGGGGTGCAGGTCCAGCACCCAGTCCGGTAGTCCCGATCATGCCACTAACGCTCCCATATATGCCTGGGGCGAAATGGCTTCCCCAATACAGCGGTGGGCCAGGCACATTAGCAGGCTTCAAGCGGAAGTTATGCAGCATCCTAGAAATGTACTCCATGCCTGAGAGACAAAAAGCTGCTGTGCTAATAGGGCAGCTAACTGGCGCTGCTGAGAGGGAAGTGGAGACCTGGGATACCGTTGATCAGGAGTCGGTGCCTGCGATCTTCCTGAAGCTTCATGCCATATTTGAAGACCGCACAGAAACGGATCTCCGGATGGCCTTCTATCACTGTTCACAACAGCCAGGTGACAGCATCCGGGACTATGCTTGCCGACTACAGGGAGCCCTGAGAGCCCTCAAGCAAATTAACAATTTAAATGCTATCGACGAGAATAGAATGCTGAAAGAACAATTTATACAGGGATTGAGATCCCCAGAGGAACGCAGAACTGTAAATTGGTGGTCCTTAGATCATCCGGATGCTACCTTTGATGCCCTAAAGGACATGGCAATAAAAGGGCTGCGGCCCCTGGGCAAACCCGAGGTGGCCACCCAACATCATCAGGGTGAAGTCACTCTGGAACCGGCAGTAACCCCCTGTTCCCCGCTAGTGGCAGAAACCAAAACGCAGGTGACACCTCCTAGTGAATTGGACTGTCTGCGCTCAGAGGTGCGCCAGCTGACTAAAAATCTGGCCGCTGTGATGAGTGCCCTACAGCTGCGGAAAGAAGAGGAAGGGAAGATCTTGCTAGCTGACTGCCCAGAGGACGTTCCGTGGATGCACCGGAGGAGAAAGAAGACGTCGCCCCCCCGGAGGAGGACAACGCCACCCCCAGGAGCAACCTCTGATCAACACCCTTCTCGTCGAGAGATCATCTGTTATCGCTGCAACCGGAAAGGTCATCTGTCTACACAGTGTCCTTTAAACGGGCAGAACCTGGGTCCAAGGGCCAACACCCAGGAGAATACCCGTCAGGCCCCCTAGACTGGAACCGCAGGTATGTGGGCGGGCGACCCTACCTGTCTATTATTCTAGATGGTATTGCTGTTCCAGCATTGTTAGACACTGGGTCCCAGGTGACCCTCATACCTGATGCTCTATATACCAAGTACTGGTCAATGGACAGTCTTAAACCTCCGAGCCTTGACTTTACTGTGTATGCTTCGAATGGTCTTCCTGTAGAAGTACTCGGAACAAAATGTGTAGATGTAAAGGTGGGCAGAGAGGAGTTGAAAGACCAAGGGCTTCTGGTAGTAAAGACTGTAAATGAGGAGAACGGTTTAAATATCATTTTGGGTACTAACATTATCGGTAATTGTTTGGGAGAAGTTGTGTTCTTACTCCAACAGCTCGCTGAGATTGCCCGACCAAGGCAGAGAGGAGTAATCCAAAGAGAGATCCGGGCCCTGGTGTGTCAGCAGCAAGCGAAGCTTACCGACGGCGAAATTGGTAATGTACGGGTCACTGACTCAGATCCTATTGTGATACCCCCAATGAGTGAAATGATCATTTGGTGCAGGGCAGCCATAGGTCTGAGAGGACAGAATTACCAAGCTGTAGTAGAACCCCACCATTCAGAACATAGACCTACACTTATGACTGCTAGAGGAGTAGTAGAAGTGGTGAATGGAAGAGTACCGGTACGACTTCTCAATTGGGGAGATGATGAGGTAAATTTACCCCGTTATGCAACCATTGCTAAACTTCATGCTGTTGATAATAATTCTATTCTCCCGGCTGAGTCCTTAGACTCCTGTCAAATAGAGGAGGACAATGACCCAGCAACTCAGGTGGTGGAATGGTGTCAGCAACTCCATGTTGGGACGGACACCACTCCCGCTCACCAGAAGCAAGGGGTATTACGGGTGGTGCAAGAGTACGCCCAAGTGTTTAGCAAAAATCCACTTGATTTTGGGACAATTAAGGGAGTACAACATCATATCCCTACTGGCAATCATCCTCCCATCAAAGAGCGGTATAGGCCCATACCTCCAGCTCATTATCAGAAGGCTAAAGAAATGTTGAATGATATGAAGAAAGCTGGGGTGATAAGGGATAGTTGTAGTCCCTGGGCAGCCCCTCTAGTTCTGGTTAAAAAGAAAGATGGTAGTATGAGAATGTGTGTGGATTACAGGCAGGTGAACCGCATAACACACAAGGATGCATACCCGTTACCGCGCATAGAGGAATCATTAGCTGCTCTGAAAACGGCTAACTACTTTTCTACCCTTGATCTGACTAGTGGTTACTGGCAAGTGGCTGTGGCTGAGGAGGATCGTGAGAAAACGGCTTTCACCACCCCAATGGGGCTCTGTGAGTTCGACAGAATGCCGTTTGGGCTCAGTAGTGCCCCAGGAACATTTCAGAGAGTGATGGAAAACTGTCTGGGACATCTCAATTTTGAAACCGTGCTGCTATACCTAGACGACGTTATCGTGTATTCCAAGACATATGAGGACCATCTGAAGCACCTGGCAGAAGTGTTTGAGTCCCTGTCCAGGTACGGGATGAAGTTGAAACCCTCAAAATGCCATCTACTCAAGCAGAAGGTACAATACTTGGGGCACATCGTCAGTTCGGAAGGAGTAGCGCCGGACCCAGAGAAAGTCACTGCCATCCAGAAGTGGCCGGAGCCGAAGAACCTTAAGGAAGTGCGACAGTTCCTGGGACTAACGGGTTACTATAGGAGATTCGTGAAAGATTACACGAAGAAGGCAGCTCCTTTACAGGACCTCCTGGTAGGACAATCCTTAAAGAGCAGAAACCCTCCCTTTAATTGGGTAAAGAACAGGCTGAAGCATTCCAAAAGATGAAAGAGATCCTGACAGGTGATGAGATCTTAACCTATCCTGATTACAGCCAACCGTTCCTGTTGTACACCGACGCCAGTAATGAAGGGCTGGGAGCAGTTCTCAGTCAGAAGCAGAATGGCCAAGAAAAAGTCATCGCTTATGCTAGCAGAAAACTCAGGCCAACGGAGAGGAATCCGGAAAATTATAGCAGCTTCAAGCTGGAGTTTCTGGCGCTGGTCTGGGCCATTACTGAAAGATTTAAGCACTATCTGGCCTCCAATAAGTTCACGGCGTACACAGACAACAACCCGTTAACGCACCTGGAAACCGCCAAGCTGGGTGCCATGGAACAGCGTTGGATGGCTCGGTTGTCCAATTACCAGTTTACTATCAAGTACCGGGCAGGTCGAAAGAATGCTAATGCTGATGCGTTGTCCCGAAGGCCGCATGACTCTGACACGGAAGAAGAATCGGACGACCTGGAAGAAATTGAGCTACCCGCGTTCCATCGAAATGGGGTAGTCCACGAGCATCGAGTCCACAGAAAGCAGAATGGTGCAACATTAAATCCTTTACCCCATCATAGTTGGAAAGAGACTCAGGACAGTGATCCAGTGGTCAGCCGCATCAAGGAGTTGTTAAGACAGGAAGGCTCCTCTCTGGAAAAGGATGCACCTATGTCAGCCAAGCTCCTGTGGAACGAGAAAAGCAGGTTGTTCCTATACCGTGAGAAGTTGTGCAGAAGATACGTCAACCCCAGAACCCATGAAATGGTCTGGCAAATCGTGGTCCCCAAGGCAGACGTCCCAATGGTGTTGGAAGCGTACCACGATCAAGCAGGACACTTTGGCTGGAGGAAGCTGGAGACCCTGTTGAGATGCCGGTTCTACTGGGTAGGGATGCGCAGCTCCGTCGAGAGGTGGTGTCGGAACTGTGGACCCTGTGGTCTCAGAAGAAAGGACTACGGTAGTCAAAAGGCCCCCCTGCAACCTATCCGGACGACTCGTCCCCTGGAGATTGTGGCCCTGGACCACGTCAAACTGTCGCCGAGTAGATCTGGATACTCATACGCCTTGACCATGGTGGACCATTACTCCAGATTTCTGGTAGTCGTTCCAGTGAAAGACCAGACCGCAGTGACGCGCGCGAAGACCTTTCAAGCAAGCTTCTGCAGACCGCATGGGTATCCCGAGCAAGTCTTAACCGATCAGGGACCTGCTTTCGAAGCTGATTTATTCAAGGAATTCTGTCAAATGTACGGGTGCAAGAAAATAAGAACAACACCATATCACCCTCAAACCAACGGTCTTTGTGAAAAGATGAACCATATTGTCCTTGACTTGTTGAGATCCATACCGTTGGAAGACAGGAATCGATGGCCGGATTTACTACCTGATTTGGTTGATTTGTACAACCATATACCTGTAAGCTCAACTAACTGCACTCCAGCCTATCTTATGAGAGCAAGGCCCGGAAAACTACCAATGGATTTAGAACTTGGAGTGGTAGAACCGGAGGCAGACGATGCCGTGGAGAACTGGGACGTCAATCGGCAAGAGCAATACAGAAGAGTACAAATCTGTGTGGAGGAAAGTCTTAATAAGGCACGGGAGAAACAGGAAGATGTTTACAACAGAAATGCTCCTGCCAAGCCTCTGATGCCTGGAGAGGTAGTATTAAAAAGAAAAAGAAAGATGCACAAACTGGATAATCAGTGGGAGCAAGAACCCTACGTCATACAAGATTCTAAATACGACAACAGAAAAGTTTGTGTCGTCAGTAAAGACGGAGGAAGAACAACAACCACTGTGTCCAGAGATCATTTGAAGTTGTGTCCAGAACACTTAAAGAGTTGTGAAAAGAACCCTGTCTTCAATCAAAGAGAAAGAAAGGAAGAGGTCCTACACACCGATCTGGGAGATTTTCCTGCGGATTGGCCCCGACTGGGAGATGCTGTGATAATTCCAGTGTTGCAGTTTTATCAGCCACAAGAGGAAGTTTTACCTCCAGTTGTGCCTGTGGTGCCAGTTGAGCCCGTCCAGGAGTTACCCATTCCAGCAACACCTCAACCTGTAGAACCTCAAGATGGATCATCTGAAGCAGCGCCCCATACTATGGGATCCCCTGGTGAAGCTGACTCACACCGCCCAGCCATCAGTACGCTTGCCAGATCCATAGAAAGGTTAAGGCAGTTCTATAGTTTGCCGTTACGCAGTGCAGACAGATCGCAACTTGTTATACCTGAAACTACACCACGTAGATCAGAGAGAATCACAAAAGGGAAATTACCCATTAGATATCAGCAGTAGTTATAACGAATTTATGTGAACATTGTAAAAGTCTATATATATAAATGTGTTTTTTCCCTATTATGTCTTCGTTTAACAATGGACTCAGAGGCTGAGGACTGAGCCAGCCCAAAAACTGTATCCTGTAAATAGTTGCACTAAAGTGCCTTCTTAATGGTTTCACATGAAACCTTGACTCACCTCTGAACCAAAAACCCGTGTGGTGTGGCACTGAGTGAGGTCTGCAATCGGACGTCCTGCAGCCCACCCAGGACCCACGTTGAAGGTTTGGTGCGGGTCCTTCACAAGTATCTTGTATATTTATTAAATGCTATTTGATACTTTTGTATTTCTATATGTAAAATGTTATTGTTCGTAACGTTCAAGGTGTTCTCACCTCCCGGATGGAAGATGTTATTGTTTAATGTTTATTGTATGAACAAAAATGTCTCTTTATATTTTACAGCCCGGGAGTGCTGTCGTTTACCATGGGGGAATGTGTAGCCCTGGTACACAATACCAGGAGGATGAGTGGAGAGGTAACAGTTAAGGTCTCTCCATGACATCATGTACACTTCTGACACACCCAGCAGGGGTGTGGAAGGGAGTGATTTAGTCAGTCAGTGTCCGGACTTCAGAGTGAGAAGTCTAGTTTCCTGTCCTTGGACAGAGAAGACGTGTCCAGTTTAAGTCTATCATCAGTTCAGAAAGTGGAGTCTGGTGTAGGTGTCTGTATACACCTTAGTCTAGTCAGAGCTGTGCCCCACTGGAAGAAAGACTGAACTATCTATTAAGAGACAAGCAAGGCGAAGGGCAAAGTGGAAGGAAGATAATTGGAAAAGTGCTTTTGACTTGGAAAAGTCCTGCACGTTGCAACCGGTTACTGGGGACCGAAGGATCACTATTGTACAGCATAGTGAAGAGAAAACCAGGAATCTACCGGACCCTAGGTCGCGGCAGACAAGCCCCTTATAGTCAGAACGTAGCTGGAGTCAGGGGGTGTGAAGACTTTGAGTTAGTGCACGACAAGAAAAGGATTCAGCTCCCTCGCAGGAAGGCTTCTAACACAAATCTGACTGGGCAGGTACAGCTAAAGATAAGCTGGAGATTTGAGAGGATTACGCTTCAGGCTGGTCGTACTCAGCTTCATTGGAAAGTAAAGGAGGCCCCTAACTTGCTTAGCTGTTGCCTCAAAGCTCATCCTCCATCAACCCCATCAGCCTCCCTGGGACCTGCCTTATCATCTTGCAAGTAAAGGTATGGAAAGACGTTGACTGTGTGAGACTGAGTTATTATTGCATGCCTGCACAATCCCTACCTAACTACCGACCTGAGGGAAGAGTCCCACCTGTAGGGGACCCGACATCTAGCTGCCTCACCATCCCCTCAGAGATCTACAGCAGCGCTGGTACAAATTACCAGAATACTACAGGTGGCGTCACGAACTGTACATAAATCAATCCCCTGTAAATATATCCCCAACATACGCCAGACCGCCCGGGCCACAGACCGAGCCACAGCTACCTGTGACAAAATCCCCATAGACTTCTACGGGCTCGGCTCTGAGTACCCCATTGCCCTGGTAACCCACAATTGTGGTGGCGGGTCGACACATTAATATCTGCAATCCGATGCCATATTTCAGAGAGGTCCACATAAATGAGAAGTTAAGATCTATGCGTCGGACATACCGCCCCCCACCAATGTCTGCCTCCAGAGTTTATTTTAAATGAAAGGTGGCATTAGCAGTGTGAGACATGTAGATCAGGAGAGCAGACTGTCAGTCGTTACATGTCTCACACTGGTAATGTCCTTCATTCTTTTAAAATAGGTTCTGGAGGCAGATTCTCTGGGAGATCTATGTACGGCCCATAGATCTTAACAGTTAATTTACATATTAAGAAGATTGTGGATTTCTCTGGAATAAGACATCAGATCACAAATATAAAGGTATCATTTGATTCAGCTTCCCATGACCTCCATGTCCATATAGATGGCTTGGGTGGGTTGATGCAAGTGACAGATGCCCTTTAATTGTGTGGGCACAACTGCCTAACCCGCATTATCTCAGCACCATTACAGTATGTCACAGATCCAGAATGCACAACCAAAATTAGGACTAATATCTGTCAAACCATTCTCATTCTTTGCTAAATCAACACTATAGTTTATCTGCAAACTTGTGCACAAGAAAAATCATGTTCTGTTTAGCAAGGTGGCTTGTGCAGTTTATGAAGAATATAGTATTTAGCCAACACTATACACACATCTCCTTCTGTATACACTTCAGCACTCTGATATTATCCATTTGAATAGTGGATTTTTTTTTCTTCAAAATTTAGAGAACAATAGATTTTTACAAAGCATGGTGGAAAAAAACAGTAAGATTTGCATGCCTTGTCCTCTATGTTGTGGATTTCTTGCATAGCTTAGGTGTTACTTTCACTCTTTGCAATGCAAGTGGAAAAATCCATTGTAAATCTGCAGAAAAAAAAAATAGTTGCATTTTAATATTCAGATTTTGCAATGGATCTGACACAGACTGGCAACAAAATCTGCAATGGAAAATTGAATTTCCAAAGTTTCCTAGAGAATACGGAACAGAAAGTCTTCAGCCTTTAGTTTTGTGCGAATCCAGACTACCTGACTGATTTGTAGACCTTCAGTAATCTTCATATTCACATTCTAAGGACCTGATCGTTACCTTATGAAAGGATAGAACAGGGAATAAGCCTTACTTACACGCGCACACAAAGCTGTTATTAATACATATATATTTAAAGTCTGTAATTGAAGGAAGAATTCATTTAATATACTAGCAGTTGCTTAAGATGCTGCGATTCATGTATTATTCATTACGGGAAGAGAATAAAGGTACTCTAGATGAAAACATTCATTAGTATGAATTACATGAATTCATCTTCTTTATTGCTTTTCTGAAGTGTTTACTGATGTTTTCATTCTAAAACTGAAGACCTTGATTACTGTAAATCAGCGCTTGAATATATATACGTCCAATATATACTTAGGAATCAAAATGGATTTATTAGAAAAAGTAAAATTTAGGACATAAGAAAATCATAGTTATAAGTTAAGGGCACAATGTACTGTAAACACCCCATAATATGCTGTAATTTGGTGTCGCTATGTCTAAGTCAGCTACCTTCATTCAGGTGCCTTTTAGAGTGCAAACTCTTACTTATATATGAAATATATAATGGAATGAATGGCTGATTATGTATTACACTCCCAAAGGAAAACCTGTGATTTAATTTAATTTCAACCTTGAAGCCCTTTTAATAAATAGTAGAAATGATAAAATGCTTCCTTGGATAACAAGCTGCGGGTTGAGCTCCCTGTGGTTGTCCGGCAGATTAGTCAACTACCAGTTGCAAGCTTTAACCTTTAAACTGAGAACAGATCTCTGTAAGGAAAAGATTGTCGCCATTTTGTATAGGGCCTGTACCAGCCTCCATTTTGTCAGTTCACACAGCCACAGACTTTTAGCTACACAGGGCCTATTAGCATATTCAGTACGGCCAGCTTTGATGTCCACTATGAATCAATAGGCCTTTACATTCTAATTGGTTTAGGCCAGGGTCTGAAAAGATGGTCAGTTGTATGGTAATTAGCTCAAGCTCAAGCCATTGTTTCCTGCTCCATATGAATTGCAGGCCAGTTAATATGCGGGCTTCAAAGCAAATGGGAAGGGCCTCGCAGGGTTAAAAGCTGTAGCCAAGAAGAGGCTGGTCTCCATTCCATTTCACACACAGAAGCCAAGAAGATGGTCTAGGAAAGGACCAAAAGAAAACGGATTTGTCTTGCCAAGGGTGCAGCAACATATGCTTTGGGGACTATCCAGTAACTGAAGACTACTACCTGGGAATGGCAAAGCCCCTGCCTTCCCATGACCATACTACAACCCGGTAATATTGATCTATAGCTAATACCTTTAAGCCTTGTACATTATTGTTGTATTTTTACTCTGACTGCCATTCCATTGTAGTTACGTTGTATAGCTTTACTGTATATTTCTGTAATTATCTAGTGCGCCCTTAAGGCAAATTAAACCATAAAATTAATCTTGGGCTGATGCTTTTACTCTGATCACGAATCTTAGAATACCCAGTGGGTAGCAGGACACCTTCCCCGGCGGCCATTTGCTCTAGGTGCAGTTCTCTTACTGACCTGAGAGACAAAGGGGGGCGCCGGAGAGCTGTACCTGTGGAGTTACGTCCCATTGGTGACGTGGGAGGAAAGGGATCGTCCGTCACATTTGGTAGCGGCGGTGGTATCAGAAGCTGTGATACCCGGGCTACCGTGTGGCGGCCGGCTGAGTTCCTCACAGTCTCTAAACGAGAATGTGTTATCACAGTGCTAGAGGGAGCGCCTCCAGTAATAACAATGAGGTACATCATCTGTAGGACTCCGAGCAATAATCTATTTGGCTCCAAGATGGAGGTTTACTTTAAGGCCACGTTCAGTATTTGGTCAGTATTTTACATCAGTATTTGTACACCAAAACCCATGAGTGTAACAATCAGAGGAAAAGTATAATAGAAACACAGCTACATTTTTCACCCACTCCTGATTTTGGCTTACAAATACTGGCCAAATACTGAATGTGTGAACGTGAACGTGGCCTAATAGATAGTCTCGTTCCATGTAGTCTTCCTGCTCGGTATAATCCGACCTCACAATTGAGTGGCAGCTTTCTGCCTATGCACAGTGTACACAGAAAGCAGCTAATCAGTGGTGTGGGTGGGGTTATTCACAGCTCTGTGCTGAGAGAATTGGTGGATCTGCAGCAGATAAAACAGTGATTTCATCAAAACTACAGCAAGCAGCCCAGCAAGTGATACATAGCTGGAATCTTGGTCTCTGTCCCTACGTGATGTGCTCTCATATTATCTAGCAAAAACCCGATGACAGATTCCCATTAAATGTTGTATTATGTCAACAATCATTTATATTTTCAAAATCCACCACTTTGGCAATTTTATGTGTATGGGATTCTTAGCGCATGACTGCAGTATAAAACTACTCAGAACTTGTTTACAACTTGTAACAATGGGCACAAATTGGTCTGCTTAGGAACTGTAAGCACACATTGGGAAGAATATTCGTTACGTTACAAACGGTTTTTCCTGTATCTAAGGTAATAGAAAAAGTGAAAACCTCACCAGCGGTGTCAAAAGTTTGCCGACCGTGCTGTACGTATTGACCGAAGGGTGCCGTATGCAGCTGGCAGAGTCAGCACAAACCAGTAAGAAGAAAGGAAGTCCAGCACAACCATTCGTCGGTAAAAAATTATTCCATTTTATTAGTAATCCAGTAAAATTAGGAGAAGAAAAGAGTGAAGAAAATTTAAAAAAACTCTTACACATTTCAAGGGGAACAAGCACCCTTAATCATAGCATACAGAAAATTAAAAACACAGCACATACATATATATAAACAAAAGAGCAATCAAGAATGCATAGCGATTAGCCAATCTTGAACCTTCAGTTTGCATATAAACTCCCACAGAGGCTGCGACCACACCTAAAAGGCGGAGATTGTCAATTAGTAATTTGATTAAGGGCGGTTATTCCACTTAAAACATGTAAGAGTTTTTTTTAACCCCTTCATGACCTATGACGTATAGGTACTGAGCCTGCATGTTTTCCAGCACATGTCATCTGATTTTATCAGCTGATGTATGCCCCTAACAGCCGCGGCTGGAATAGCAATCTAGCCGTGGCTGTTGACATGTTAAATGCCGCTGTCAATCTCTGACAGCAGCTTTTAACATGCTTGCACCGGAAGTGCGTCACAAACCCCACCCATCGGCGCCTGTGTCGCTAATGGGTTGGAATGACAACCCAGGGTCTGCAGGAGACCCCTGTGGTTGTCGTTGCTGGATTGCTATGAGCGCTGCCCCTTGACCAGTTGGTCCGCCCTGTCAACAGGAAGAGAAACTGCTGCTCTGTTGCCCGGGAGTAGCTGAACATCTGACAGGAGCGGTCAATGACTGGCGCCAGGTACAACAAACAGGTTTCCTTTGTTAACAACTACATGCCTTTTTTTTAAGTCCCCTTTGCATAATATTGCTCTGCGTGCTGTCAATTTTTTTCCACAGACAGCACTTGGACAGAAAATACAGATGTGGACAAAATTGTGGCACCTTAATGTTAAAGTAAGAAAAACCCCCAATGGTCACTGTAATAACTTGAAACTGACAAAAATAATTTTCAATTTAAATTTACTGAATATCAACTCATGAGAATCAGACACTGAACTGTGGTTCAACAGCAAACCTTAAAAATTCAACATAATGAAAGTGGCCTAGACAAAAATGAAGGTACCCTTAACTTACAGGAACCTGTCAGCAGGATTTATTTAAGTAAATGCATGGCCATAGTGGCGCTATCAGACTGAATAAATTGATACCTTTGTTGAAGGAATCCGATCAGTGTTTCATTTTAATCATGATTTTAGGTTTTCTTCTGGTGAGGTCTTCGGTGCATCGGGGCGAGCCTGGGGGGTTGAGTCTTCGTCTGCTCCACACCTCCACCTGCCTCCTGTATTCCTACAGGTTTAAGATGATTCAGTGACCTGCCTCGATCTGAGCACACAGTGTGAGAGTCCACATCTGGTCTTCAATAAAATGGTGCCGGAGTGGGCGAATGCGCAGATCGACATGTAGAAACACAGGAAGCAGGCACATTATAGTGATAAATCCTGATCAGATAGGTTCTCTTTAACTCCTTTCTGCTATCCGACGTACTATCCCGTCCATGAAACCAGGGACAATCTGACCATGGACGGGAAAGTATGTCTCAGCGATTGGCCGCGCTCCGGGGGAGCGCGGCCGGGTGTCAGCTGATTATCACAGCTGACACCCGGCACTATGTGCCAGGAGCGGTCACGGACCGCTCCCGGCACATTAACCCCTGGCACACCGGTATCAAACATGATAGCAGTGTACCGTGCTCACCTGAGACCCTCAGAACAGCGTGATGTGATCGCGCTGATCTGAGGCCTTCCTTCCATCCAAGATAGCCGCGGAGTCCTGCAGGGAGGCGGCTTCCTCAGTGCCTGCTGAGAGCAGGCGCTGAGAAAGCCTGCAGCACTGCCTGTAAGATCGCTGGTCTGACAGTGTGCTGCGCACACTGTCGAACCAGCGATCTGACATTATACAGTGATGTCCCACCCTGGGACAAAGTAAAAAAGTTGAAAAAATGAAAATCACAAGTGTAAAAAAAAAATTCCAAAATAAAGGAAAAAAAAATATTCCCCAATAAATTCATTTCTTCTTGTAAATATAAAAACCAAAACAATAAAAGTACACATATTTGGTAGCGCCACGTCCGTAACGACCCGCCCTATAGAACTGTCCCACTAGTTAACCCCGTTAGTGAATCCCTTAAAAAAAAAAACAAAGCAAAAAATCAATGCTTTATCATCATACCGCCGAACAAAAAGTGGAATAACACATGATCAAAAAGACCGATATAAATAAACATGGTACCGCTGAAAACGTCATCTTGTCCCGCAAAAAACGAGCAGCCATACAGCATCATGAGGGAAAAAATAAAAAGTTATAGCTCACAGAATAAAGCGATGCAAAAATAATTATTTTTTATATAAAATTGTTTTTATTCTATAAAAGCGCCAAACATAAAAAAAATTATATAAATGAGGTATCGCCGTAATCGTACTAACCCGAAGAATAAAACTGCTTTATCAATTTTACCACACGCGGAACGGTATAAACGCCACCCCAAAAGAAATTCATGAATTGCTGATTTTTGTTCATTCTAATCTCCCAAAAATCGAAACAAAAAGCGATGAAAAAATGGTACCAATAAAAACGACAACTCGTACCGCAAAAAATAAGACCTCACATGACTCTGTGGGCCAAAATATGCAAAAATTATAGCTCTCAAAATGTGGTGATGCAAAAACTATTTTTGCAATAAAAAGCGTCTTTTAGCGTGACAGCTGCCAATCATGAAAACCCGCTATAAATAGTAAATCAAACCCCCCTTTATCACCCCTTAGTTAGGGAAAATAATAAAATTAAAAAAATGTATTTATTTCCATTTTCCCATTAGGGTTAGGGTTGCGGCTAAAGTTAGGGTTAGAGTTGGGGCTAAAGTTAGGATTAGGGTTAGGGTTGGGATAAGGGTTAGGGGTGTGTTAGGGTTAGGTTTGTGGTTAGGGTTATGGTTGGGACTAGGGTTAGGGGTGTGTTGGGGTTAGGGTTGGAGTTAGAATTGGGGGGTTTCTGCTGTTTAGGCACATCAGGGGCTCTCCAAATGTGACATCTGATCTCAATTTCAGCCAATTCTGCATTGAAAAAGTCAAACGGTGCCCCTTCACTTCTGAGCTCTGCCATGCGCCCAAACAGTAGTTTACCCCACATATGGGGAATCAGCGTACTCAGGACAAATTGCACAATTACTCTTGGGGTCCAATTTCTTCTGTTACCCTTGGGAAAATAAAAAATTGGGGGCGAAAATATCATTTCTGTAAAAAAAAATGACTTTTTTGTTTTTACGGCTGTACGTTATAAACTTCTGTGAAGCATTTGGGGGCTTCATAGCGCTCACCACACATCTAGATAAGTTCCTTGTGGGGTCTATTTTCCAAAATGGGGTCACTTGTGGGGTGTTTCCACTGTTTAGGCACATCAGGGGCTCTCCAAATGCGACATGAAGACCACAGACCAATTCATCAAATTCTACAATCCAAAACGTCACTACTTCCCTTCCGAGCCCCAACCTGTGCCCATACAGTAGTTTTCTCCCATATATTGGGTATCAGCGTACTCAGGACAAAATGGACAACAACTTTTGGGGTCCAAATTCTCCTGTTACCCTTGTGAAAAAAAAATATTGGGGGCGAAAAAAACATTTTTGTAAAAAAAAAAAGAGATTTTTTCTTTTTACGTCTGTAAGTTATAAACTTCTGTGAAGCACTTCAGGGTTCAAAGTGCTCACCACACATCTAGATAAGTTCATTGGGGGGTCTATTTTCCAAAATGGGGTCACTTGTGGGGGGTTTCTACTGTTTAGGCACATCAGGGGCTCTCCAAATGCGATATGACGCCCGCAGACCATTCCATCAAAGTCTGCAATCCCAAACGTCACTACTTCCCTTCCGAGCCCTGACGTGTGCCCATACAGTAGTTTTCTCCCACATATGGGGTATCAGCGCACTCAGGGCAAATTGGACAACAACTTTTAGGGTCAATTTCTTCTGTTACCCTTGGGAAAATAAAAAGTTGGGGACTAAAAGATCATGTTTGTGGAAAAAATGATTTTTTTATTTTCATGCTCGGGTTATAAACTTTAGTGAAACACCTGGGGTTCAAAGTTCTCACCACACATCTAGATAAGTTCCTTGAGGGGTCTAGTTTCCAAAATGGTGTCATTTGTGGGGGGTTTCCACTGTTTAGGCAGATCAGGAGCTCTCCTAACACGACATGGCATCCAGCCAATTCTGCGTTGAAAAAGTCAAAAGGCACTCCTTCCCTTCCGAGCTCTGCCATGCACCGAAACAGTGGTTTACCCCCACATATGGGGTATCAGCGTACTCAAGACAAATTGCACAATAACTTTTGGGGTCTTGCTACCCTTGGGAAAATAAAAATTGAGGTGAAAAGATCATTTTTGTGGAAAAATATGATTTTTAATTTTACAGCTCTACGTTGTAAACTTGTGTGAAGCACTTGAGGGTTAAAATTGCTCACCACAGATCTAGATAAGTTTGTTCCACTGTTTTAAGGCACATCAGGGGCTCTCCAAATGCAACATGGCGTCCAATCTCAATTCCAGCCAACTTTGGTTGGAAAAAGTCAAATGGTGCTCCTTCCATTCCGAGCTCTGCCGTGCGCCCAAACAGTGGTTCCCCCCACATATGGGGTATAAGCGTACTCAGGACAAATTGGACAAGAACTTTTGTGGTCCAATTTCTCCTGTTACCCTTGGGAAAATAAAAAATTGGTGACTAAAAGATAATTTTTGTGGGAAAAAAATATGATTTTTTATTTTCATGCCCGGGCATTATAAACTTGTGTGAAACACTTGGGGGTTCAAAGTGCTCATCACAGATCTAGATAAGTTCCTTAGGGGTCTAGTTTCCAAAATGGGGTCAATTTTGGGGGGGTTTCCACTGTTTAGGCACATCTGGGGCACTGCAAACGGAACATGACCCTATCAACATCTGCATTCCAAAACGTTATTACTTCCTTTCCAAGCCCTGCCGTGCGCCCAAACAGTCCCCCCCCCACATATGGGGTATCAGTGTACTCAGGACAAATTGGACAACTTTTGGAGTCCAATTTCCTTGTGAAAAATCAAAAATTTGTGACTAAAAAAATCATTTTTGTGGAAAATTGTTTTTTCTTTTCACACCCAAGCATTATAAACTTTTGTGAAACACTTGGGGGTTCAAAGTGCTCACAACAGATCTAGATAAGTTCCATAGGGGTTCTAGTTTCCAAAATGGTGTTACTTGTGGGGGGTTTCCAGTTTAGGCGCATCAGAGGCTCTCCAAACGCGACATGGCGTCCTATCTCAATTCCAGCCTATTTTGGTTTGAAAAAGTCAAATGGCGCTCCTTCCCTTATGAGCTCTGCCGTGTGCCCAAACAGTGGTTTTCCCCCACATATGGGATATTGGCGTACTCAGGAGAAATTGCACAACAACTTTATCTGTCCATTTTCTCCTTTTACCCTTGTGAAAACAAAAAAAAGTTTGCAAAAGATCATTTTTGTGACTAAAAAGTTAAATATTCATTTTTTCCTTCCACGTTGCTTCAGCTCCTGTGAAGCACCTGAAGGGTTAATAAACTTATTTAATGTGGTTTTGAGTACCTTGAGGGGTGCAGTTTTTAGAATGGTGTCACTTTTGGGTATTTTCTGCCATATAGACCCCTCAAAGTGACTTCAAATGTGAGGTGTTCCCTAAAAAAAATGGCTTTGTAAATTTTGTTGTAAAAATGAGGAAATCGCTGGTCAACTTTTAACCCTTATAATTTCCTAACAAAAAAAATGTTGGTTCCAAAATTGTGCTGATGTTAAGTAGACATGTGGAAAATGTTATTTATTAACTATTTTGTGTGACATATTTCTCTGTTTTAAGGGAATAAAAATTCAAAGTTTGAAAATTGCAAAATTTTCACCATATTTGCGGATTTTTTTCAAAAATAAGCGCAAGTTATATCGAATAAATTTTACCACTAACGTGAAGTACAATATGTCTCGAGAAAACAATCTCAGAATCACGAAGATCCGTTGAAGCGTTCCAGAGTTATAACCTCATAAAGTGACAGTGGTCAGAATTGTAAAAATTGGCCCGGTCATTAACGTGCAAACCACCCTTGAGGGTGAAGGGGTTAATATTTTGTTGCACCACCCTTTGAGAAAACCGCAGTAAACAAATGATTTCTGTACCTTTCATTGACACTTCTGACCTGTCACCAGGTATTTTGGCCCACTCCTCATAACGAATTGCTCCAGCTGTCACAGATGTGAAGGGTGTCTCCTCCAGACTCAGGTTTCAGCTTCTTCCTCACATGTTCAGTAGAAATTAGATCAGGGCTCACATAAGGCCACTTCCGAATTGCCCAATGCTTTGCTCTAAGCCATTTGTGTATTTTTTTTATTTTGGGTCATTATCCTGAGAGTCAGACCAAGATTTCTGACACTGAGCAGCACACTTGGCCCCTGACCAGTCCTGCTATGATTACATGTGGTAGTGCAACAGTCCCAGTCAAATAGGGAGAATACTTATTATGAGACATAATAAGCAATTCCATAAGTAAAATGTTTGGCAATATTTTTGGTATACGTTCTCTTATCTTTTAAAGCAAACCTAAGCAAAGTGCGACACACGAGCCTCATGCGGCCCTTTGACTGTTCAGGTGACACTCACGGACTGGAATCACAAAGGGCTGGATACAGTGGTTTCTCGCACCACGCAGCCATCCCCTGCCTGGTGCCTCAATTTCTCTGATCTGCATCCTTAGGACCATAAAATACAATAGTAAATACAATCATCTAACCTGTAAGACTGAATCGCTACTCAGCGGGTGTGATCATGTCATTAGATTGCGCATGAAGTGTGATTCAAAGTGAATGGAGTAAATTGAGTAGTTTTATGCTTTTATTTTAAGTATTGGTCAGTACTTGTGTGGAGGATATGTTGGGGGATATAATACTGTGTGAGGGGCTATGGGGACATCATACAGTGTGTGGGGGAGACTTGGGACATTATATTGTGGATTGTTAGTTGGGTTGTTGATCAGGGTACATCTATAATTATTATATAAAGTTAAAGGCACAGTTCAGCCTTAGGCTACAAGTCTGCAGTCCCACAATGTGACTGCAGACTTGTGAATCCTCTCACTGCGCAAATTGCACACTGTGAGGATTCTCCGGTGCCGTGAGCGATTTGCATACATGTGGTCACATGCTAACTAACGTGCATTGCCTCACTCAATGCAAGTGTATTGGAAAAGGTAGGACATGTCTAGTCAGAATGTGGTCATCAGTATGCAAACCACATACTTGCAGTCACATGACCAACCGATCCAAGCACTGGAAAATCGTCACAGAGAGCAGTGCTCACAATGTGAGGATTCACAAGTCTGCAGTTACACAGAGTGACTGCAGACTAGCAGCCTAAGCCTGGACAACCCTTTAATACTGGATAACAGGTGCAGTATGATTTACTGATTTTTATAAACTTGATATAAAGCTATAAATTATAGGCATAACAAAGTGATATATGAGCTTAGATGTCTGTAGTTTCAAACAGGTCTCACCCCTGTTGTGGACTTTAACTTGGTGCATTTTAGCAGATTGAAGGAAAATAGCACATCTACAGATCTCATTAAAAAAAGTTACAGTTATATTGATTTTTCATAAGAAATAGAAAAAAGATTAAAATCCACACGGCATGGTCTGAAAATTCACTGACACATTTCTGGCATCTTGGCAAATGCCAGAAACGTGTCAGTGCATTTTCAAACCATGGCATGTGATTTAATCTTTTCTATATTTCTTGTGGAAAATCATACAGAAGTAACTTTTTAATGAGATTGTGATGTGCCATTTTATAAACTATATGTTTTGATTACTGCTGAGTAAAATCAAGTTACACTGAAGGTACTGCCACACAAGCTATCCGCTAGCGATCTCGTTAGCGTGCTACTAATGAATCGCTACGGATTGTTCTATTGCTAAATGCTGCCGCATTTAGCGATATAGTTAACGACGCTATCGCCGTTAGCGATCTCTTACGACTTTAGCGTACAAAAGTACGCTAAATCGCTAAGAAAAGGTGCAACAGCGATAAATACTTACCCAGCGGGAGCGCCAGCGATGAAATAGGTCCGGAACGATTCAGCGACGAGCGAGATCACAGCAGGAAGTCGTCGCTGAAGCTGCGCACTGAACAACACGCTAACGGATCGCTAATAGTGACGTTTTTTAGCGATCCCGTAGCGATATTGTTTAGTGTGCATACCCTTAAGTCCTATCGTTACATTACATAGCAGCAAGTCAACAAGTCAACAGACTGAAAGGGAACCTGTCAGCAGGATTGTGCTGAGTAACCTACAGACAGTGTCAGGTCGGCACCATTATACTGATTACAATGATACCTTGGTTGATAAAATCCGTCTTGTGGTTGTTGTTTAATCTTTATTTTCAGTTTTGAGTTAATGATATGCTTGTGCTTCGGGGCGGCCTGTGGGGGTCTTCATGTGGTGCTCTGATTAGGTATTCATACTGAAGACTGCTGACAGGTCACTGATCCCTCACTGACCTGCCCCCTAGTTTACATAATGAATATCTGTACATACAGAAAAAAAAAAAAAACTTCTGCAGGCAGCTGCCGGCCGTGTCACCTGCGCTGCAGCATAATTATATGTTTACTGCGTTGGTACCTGCGTAGAGGTTATCCTGATAGTATAAAAAAATCAATTGAAATGGCGCCCGTCTCGCCTGCTCAGTAGCAGCTGTTGGTGTATATATCGCCGATAACTGCTACTGCGCATGCAGCGCCATCTTGGAGGACATTTTTTTTTCTTTACCAAGATGGTGCTGCCGGTGGCTGCGTAACAGCAGCTATTGGATCACCTCTATATACAACATAGCTGCTACTGCGCAGGCACGGCGGACGCCATTTTCAAATGGATAATTTGGTTTTAATACTATCAGGAAAACATCAAGCGCATTTATTATTAACACAGTAAACATGCGATTGTGCTGCAGCGCAGGTGACACGGCTGACGCCTGCCTGCAGAAGTGTTTTTCTTTTCTTCAGTATGTTAGGTATTCATTATGTAAACTAGGGGGCAGGTCAGTGAGGGATCAGTGATCTGTCAGAAGCCATACAGATGAATACCTAATCAGAGCACCACATGAAGACCCCCACAGGCCGCCCTGGAGCCGGGCATATCATTAACTCAAAACTGAAAATAAAGATTAAACAACAACTACAAGATGGATTTAATCACCAAAGGTATCATTTTAAATCAGTATAACGGCACCGACCTGACAGTGTCTGTAGTTACTGTGCACAATCCTGCTAACAGGTTCCCTTTAATTCTGCTCAGTATTAAAGGGTATGCCACACTAAACAATATCGCTAACGGGATCGCTAAAAAACGTCATATTTAGCGATCCCGTTAGCGATATTGTTCAGTGCGGCAGCTTCCAGCGACGAGCTTCCTGCTGTGATCTCGCTCGTCGCTGGAATCGCTCCGGACCCTATTTCATCGCTGGCGCTCCCGCTGGGTAAGTATCTAATCGCTGTGTGGCACCTTTTCTTAGCGATTTAGCGGTACTTTTGTACCGCTAAAGTCGTTAAGAAGATCGCTAACGGCGATAGCGTCGTTAACTATATCGCTAAATGTGGCCGCATTTAGCGATATAGAAACAATCCCGCTAGCGATCGCATTAGTATGCGTCGTTATCGTGATCGCTAGCGGGATTGTTTAGTGTGGCAGTACCTTAAGTTAGAAAAGTAATAATAATAATCAGAATTAAACTGGTTTAGCCCTTCACAACAGTCAATGTCTCTCATGCGGCCCTTTGGGAAAATTAATTGCCCCCCACCTAAGAGTATTTGATCCAGCAACATTCATTTGACTGCATCTCCTGAGCTGATAGTGCTTAGGGATCTGCACTCTAAAATAAGCCCTGCAGCCGAGTTGAATAGGTCTGCAGACAGCAGGTCTGGTGGACAAGTATAAAAATATCCAGCAGCAATCAGCCTTCTGTTTCCTTCTCCTGAAAAGTGCGCTTAGGAAATGCTTTAAGAATTGCTGCTCGGTATTAACCGCTATCACATTCAATATTTTACATGCCACTCCATTGTCAATGAATGATAACTTGGTATTCTGCTGCAGTGTCAATTTTTCTTACAAATAATACTCTATAGGTGACAAGTTAGCTCTTACATGTCAGTTTTAGTAAATTCCTGTAGGATACCACACTCCGTGCTCTCCTTTTTTAGAACTTTCACTTGCTGTCCCATTGAACACGCAGTCGTATACGCCGATCTAGAGCTTCCTGAACATGCTTAATGGGTGAGGATGCAAGGATCTGTACATAATTCTTGGAAGCTGAAAACATCCCAGAGTTTGCATGGCAAGCATACTTACCAGACATTTCACCCATTTAGCATGTTTGCAGTGTTCTGGATCGGGGTATATGATAGTGTGTTTATGGTTCCTGACAATATCCAGCAACTTCGCACAGCCATTGGAGAGGAGCGGACCAACAAGCCACAGGCCACAACCAGCAACCTGATCAACTCTATGCAAAGGAGATGTGCTGCAATGCATGAGGCAAATGGTGGTCACAACAGATACTTACTGGTTTTTCTGACCACCCTGGATTGCCCTGTTTACTTTCACACTCTGGTTTGACCTTGATTTGGTCAGGTATTGTTCAATTTCACACCATGCTCAGGCATTGTTCAATCTCACACCTTGGTCAACCACAGGCATTGTTCAATCTCACACCTTTGTTGGCCAATGTTTACTTTTCACACATCACTAATTGAATTAAACTGTACTAATCCTAAAGGTACTGTCACACTAAGCGAGATCGCTAAAGCGTCAGCGATTTTATGACGCAGCAGCGATCTCGTTAGCGACGTCGCTGTGTGTGACATTTAGCGGCGATGTGGCCCCCGCTGCGATGTCGCTGATCACTCATGAACGTTCTGAGTCGTTTTTTGGTCGTTGGTGTCCCGCTGGTGAGCTTGAATCGCTGAGTGTGACACCCTTTATGAATGACTTCACCAGCGGCGCAGGTGGGACTAGGTTTTCCCAACGACCGCAGAGGTTGTTATACAGATCACTGATCTCTGATGAGATCTTTGTGTTTGGAAGCTAACTAGCGACCATATAGCGATCGCACCAACGATCTCGCCAGGTCGTGTCGTTGTCGTGATTGCTGGTGCAATCGCTAAGTGTGACAGTGCCTTAACTGCCATCTTAGGTGAGGAGACCAAGACATTATGGTTTACACTGGGGAAAAAAATCACAAAAATAAATGGGTTTCACATATTGCTGTACCTGCTCTTTTTCACTAAAAACACAGTAAAACCTGATATCTGCATTTTTTAATGCGTTTTTGCATTTACTCATTGCTTTCTATGGGTGAAAAAAAGCTGCAAAAATGCTGAAAGAAGTGACATACTGCAGTTTTAAAAAACGCAGAAGTTTTCTTAATCAGAGAGGAAAAAAACTGTGTATGAGATTTCTGAAATGTCAGTTTTTTGCTGGTACTGTAAAATGCAGCTTTTAATTTGCGTAAAAAAAATGTAATAAGCATGTCAGATCATATGGTCTTTTCTCTCCTAGTTTGGCATCTTGTTTTCCATACAAGTTGTAGCACCCTTATCTTCCTATTGGTTTGTTCTTTGCCATACTGGTTATATTGGTGAACCCTGTTCCTTTCTGATACACAAGGTACCACAACGTGCAAATCTGAAAATGTCCGAATCATTTGGATTTTTGTAGACTTACTGCAGTAGCTACACCTTGCAGGTCACAATGTGACCCCGATCACTGGCACTATGGTGCAGCACACAGTGAACTTTGACCGTGTGACCCGTGTCACACCCAAAATCAACCTAAATCTGAAGAGTCTGCTTTTTCCTTTCAATGCATACTGATGTGCTCAAGTAGTGAATCACCTGGGAATGAAGTTCTGCGAGTGTGGTTAGCTACGTTTCTTTGCCACATGTAAGATTTCTGGACAGATTTAGCCCGAAAGCATATCATGTAGCAATACATGGCTTTGCCCCTGTGTGGACCCGCAGGACTTTTAAACTGCACATTTCCAGCAGAAACTCAAGTTTCTGACCTGGATGTCATGAATTCTGGAGCATATATATGGATAGCACAGTGGTGAGATGGTTAGTACTATTTATTTTCAGAAGTGGGGTCCTGGGTCCAAATCCCACCAAGGACATCTGCAAGGAGTTTGTATGTTCTCCCCGTGTTTGTGTGGGTTTCCTCCCACACTCCAAAGACATACTGAGGACAATGATGATAAAGTGCTGTTGCATTAATGGTGCTATATAAGCAAAGCATGCTAAACAAATACATGTTGGATACATGTACAACAATCATTAAATTACCAATACATAAGTAAAATGTTATTGGCTCCACTGTGTGCAGATCCAGCTGCTTTACCTCTGCTCATACAAGGGTTTGTAGGGCTGCAGGAGAAGCGGACATCTAAAAAATTTTTCCCGTAATAACAAATAATGCTGGTCATCAGTCTAATGGCAACAGTAGAGAACCCAACGGCTCACCTCCAGCTAAATCATGTCAATTTCTATTGAACTCCAGGCGATGTACTCTAAAAGAACCAATTCTCACATGCTCTTGTACACAAACCGTTCTCCAGAACACATTTATCGCATAATAATTTTTAATATACATCTCATTTTTTGGGGACTCCTATATATAAATACATAATATTTAAACAATTATTCAGAACACCAATTCTGTGTCACAACTTTGCCAGGGGCAAATAATAAAACATACATGTCCTTTTGAAATTTTTTTTTTTTCATCTGAGTATATCAATTGTTAGAGAGCTGCATTTTGTGCTCAAGAGCAGCTTCTCTCTGAAGACAGGACTATCCAACCATAGTCCGTTCAGTCACAGTCAGTAAGAGATGCCATCTTTTGGTACCAGGCATAGAAATATACAAAGACTTACATGCTAGTAATGTAGGCGATTCTTCAGTGTGTGGCCCAAGATTCTCAACATGATGCTCCACTCAGTGATGGGTGCAGTGACCACACAGGCTCAGAAAGGCTCCACAGGTCAGAGGTGTGCTCCATAAGAGGCAACTGGCATAGTGGTCACAGCCTCTCATTGCGAGCACCATCTTGGTAGTTATACACAAAATTGAGGCACAGAGCTTGTTGGGTTCACAACAGAATGAAGGCACAGCGCTTGGAGGTTTCACAAGAGAAGTGGTAGTTACATATCAAAGATGGGGCACAGAGCTTGGCAGTCCAAACATTGTTACGTTATAGAGACTTTCAGTTATAAAAACAGATTACGCCCTCAGACGTCCGTGTCGCACATACATGTCCTGTCAGTGCTTTTCACAGTTACAACACATTACACCATGTTCCAAATTATTATGCAAATTGGTTTTAAGTGTCATAGCGTTTTTTTTTTTGTAAATGAAACCCATTGATGGTATTGTGTCTCAGGGTTCTTTCGTTCACTGAAATCAATCTCAGATACCTGTGATAATTAGTTTGCCATGTGAGCCCAATAAAAGGAAAACTGGATGTTCCACACTATTAAGCAGGCCAGAGTTTTCAAGTAACATGGGAAAGAAAAAGGATCTCTCTGCTGCTGAAAAGCATCAAATAGTGCAATGCCTTGGTCAAGGGATGAAAACATTAGATATTTCCCGAAAATTTAAGCGTGATCATCGTACTGTTAAGAGATTTGTTGCTGATTCTGAGCACAGACCTGTTCGCGCTGATAAAGGCAGAATGAGGAAGGTTTCTGCAAGGCAAGTTCATCGGATTAAGAGAGAAGATGCTAAAAAGCCATTACAAACCAGCAAACAGATATTTGAAGCTGCTGGTGCCTCTGGAGTCACTCGAACCACAAGGTGTAGGATCCTTCAAAGGCTTGCTGTGGTGCATACACCTAATATTCGGCCACCCCTAAAAGTGCTCACAAGCAGAAACGGTTGCAGTGGGCCCAGACATACATGAAGACTAATTTTCAAACAGTCTTGTTTACTGATGAGTGTTGAGCAACCCTGGATGGTCCAGATGGATGGAGTAGTGGATGGTTGGTGGATGGCCACCATGTCCCAACAAGGCTGCGACGTCAGCAAGGAGATGGAGGAGTCATGCTTTGGGCCGGAATCATGGGGAAACAGCTGGTAGGGCCCTTTAAGGTTCCTGAAGGTGTGAAAATGACCTCTGCAAAGTATATAGAGTTTCTGACTGACAACTTTCTTCCATGGTATAAAAAGCAGAAACTTGCCTTCAGGAGCAAAATCATCTTCATGCATGATAATGCACCATCTCATGCTGCAAAGAATACCTCAGTCATTGCTTGCTATGGGCATAAAAGAAGATAAACTCATGGTGTGGCCACCATCTTCCCCTGACCTCAACCCTATATAGAACCTTTGGAGTATCATCAAGCAAAAGATCTATGAGGGTGGGAGGCAGTTCACTTCAAAACAGCAGCTCTGGGAGGCTCTTCTTGTTGTCATATGCAACAGATCAGAACTTATATTATATGTGAAGGAGGACTTTATGCTGACCTGACAATAGATGGCGATGTTGTGTAACGTTTCCTTCTTTAATGTATTGTATAAGAATTAATCTCTGTTTAGTTTCACTTTTGTTTTGTTCCTGTTAGCTGATGCAATGCTATAATGACTGTGCATTATTCTTTTACCTCACGTTCAGAGAAGTAAACGCTTGTTATCCCATGCAACTTGCTCTGTGAAGTTTCTACTGCAAAGGTGTGGATTCAGAAGCTGTGCAACAGGTTATGGGCCCAGGCACCCAGACCCAGGCACCCAGATACAGCGTATCCAGATACAGAGAATCCAGACACCACAGATCCCAGGACATTGGAACTCTCAGTAAGACCCTGGTGAATGCAGAAGAATTCTTCAGTGCAAGTCTCTCCAAACAAGTAAGATAAGTTAAAAATGATGAATAGCACAGAGCTAAAACTCACAGTAGCTAAACTGAATGATGAGAACTATCAGCTATGGAAGTTCAAAGTAGAGATGTTATTGTCTAAAGATGATTTATGGAAGTAATCACTACAGATAGACCTGATGAAGATAATCAGACATGGGATAAGAAAAATAGACAAGCGAGAGCTACCATCAGCTTATTAGTGGATGATGCTCAATTAATACACAGAAGAAATGAAGAAACAGCGAAAGGAATGTGGGAAGAATTAAGAAAGCTATATGAGAGACCCAGCTTAAATCACAAGTTATTTCTACTAAGAAAGCTTTACAATATGAGACTAAATGCAGACAGTGACATGCAGAAGCATATATTCTCTATTATGGAAGTGATATCACAGCTAAGAACTATTGGTGAAGATATTAAGGAAAGCCATATAGCAGCAATGTTATTGTGCAGTTTACCAGATTCATATACAGCTTTAATAAATGCACTAGAGACAAGACCAGAAACTGACATTACATTAGAGTTTGTAAAAATAAGACTCATAGATGAATATCAGAGAAGGAAAGAACAAAGCAATGATTCTTCTACTGAAAAAGATAATGGAAATGCTCTTAAAGCTACAGAACTTAAAAAACCCTATAATAAAGAGACAAGAGAATGCTTCAGATGTAAGAAAAAAGGTCATTTAAAGAAAGACTGTACTATATGGAAAGCAGAAAATAAATTACACCATAAAGATAATATATAGAAGGTGAAAAACACAATTTCTGATTCATGTGAAAATAATTGGAATGGCACATTTAAAGTAACTGATAAGAAATCATCACTTGGTTGGTTTATTGATTCAGGAGCAACGAGTCATATGACAAGTGACAAGAATTTCTTTACTGATCTTGATTTAAATAAGAAAGTAGCCATTTATCTTGCAGATGGAAGCAAAATAACCGCAGAAGGTATCAGACAAGGTATGCTAAATTGTTCAAACAAGTTCAGACAAGATTCAAAGATACTTGTACAGGATGTGTTGTATGTTCCAAAATTGTAAGGCGGATTATTATCTGTGAAACGTTTAACAGGAAAAGGACTTACAGTAAAATTCAAAGATAATGAGTGTGCAATTATTGCAGGAAACAAGTTGATAACCAAAGTCAAGGCAAATGAACAATTATATCATTTTGACAAACCAAAGGAACAGATGAAGGTATGTACACATGATCACAAAAACTGTATTCACATGTGGCATAGACGTCTAGGACATAGACACCCGGACAGTATAAGGGAACTACAGAGAAAAGAATTGACAAAAGATTTAAAGATATCAGATTGCTCAATTACCGTAAGATGTGAATGTTGTATTCCAAAGCCACAAGGATATCTATTCCAAAAGAAAGTGAGATGAAAAGCGAAAGACCACTTGATTTGGTGTATACTGACGTATGTGGAACCATGAAAGTGACTACATCAGGAGGCAATAGATACATGTTGACTTTATAGACGACTACTCAAGATACACAAAATAGGAACAGCATCCAATCCAGGTGAAGTATAACAAGTCTTTATTCAGCCACCATAAAATACGACGTTTCGGCCACGAGGTGGCGACAGGATTAAGTTGCTTAAACAGAAAGAACTCCGGTGGATCTCCGTTTTGGAGACATTGCAACCAAAGGGGTTGAATATCGAATATAATTTGCATATTTGTGCTAGGTAATTTTTGCATCTATATTCTGTGTTTGTTTTTAGATATATATTTTACTTATGTTTGCTGTTTTCGTAGGATTATTATCTGGAGTGATCGGAGCAAGTGGTGACTTAATAGTTTCTGATGACATATTTATTTTGTAGATATTATATATATTTCTTTAGGCGTCTGCTATATTGTTAATCTTCCATTCTATATAGATCCGCATGTGCGGTCTCTTGTTTACATTATGCCAATACTGACGGTCATGTGACCTGCAGGTTTCCTGATGACATATCTGGAGTAGTATAAATAATGATAGAGTTTATTGTGCATGCGTGTTCTTTTTTCAGATGTCGGATGATGCCGGTGATCGCGCGCTATTTTAGTGTTTTCAGCCTGGAATAGAGGCTTATGATGGGACTATCATGTGATTAGACCTCGGATGATGCTTGCGATCATGTGACTGGGTGTCTGATGACGCTGGTGTTCACATGATCCACTGGGCGTTTGCTATGATGACTTCTGAACATGTGCCTTTGTTTATCACACAGTGGGGAGTGAGTTAGGTGTGCCTCCCGATTTGTTATCCTGTGGGCTATTGGATAAGTGCTCTGACTAAGTGCTGCTGAACTGACACTGATTGGATATGGAGGACGCTGCTGCTAGTGAGTACATGATTGGTGCAGCACCAGAATGGGAGTGTGCAGTAACAGATCATCGATTGGCAGACTAAATGGTGATATTGTTTATATGGAGTAATCTATGGCATATTATATGCACAATTATAACATTGCTGTATTTTTCTATGATGTCACTATTCTGAGCTTTGATCACTGTTTTAAATTGATTATCGTTGTATATTCTGTATATATGTCTATTTGTACTATGGGCGGTTCCTGGATGGTGATTGGCTCCTCCACACCATTTAAGGACACCATTTTGCCTGTTTTTGTATACTTGATAAAGGCCTGAAAATGGCCGAAACGTCGTATTTTATGGTGGCTGAATAAAGACTTGTTATACTTCACCTGGATTGGATGCTGTTCCTATTTTTTCGTTGGACTGTTGTTCATTTGGATCCTTGAACGCCTGAACGTGCATCCGTGCTAACTCCGAGTGCTGTCAGCTGCTTGAATACTTGTGTACTCAAGATACACAGTCACATACTTAATTAAGAACAAAAGTTAAGTTTTTGATAAACTTGTAGACTATGTAACAAGATCAAGTAACAAATTTCAAAGTAAGCCAATTGTCATCAGAAGTGATAATGGAGGTGAATTTACAGGTCACAGAATAGAAGACTACTTAAGACAAAATGGAATAGAACATCAGAAAACTGTTCCATACACACCTGAACAAAATGGAGTAGCAGAAAGGAAAAACAGAACTCTAACAGAAATGATGAGATGTATGCTGACAGATTCTAAACTACCAGAGAAATATTGGGGTGAGGCAGGAATGACAGCTACATATCTACAAAACCGACTTTTTTCCAGAAAACTGAAGAAAACTCCATATGAACTGTGGCAAAATATGAAACCAAGTGTCAATCATTTAAAAGTTTTTGGATGTAAAGTTTTTATATTCATTCCAACAGAAAAACGTTCCAAACTTCAAAACAGATCCATGGAAGGAATATTTGTTGGATATAGTGAAAACTGCAAAGGATATAGAATCCTAGATCCCAAAACAGACAGAGTTACAGTGAGTAACAGTGTGACATTCACTGAAGATTTAAATGAAGACATTATGATTTCAGTTGAAACAAAAAATGAGAAAAACAATAGTGACATAACTGAAGAAATATCTGATGAGAAAGAAGCAGAAATGAATGAAGAACAAAATACTGAAAGTGAAGAATCACAACTACAAGCAGACACAGAACCAAGACATTCAATAAGAGAGAACAAAGGAAAACCACCAAAACGTCTCTCATACAAGACAAGTATAAGAAAAATCTATGAACCTACCTCTTGGAAAGACATATCTAAACTTCCTGAAGAAGAAGCTAATAAATGGATAGAAGCAACAGAAACAGAAATTAAATCCATGCATGATTCAAATACATGGACACTAACAGATTTGCCAGAAGGAAGAAAAGCCATAGGATGTAAATGGATTTTTAAAGTAAAATACCAAACAGATGGTACACCTGAAAGATATCGAGCAAGACTCGTAGCTAAAGGGTATTCTCAAAAATATGGAGAAGACTATGATGAAACATTTGCTCCAGTTGTCAAACACACTACAATAAGAACTTTACTTACAGTTGCAGCAGTGGAACAGATGGAACTAAGACATCTGGATGTAAAGACAGCTTTTTGAATGGAGATTTAACAGAAGACATTTACATGGAACAACCTCCAGGATTCAAAGATGAAAGAAATCCAAACAAAGTTTGCAAACTACAGAAAAGCATATATGGTTTAAAACAAGCAGCTAAAGCGTGGAATGACAAAATCACGGAAGTACTAACAAATGAAAAATTTCAAAGAAGCAAAGCTGATCCATGCTTGTACACAAAAAGGCTGAGTAATAGATGGATTTATGTACTCATATATGTAGATGACATTTTGATTTGTTTTAAACAAGAAAGGGATAAAGAAAACATTCTAAAAATCCTGAAACAAAATTTTGAAATCAAAGACTTGGGAAATGTAAAACAGTACCTAGGAATACAGATAGAAAGAGAAGATGGAAGTTTCCTACTGAATCAAAATCACATGATTCAAGACATAACAGAAAAATTTGGACTAAAGGATGCAAAAACAGTAAAGTCTCCAATGGAAACTAATTATCTCAAAGAGATGAACAGTGAAGAAAATATGCTACCAAACAATGAAGAATACAGAACAGCAATAGGAAAACTACTGTATCTAGCGACCATTACAAGACCAGACATCGCAGCAGCAGTAGGAATCCTGAGTAGAAAGGTATCAAAACCAAATAAAGCTGATTGGAATGCCGTGAAGAGAATAATACGTTATTTGAAAGGAACTAGCAATGTTAAGCTGAAATTACCCACAGGTGATAGTTGCATTTTAACAGGATATGTTGATGCAGATTGGGTTGGAGATCCAACTGACAGAAGATCTACCAGTGGACGTAATTTTTTTCTCTCAGGTGGACCAATAAGTTGGACAAGTAAGAAACAGTCAATTGTGACACTGTCTTCAACAGAAGCAGAATATGTTGCAGCAGCACATGCGAGTCAAGAAGTACTGTGGTTAAGACAATTGGTAACTGACCTAGGACAACCACAGTTGGAACCAACAAAAATAAAAGAGGACAATCAAGGATGTCTTGTTCTTGCTCAGATGGAAAGAGTCAATCCAAAAACCAAGCATATTGATGTAAAATATAATTTCTTGAGAGATCATCAGGACCAAGGAGTATTAAAGTTGGAGTATTGCCCTACTGAAGAAATGACAGTGGACATTTTCACAAAGGCGTTGAATGCTGATAAACATCAGAAACTAATAAAAAAGTTGGGTTTGATTGAATAAGTCCTTACTGTTGAGAAAGGGTGTTGTCATATGCAACAGATCAGAACTTATATTATATGTGAAGGAGGACTTTATGCTGACCTGACAGTAGATGGCGATGTTGTGTAACATTTCCTTCTTTAATGTATTGTATAAGAATTAGTCTCTGTTTAGTTTCACTTTCGTTTTGTTCCTGTTAGCTGATGCAATGCTGTAATGACTGTGCATTATTCTTTTACCTCACGTTCAGAGAAGTAAACGCTTGTTATCCCATGCAACTTGCTCTGTGAAGTTTCTACTGCAAAGGTGTGGATTCAGAAGCTGTGCAACAATTCTGACTTCATGCAAAGAAATACAAGCAGAAACTCTCCAAAAACTCACAAGTTCAATGGATGCAAGAATTGTGAAGGTGATATCAAAGAAGGGTTCCTATGTAAGCATGTAACTTGGCCTGTTAGGATGTTTTGGAGTTAAATAGCTTTTTTTGTTCAGTGAATGTGACCTCCTAATGCTGCAAATTCCACAAATGAGCATTTTCAGTTCTTTAAAACAGATCAAATGTTTAGAAATTCTACTGTGCCTAATAATTTGGAACAGTGCATTTTGAGTTTTTTCCATTTTGGAGATTATACTGTTATCATTGGGAGGTTTCTTCAATAAAATTCGATGTATACTCTAACGGGTGATGACTTTTATTAGACTGACTGTCATTTGCACCGACCACTTAGGAAAATCAGAGAAAAATATAATTTGCATAATAATTTGGAACATAGTGTATAGTCTATGGGGCTGTTCACTTGTCCGTGTTTTTTTTCAAGGACCGTGTGTTTGTGCAAACCACACAGAGACATGTCCATGTTTTCTGGTATTATAGAGGTCTGTGAAAAACAGGTACGGCATCCGTGTGCCATCTGTATTTAATGTTGAAAAGAATAAAAGAAGTTTTGTAATTTAGTTTTTTATCCATCCGCGAAAAACGCTGATGGTAAAAGCAGAGACACAGGCGGCACTGATGACTCTCATCCAAAGCACTGATGACACCAGTATCATTTCTTTCACGTGTTTAAACCCGGACATGTGAATGAAGCCTAAAGGCGCAGAGCTTGAGAGTCACACATTCATTAGGAAGCAATTCAGTTGGTAATAAATAGCAGCAACAGGAACAATCTGTAAGTATAGTTACAATGTAACTCAAAACATGGTTGAAGGGCTCCTCTCTACAGGAGTTTTGTTTTCATCATAAATCAACAGTAGTGAAAATAAGAAACTTTGCAATAAATCTTATCAGAGAAATCTGCTTCTTTCTCCTCCTGGATCATTCATTCTCAAAAATGTCAATTCACAGGTAAAACGTGTCTTCAGTGAATACAGATTTTCCCATCACTGAGATAAGAAATGACAATTGGTGCTCAAAGCTCTATGGAGAACTGAGTCTTTAGTTTCATGAGAACTTGCAGTAGAATGTCTGTTTCCACCTATCGCTCCTCCCTTCCTTTTCCATAGACTTTTTTATTTCCTATCTCAGGAACGGGAAAATCAGTCTTCACCAAGTATAAATTTTACCAATGAATTGAGAATGAAAGATCAGCACATCAGAAGAAAGATGCAGAATTCTCTGACAATCTTTATCACAATATTGCTTATTTTCATATTTACCATAGATTTATGGACCAAAAAAAATAAACCGATGGTTACTCTGAGTTTCGTTCTGAATACTTTTAAGTTTTCTATGTACTGCACATTTAATCACGTTCTTTGGTTTATTTATATGGCATGGATGAACGGAGAGTGGTAGCCAGGAAAAAGTAATGTAAATTAATATCCACTGAGGCTGTCTAAACAATCCATTAAGAGCTGGTAATAAAACACTAAGGAACAACAGACAGCTCTATAAATTAGAAACAACACATGCTAGCTATAAATACTATGCTATCTAAGGCCATATTGTGTTTACGTAAAATCAATTTTACAAGCGGCTCTAAATAGTTAGCACACATTGCACAGCAGTGATTATATTTTAATTAAATATAGTGCTGCTTTGGCCTTGTAACATATACCAAATAGTGTCACATCGATTATCAGTTAGTCAATTGTTCCTCTTAACCTGTTTCATATAGGAACACAGAATGAAATTACACTAAAGGGAAGGAAGAATTCAATACACACTAATGTATTCGACCAAGTACGGTAAGAAAGAAGGCATTTGGCAGCTGTTTTATCCCTACAGACATGAATTGACTCATTCTTTTACTTTTAGTTTTACGTATCAATTGGTAGACGACAGTGTACACAACAGATTCATTATATAGGTGCTAAGATAGCGTGAAAAAGCAACAACTGAAAAAGAAAAATGTAACAGGCGTATTTAGCGGTATCATGTCATTTTTTAAACTAAGCTTTACTCCTGCCTACATGTGGACATTTTCTGAGGCTCTTTCATATTAGTAAAAAAATAAAAAATAAAGAGGTTTTCCCATTAACCCAAAGCTGCTTTTTTTTACCCACAGTGGATCCCAGAAGAAGGCAATAGCCGAAACGTACGTTGGGGCAGGCACTTTTGTACTATTTTGATTAATTCTTTGTAGTCCTCCACACTTCTTTAGGAGAATGTTTTTCTACTAGGAATTTTGGCTCTTTTTTGATGTATTATGCTGAGAAATGTGTTAGTCCATCAATTTTTATGTACAACCTCTTTACAATATGTGGTGGGTTCTTGTTGCCAAATTTTTGGTTTCCCACTTTTCAATAACTTTGTCTTTTCTTTATTAATAAAATGTTGTAATTTTTTTATATGATTGGTTTCTGTGTGCATTTTTTCTTTTTCTGACATCCTTGAATCTGCCTTCATCAGATAAGTTATTAAGATTACTAAATTATAAGAACTTGGAAAATGTAAATGGTATGAAAGAAGTATGGATAAAGACCACAACCATCAGTCACGATTGGATGTACTGTGTCCATCACACCACATATCTTTGAATGTTGACTTAATAGCTTTCAGAAAATGGGGTTAGTTTCAGGAATCAGAAACAAAAATAAATGGGCATTTACAGAAGTGACTTCTATTTATCCGTTAAGTGCTACTTGGCACTTGGAAATGAGACACTTCCAGGTAACTGATCCATGACACTGATATACAGGATGGATGACCGCACAAGGAACATTGCACATTTCTATCTATGATATTTCATCTTTCCAGTGCTGAACATAACAAGTGTAAGCTGTATGGTCTGTTAACCACTCAGCAACAACCTATTAGGAAGCCATTGGCTGAAGTGTGCGGTCTTGAAAGGTTTTATGCTATGCAGTTCCATTAGTCATAAAAGGTTATACAAACACTATTCGGCCTCGAAAATACGGTAATAGTTTATCATAATCCTTCACAGGTCATCGTATACTGGACAGCATGGCTGCCTACAAAGGTTATCCGTCTTACCGATGGGTGGGAGCAGGTTGCCTACTACACAGTGACTCCGTGATTCATTCTGATGAGATTTCAATTTATTTTTAAAACCTTCATAGTTATCAGAAAATACTTTGCTGTGCGACTGGGGATGTAATAATTTCACATACTTTCTATGCAATTTGATTATGCCATCTGGTCCCTCAGCTCTTCCGTACCCGTGCCTGTGTAAACCATCTGTGCTCTTTCCTTGAGCATTTATATTTACATTAATGCTGAAAACTGGCTGGAACTGTGGAGATTGCTAGCACTGGTGCTGAAGGCTGGGTATAGGCATTGTTATCATGGAAGCTCCTCTATTGGCACAAGTCACTAATTAAGGAGGACTGGGCGCAGTCTGCCTTACTGAGCCATTTATGTAACTATTAACTACTCTTTTAAGAGTTAAAAACATTGATGGATATAGTGAAAATAAGCACTGCTTATTTGGGCAAAGTATGGAAAGTCCTGCTTTGCCCAGATAGAGCATGTATTCACCATTGGCATAGTCCTTAAAGGGAATCTGTCACCAGATTACCACTTAATCTGAGAGCAGCATAAAGTAGGGGCAGAGGTCCAGATTGCCACAATGTATCACTTAATGGGCTGCTTGGTAGTGGTTTAATAAAATCACTGCTTAATCAGCAGATTACCAGTTGACCAGGTGCCAGGTAGTGCAACCACGCCCACATCACTAATTGGCATCTTTCTGCCTATGCACAGTATACACAGAAAGCTGCTGATCAGTGATGTGTGATGGGGTTATACAGAGCTCAGAATTCAGAATGCTGTGGAACTGGTAGATCCACAGCAGATAGTTTTCAATGAAAACTGCAGAAACTAAAGTAAATGATATATAGTTGGAATCAGGGTCTCTTCCCCTACATCATGATGGGGTAGAAAAAACCTGGTGAAAGATTCCCTGTATACTAACCGCTAACTGAAATCACTCTTGGAACACCTAAATAACTGAAAGCCGGTGGCTGCCGGGATGAATAAAGTTTATTTTCTCATAGTAGGGTGGCCGGACAGCATGTTAACACTATTAACCTTCAGACTAGCAAGGTCTGGGGACCTGACAAGTTCCCTTTAACGTTTGTTGATGCTATGCACATCATTAAAAGTTTTTATTCCAATAAAAAGCATGAAGAAACTTACAGACCTGTTTTGCATGCTCTACAAATTATTTGCACAAATCAATTGTTTAATTTCATGTTCAACCATGGCTTTATGAACCAATAGCGCATAATTATGTGCACAGAGAGGAGTTGCGAGTCAGCAAGTTATACGAGGAGCGAAACCGGGTTTGCATAGGTTAGTTTTATATATGAACGTGGTATTGCATTACATAGGAATAAATTCTAACATCACTGATCCTGGATTTGGTTTAGGCGTTTTTAATGCAGACCGAATGCAGCAAACAGACAAAAACAAAGTTACATGAAAACGATTTTTCATATTCTTTTATAAAACATAATTTTCCATAAAAGTAAATAACAATGTGCAATAACGGCAATGCATGTCATAAAGTGCGTTATTGTACAACGGAAAGAAGAATTAAATTCTCCCAAAATTCAGGAAAGATGTTCTTATATCTTTGTACCAGCAGCATAAAGAAAAATATTTAGAATTGAGAGTCCTCAGTTGTTTTGGGAATGTTGTCACCACTGAGGACTTGAATTCTATATTCCCTAAAAATTCAAGAACTAACACAGCAAAAAGGGCACAGTTTACCTGCCCAGGATGCCACATCGATGCAGCAACACGTAATTAAATCAGTGGCAGCTCCAGTCACCCGATGTCACTATTTATTTACATCAGCAGGGTAGTACCGATTAGCTTTTCAGGTTCAATTTGAACATTGAAAAGAAAAAAAAAACAGACCAATTTTTATAAGTGTTTTGGATATTTCCTGCACGCCATGGCCATTTTCCATTTTGTCCTCCCATAACTTTTTTTATACTCCTGTCCAAATAGCTACCGTATTTTGTGGATTATAAGACGCACCACAAATTTTGAGGAGAAAAATAGGAAAAAACTTTTTTTTAATAAAATGGTGATGCTTCTTATAATCCATGGGTCTTATTGCTTACCGGGGGTGGTGGGTGCGGTGAAGCAGGGTTACAGCTGGAGGAGGAAAGAGTGGAGCGTTGCTGCAGGCTGGGATGAGTGGGTGTTCCGATGTGCGTAGCTGCGGGAGTTCGGTGGTGCAGGGGCTCTGCTGACATTTTGTGAAAGCCCAGAGGCCCCGCACTTACATGGTTTACTGTGCGGTTACTCAGCGCTGAGATGTCATCTCCCGAGATCTTGGTGCCGAGATCTCCATCTGCGCATGCCCTGGCAGCCATTTTCCCGGAGTCCACCATTGATTTTACCATATACTGTTCTGGAGAATGGGAAAAAAATTCCAAGTGCAGTGAAATATGATGGGGACCAAAGGTCTGCATAGAAAATCAGGGACATGTGAACGATATCATAGGCTATAATGGGTAGGTTATAATGGGTACGTGTTCCATCCTTGAAAAACACGGAGAGAACACATGTGACACACAGTTTTAAGGCCTCAATAAGATTTGTGTTTTCTAACGTAGGAGAAAAACACATCGCTTATTTTGAACAGACTTTGATCAGAGTGTGGTCCGAGTGCCATTCGGTCAAAATCAGATATGACTGTGACATGTGACATGTGAATGGCCCCATAGATTATCATAGGTATGAGTGCTAGCCATGAAAACCACGGATAGCAATTGTACGTGAAACTCGGACATCTGAATGAGGCCTAAGGGTTGGTTAAGTGTAAGGTTGATGGATCTGGTCCACCCTAATGCCAAAGAATCCTCCAAAGTGCCCAGATTCTTATACAACAATGGGTCCTAAGACAATCCTGCTGATCGCTCATATAAAGCTTATCACTAGGGAACAATTCTTTTTAGAATCTCACAACAGCAGCATAACATAGGAAGGTAATATGGAGTACCTGCTACATTGAAACAGGCATCTAACCTGCAGGCGGCATGTGCAAATAACTGGATTGAGCACATTGACAGAGTATTGTAGGAAACATTTTAAGATTAAATTCAGTATATCTTGTGCTTCATGCGATTAGTACACTTGCACTAAAGACTCCTCGAACAAGTTTGTCAAATTTGACATCAAGAACAGAAGAGCATGCAGTACTTTTCTTGCTGTCAAAACCATGTACATCATTACTGAACCACTGATGGAGCCCTACTCCCTAAACAGTGATGCAACTTTGGTTGTGATTGCAGGAAATGACATATAAGCATAATTAAAACAAAATGTCTTCCCAATTTGCGTTTCAGAGTCCAGTAGGTGGTTCTGGACTGAGGGCTATCTGTATGCACATGATTACAGATTGAGCATTGGATATTACCCTAGATGGTACTGGTGTTTCAGTCTGTGTGCAATAGTGAACTTCTCCTGGGGAATCCTTGGGCTGCTGTTCTGAAAATAGTTTTTGTAGATTGATGGCAAAGTGTAAAATGAGTAATTGTAGCCAGAATTTGGAAAGCAGAACTATGTAAGAGACGATACTGAGGTGAGGCCCCTCTTAACTGCATTGGTTCTTTAAAAGCACACAGGGAGAACCTTGGTTTTAGGGAGTACCATGGGTGACGTAGTCACAACAGGTCTACACCTGAGGCGTCTATTAATGCGTATAGCCAGAGCCATGGTGGCCTCCAACGACCCAGGAGTCTCTTAAAGCGCTAATGCGTCTTTCAGAAAGGTCCTGACAAAACTCATTCCTAAGAGCAGGATCGTTCCACCGGGTGTTAGTGGTCCATCTTCGGAACTCTGAAACCCATCAACCGATCGGAGAGACAGTGAGTCCACTGGAAGTGAAAGGGCCCAGGATTGAGAATCTCCTGAGTGAAATAATCCCAACCCATTGCTCCTGACTCCCAAATGAACGAGGATGAATCCTAAAACACATTTTGCAGGCTTCATGTGACACCATAAATTTATCCCATCCACCAGAAAACCTATCCGGGAGGCCACCTTAGGCTCCGGATCAGCCTTACTGTCCGCCAGACCAACAGACTGCTGCTGAAAGACCATAGATTGCAGGTCTGACACTTCAAGTGACAGGCCCTGCAATTGTTTGGCAAGGACTACAACGGGATCCATACCAAGATACAAAATGTTTTGGCCAATGAAGATGTCATGCTACGATGCTCTTCAGTAAGGAAGAGGGGCCTCAAACTATCCAGGGAGCTGGGACCCTAACTATCCCAGTCCTGGGTGTTATTAAAATCAGATTGGTGACACCTGACATCTGGTGCCCCCATCGATCAGCTGTTCTGGGCCAATACACATAACATGGAGCTGTGCAGTGCAGAAATGTTTAATGTGCTTACACAAAAAGATTACAACAGATTACAACAGATTACAACAGACCCCCTTCTCTTAGTAGGTCATAGATATCAGATTGGGGGCGCTGGGTGTCCAATCTGATATCTATGACCTACTAAGAGAAGGGGGTCTGTTCTGCAGCACCCGGCAGTCACCGTGACACACTGACTGGATTAGCGCAGTGCAGCTTCGTTCTATGTGTTTACATCTAGGATGCCCCCAGAGCCTAGAACAGCTGATCAGTGGAGGGTGCCAGGTGTCTGACCCCATCCATCACGTGCTGAATAAATATCTTAGGGAAAGGCCATCAATATCTTATTGTGAAACATTCCCTTTAACATTTCTATAAAATTATACAAAAAGAGAAAATTTACTTTAATTAAGGTAGGAATAAATTGGATTACTTGTTGTTGGAAGATAACTCATATCAATAAGAAATAGCTGCAAAATAGAAATCTGTCATCAGGATCCATGAATTTTCAGCTATAGAAATCTGTAACCAGGCAGATCTATATCATAAAGATTATATTAGATGCTTACAGTATTGCTGATGTGAGGTGCCATAGTTAGTATAAGGCCATGTTCACACATTCAGTATTTGGTCAGTATTTTACATCAGTATTTGTAAGCCAAAACCAGGAGAGGAACAATCAGAGGAAAAGTATAATAGAAACACATCACCACTTCTGTATTTATCACCCACTCCTGGTTTTGCATTACAAATACTGAGGTAAAAAACTGACAAAATACTGAACATGTGAACGTGGCCTAATGCATACCCTGGTAAAGTAGTGTCAGCTGAGGCACAATAGTTAAGAGCATCTCATACGCTTCATAAAATGATATTTTCCCTATAAAGAAACTCTCCCAGATAAATTATGTTGTAGCCAGTATCTCAGTAGGGGGTGTACGACTCCTATCATTAGTCTTTGCTGTAGCTCTACAGTCTGATATCATGACACAGCATATCAGATATTACTAGACTATTACTCAAAGGAAATCTCTCACCAGGTTTTTACCACCTAATCTGAGAGCAGTATAAGCTAGGGAAAGAGACCCTGATTCCAGTGATGCATCACCAGGCTGCTTGCTGTTGAAGATTATGACTAGAGGACTAGTAAACCAGCTGCCATGTGGTCCTCCATATTCAAGAGGTGTGTAGAACCCTCCCACAAATTTTCAGATTTCTGCCTATGCACAGCATACACAGAAAGCTGCCATTCAGTGGTGAGGGTGGGGTTGTACAGATCTCAGCATTCTGAGAACTGGTAGATCTGTAGTAAAAACTTCAGCAAGCAGCTCAGTAAGTGATAGGAGACTGCATCACTGTAATCAGGGTGTCTGCTCTCAGATGGAGTAGCAAAAGACTGGTAACAGATTTCCCTTTAAGAATCACATTAATAGTGCAAAATATTTCCCCAAAAAAATGGCATCCTATTATTTAGCAGCAGGGCCAGAATACAAGATTGAGCACTACTGCTTTAGGCAATTTCACGGTTAGAAAACCTTTACAGTCTATACATGCTCCATTTCAATTAATTAACAGAACATTAACTACTGAGTACAATGATCTGAAAAGCTGAAGCCCGTGCACCAGCCTGTTTATTTCTTTACTGCTTTCTATCTACCTATATATTTATTATGTCCCCATCCATTACATAATTCCTACATCCAGCTGTTACAGGCAGATTACGAGCTCCTAGCATGTGGGAACGTAGAAGTGTCCATACATGACTTGGGCCTGGTATCTGGTTACCATGGAGACATCAGCCCCCTAATATGATTTTCTGCTGTCCTTATTAAACAGTTGCACTTAATATCCAGCTTCTTGTTACAGGCTAATTATCTGTTATCTACTTAGCGCAGATCACGCTTTGTATATTGCCGGCTGATCTGCAGCTTCGCCGGAGCATTTCAAGCCTTTCTATTGTCCTCACTGTAATATATCCCCCCCAGTACAGCATGATGGCAGACAATGTGAACACATTGATCAAAGTCCAGGAATGTGTTTTTATTATTACAGATAACCTGACATGGTTATGCCCCAGTCATATCTCTCATCGCACAATGTATTACATGTCTGGAAATCTGCAAATCCCATCACTGCAGTCCAGAAAAGCAGGCGGGAGAGTTAGAACAAGGCAGCATATTAATCACCTGCTCATTATTTCCTGCACAAGGCATGGAGATAAACAGGAGGGGGAGACAAAACTAATAGAAATAACTCGCTCATCTATTGGGTTAACCCTTTATTTATCTCAAAGTGTAAAAAGGAGCATTAAAGGGGGTATAAGGGACTTCACAAAAAAAAAAAATGTAAGCACTAACAGGCAGGTAACGGCAGCTTACCTGGCAGGTTGTGCCCGGCACCGTTCTTATCAGGCACAGAGCGGTCAGACAGCTCCTGCCGGGAAATCAGCTGTCTCGACGGGGCGGGACTTCCGAGGTCATTTTGATTGACAGCTGGCTCCCCCAGTTAGGTAGCAGGGATCTGGCTATCAATCAGAATGATGTCAGAAGTCACGCACCGTCAATAGAGCGGAGCGGTAAAGAAGCCTCCAGTCTGTAGACGATAATGTCAGCAGAGCCTTCTCAATCCATGGCAGCATTCTGCTTTGGCCACGGCGTGGCACTGGTGGGGGTTCAGCCACCGCTCTAAGAATACAGAGCAGAGGCTGTACCTGCACCCCCGGCCCTGACTGACAGCCGACCTCCATGCAGTCAGTGTCAGGGCCGCGGGAGCGGTTCCAGCCGCCGCTTGAGCACCGCCCCTATGAATGAGACAGAATGCTGCCGGGGAGAATAAAGTTAATCCCCCCCCCAGTGTTTGGCTACAGGCAGGTAAGATTGTATCTGCAGGTTAATAGCGTTCTTGCAGGTGACAGGTTCCCTTTAAGTGCTTCCAATACACTGTTCATTTGCTTATTTAATTCCTGGTTTTGCATTACAAATATTAATGGAATGAAATTCTGATGTGTGAACATGGCCTTAAGGTTTTGCTGCAGCAAATCTGGAACGTTTTGCCAGCAAAATCTAGATGTGCTGCAAGTTTATTTTATTGCAGATATTGCATAAATTGCAAAGGGTGAAATTTGTAACGAATGCTTCACAATTTCTGAGCAGAAACTTTCAGCAGTGTGTCGAGTGTTGTTTGAAATCTCGTACATTTAGCGCAAACAGAATTATACTATGAATTCTACATAGAAAATCTGCAATGTGTGAACGCACCATTGCCCCAACAGATCAGATGACTATCTTATGTGTGCCTCCAGACTGTCCCCTAACAGAGGAAAGATCGGACCTACACCTGTAATTCCAGCCCCCACACCTGGCAGCGGCTCTTCTTATTGAACAGCAGGTGTACGCTGCACACATGTATTGTATATGGTCTTCAGCTAAGGCTATGGAAGGTGAATGGGCTCCTGAATCAGAGGACTCGTCTTTACCATCTAATTGATCTTGTGCATGAAAAGTAACGACTTTTAATATGTGATTATCCAGGCGGATTGTTAATGTTATCATTTAGATCACTCCAGATAGACAGGCACGTGACAAGGGAAGAGGAATAGATTCCTCCTGGATGACCCTTTGGCGAACACTAAGTAACAGTAGGCAGATTTCATTTAAAATGTAATGGAGGCACCTGGAAATCAGCGGTAATTAGAAGGTGATAATGAGCCCATTGATCAAGTGGAGTCTCACGTGTCACTTGGCTCGCTGAGCAGCGGAAGAAAAGCGGATTTGCATTAAACTCTTTGCAATAAATAGACATCAAAATATTTACATCAAAACTTTTCATGAAATATTATAAAAGTGTTAACTTGTACTATTTTCTTTATTGAATATTCTTGTGATGTTTCCTATTCAGAGCTGAGATTTCTTTCTCAAAACTTGGAGAAAAAAAAATTCCCCCCAAAGATTTGAAAGTGATCTGATTCCTCAGAGACGTTCTCATGTTTAGATGCTCGTTGTGAGAATAGTCTCTACAAAACATATGGCTGCAGCATCAAACTACGCACAATGTAAGGCCGGTCTCACACGTCCAGATATTTCCGGTACCGGAGATATCCGTGTGCATGTGTCCGTGTAAAAACGTGGTATATCCGTGTGGCACACGTGTGCCGCATCAGGACCACACGGACAGCACGGACGGCTACAGTAAGCGCTGTCCTCTACCTGTGGTGCTGAAGCTCCGTTATTATTCTCCATGCTCTGCCGGCAACAGCGAGCAGGGAGAATCAATGAAAAATCCGACGTGGGGTCCCCCTTAGGATTTCAACCAACCCGGCAAAACTATACAGCTGGGGGTCTGCTATTCTCAGGTTGGTAAGGGGCCATGAATATGGGCCCCCCCAGCCTAAAAACAGCAGCCCCCAGCTGCCCAGAAAAGGCGCATCTATTAGATGCGCCTATTCTGGAGCTTTGTCGGGTTCTTCCCACTTACCCTGTAGTGGTGGCAAGTGGGGTTAATATAGGGTTAATGCCACCTTGCTATTGTAAGGTGGCGTTAAGCCAGGCTTAGTAATGCATAGGTGTCAATAAGATACCTATTCATTACTAATCCTATAGTAAAGAAAGGGTTAAATAAACACACACACAGTAACAATAAAGTCTTTTAATGAATGAATACACTACACAGGTTTGAATTCTTTGTTACACTGCCATTCCTTAATCGATGCCATCAATCTCCTGTAAAAATATAAAATAAAAAACAATATGTCCGGCGTACAGTCAGGTCCCACGGCGTAAATCCATCTCGGGGGGTTAATCAGTTTACAGCCGGAGCTCTGCTAAGGGCTCATACTCACTGGCGCCGAAAACGGATGATAATCAGACGAAAAAAAATCGGATCCAAATCTGACCAATGTTATTCAATAGGTGAATTCTCATTTGCGATTTTTTTCTCATCAGAAATTGGTGTGAGAAAAAAATCGCAGCAAGCTGCGATTTGATGCGATTTTGGGATGATAATCGCCAATGCAAGTCAATGGGTGCGATTAAAAAACGAACAGCACTCGCACCATGCAAGTGCTGTCCGATTTATACGCACCAGTCTCCTTTGAAAAGCCGGCAATTCATCCCCGGCTACTGTAAAATCACACTGACAGCTCACAAAACAGTAGATACATACACATAGAATACATATATATATATATATACACATGTCATTGTAATACATACATATATATATATTTTATAATATAATATATATTTTGGGGCTAACGTGTTTACCGAAACGAGGCACTATGGGTGAGTGTGGATGCTTTTGAAATATCATTACAATCTCTGCTATGGTCTATTATGACCTTTGTGCCTTTATGTGTATAGTATTATAGCTCAAGATACCGGGTGACACCACCGTTTAACATATACTATTGTTACTTAGCTCTGCTTTTGGAAATATAGCCCTATATACACATAGCACTCTATATACCTATGATTGGCATCATTTAGCAGGATATACCTATGTATATATATCAGTTCTAGCATTACCCCCCACCTCGTGACATTATGGACCGCAACACTATATATGGTCGCTTGTCTTTTCCCCTATTTGTGCCTTATAGGCGATTTTGTACTTTTGTATAAAGTTTCTTTTTTGATATCAATAAAATTTATATTTTACTATACTAGTGGTGTGTATACACTTTGTTCTTCGTGTTTATATATATATTTATAGTTCATACACTTCTACATACTGTAATAGCCGCTAATTCAATTGCCGGCTTTTGTGAAATCACAGAAGCCGACATGAAATGATACATTGTTTAGACACAGTTAACCATGTAATTGCATGTATTTTGATATATGGTTTTAACTTACAATTACATAAGTGTATTTGTGCCAAATTTCAGACATGTAGGGGTTAATTAACCCCTTACTGCCATCAGACGTACTATCCCGTCCATGGTACCTGGGCCCGTATGAACATGGACGGGATAGTACGTCCCAGCGATCGGACGCGCTCCCGGGGGAGCGCAGCCGATCGCGGCCGGGTGTCAGCTGATTATCACAGCTGACACCCGGCACTATGTGTCAGGAGCGGTCACGGACCGCTTCCGGCACATTAACCCCTAGCACACCGCGATCAAACATGATCGCGGTGTACTAGGGGCACAGGGGAGGATCGCGCAGGGTGGGGGCTCCCTGCGCGCCCCCCTGAGACCCTCAGAGCAGCGCGATGTGTCGCGCTGTTCCGAGGGTCCGTCCTCCCTCCAGGTCCCCGGATCCAAGATGGCGCCGGGGTCCTGCAGGGAGGCGGCTTCCTCAGTGCCTGCTGAGAGCAGGCACTGAGAAGCCTGCAGCGATGCCAGAGCGATCGCTGGTGTGACAGAGTGCTGTGCACACTGTGAGACCAGCGATCTGCTAAAATACAGTGATGTCCCACCCTGGGACAAAGTAAAAAAGTTAAAAAAAATAAAAATAAAAATTGTTTAAAAAAATCATAAAAAAAAAAAAAAATATTCCCCAATAAATTCATTTTTTCCTGTAAATAAAAAAACAAAAACAATAAAAGTACACATATTTGGTATTGCCGCGTCCGTAACGACCCCCCCTATAAAACTGTACCACTAGTTAACCCCTTTAGTGAACCTCTTAAAAAAATTAAAAAAAAACAAATCAAAAAATCAATGCTTTATCATCATACCGCTGAACAAAAAGTGGAATAACACGCGATCAAAAAGACGGATATAAATAAACATGGTACCGCTGAAAACGTCATCTTGTCCCACAAAAAACGAGACGCCATACAGCATCATCAACGAAAAAATAAAAAAGTTATAGCTCGCAGAATAAAGCGATGCAAAAATAATAATTTTTTATATAAATTGTTTTTATTCTATAAAAGCGCCAAAACATAAAAAAATTATATAAATGAGGTATTGCCATAATCGTACTGACCCGAAGAATAAAACTGCTTTATCAATTTTACCACACGCGGAACGGTATAAACGTCTCCCCCAAAAGAAATTCATGAATTGCTGATTTTTGTTCATTCTAACCTCCCAAAAATCGAAATAAAAGCGATCAAAAAACGTCACGTGCTCAAAAATGGTACCAATAAAAACGTCACCTCGTCCCGCAAAAAATAAGACCTCACATGACTCTGTGGGCCAAAATATGCAAAAATTATAGCTCTCAAAATGTGATGATGCAAAAACTATTTTTTGCAATAAAAAGCGTCTTTTAGCGTGACAGCTGTCAATCATAAAAACCCGCTATAAATAGTAAATCAAACCCCCCTTTATCACCCCCTTAGTTAGGGAAAAATAATAAAATTAAAAAAAAGTATTTATTTCCATTTTCCCATTAGGGTTAGGGTTGGCGCTAAAGTTAGGATTAGGGTTAGGGTTGGGATTAGGGTTATGGGTGTGTTAGGGTTAGGACTAGGGTTAGGGGTGTGTTGGGGTTAGGGTTGGAGTTAGAATTGGGGGGTTTCCGCTGTTTAGGCACATCAGGGGCTCTCCAAATGTGACATGGCGTCTGATCTCAATTCCAGCCAATTCTGCATTGAAAAAGTCAAATGGTGCTCCTTCACTTCTGAGCTCTGCCATGCGCCGAAACAGTAGTTTACCCCCACATATGGGGTATCAGTGTACTCTGGACCCCAAGAGTTATTGTGTAATTTGTCCTATTTCTTCTGTTACCCTTGGGAAAATAAAAAACTGGGGGTAAAAATATTTAAAAAAAAAAAAAAAATGATTTTTTGTTTTTACGACTGTACGTTATAAACTTCTGTGAAGCACTTGGGGCTTCATAGCGCTCACCACACATCTAGATAAGTTCCTTGTGGGGTCTATTTTCCAAAATGGGGTCACTTGTGGGGGGTTTCCACTGTTTAGGCGCATAAGGGGCTCTCCAAATGCGACATGACGCCCCCAGACCATTCCATCAAAGTCTGCAATCCAAAACGTCACTACTTCCCTTCCGAGCCCCAACGTGTACCCATACAGTAGTTTACTCCCACATATTGGGTATCAGCATACTCAGGACAAATTGGACAACAACTTTTGGGGTCCAATTTCTCCTGTTACCCTTGTGAAAATAAAATATTGGGGACGAAAAAATCATTTTTGTAAAAAAAAAAAAAGATTTTTATTTTACAGCTGTACATTATAAACTTCTGTGAAGCACTTTGGGGTTCAAAGTGCTCACCACACATCTAGATAAGTTCCTTGAGGGGTCTAGTTTCCAAAATGGTGTCATTTGTTGGGGTTTCCACTGTTTAGGCAGATCAGGAGCTCTCCAAACACGACATGGCATCCATTCAATTCTGTGTTGAAAAAGTCGAACGGCGCTCCTTCCCTTCCAAACTCTGCCATGCACCTAAACAGTGGTTTACCCCCACATATGGGGTATCAGCGTACTCAGGACAAATTGCACAATAACTTTTGGAGTCTTGTTACCCTTGGGAAAATAAAAATTGGGGTGAAAAGATCATTTTTGTGGAAAAATATGATTTTTTTAATTTTACGGCTCTACGTTATAAACTTGTGTGAAGCACTTTGGGGTTCAAAATGCTCACCAAAGATCTAGATAAGTTCCTTAGGGGGTCTAGTTTCCCAAATGGGGTCACTTGTGGGGGTTTCCACTGTTTAGGCACATCAGGGGCTCTCCAAATGCAACATGGCGTCCAATCTCAATTCCAGCCAATTTTGTTTGGAAAAAGTCAAATGATGCTCCTTCCATTCCGAGCTCTGCTGTGCACCCAAACAGTGGTTCCCCCCCACATATGGGGTATCAGCGTACTCAGGACAAATTGGACATCAACTTTTGTGGTCCAATTTCTCCTGTTACTCTTGGGAAAATAAAAAATTAGTGACTAAAAGATAATTTTTGTGGGAAAAAAAATAGGATTTTTTATTTTCATGCTCGGGCATTATAAACTTGTGTGAAGCACTTGGGGGTTCAAAGTGCTCACCAAAGATCTAGATAAGCTCCTTAGGGGGTCTAGTTTCCAAAATGGGGTCACTTGTGGGGGGTTTCCACTGTTTAGGCACATCTGGGGCACTGCAAACGGAACATGACCCCATCAACATCTGCATTCCAAAACGTTACTACTTCCTTTCCAAGCCCTGTCTTGCGCCCAAACAGTTTCCCCCCCCCCCCACATATGGGGTATCAGCGTACTCAGGACAAATTGGACAACAACTTTTGGGGTCCAATTTCCTTGGGAAAAATCAAAAATTTGTGACTAAAAAATCATTTTTGTGGAAAATTGTTTTTTTTTTATTTTTCAGACCCAGGCATTATAAACTTTTGTGAAACACTTGGGGGTTCAATGTGCTCACAACAGATCTAGATAAGTTCCTTAGGGGGTCTAGTTTCCAAAATGGTGTCACTTGTGGGGGGTTTCCACTGTTTATGCACATCAACGGCTCTCCAAACACGACATGGCGTCCAATCTCAATTCCAGCCAATTTTAGTTTGAAAAAGTTAAACGGCGCTCCTTCCCTTACGAGCTCTGCCGTGTGCCCAAACAGTGGTTTTCCTTCACATATTGGCTATTGGCGTACTCAGGAGAAATTGCATAACAACCTTATCTGTCCATTTGCTTCTTTTACCCTTGTGAAAATAAAAAAAAAGTTTGTAATAGATCATTTTGGTGGCTAAAAAGTTAAATATTCATTTTTTCCTTCCACGTTGCTTCAGCTCCTGTGAAGCACCTGAAGGGTTAATAAACTTCTTGAATGTGGTTTTGAGTACCTTGAGGGGTGCAGTTTTTAGAATGGTGTCACTTTTGGGTATTTTCTGCTATATAGACCCCTCAAATTGACTTCAAATATGAGGTGGTCCCTAAAAAAAATGGCTTTGTAAATTTTGTTGTAAAAATGAGAAATCGCTGGTCAACTTTTAACCCTTATAATTTCCTAAGAAAAAAAAAATTGGTTCCAAAATTGTGCTGATGTAAAGTAGACATGTGGGAAATGTCATTTCTTAACTATTTTGTGTGACATATTTCTCTGTTTTAAGGGAATAAAAATTCAAAGTTTGAAAATTGCAAAATTTTCAAAATTTTCGCCATATTTGCGTTTTTTTCAAAAATAAACACAAGTTACACTACCGGTCAAAAGTTTAGGGTCACTTAGAAATTTCCTTATTTTTGAAAGAAAAGCAGTTTTTTTCCAATGAAGCTAACATTAAATGATTCAGAAATACACTCTATACAGTGTTAATGTGGTAAATGACTATTCTAGCGGCAAACGTCTAGTTTGTAATGCAATATCTTCATAGGTCTATAGAGGCCCATTTCCAACAACCATCACTCCAGTGTACTTATGGTATTTTGTGTTCGCTAACTGTGTAAGAAGGCTAATAGATGGTTAAAATACCCTTTAAAACCCTTGTGCAAGTATGTTAACACAGCTGAAAACCGTTTGGTTGATTAGAGAAGCTATAAACCTGACCTTCCTTTGAGCTTGTTGAGAATCTGGAGCATTACATTTGTTGGTTCCATTAAACTCTCAAAATGGCCAAAAAAAAAGAACTTTCTTGTGAAACTCGACAGTCTATTCTTGTTCTTAGAAATGAAGGCTATTCCATGCGAAAAATCACCAAGAAACTGAAGAATTCATACAATGGTGTGTAGTACTCCCTTTAGAGGAGTGCACAAACAAGCTCTAACCAGAGAAGAAAGACAAGTGGGAGGCCCCGCTGCACAACTGAGCAACAAGACAAGTACATTAGAGTCTTTAGTTTGAAAAATTGACGCCTCACAGGTCCTCAACTGGCAGCTTCATTAAACAGTACACATTAAACGCCAGTGTCAACATCTACAGTGAAGAGGCGATTTGGGGATGCTGGCCTTCAGGGCAGATTGGCAAAACAAAAGCCAATATTCCTCTGTCCAATGTCTGTGTTCTTTTGCCCATATTAATCTTTTCCTTTCATTTAAGCCAGTCTTAAATATGGCTTTTGTTTTGCCAATCTGCCCTGAAGGCCAGCATCCCCAAATCGCCTCTTCACTGTAGATGTTGACACTGGCGTTTAATGTGTACTGTTTAATGAAGCTGCCAGTTGAGGACCTGTGAGGCATCAATTTTTCAAACTAAAGACTCTAATGTACTTGTCTTGTTGCTCAGTTGTGCAGCGGGGCCTCCCACTTGTCTTTCTTCCCTGGTTAGAGCTTGTTTGTGCACTCCTCTAAAGGGAGTACTACACACCATTGTATGAATTCTTCAGTTTCTTGGTAATTTTTCGCATGGAATAGCCTTCATTTCTAAGAACAAGAATAGACTGTCGAGTTTCACAAGAAAGTTCTTTTTTTGGCCATTTTGAGAGTTTAATGGAACCAACAAATGTAATGCTCCAGATTCTCAACAAGTTCAAAGGAAGGTCAGGTTTATAGCTTCTCTAATCAACCAAACGGTTTTCAGCTGTGTTAACATACTTGCACAAGGGTTTTAAAGGGTATTTTAACCATCTATTAGCCTTCTTACACAGTTAGCGAACACAAAATACCATAAGTACACTGGAGTGATGGTTGTTGGAAATGGGCCTCTATAGACCTATGAAGATATTGCATTACAAACTAGACGTTTGCTGCTAGAATAGTCATTTACCACATTAACACTGTATAGAGTGTATTTCTGAATCATTTAATGTTAGCTTCATTGGAAAAAAACTGCTTTTCTTTCAAAAATAAGGAAATTTCTAAGTGACCCTAAACTTTTGACCGATAGTGTATATGGAAGAAATTTTACCACTAACGTGAAGTACAATATGTCACGAGAAAACAATCTCAGAATCGCGAAGATCCGTTGAAGCGTTCCAGAGTTATAACCTCATAAAGAGACAGTGGTCAGAATTGTAAAAATTGGCTCGGTCATTAATGTGCAAACCACCCTTGGGGGGTTAAGGGGTTAAAGGTGTAAATTCGTTGAAAAAAAATGCGTGGGCTCCCACTGTATTTTCTCCACCAGACAGACAAAGCAAGCGAGTGGGGGCAGATAATAATAGCCTAGGGAGGGTACATTTTTTTTGTCCCCCCCTGGCTACTAACATCTGCCCCCAGACACCCCAGAAAGGGCAAATCTCTAATTAGATTTGCCCTTTCTGGCACTTTGCCTGTCTATTCCCATTGCCCTGTAGCGGTGGCGAATGGGTTAATAAGGGGTTAAAGTCACCTTGCAATTGAAAGGTGACCTTAAGCCAGGTTAATAATTGAGAGCTGTCAATTAGACAACTATCAATTATTAATCCTATTGTATGAAAGAAAAATCAAACACACACACTTTAATAAAAAAGAAGTTTAATGAAATAATCACACAGTTTTTGACCATATTTTATTTTCCTGCTAAAACCATTTCCTGTAATAAAAATAAAATAAAAAAGCAAAATTATTCTTACCAATCCGATGTACAGTCAGGTCCCACGGTGTAATCCATCAGAAAGGGTTAACAGGTTACAGCTCGCAGAGAGCTAATGCTGTCTCCTAGCTGTAACCCCCTGAATGAATAACTTACTCTCCCTGCGAAAGGAGAGGAAGTGATTAATGAATGGAGCTTAATTGATTTATTGCCACTTTCACTTCAGTGACCTGACCTAAGGTGAAAGTGGGACGCAATCAATTAAGCTTCATTCATTAATCACATCCTCTCCTGTCGGCAGGAGATAAGCTCATTCATTCAGGAGCTATCAGCTGAGCACGCAGTATTACTTGCGCTGCTTAGCTGATTGCTAGTTAACCCTTTGTGAAGGATTACATCGTGGGACATGACAGATCGCCAGATAGGTAAGAATAATGTTGTTTTATTATTTTATATTTATTTTAGGAGATCAAGGGCTTTGCACGGATTAAGAGTAAAATAAAAGATGGTCAAAAAAATGTGTTTTTATTTCATTAAAATTATTTATTCTTAAAGTGTGTGTGTTTTTTTTATTTACTTCAATAGGATTAATAATTGATAGTTGTCTAATTGACAGCTCTCAATTATTAACCTGGCTTAAAGTGACCTTTCAATTGCAAGGTGGCTTTAACCCCTTATTAACCCATTCGCCACCGCTACAGGGCAATGGGAATAGACGGGCAAAGTGCCAGAAAGGGCAAATCTAATTAGAGATTTGCCCTTTCTGGGGTGTCTGGGGGCAGATGTTAGTAGCCGGGGGGGCACAAAAAAAATGTACCCTCCCTAGGCTATTATTATCTGCCCCCACTCGCTGGCTTTGTCTGTCTGGTGGAGAAAATACAGCGGGAGCCCACGCATTTTTTTTCAACAAATTTACACCTTTAATTAACCCCTACATGTCTGAAATTTTGCACACATACACTTATGTAATTGTAAGTTAAAACCATATATTAAAATACATGAAATGACATGGTTAACTGTGTGGAAACAATGTATCATTTCATGTCGGCTTCTGTGATTTCACAAAAGCCGGCAATTGAATTAGCGGCTATTACAGTATGTAGAAGTGTATGAACTATAAATATATGTATATATATATGTCACAATGACATATATATATATATATATATATATATATATATATATATATGTATTCTATGTGTGTATATGTATTGTTTCTATTCTTTATTAAAGCTGTCAGTGTGATTTTACAGTACAGCCAGGGATGAATTAGCGGCTATTATACTATGTAGAAGTGTATGACCTATTATATATATATATTTTACATATATATTATATATATAATATATGTATATATATATATATATATATATATACATATATATGTATATATATATATATACATATATACATATATATATATATATATATATATATAATTATTTGCTTTTTGTGTACATTTTTTTTTTACAATGTGATTTTTACATGACTTTTTACATAGAGATAACTGCTCTATGTAAAACTTCATGTTAAAATCGCATTGCATACAGATGGAAAACTGATGGAAAACTGATGGAAAACGCATGGTGCGATTTAAAATCGCATCAAAATCGCATGTCTTTTTACAACAAATGTACCGTTTTTTTCTGCAGAAAACTGACCGATTTTTTTCCAGCCAGTGAGTATGAGCCCTAATGCAGCCGTTCGGACTGTAAACTACTGGTGAATGACTGGGAAGCAGTGCGCACAGGCTCAGTGACTGGGGGTGACGTCACTGATTCTCTGCTCGCTGCTCACATTCATTCCCCAGTAGTTTTCAGCCGGAGCGGCTGCATTAGCAGAGCTCCGGCTGTAAACTGATTAACTCCTGAGATGGATCTACGCCGTGGGACCTGTACGCCAGACAGGTATGGGACATTGTTGTTTTTTATTTTATATTATTTACAGGAGATCGATGGCATCGATTAAGAAATGGCAGTGTAATAAAGATGTAAAACCTGTGTAGTTTATTCATTCATTAAAAGACTTTATTGTTACTGTATGTGTTTATTTAACCCTTTCTTTACTATTGGATTAGTAATGAATAGGTGTCTTATTGATACCTATGCATTACTAATATTACAACAAATTTCTTATATTTAAGTAGATTATAGACCAATGCTATTTCAATAACTCAAAGTCCAATACAACAAATGCAACAACTCATACAAATAATGTCCAGAAGGGACAAAAAAGAGAAATTGCCAACGAGTTTTCATGAAAAAATATTAAACTTTATTATACAAAAAACTTCATTTTAAAATTTGCACAAGAGCACCACATACCAAGTTTTAACCAGGCCACAATAGTATAGGGGACATATAAGTATGACTGCCAAATATTATACAGCACTAAAAAAAACCGAATGTTATACACATTTATGTAGAATTTTTTGCCTAGAATTGGCAAATTTTAAAACACCTTCATCTCATATAATAATATAATAATATGTTTTTTTAGATAAAGTTCAACCATTTATACAAAATTCAAATATAAGTGGTATAATGAAAGTGAAGGAAACATGGGAGAGCTTAGTGATAGAAAGGGAAAATTCCCTATATATTGAAATAACTCCCAAAAAAATATAGAATCATACGAGGATCAGGGAACTAGTTATAATTAGAGTTGAGCGATACTTTCCGATATCCAAAAGTATCGGAATCGGAATGGTATCGCCGATACCCCAAAAATATCGGCGATACCCGATACCGATACCGGAAATCCAATGTAAATCTATGGGAACAAAATATCGGAATTAAAAAAAGCCCATTCTTGCCTTGTTGGTTAATTGTACATGAAGGAAAACAACAAAGAGTAATGTAGAATGTATTGGGGGAGGTTGAGGAGACATTAAAGGCATAGATGTTTAACCCAATCAAATGGAATAGCATTAATATTTTTTTTTTTAAAGATGTTCGGATTGACGAAGAAATTGACAATTTTGTTAACGTTTTTTTCTATTTTGGCAAATATGTATGTTTCACAACTTCCATGCTCTTCACCTTTTTAACTTTTGACACACTTTCTCCTTCATAATCTTCAGCAGCATCTTTTTCATCCAATTATTCTTCATCTTCACCTTCTTTATCTTCTTCTTAAACTTCTTGCTATTCAGCTTTTTGTTAACATTACTCATATTGTTCTTATTCAACTATTATTCTTCTTCATATTCTACTTCATCTTCATCTTCTTCATCATATTCTTATTTTGGACAGAGATTCCTGTACTTGTAATCTGTAAAAGTATGAATTTTTAATCCTTGCGTTCTTGCTGTCACAAAAGTTTTAAATTACAACAGTATTTGTCCGTGTTGAGTTTAGCCTGCAGCAGCAGTCATTTTCCAGGGGCATGTCTGGTTGCGCAAGGCTTTATCCGGCAACACTACCTTCCTTGTGTCACGGGTAGGGTAGCGTGTGTCTATTATATGACTCTCTCTAAAATGTGACGTTACGCAGCCTTATTCTGCCCTAGGGACGCCAAAAATACGACAGCAGTAATCATTTACTGTATAAAACTCCACCTATGAGCAACAAAACAAGCACGTTCCCTCTTCTGTTTCCTGCGCTGACATGTGAGGAGGGAGTTTGGAGATGCTCCTGAATTCCTCCCAGGTATCCAAGCATATCGGGCCCATAGGAGAGCAGTAAAACCACCCCGGGAACACTGACACCTTTTACATTTGTGGAGACATAATTTATGGAGCGCTACTTGCTACGGAGTTCACAACAGACCCCGAACGGTTTACCTATCCAACTGAAGCAGAAGGACAAGATGGCGCATGGAGGAGACAAAGAGGAAAGAGGCGCGATGCTGAGCGCTGCCATAGACATGCAGCAAGAGCTATTATCAGAAGCACCATGTGACCTGAGAGTTCCTCAGGAATTTGATTAGCAGAAAATGGCTGAAGAGAGGTCAAAGCCCTTCTCTTACCAGACATTCAGAAGCTGCTGGAGTCGGCACTGCAATCGTCATTGTCTTCCATACAAAAGTCTGTACACCTGAATACCATTGCAATTACCAAGCTGCAACAGGATGTGGCGCTGCTACAACAGGAGAAGCAACTTGGCCAAGACAGAGAACAGAACCTTCAGCAGAAGTTACAAAATTTGATAGACAAAACAGAGGACTTGGAAAATCGCTCGAGACAAAGCAATTTACGTCTCGTCGGACTGCCTGAATCGTTTAAATCAGCAGACTTACAATACATCTGTGAGAATGATCTACCGAAAATATTGTGACTTAACTACTACTGTCGTGTGTAACGTGCACATCGTGTGGGACCGCCGCAAAACAACAACAGGCGAGGGGAGGCATCGAAACCAACGATGTACAGACCACGGCAAGTAATAAGCTGTTACATTATAACGACAAAGTTTCATTGTTACGGCCATTCAGAGAAGCGAGGCGCCCAGTGCTACTCCATGGCTATGAGATTCTGCTCTTTGATGACTTCTCAGTATCGGTGTCCAAGAAGAGGAGGGCGTTCAGTTTAATTTGCACAACGTTGTTTGAGCGAGATGTTCGCTTTCAACTACTGTTCCCAGCGCGTTAGCGGTTCCAAAGATCTGACGGGACATATGTCATTAATGACACACCAGAACAAGCCGAAGCAGCCTTGGAACGAAATCAACAAAGTGATAGGGAAGTACAGCGACGCAGTTCCAGGTTCTCCCCACGCAGACGACGACAAGATGGCAGTTCATGAAGGAGATCAGGAAAGATGAAAGAGATTCTCTCCACGTTAAATGACATATGAGATATATTTGCTGTTTGAGCCGTTTCTATTGGAGTTCCTTCATACCTATGCTAAAGCATGATAGTTTTGCTGCAATTTTAGATGGTTAAATTAGTTAATTGATATTAGATGTTGAAGATCTCTCATGAGAGTGGGGGTCTTGATAAACGTGGGACAAATGAGTTAAACATTACATATGGAGGGACAATAAGTGAAGCAGGCTATTGGGGTTTCATGCTTTGGACACATGGGGGGGGGGTACACTGAATAGCCTGGGAGGATGGGGGTAATCTCCTCATAGGTTAGAAAAAAGGAAGTCACAAACACAGGTAGTGGTGGAGAGACTACGACCGATTACAGCGGTTTATTGGTAAACAAGAGTTACTAGAAAAGGGTAGCAAGGGACCTCTCTCCAATAATTAATCCTGGAATTGTCAATATATCTTGATTTGGTATTTGATATTGTGGTCCTGCTTCCTCCTTTCCTCGCAGGTTGGTGCCAACGACGGCCATAAGAGTGTACACCGTCTCCTCCAGCACACTCTTAATTTTTCTGCCGTCCATTCAACATGAAGATCATCTCCTGGAATGTCAAAGGCTTGCGTGCGCCGGAGAAGCGCACAAAGATTCTGAGGTACCTCCGCCGGTGGAAGCCGTACATAGCACCTTTTTTTTTTTTGAAAATCTAAATAAAAAGGAACTTTCAAAAAAAAAAAAGAAAAAAAACCCTCTTCAACAATCTACAAGACAAACAAGCATGATGGGTGACGCTGCCTTTATTGAGTTACAGTATTAGATCGACATTGTCCATGAGTAACTATGCACTGTGATAGCTATATAGCATTATTAATTTAAATCTGTTGTGGTTGTTTCACCAGCACTTGCAGGTCTAACTGCCTATTGTTTGTATGCATGATGCACTTTCTTGGTGTAATTATTTATTATTGCGCATTATTACCAGGTTTACATGATGGCCATTTCATATATGGTGTGTGAAGTTACAGTTGTCCTCACTCTGTGTATTTTATTATGTCTGTCATTAATAAAACTCGTGAGGATGATGATGATGTTTATGATTCGTACATCCATTGACTGCATTATTTTACAGGTACAGATAACGTTCCTTAAGAAGCATTAATTGATAATTATGAAATGTAGTTTTATGCATTAATTTAAAAAAGTAAACACTATGTTTTATTTTTTGTTACCATTTCTACTAGCCATGTGCAGATATGCGCTGTGATGACAAATTAATATTTGTCCATATTTCTTATAAAAATTTTTCATTTTAGCCCTTGAAAACTTAAATCTTTCCTGTTTTAAGCATAACAATCAGGGTGACGGCTCTTCCCTATTTGGAGCATGTTCGACATGGGTTTTTCTGTGCATGTGTAGGGAACAGGAGACTTCTTGCCGCTGTGGTACACCAAAGGGGATCTTGCTGGATGTGAGATATATTTCTTCTAGCAGACTGAAGTTTGCTCCGCATTTTCCATGATCACAAGAACCTGTGATAAGGTCATAGTCACGTGATCTGGTCATCTGATGTGTACCTCACCTGAGGGTGTGGAGTAGGCCTATAAAACAAGGATCTGTTGTAGTTGGTGTGTGGAAGGAAGGATTTTGGCTGGAGTCAGCCTGGAAGATTGTTTTGTTACTGTGTGCCAGTGTGCACCAGGAAGCGAGTACCAGACCACCCGGAATGGGACCTGGCGGTCTCTGCTGACCTGCAGCGCTTAGTTAAGCCCGTCCCAAGCAAGGGTGAGTCTGGCACCAGTGGTTCTCCAAACTGTGGTGATTTATGTTCTGTTTTTATTTTGTTATCTGGACTTTTTCTTGAACTCATGATTAAAACCCCTGAAATTTGAAGTAAAAGGCGGTGTGTTTGCCTCATTACTGCGGCCCAGCCCTGACTACCAGAGCGGATCCCTACAATTGGTGGCTTCAATGCGGGCAACGCAGTGAGGTCAGGCTGTTTTTTCCTGCATGACAGTAAATGTCCTAGGTAAAGAAAGTGACGCAAAACCCGGTGGATAACTGTCCCAAGATGGAGAACACAGTAAAAATGCTGGAGGAGGCTATGCGGCAGCAACAGCAGGCTATGCAGCAGCAGCAGGCTATACAGCAGCAGGCTATACAGCAGCAGGCTATGGAGCAGCAGCAGGCTATACAGCAGCAGGCTATGGAGCAGCAGCAGATATTTAATCAACAGCAACAGGAAACCAATAGTCTAGTGATGCAGCACATCACAGCGCCGCAGACAGCAGGAGCTGCCCGGGGATGGCAGGATGTCCGGAAAGCGGTGCGTACAGCGATCCGAAAGATGGAGCAATCAGATGACGTCGAGGTGTACCTGGAGATGTTGGAAGGCGTGGCTAAAAGGGAGAGACTGCCCCGGTACCAGTGGGCCGAGATCGTGGCTCCGTTTTTTAATTCAGGACCCGCAAAAGCCTCTAGGGACCTACCCCCCGAGCAACAGGAGGACTATGAGAGCGTCAAGGGTGAGATACTTGCACGTCTTGGGGTAAATGTTTTGGTCCGGGCACAGCGGGTACACCAGTGGAACTTTTCCCCTTCCGAGCCAGCTCGGTCACAGTATTATGACTTGATACACCTGATAGAAAAGTGGTTGCAGCTGGAGGTGTTGTCACCCCACACTATGCTGGATCGTATAGTGACTGATAAATTCTTGAGAAATTTGCCACACACCCTTCAAACATGGCTTGGACAGGCAGCCCCTACTGATGGTCTCCAAATGGTAGACCTCATTGAAAGATATGGGGCTACCAAGGAGATACAGGGAGAGACTACCCGGAAGGTACCAAGTAAATTCCACAAACCTTCACCCACAACTCGGCGAGCAGAGACTCGGAGGGTCGCCCAGGACAGGTCGGGGAACGAAATGGGCCCCATAATCTGTTGGCGGTGCCAACAACCAGGACATGTGAGAGCTGTTTGCCCCCACCTGACAGAGCCCATGGACAACAACTTTGGCTACTATCAGTCTCACTATGCAGAACACATGTGTGCAGTGGTCAAAGCAGAGGGACCCAATATGAACCATTTGTGTAAAGTGCAGGTGGAGGGTAACCCTGCTGTGGCTCTAGTGGAGTCAGGGAGTCTCGTGAGTGACCCTAATACGAGCCAGCCACATCAAAATCAGCAAGTATACTGCTGGGAAAATGGGTGTGTTGTGTATACATGGTGACTTCAAACATTATCCTACCACCCTGGTGATGATAAACACGCCAGCGGGGAGGAGGTGATACGAGGTGGGGGTGGTGGTTAATTAGCATTAATAATGGGGAGAGATTTTCCGTTATTTTATGTGCTTTGGCCTGTAATTACCCCTCCCACAGAACAGTCGTCGGCACCAGTGGCAAACAGGTTGCATTCTCCAGAAATCGGGCATGAACCTGGTGGCCCAGAGGAAGATGTACTGGCGGTAGGAGTACCTTAGCCTTCGGTGGAGGAGGAAAACCCCTATCCTATAGAAGTGTTAGGTGGGGAGATGGAAGATTTGCCACCGGGACCAGAATTGTCATACTTAAATGTGGCAGGTGACAATTTTGGTACGGCGCAAATACGGGACCCTACGTTGACTCGAGCCAGGGAAAATGTACTGGTTGTCAATGGGGAACCCCAACACCCCAGGACAGCTAAAGTATTTACCCGATTTGAGCTGAACCAAGATTTGCTGTATGGGGTTTAAAATATACATGGGGAAATTGTCGAGCAATTGCTGGTACCGCAGTCATATCGGAGGTTGGTAATGGACTTAGCGCATGCGCATGTACTAGGGGGACATCTGGGACCAAAGAAAACCCTAGACAGAATTCTACAACGGTTTTACTGGCTATGGGTCTATGAATAAGTTAAACGGTATTGTTACTCTTGTCCCGTGTACTAGGTAACCAGTCCGCAGCCTCATTTTCAGAGTCCCTTGGTGCCATTACAAATTATAGAGGTACCGTTTGAGAGAATAGCCAATGGATCTGGTGTGGACGGTTAATAAATCAGCAAGGGGTCATCAACACATCCTCGTAGTTCTAGATTACGCTACCAGGTATCCTGAGGCTATTCCCCTGCGACACACCTCGTCAAAACTGATCGCAAAATAACTCATGGGTATGTTCTCTCGGGTGGGAATCCTTCAAGAAATCTTAACAGATCAGGGGACCCCCTTTATGTCAAAAATCATGAAGGAACTCTGCCACGTGTTAAACAGTTGCGCACATCGGTCTATCATCCCCAAACAGACGGTTTAGTAGAAAGGTTCAATAAAACCCTGAACAATATGTTGAAAAAAAAGGCTCTAAAAATGCTAAGGACTGGGATCTCTTGTTGCCATACCTGATGTTCGCAGTGCGGGAGGTGCCCCAGGCATCTACGGGCTTCTCGCCCTTTGAACTATTATATGGCAGACATCCCCGTGGCTTACTCGATATAGCTAAAGAGGCCTGGGAAAACCATACAACTCCCCACAAAAGTGTGATAGAACATGTGGCCAAAATGCAAGAGAGAATGGAGACAGTCCTACCATTAGTCCGAGAACATATGGAATCAGCACAAAGGTCACAGAGGCAGGTCTATAACCGGGAGGCACGGGTAAGGCCCTTTAACCCTGGGGATCGGGTGTTGGTACTTGTGCCTACAGTGGATAGTAAGTTCCTTTCAAGGTGGCAGGGACCCTACGACATTATAGAGAAGGTGGGACCAGTAAACTATAAAATACACCAACCAGGGCGGAGAAAGCCAGAACACGTATACCATGTGAATCTGCTCAAACCATGGAAAGGCAGAGACCCGCTTGGTCAGGATTGTCCACGGCCTGCATTTCCAGTACAGATGGCTTCCTTGCCTCAGGAGAAGGCAAGAGAAGTCCTCTCCGCCGTCAAAAAATCAGACACTTTGTCGCACAGACAAGTTCAGGAAGTCCGAGAGTTTGTTAGCCGAAATACAGATGTTTTTTTTTAACTTCCTGGTCGTACCTCCCTAATACAACATGACATTGTCACTGAGCCGCAGGGCAAAGTACGATTAAAGCCATATCGGGTGCCTGAGGCCCGGCGACAAGCCATCTTGGAAGAGGTCAAGAAGATGCTGCAGTTAGGGGTCATTGAAGAGTCCCAGAGTGAGTGGGCCAGCCCAATAGTCCTAATACCAAAGCCAGATGGGACACTAAGGTTCTGTAATGACTTCAGAAAACTGAATGAAATTTCTAACTTTGACGCCTACCCCATGCCCCGGGTCGATGAGTTAATAGAGCGGTTTGGGCAGGCACGTTATTTTTCACTCATTGACCTCACAAAAGGGTATTGGCAGGTGCCACTAACAAAAGCAGCGAGAGAGAAAACGGCTTTTTTAACACCCGAGGGACTGTTCCAGTATATAGTCCTACCCTTCGGGTTGCATGGCGCTCCACCGACATTCCAGAGGTTAATGGACGTTGTTCTTCGTCCTCATCGCTGATATGCCGCGGCCAATCTGGACGATATTGTGGTGTACAGTACAGACTGGGAAAGTCACTTAGCCAAGGTACAGGCGGTGATAGATTCGCTGAGACAAGCAGAGCTAACTGCCAACCCAAAGAAGTGTTCCATAGGGTTGGAGGAAGATCGTTACCTGGGGTATGTGATTGTGAGAGGAGTTATCAAAGGCCAAATAAACAAAGTGGAGGCAATCCAAAACTGGCCCCGTCCCCTCACCAATAAACAAGTGAAAGGGTTTTTGGGGTTAGTGTGATACTACCGGAGGTTTATTCACAATTTTGCAACACTGTCGGCGCCGTTAAATGACTGCCTAAAAGGCAGGAATTTAGTACTGGTGCGATGGAATGATCAGCTTGAAGAAGCGTTTGTAAAACTAAAAGGGGCACTGTGTGTGTGTCACCATTTTTGATCACACCCAACTTCAAAAGAGAATTCATTGTCCAGACTGATGCGTCAGAGGTAGGTGTGGGGGAAGTTTTGTCTCAGGAGGTTAACGGGGAGAAGCATCACATTACTTTCCAGAGTCGAAAGCTAACTCCAGCTGAAACCAGATACAGCATTGTAGAGAGAGAGAGTGCCTGTCGATCAAGTGGGCACTGGAGTCGTTGCGCTACTATCTGTTGGGGATAACATTTTGGTTGTTAACTGATCATTCCCCTCAGACTGGCAGTGTTGTATCCCAGGGAGTAGAGTTCAGGTGGTAGATAAGATGAAAATAACAGCAGAAATTGATAACGTTGCCAACCAGTTATTTAATCGGAAAACGGACAGGCAAATTCTGGCGAGATCCATGCCTTGTTCATTTTCAGAAAAGTAAGCCGGTCTACATTATCGGAGGATAGTCGCATGCGACGGTCTGTTAGTACACCACCTGCAGCACTAAAGACGCGCTCCGATAATACACTGGCAGCAGGGCAAGCCAGCACCTCCAATGCATACTGGCTAAGCTCTGGCCATGTATCCACCTTAGAGACCCAAAACTTGAAAGGGGAAGAGCCATCTGGGAGTACACTGAGAGGGCAAGACAAGTAGTCTGTCACCATCTTACGGAAACGTTGCCTCCTGGTGACTGGAGGCGTCTCGGATGGTGTAGACATTGGTGGCGCTGACACAAAACTTCGCCACATTTGGAACATACTGGTCTTGCCCCCCTGTGTAGAGGCGCTGCTTGTGCTCCCTCTTGTTGCAGAGCTGTCCACATTGCCTCCACGCACAGAGCTGCTTTGTAAAGCAGTAGCAGCAGCGTTCTCGGCTTGAATGGAGAACATTATGGATTGCACCAGTGTGTCTTTGTACTCCCGCATTTTACGCTCCCGGTTCAACGGTGTGATGAGGCTTTGTAAGTTGTCCCGGTAGCGAGGGTCTAGGAGGGTGTACACCCAATAATCGGACGTGGTGAGAATGTGGGCGATGCGGCGGTCGTTTCTCAGGCACTGCAGCATGAAATCAACCATGTGCTGCAGACTCCCAACTGGCCAAGAAACGCTGTCCTCTGTAAGAGGCGTCATCTGTACCTGCTCTGCATCACCCCACCCTCGCTCTACATACTGACTAGAGCGTTGTGTACCTCCCTCTGTAGCGATTTCTTCCTCCTCCATTGACTCCTCCTCATCCTCCTCACAAAGTGAGCCCTGCAAAGCCCTTTGGGAGGAACCACGTTGCGCTGACTGTCCAAAAGGTGATGGAATTTGTGTCTCCTCATCCTCCACCTCTTCCAAAACCTCATCCCTTAGTGCTTGCAGTGTTTTTTGAAGCAGGCAGATAAGGGGGACAGTCAGGCTGACTAGTGCATCATCTGCACTCGCCATCCGCGTTGACTCATCAAACGCACGCAAAACGTGGCAGATGTCCTTCATAGAGGCCCACTCAGTAGTGGTGAAGTGTGAACAGCGCAAATTGAGTGTTGATTGCGCCTGTTGCAGCTGATACTCCATTACTGCTGTCTGCTGCTCACACAACCGCTCCAACATATGTAACGTGGAATTCCACCTGGTGGGTACGTCACATATGATGCGATGTTCAGGAAGGCGCAATCTGCGTTGCAGAGCTGCAATGCGCGATCTGGCCATGCTGGAACTTCGCAAGTGAGCGCACTCTAGGCGGACCTTGTGCAGCAGTGCATCAAGATCCGGATAGTCCCTCAAAAAACTCTGCACGACCAAGTTGAGCACATGTGCCAGACATGGTATGTGAGTGAGGTTGCCAAGGGCCAGAGCTGCCACCAGATTTCGGCCATTGTCACACACTACCAAGCCTGGCTGGAGATTCGCTGGCAAAAACCACACGTCGCTCTCCTGCTTGATGGCATTCCAGACCTCCTGCGCTGTGTGGCTTCGATTTCCCATGGAAATTAATTTCAGGACGGCCTGTTGACGTTTGGCCACGGCTGTGCTCATATCGGTCGCAACAGGTAAGCGTTCACGGGTCCATGTGGAGGTAGACCGTGACGGCTCCTGCAGCGATGATTCTGAGGAACTGGAGTAGGAGGAGGAGTCAATGTGTACAGACTGGATTCCAGCAATCCTTGGAGTTGGCAGAACACATACAGCGCCACTCGCAACATCTGTACCCGGCTCCACAACATTGACCCAATGGGCAGTGAGGGAAAGGTATCGTCCCTGGCCATGGGTACTGGTCCACGCATCAGTGGTCAGGTGGACCTTGCTACTGACGGCGTTTAGTAGCGCATGTTTAATTTTTCCCTCAACATGCTTTTGCAGAGCAGGGACGGCTTGCCTGCTGAAATAAAATCGGCTTGGCACATTGTATTGTGGGACTGCCAATGCCATTAAGTTCCGGAAACTGTCAGTCTACACCAGCCTGAATGACAGCATTTCAAGGGAACAGGAGTTTTGCAATGCCAGCATTCAGAGCCTGTGCTTGTGGATGGTTTGCCGAGTATGGCCGTCTTTTATCCCATGCCTGTGCTACCGATGGCTGTTTTGTGGCCTGGGAGTGTGAGGATGACAGGGAACTTGCTGCTGTGGGTGGAATAACACTTTGTCTCTGGACAACAGTGACCGCGGTTCTTCCATGGCGATCCTGTGAGGAAGCCGAACCAGCTGTGTGTGAGCTGGAGGAAGAGGCTCCAACACGACCTGAAGATGTAGGTGCTGCTGTAGGTTGGCCTACATCTCCAGTGTGTCTTTGTAACTCAACTACGTGCTTTGTCCGCACATGTTTCCACATATTAGTGGTATTGAGGTTATTGACACTTTTACCTCTTTTTACTTTTTGCTTACACAGCTTGCATTTGACATAGCAAATATCATCTGCAAGTGTGTCAAAAAAGGACCACGCAGTGCAAGTCCTGGGAGCGCCCGTTTTGACTTTTGGAAGAGAACTGCTCCCAACAGGTGCCAAACTGGAGGCTACAGGCAACCGAGTCTGCAGCCTACCTCTCCCTCCTGTTTGTACCGTTGGGCCAATCTCTTCCTCAGAGCTGCTCCCACCACCTTCCTGTTCCTCACGCCATGTTGGGTCTTGGACCTCATCATCTCCACTACCCTCTTCCAACACCTGCTGCTGTTGGGTGGTCTGGACAGCACCATGCTCAACACAAACTGGCAACTGAGTCTCATCATCATCAGATGTGTTCTGCGGTGTGCTGACCATCGGCACTGGCTCACCCGCCTCTTCAGATTCAGAGAGACACAGCTGTTGCGCATCACTGCATACTCCCTCTTCTTCAAATTCCAGAATGCTGCTTGGCTGGGCCCCTGTTTGCAAGCCAACAGATTCTGAGAACAGAAGCAGAGACTCAGCTGGCTCCAGTTCAGAACTCTCTGACTGCCTGGGCAATTTGACAGGCGGTGAACAGACAGATGGTTGATCAACAGTGTTGTGGTCCTGAGAGGAGGTGGAAGCAATTGAAGTTGATGCATTGGCTGCCATCCAACCAACAACGGCTTCAATTTGTTCTTCCCGCAGCAGGGGGGTACGCCGAGCTCCTACAAAACTGCACATAAAGGAACGCTCACGGGGAAAACTGGTGGATGCTGTGTCACTGGGGGCGGCAGCAGCCACAGAATCCCCACGTCCTCTCCCTGCTGAAACTCCACGGCCACGACCACGTGCCTTACTCCCTGCCTTCTTCATCTTGGTAGATTGATAAAGAAAGTCAGAAAAGTTATAAGGCCTAAGTGTGGTTATTACGCAGAGACTGCAGTGAACATTGCACACAACTGTTCACTATCTCTGAAAGGCTCCTTTCTGTAATTCTATAGTGTTTGCAACCAATGTATTGGATACGGATGGAAGCGCGTCACACTAATAGATTTGAGTTATTTGAAATGGTATGGAGCAGCACCAATTAGAGAAAAATGACAAGGATGAGGCAGTGACACACGTTCAGCAGACTACAACCAGCAGTGGTTGAAGAACTAACTGGAGCGTGATCTGCACTCAAAAAAAAAAAAACCTCACAGACTAGAGTGAACACTGAACACAAATGTTCACTATCTCTGAAAGGCTCCTTTCTGTAATTCTATAGTGTTTGTAACCAATGTATTGGATACGGATGGAAGAACGTCACACTAATAGATTTGAGTTATTTGAAATGGTATGGAGCAGCACCAATTAGAGAAAAATGACAAGGATGAGGCAGTGACACACGTTCAGCAGACTACAACCAGCAGTGATTGAAGAACTAACTGGAACGTGATCTGCACTAAAAAAAAAAACCCTCACAGACTAGAGTGAACACTGAACACAACTGTTCACTATCTCTGAAAGGCTCCTTTCTGTAATTCTATAGTGTTTGCAACCAATGTATTGGATACGGATGGAAGCGCGTCACACTAATAGATTTGAGTTATTTGAAATGGTATGGAGCAGCACCAATTAGAGAAAAATGACAAGGATGAGGCAGTGACACACGTTCAGCAGACTACAACCAGCAGTGGTTGAAGAACTAACTGGAGCGTGATCTGCACTCAAAAAAAAAAAACCTCACAGACTAGAGTGAACACTGAACACAACTGTTCACTATCTCTGAAAGGCTCCTTTCTGTAATTCTATAGTGTTTGCAACCAATGTATTGGATACGGATGGAAGCGCGTCACACTAATAGATTTGAGTTATTTGAAATGGTATGGAGCAGCACCAATTAGAGAAAAATGACAAGGATGAGGCAGTGACACACGTTCAGCAGACTACAACCAGCAGTGGTTGAAGAACTAACTGGAGCGTGATCTGCACTCAAAAAAAAAAAAACCTCACAGACTAGAGTGAACACTGGAACAAACTGTTCACTATCTCTGAAAGGCTCCTTTCTGTAATTCTATAGTGTTTGCAACCAATGTATTGGATACGGATGGAAGCGCGTCACACTAATAGATTTGAGTTATTTGAAATGGTATGGAGCAGCACCAATTAGAGAAAAATGACAAGGATGAGGCAGTGACACACGTTCAGCAGACTACAACCAGCAGTGGTTGAAGAACTAACTGGAGCGTGATCTGCACTCAAAAAAAAAATAAATCACAGACTAGAGTGAACACTGAACACAACTGTTCACTATCTCTGAAAGGCTCCTTTCTGTAATTCTATAGTGTTTGCAACCAATGTATTGGATACGGATGGAAGCGCGTCACACTAATAGATTTGAGTTATTTGAAATGGTATGGAGCAGCACCAATTAGAGAAAAATGACAAGGATGAGGCAGTGACACACGTTCAGCAGACTACAACCAGCAGTGGTTGAAGAACTAACTGGAGCGTGATCTGCACTCAAAAAAAAAAAAACCTCACAGACTAGAGTGAACACTGAACACAACTGTTCACTATCTCTGAAAGGCTCCTTTCTGTAATTCTATAGTGTTTGCAACCAATGTATTGGATACGGATGGAAGCGCGTCACACTATAACTTCAATTGAATGGAGCAGCAAGAATTACACTAAAGAAAAAAAAAAAAAGAGTCTGTGAGTGACACGTGCAGATGCCTACAAACAGCGTTGGATGCAGAGCAAACTGCAGCGTCACCTGCACTCTCACACACACACCTTGCACAGAGCTGTTAAAACAACACTGGCAAAAGGAAGCTTTACACAGCGGTTGGTAAACTAGCCTGCCTAAAGCACAGTACACAAAATCGCAATCTCTAACTGTCCCTCAGAGTCAGCAGAGCAGCGTTCTGTCCCTTACTGAATTCACAGCACAGTGACGCTAAAATGGCGGCGGCGCCTTTTATAGTGCATTCTGACATAATTTCAGCATCCAATCACAGCCATGCCATTAGTTAACATGACCGCAGCAGTACAGGATGTGCCCACACTTCTTAGGATTCCTCATTGGCTGACTAAAATCACATTGCCTCTCAAAGAATTATGGGAACTTCCGATTCCGGTATACGATATATGAAAAATATCGGAACTAAGTATCGGAATTCCGATACAGCGAATATCGGCCGATACCCGATACTTGCGGTATCGGAATGCTCAACTCTAGTTATAATCAGAATGTAACCCTCAACAGTGTGAAACAAAGTATGCACATTCCAGGTCTTGAACCAAGCTAAACGGCCACAAATAAATGGAAATGATGGCCACTATCCTAATAATAACGGGGCACGCTGCCTTCAGCATTACACTGTACGTTCTTCCTTTTTCATCATCAATGTGCACTTGGCATGTTTATTTTCATGTGGTAAGCGAGGGAAGCATTTATTAGGATAGTGGCCATCATTTCCATTTATTTGTGGCCGTTTAGCTTGGATCAAGACCTGGAATGTGCATACTTTGTTTCACACTGTTGAGGGTTACATTCTGATTATAACTAGTTCCCTGATCCTCGTATGATTCTATATTTTTTTGGGAGTTATTTCAATATATAGGGAATTTTCCCTTTCTATCACTAAGCTCTGTCATGTTTCCTTCACTTTCATTATACCACTTATATTTGAATTTTGCATAAATGGTTGAACTTTATCTAAAAAAAACATATTATTATTATTATTATATGAGATGAAGGTGTTTTAAAATTTGCCAATTCTAGGCAAAAAATTCTACATAAATGTGTATAACATTCGGTTTTTTTTAGTGCTGTATAATGTTTGGCAGTCATACTTATATGTCCCCTATACTATTGTGGCCTGGTTAAAACTTGTTATGTGGTGCTCTTGTGCAAATTTTAAAATGAAGTTTTTTGTATAATAAAGTTTAATATTTTTTCATGAAAACTCGTTGGCAATTTCTCTTTTTTGTCCCTTCTGGACATTATTTGTATGAGTTGTTGCATTTATGCATTACTAAGCCTGGCTTATAACGGCACCTTATAATAGCAAGGTGGCATTAACCCTTTATTAACACCACTTGCCAGCGCTACAGGGGTAGTGGGAAGAACCTGACAAAGCTCCAGAATAGGCGCATCGGGTTTTTCATTGATTCTCCCTGCTTGCTGTTGCGGGCAGAGCAGGGAGAATAATGATGAAGCTTCAGCACCACAGGTAGAGGACAGCGCTTACTGCAGCTGTCCGTGTGCAGGGAGGACAGTGTGAACAGTTCTCCCTGTGCACGTTTTCAGCATTTTTGCGGACCGTGCGCTCCCACGAACACTGACATGTCTCCGTGTTTCCCACACGGACACACGGTCCTAAAAACACGCTGACATGTGCAGATACACATTGATTTTAATGTGTCTACGTGTGTCAGTGTCTCCGGTACGTGAGGAAACTGTCACTACACGTACCAGAGCCACTGACGTGTGAAACCGGCCTAAGTCTGTAACCAAAGAGACACATGAGTCTGCACAGAAGCTGTATACACTAGGGACAAGCAAACCTGTGGATGTTCGGGTTCGTCAGATTCGACTGAACTTTAGTCCAAAGTTTGATTCGGGTGCCAGAACTCTACCCGAACTTTAATCCGAACCCCATAGAAGTCAACAGGGACCCAAACTTTGGCGCTGTAAAATGTTTTCTCTCTCAGGAGAGGAACAATCAGAGGAAAAGTTGAATAGAAACCAGTCACCACTTCTGTATCTATCAGCCACTGCTGGTTTTGGCTTACAAATACTGAGGTAAAATACTGACCTAATACTGAGGTGTGAATGTGGTCTTGCCTTGTGGTTTTCCATCACTGTTTTAGGTTTTTAGGTTTCCACTTCTATCCCTTTCGCTTTGGTTTCCATACGATTTTATACTTTCCACTTTATCAATCCAATACAAAAATGTTTTCCTTATCGATAACAGATTTCACACCAGCACTGATGCCTGAACTAGATAGTAATAATGGATTTATATCTGTGAAATGGTGAATTATAGTAACACCACAGAGCCACCAGGGTTACAGAGAATGTGGATAAAATACCATTAAAAAGTGAACAGTAGATGGCAGATAATAAGCTTTGAGCGCAGTAATGGGATTATCGCACGTGATGAAAGTACACCATGGACTATATTTTTCTCTGATCCAAGCACAGATGTTGCGAGTAAAAAACCAGCGGTTCCCTGAATCTAAACCTCAATTGTTCTCAGACAGATAATCACAACTCACTTTCATAGTTAGAAATGGCTAAAATACACATTTATATGTATCGTTTGTCTGATACCGTTGTGTGATGATTGGCATATACTTTGCTGGCCCTTTGAAATGGGGGAAGACATGCTCTCCATGCTTCAATAGGGCTATCGCTAAGTAGTGTGACTGCTGTAAAAGCAGCCTTAAAAGAAAACTTTCATGAGATTTTCATATAAAAATTGCAAAACAAAATATCAGAAAGAGACTTAAAAGGTTAAAAAGGCATGCACAAGTCACACAATGCACAAGTCACACAACGCACAAGTCACACAACGCACAAGTCACATAACGCATAAGTCACACAATGCACAAGTCACACAATGCACAAGTCACATAACGCATAAGTCACACAATGCACAAGTCACACAATGCACAAGTCACATAACGCATAAGTCACACAATGCACAAGTCACACAATGCACAAGTCACACAATGCACAAGTCACATAACGCATAAGTCACACAATGCACAAGTCATACAATGCACAAGTCACACAATGCACAACTCACACAATGCATAAGTCACAAAACGCACAAGTCACACAACGCACAAGTCATACAATGCACAAGTCACACAATGCACAACTCACACAACGCATAAGTCACAAAACGCACAAGTCACACAACGCACAAGTCATACAATGCACAAGTCACACAATTGCACAAGTCATACAATGCACAAGTCATGCAATGCACAAGTCACGCAATGCACAAGTCACACAATGCACAGTCACACAATACACAAGTCATACAATGCACAAGTCACACAATGCACAAGTCAACAATGCACAAGTCATACAATGCACAAGTCACACAATGCACAGTCAGCAATGCACAAGTCATACAATGCACCAGTCATCAATGCACAAGTCACGCAATGCACAAGTCACACAATGCACAAGTCACACAATGCACAAGTCAACAATGCACAAGTCATACAATGCACAAGTCACACAATGCACAAGTCATACAATGCACAAGTCATCACAATGCACAACGTCATACAATGCACAAGTCACACAATGCACAATCACTAATCACAATGCACAAGTCACGCAATGCACAAGTCACGCAATGCACAAGTCATGCAATGCACAAGTCATACAATGCACAAGTCACACAATGCACAAGTCACGCAATGCACAAGTCACGCAATGAACAAGTCACACAATGCACAAGTCACACAATGCACAAGTCACACAATGCACAAGTGCACAAGTCACACAACGCACAAGTCACACAATGCACAACTCATACAATGCACAAGTCACACAATGCACAAGTCTGACTGAGCACCGGAGAGGTAAGAATATGGTTGCTTTATTATTTTATTTTTATTACGGGAGAACAAGGGATTCGGAAGGATTACCAGTACAATAAAACATGGTCAAAAACTATGTGTATTTAATTCATTAAAATAATTGTTAATTAATGTGTGTGTTTTTTTTAACCATTTCATACAATAGGATTAATAATGGAGAGTTGTCTAATTGACAACTCTCCATTATTAACCCAGCTTAATGTCACCTTCCAATAGCAAGGTGGCCTTAACCCATTATTAACCTATTAGCCACCGCTAAAGGCGATGGGAATAGACAGGATAAGTGCCAGAAAAGACGCATGTAATAATAGGGTGGCTGGGGGCAGATGTTAGTAGCCAGGGGGGCACAAAAAAAATGCTCCCTCCCTAGGCTAGTAATATCTGTCATCAGTCACTGGCTTTCCCTGTCTGGTGGAGAAAATACAGCGGGAGCCCACATATTTTTTTTCAACGAATTTACACATTTAATTACCACCTACATGTATGAAATGTTGCACACATACACTCATCTAATTGTTAATGCAAACCATATATCAAACTACATGAAATGAAATGGTTAACTGTATGTAAACCATGTGTCATTTCATGTAGGGTTCTGTAATGATTTTACAGAAGCTGGCAATTGAATTAGCGGCTATTATGCTATGTAGAAGTGTATGAACTATAAATATATAAATATATATATATACTGTATGTATATGTATTCTATGTGTATATATCTATTCTTTCCATTCTTTATTAAACCTGTCAGTGTGATTTTACAGTACAGCTGGGGATGAATTGCCGGCTTTTCTAAAGGACACCGATGCGTATTTCTCGCAAGTCACACTGATGGTCCGTGTGAAATCCGATGTTTTCACGCACCCATAGACTTGCATTGGCGAGTCTCGGACGATATACGGAGCAAATCTCAGCAGGCTGCGATTTCACTCGCACGTATAAAATGGCCGAGAAAAAAAATCGGCTGACGGGAGCTGCCCCATAGATTAACATTGGTCCGAGTGCAATGCGATTTTTTCTCGCATTGCACTCATCCGTATTTCTCGCTAGTGTTACTCGGGCCTAACAGTTGTTGTAGAGATGTGTCTGCTGCTAGAACTCTGTGTGGCATTGACCTGGTCTCTAATCTGAGCTGCTGTAAACCTGCGATTTCTGAGGCTGGTGACTCAGATAAACTTATCCTCAGAAGCAGAGGAGACTCTTGGTCTTCCTTTCCTAGGGCGGTCCTCATGTGAGCCAGTTTCTTTGTAGCGCTTGATGGTTTTTGCAACTGCACTTGGGGACACTTTTAAAGTTTTCCCAATTTTTCGGACTGACTGACCTTCATTTCTTAAAGTAATGATGGCCACTCGTTTTTCTTTACTTAGTTGCTTTTTTCTTGCCATAATACAAATTCTAACAGTCTATTCAGTAGGACTATCAGCTGTGTATCCACCAGACTTCTGCACAACACAACTGATGGTCCCAACCCCATTTATAAGGCCAGAAATCCCACTTATTAAACCTGACAGGGCACACCTGTGAAGTGAAAACCATTTCCGGTGACTACCTCTTGAAGCTCATCAAGAGAATGCCAAGAGTGTGCAAAGCAGTAATCAAAGCAAAAGGTGGCTACTTTGAAGAACCTAGAATATAAGACATAATTTCAGTTGTTTCACACTTTTTTGTTAAGTATATAATTCCACATGTGTTAATTCATAGTTTTGATGCCTTCAGTGAATGTACAATTTTCATAGTCATGAAAATACAGAAAAATCTTTGAATGAGAAGGTGTGTCCAAACTCTTGGACTGTACTGTATATATATATATATATATATATATATATATATATATATAAATCTAATGATCTTGTGCAAAAGTCATTGTGTAGGGTGGAGGAACAGGGTCAGATATTATTGACTATTGTGATTGGTGGATCCTGCGTTTTCAGCTGTGAAAAGAGGTGTTACCTGTCATTGTAATCCTGCCTCTGCTGATAAGGAGCCTGCTGAAAACTCTCCCTGAAATGACAAGAATTAGGAGTCTAAAAAAGTGCCAGTGGCCAGTGTCAGAATTACAAAATTACTAATTTATTTTTTTAATAAAGATTGTGATATGAAAAAAAAATCCCAAACATTTTTAAAAATATATGTAACACAAAAACCTGATATACACAATCATTATTTTCAGATGATAGCTTCTGCGTTAAGGCACAGTCAGTTTTGGTATTTAAGACCTACAGTCATGGCCAAAAGTTTTGAGAATGACACAAATATTATATTTTCACATGATCTGCTGCCCTCTGGTTTTTATGTGTGTTTGACAGATGTTTTTATCACAGACAGAAATATAATAATTGCAAACATATGAGTAACAAAAGCTTATATTGACAGTTAGAATGAGTTAATGCAGCAAGTCAATATTTGCAGTGTTGACCCTTCTTCTTCAGGACCTCTGCAATTCTCCCTGGCATGCTCTCAATCAACTTCTGGACCAAATCCTGACTGATAGCAGTCCATTCTTGCACAATCAATGCTTTCATTTTGTCAGAATTTTTAGGTTTTTGTTTGTCCACCCGTCTCTTGATGATTGACCACAAGTTCTCAACGGGATTAAGATCTGGGGAGTTTCCAGGCCATGGACCCAAAATCTCTATGTTTTGTTCCCTGAGCCATTTAGTTATCACCTTTGCTTTATGGCAAGGTGCTCCATCATGCTGGAAAAGGCATTGTTGATCGTCAAACTGCTCTTGGAGGGTTGGGAGAAGTTGCTCTTGGAGGACATTCTGGTAACATTCTTTATTCATTGCTGTGCTTTTAGGCAAGACTGTGAGAGAGTCGATTCCCTTGGCTGAGAAGCAACCCCACACATGAATGGTTTCAGGATGCTTAACAGTTGGCATGAGACAAGACTGGTGGTAGTGCTCACCTTGTCTTCTCCGAATGAGGCATTTTCCTGATGTCCCAAACAATCGAAAAGGGGATTCATCAGAGAAAATAACTTTACCCCAGTCCTCAGCAGTCCACTGCCTGTACCTTTTGCAGAATATCAGTCTGTACATTATGTTTTTTCTGGAGAGAAGTGGCTTCTTTGCTGCCCTCCTTGAGACCAGGCCTTGCTCCAAGAGTCTCCGCCTCACAGTGCGTGCAGATGCACTCACACCTGCCTGCTGCCATTCCTGAGCAAGCTCTGCACTGCTGGTAGCCCAATCCCGCAGCTGAAACACTTTTAAGAGACAGTCCTGGCGCTTGCTGGTCTTTCTTAGGCGCCCTGGAGCCTTTTTGGCAACAATGAACCTCTCTCCTTGAAGTTCTTGATGATGCGATAGATTGTTGACTGAGGTGCAATCTTTCTAGCTGCGATACTCTTCCCTGTTAGGCCATTTTTGTGCATTGCAATGATAACTGCACGTGTTTCTTTAGAGATAACCATGGTTAACAGAAGAGAAACAATGATGCCAAGCACCAGCCTCCTTTTAAAGTGTCCAGTGGTCTCATTCTTACTTAATCATGACAGATTGATCTCCAGCCATGTTCTCATCAACACCCACACCTGTGTTAATGGAGCAATCACTGAAAAGAGGTTAGCTGGTCCTTTTAAGGCAGGGCTGCAATGATGTTGAAATGTGTTTTGGGGTATAAAGTTCATTTTCTAGCCAAATATTGACTTTGCAAGTAATTGCTGTTAAGCTGATCACTCTTTATAACATTCTGGAGTATATGCAAATTGCCATTAGAAAAAGTGAAGCAGTAGACTTTGTAAAAATTAATATTTGTGTCATTCTCAAAACTTTTGGCCATGACTGTATAAGTTGCCTATGTAATTCAGTTTTTTATAAACATTTTATTATATCTTGATAAAATTTCAGTTAAAACTATAATAAAAGTGTTAAAAGTGTAAAAACTTTTTCATAAATAACCAACCGTATGTCAAACATTAAAGTGAACCAGTCAGCAGGATTGTGCTGAGTAACCTACAGATTTTTCAAATCTTACATATGATACTTTATATAGTAATAATTATGGAATGCTTCTATATATATCCCAGTGATTCTGAGACTGGATTTCATTTGCACATTATACTGTACCTTATGTTAGCGGTACATTTAGGTCGATATGTTTGGTGTTTATCCATGAAAATATATAATATTTAACAAAAAAAAACGGAAGAATTAGCTAAGATAAAATTTGACATTTTTAATGCAGCTGCTCTATGTCTCTGCAGACTTTCCATCGTCCCCCTGCACAATCACTTAAAGCCACTACCAGGACAACCCTGTTTTATTCCCCACGCTTGGTCCCAATAAAATAGCCTTTACTCCCCTTCCGTGCTGGCGCCATTCCTGCGGTGTTGGCACTTGGGATCCCGGGCTTTCCTGTGGCTCTATGACACGTGGTGCCAAGAATCCAATCAACGCTGGCGTCACTGTCCCCGTCTTCTGTTGAACTCAACATGAAGTGGAAGTCAGCGATCAACTGCAGTCCGCTGATTGGGCGCCGAGCACCACTTGTCATACAGCCGCACAAGAGCCCCGGACCGCGAGTGCCGACACCGCAGGAATGGCGCTGGCACGGGAGTGTAGTATAGGATTTTTCATTTTATCAGGACCAGATGTCAGGAATGAGAAGAGATGGATTGTCATAGTAGTGGACAACCCCTCTAATCTTGCTGGAAAAAAGCGCAGTCATTACAGTCAGCCTCAAAGTCCTGTTTATTAAACAGCTGTATCTCTAATGCAGCAGTTTAAAACCACAGCATGACCGCTGCATGTGAATGCAGCCTAAATCAGGCGTTCGTACCACTCAAAATAGTTAATAAATAACATTTACCATATGTCTGTTATCAGGATCTTTGCTAATATAGGTGCTTTACCGGACCTAATGCAAAATGGTGGGAATCGAATGGAAAATAATTTTTTTACGATTAAAATGTTGACAACTGTTTTTAATTTTGATAAAGAGTAATGGAAGAAAAATAGTCACATAATTTGTTACGCAATTTCTCCCAAATTGCGGTAATACCCCACATGCGGTCAGAAACTACTGTGTATATGGCAGGCCTTGGAAACAGAGGAACACTGTTTGATTTTTAGAGTGCAAATTTGGCTGGAAATTCCCTAGGCCATTACTTGGCAACCATTGGCACTCTGTGATGAGTTGAGGGAGTGCGTATGGGGTGAAAGTGAGGCTCCTCCTTTTGTTAACCATCCAGTTGCTGTTGCTTGTGGGACCCAGAGGTTAAAATTACCACAATTGGTGTTCATACTGAGCATGAGCTAAGGCAGCAGGGTGTCAGCTGTAGTATACACCTGCTCAACTGTCACCTGCAAAAGGCGCAATTCCGTTGCACCATAGAGAAAGAAATTAGGCCCCTTAATGATTGTCATAAAAATGCAAATTGTTAGACATTATTATAGGGGAAAATGGTCACTATACTTTAAAAAACTTTGCATACATCAATAGTACAAGTAATTACATGAAATTTTGCAATTTATCTCATCAGAGAAAACTGCTTCTTTCTCCACTTATGAGTCATTTCATCCCTTCTTCAAGCCTCCTAAACTCATCATTCATTAAAAAAACAGCTGTCTTCCTACAGGTAAAACAAATTATAAGCACAATAAGAAGTCATTTTCCACAGTATATTGAAGTTTGCAGAGAAGGGAGGAGGAGGACATAGGAGCAGGGTCAGACAAACACAGAAACATATTATTGAGCTGCAGTTTTCTTGAGGTAGAGCAGGACTCACAGCTACACTGCTCAATACTGCTGAATAATTTCCTCCCTGGAGCTTCTTTCTGCATGCTATCAATGAAAGGAGAGCAGAAATATCTCGGATATATCCGAGAGCAGCTACTGCGCAGGCGGCGTCATCTTGGAGGAGGAAACTTTTTTCTTCTCCAGCAAGATGGTGCCGTCTGCGCAATACAAGCTATTGGATCTCTATATGGGTGACATTTTCAAATAGATTTTTTTTTCACTTGATCAATAACATCAAGAACAGTGATTACTAGGACACTAAACATGCGATTATGCTGCATCGCAGGAGCCACAGTTGGCACCTACCTGCAGTAGAGTTATTTTTTTTTCTTCAGTATGTACAGGGCCAGGGGAACTCTGTACCGGGCCGAGTACCGGGAAAGTTGTCACAGCAGCAGTGACCCGGTCCGTGTCCCTGGGTGCCCAATAAAAAGGTGTTGTTTGAGATAGATGTAAAAGGGAAATAAAAATGATGATGGGGTAGTTTATAGGGGAATTGTTTGTGACGCCATCCGTGGTGTTCAGCAATAAGATGGCCGACGCTGCGATTCAAATCCTCTGGGGCAGTTGGTGATGCAGCAAAGATGGTTCAGCTCCCCTCGGGAAGAGCGAGGCCTCAGGGATGTATTAGAGTTTGAAGTAAATGATGGTAATGGCCGTGGTGCAGGGCTGATGACACAGTAAATAATTCAGAGGACACAGCAGGGTGCAGTCTCTTTCAGTTTACTCACTGTTGTTGAAACAATCCACAGCCGGGGTGCTGTGTCCTCCGGGTAGGTAGCCCAGTCAGCTCTCAGGTGGTTCGGGGTACACTTTGCCAAAACCCCCTTCTTGTGTTCTTTCCACTGGCAGTCTCCCTGCGCTGGCTATCACATCTCCTGCCCTGGCCACGCACACAATGTCCCAATCCAGCAGCCTCGGATCCTGTCGGGCGACGTTGGTCAAGCCCCTTGAACCTATATGGCTGCCTTTTCAGCGAGTGTGTGCGGAGGTGGCTGAGGCACATACAGATACCTCAGCCTCCGGTTTGCTAGCTGAGTCTTGTAGTCCTCCACTAGTCTTGGGGACCGGTTCCCCTACTGCGACCTGGTCCCTGCACCAACCACGCCGATGGATGCGGGCCCCACAGATGAATTCCTCACTATCCGTGCCCTAGGGCCCCTTCTTGCTGTTTCTAGAAGCTTCTCACACGTCCTCTACACTGCTCCTGTCAGTAGCGCCTCTCTCCTCCCTCTCCTCAGAGCTTCTAGCAGCTTCCCTGCTCACCACCAACTGTCACTGTGTAAACTCCGTCCCTTCTCTACTTACTCCACCAACACCCTCTATCCAGTCAATCCCTGGCCTTGAGAGGTCTGGTGTTGAGTGTAAGTGTGTGGGTTCTGGGTAGTGCACCTTCCTCACCTGAGAGCGGAGTACCACAACGTTGGCTGAGGGGCAGCACCTCTGTGGCGACTGGACCCTCAGGGGCGCCACACAAAATAGGGGGCAGAGCACTGAGGAATCAGTGACCTGTCAGCAGTCTGCATTATGAATACCTAATCAGAACACCACACACCCCTCCAGGCCCGCCCCGGGGCACGGGCATATCATTAACTAAAAACTGAAAATAAAGATTGAAGATTAAAGAACAACAACAAGACGGAATTCATCAAACAAGGTATCATTTTAATCAGTATAATGGCGCCGACCTGAGACTGTGTAGGTTTCTGCGCACAATCCTGCTGACAGGTTCCGTTTAAGTGATTTCTTGATTGAGAACAGGTGTGGCAGTAATCAGGCCTTGAGTGTGGCTGGGAATTTAGTGTCAGTTTCTCAAAGATGTGATAAACCACAGTTAATTTATGATTTAAGGGGGAGAGGGGCAATCACTTTTTCACACAGGGCCCTGTAGGTTTGGATTTCTTTTTCACTTAATAATAAAGACCTTCATTTAAAAACTGCATTTTGTGTTTACTTGTGTTATCTTTGTCTAATATTTAAATTTGTTTGGTGATCTGAAACATTTAAGTGTTACAAACATGCAAAAGAATAGGAAATCAGAAAGGTGGCAAATACTTTTTCACGCAACTGTATATGCATGTAACTTTTTCAAAGACAAGCCCATCAATATTGCTACATGGCCAGTCTATTCCACTAGTTACTGAGAAATCAGTGTTTACATTGATATGCAAATTAGGCTGAAGAGGTATTGCTGATCTGAAGCCTCTGTCACTCCGGCTCTATTCCCCTTCCAGTGCAGCACCCTCCTACTTGACTGTATGCTGTGTAACTTCAGGCAAAGGAATGGTCAGTTAAGCAGAAAGAGGTGCTGCTGGGCAGAGAATAGAGCTGGAGTGACAGAGGCTTCAGATTTACTCCAGATCTTCACCCTCATTTGCATATAAATGCAAACACTGTTTTCTCAGTAACAGAGGAACGGACTGGCCATGTAAAGGTATTGATGGCTTTGTCTTTGAAAGAACTACATGAGCATATAAATAGTTTGGGTGAGAAATCCTGTTGATAGGTATTCTTTAACAATATTAAAGTCCACAGTTAGAAGACAAGACTACAATGTAGCTTTTTAAATCCTGTCTTTACCCTTTCTCCTTTTCCGACTAATTCATGGAAAATGTATAGGTATTTTTCCCACAGGCCAAATACAAATAAACAATTCCGTTAATAGGACAGGAATTTTTATTGGTCCACCCATAACAAATGCGCTACCCCGATTTCCTGTCAGGGAAAGCAAAAAGAATGATTCAGCTTCTAATAATCTGACTCAGTACAAGGTAACAATAACATCAGGGCAGACATCCACAATCCGCCTTTTCCCATCGACTCTAGATGAAGTATACTGTCCGGATTAACATGCATGGAAACAATTCAGGCAATGTAGCCGAGAATACGTCTAAATAAGCATAGCCCATATGTTTAAACACACATTTCTTCCTTAGCCCCCCCCTCCGCCCCTCCCCGGTCACAGCAGCGTATAACTAGGATGTGTTAGAACGTCAATGGCATAATAAATAATGTTTACGTTATCTGCATTTTTGCTGCATTTCTACTGTCATCAGCAAATGGCTGGTTTCCTTCCTGAATGTTGGACAACATCTGCGAATCATCCATCCCCTCCCATCATCTTTTTATTTCACCCATCACTCTTTCTGGGCGAGGTCTTGGTGAGATCACTGGAAGTTACTTTAGGAAACGTGAAAATTAAATGAAAAATGGAGCGAGGAAAATCACAGCTGTGTTTGTTTGCACGGTTTAGCTGTTCCTTACTCTTCTATCCCCCATGAACCAGAATGCTGGCTTATTTAGGATCTCATGCAGTTCCATTGCAGGAATGATCGGCCTGCTCAGATGGTCGCACAGCCTGTGTTTACTTTGCCTTTTATGAAAACACCAGCGGAAAGCAGATTTGTTTTGTTATTGCTGTCCATCTTCCACCAAAATGAGTATTTGTCTGGAGTGTTACTTTGCTTTTCCATTGATTCAAGAGAAAACAAACAGGCTCTCCCGAAGACATACATCTTGAAGTCATTGTGTCTGTCTAGTGCAGCCTTCTGACCTGCTGCAAAGTTCAATGGAAGAGCACAACCGAGAGGCCTGCATATTGGATTTCTCCCCAATTATACCCTGTAACAGATCAGACAGCAGCTTGTGGCGAGAGTAATGAATTTATGACATGAATCTTGATATACGTAGCAAGGTTTTCGTTTTGATTTGATATTTTCAAATTTTGCCAAAACCGCAGCTTAAGAGTTTCCCTGCGGCTACACCCACGTTGTGATGATAGAGTTCATTTGCTCCAGCTACATTTAATTCCCGCTTTAAATAATCCTGCGTCTCACTTGGAAATAATCCTGCTGATGTTTGTGTTTTATGGTTCCTTTTATTAGCGAGTGGTTGTATGTACCGTACATGATAGTAAGGCGGGCTCTCTTCTAGGGTCCTTCCTGGAGAAATTGGAATACACCACGTTATTACTAATTAACTTTACACATTCTCTGGTTCCATTTCTGCCTAATAAGAGAAGAAATGAAGGTACACCCTTGTGACTTCATAGCACACAACAAAATAACTAAGGATTCACACATGTAGATATAATGTATACTTAGCCATCTATATGTAAAGAAATAGAGAAATGTAAAGAACCAAACAGTGCGAGAGGTTGTGTCTAACATTACAGCGTAGCTCTTTTGACAAGTAGATGGTTAAACTGCAGTACCAGGCTCAAGCTATGGGCGCATGGGGCTCTGTTTATTCCTGTACAGAACCCCTTCCTGACCTGTGACACAGCGTATGTGTCATGAAATGATCGCGTTCCTGAGGGTCGGGTGACCGGGGTCACTGAAAGGTCACTCGACCCGCAGGCAAAAGACCCTTTGTGCTTCACCACAGGGGGGTTGGCTTAACCCCCACATTGCTACGATCGCTCTGATTGGCTGTTAAAAGTGAAACAGTGCTCCCTTTATTCCGAGCCCCGACGTGTGCCCAAACAGTGGTTTACCCCCACATATTGGGTATCAGCGTACTCAGGAAAAATTGCACAACAACTTTGGGGGTCTAATTTCTCCTGTTACCCTTGGGAAAAAAAAACTGGGGACTAAAAAAATTATTTTTGTGGAAAAAAAAATTATTTTTTATTTTCACAGCTCTGCGTTTTAAACTTCTGTGAAGAACTTGGAGATTCAAAGTGCTCACCACACATCTAGAGGAGTTCCTTGGGGGATCTAGTTTCCAAAATGGGGTCACTTGGGGGGGTTTCTACTGTTTAGGCACATCATGGGCTCTGCAAACGTAACATGACGCCCGCAGACCATTCCATCAAAGTCAGCATTTCAAAACGTCACTACTTCCTTCCGAGCCCCAACGTGTGCCCGAACAGTGGTTCCACCCCACATATGGGATACCAGTGTACTCAGGACAAACTGTACAACAACTTTTGGGGTCCAATTTCTCCTGTAACCATTGTGAAAATAAAAAATTGTGGGTTAAAAAAAAACATTTTTTGAGGAAAAAAAATGATTTTTATTTTTACGGCTCTGCATTATAATCTTCTGTGAAGCTCGTGGGGGTTCAAGGTGCTCACTAAATATCTGGATAAGTTCCTTGGGGGGGTCTAGTTTACAAAATGGGGTCACTTGTGGGGGTTTCTACTGTTTAGGCACATCAGGGGCTTTGCAAACATAACAAGATGCCCGCAGACCATTCCATCAAGTCGGCATTTCATAGCGTCACTACATCCCTTCCGAGCATGACGTGTGCCCAAACAGTGGTTATCCCCCACATATGGGGTACCAGCGTACTCAGGACAAACTGGACAAAACTTTTGGGGTCCAATTTCTCCTGTAACCATTGTGAAAATAAAAAATAGGGGGCTAAAAAATCATTTTTTGAGAAAAAAATGATTTTTTATTTTCAGGGCTCTGCGTTATATACTTCTGTATACCACCTGGGGGTTCAAAGTGCTCAGTGTGCAACTAGATAAGTTCCTTAGGGGGTCTTGTTTCCAAAATGGGGTAATTTGTGGGGGAGCTCCAAAGTTTAGGCACACAGGGGCTCTCCAAACACGACATGGTGTCCGCTAACGGTTGGAGCTAATTTTCCATTAAAGTCAAATGGTGCTCCTTCCCTTCTGAGCCCTGCCGTGCGCCCAAACAGTGGTTCCCCCCACATATGGGGCACCAGCGTACTCAGGAAAAACTGGACAACAACTTTTGGCGTCCAATTTATCCTGTTACCCTTGGGAAAATAAAAAATAGCGGGCTAAAAAATGATTTTTGAGAAGCAAAAATGATTTTTTTTATTTTCACTGCTCTGCGTTTATAAACTTCTGTGAAGCGCCTGGGGGTTCAAAGTGCTCACTACTCATCTAGATAAGTTCCTTGGGGGGGTCTAGTTTCCAAAATTGTGTCACTTGTGGGGGAGCTACAATGTTTAGGCACACAGAGACTCTCCAAATGCAACCGCTAAATATTCCAGCATATTTTCTATTCAAAAAGTCAAATGGTGCTCCTTCCCTTCTGAGCCCTGCCGTGCGCCCAAACAGTGGTTTATGACCACATATGAGGTATATGTGTACTCAGGAGAAATTGCCTAACAAATTTTAGGATCCATTTTATCCTGTTGCCCATGCAAAAATGAAAAAATTGATGCTAAAATAAAATTTTTGTTGGAAAAATTAAAATGTCCATTTTTTCCTTCCACGTTGCTTTAGTTCCTGTGAAGCACCTGAAGGGTTAATAATCTTCTTGAATGTAGTTTTGAGTAGCTTGAGGGGTGCAGTTTTTATAATGGTGTCACTTTTGGGTATTTTCTACCATATAGACCCCTCAAAGTGACTTCAAATGTGAGGTGGTCCCTAAAAAAATGGTTTTGTAAATTTTGCTGTAAAAATGAGAAATCGCTGGTCAACTTTTAACCCTTATAATTTCCTAACAAAAAAAAATTTTGTTTCCAAAATTGTACTGATGTAAAGTAGACATGTGGGAAATGTTATTTATTAACTATTTTGTGTCACATAACTCTCTGGTTTAACAGAATAAAAATTAAAAATTTAAAAATTGCGAAATTTTCTAAATTTTCGCCAAATTTCCATTTTTTTCACAAATAAACGCAAAAATTATCGACCTAAATTTACCACTAACATGAAGCCCAATATGTCACGAAAAAACAATCTCAGAATCGCTAGGATCCGTTGAAGAGTTCCTGAGTTATTACCTCATAAAGGGACACTGGTCAGAATTGCAAAAAATGGCAAGGTCATGAAGGGGTTAAAAAAATGTCAAAATGGTATCTTTATTGAGCTTTAATTGAAAAATAAGTGAAGCCAACCAATTTTTCACTTTACATATACTTATCCATCACTCAAACAAGAAATACAATGACCTTGTAATGGAGCCTAAACAATGGGGTCAAGTCAGGGCACAATGGAAATTCCGTCACCATTACTCATCTGTTTGTATATAGAGCTAATCTGACAAATGAAAAGACTGCAGAACGTTTTACTGAAGGGATATTGTGCAGATGATACAAATCTCTCAGTAATCCAGAGTCACTTTTCCATGTTTTGCAAATTTGCGCAGCATGCAGCGGTGTGACAAAGTGGGGGTGGAACTAGCCAGTTCGAGGAGGTTTCCCCAATCTCAGACCTGTTTGCTGGAGGAGTCCTACTCTGGTGAGCTGTGATCCTGTCAGTCACTGGCATAGGGTCAAGCATCAGAGGTCTGTTTGTGTCCGGTGTTGCAGTTTGGCCACATACTTTTCAAAAGAGCCGACACAACCCATCTGATTTTCTTTATATTTTCCAATTTCATAGAATCATAGAATCATAGAATGGTAGAGTTGGAAGGGACCTCCTGGGCCTTCTGGTCCAACCCCTGCTCAAAGCAGGATTCTCTAAATCATCCCGGACAGATGTCTGTCCAGCCTCTGTTTGAAGACTTCCATTGAAGGAGAACTCACCACCTCTTGTGGCAGTGGCAGCCTGTTCCACTCATTGATCACCCTAACTGTCAAAAAGTTTTTTCTAATATCTAATCTGTGTCTCCTCCCATTCAGTTTCATCCCATTGCTTCTAGTCTTTCCTTGTGCAAATGAGAATAAAGATGATCCTTCTACAATGTGACAGCCCTTGAGATATTTGTAGACAGCTATTAAGTCTCCTCTCAGTCTTCTTTTTTGCAAGCTAAACATTCCCAAATCCTGCAACCGTTCCTCATAGGACATGGTTTGCAGACCGGTCACCATTCTGGTGGCTCTTCTCTGAACTTGCTCCAGTTTGTTGATGTCTTTTTTAAAATGTGGTGCCCAAAACTGGACACAGTATTCCAGATGAGGTCTGACCAAAGAGGAGTAGAGGGCAATAATGACCTCATGTGATCTAGACTGTATGCTTCTGTTGATACATCCTAGAATTGCATTTGCCTTTTTTGCTGCTGCATCACACTGTTGACTCATGTTAAGTCTGTGATCAATTACATACACTGTATTTTTCGGATTATGGGGGTGCGTCTTATAATGTGTATATACCTTACCGGTACTATTGCTGCAGACCGTAGACTGGGATGAGGGGGTGTCCGGCAGTGCTGTGGGTGCCCGGCGGTGCTGCCCGATGTTGCTGCGGGTGTCTTCGGTGCTGCCGGGGCTCTGCCGACATTTTGTGAAAGGCCAGAGCCCTGGCAGTTCCATGGTTTCCTGTGCGATGGACTCCGGGAAAATGGCAGCCGGGGGCAGCGCATGTGCAGATGGAGATCTCGGCACCAACATCTCGGGAGAAGAGATCTCAGCTGACGTGCCTGGAACAGCAGCGGGTTGAATCGCAATCCACCCGCAGCTATTAACCTGTTAAATGCCACTGTCAAACTCTGACAGTGGCATTTAACATTTGATTCCGGCAATCGCGCCGGAAATCAGCCCATCTGTGACCCCCGTCATGTGATCGGGGGTCACCGATGGGATGGCATGACAACCAGAGACCTCCTGCAGACCTCTATGGTTGTCACTGCCGAATTGCTATGAGCACCACCCGGTGGTCGGCGCTCATAGCAAGTCAGCAATTCTGCTACATACAGGCGATCTGATCATTGCCTATATGTAGCAGAGCCGATCGAACAAGTTAAGCCTTTAGTCTCCCATGGAGACTATTGAAGCATGCCAAAAATAAAAAAAAAATGTTTTAAAAAAATAAAAAACAGTTCAAATCATCCCCTTTTCACCCCATTCAAAATAAAACAGTAAAAAAAATCAAACATACACATATTTGGTTTCGCTGTGTTCAGAATCGCCCGATCTATCAATATAGAAAAAGAATTAACCTGATCACTAAATGGCGTAACGAGAAAAAAATTCAAAAACGACAGAATTAATTTTTTTTGGTCGCTGAAACATTGTATTAAAATGCAAAAACGGGTGATCAAAAGAACGAAGCTGCACCAAAATGGTATCTTTAAAAACGTCAGCTTGGCACGCAAAAAATAAGCCCTCACCCAACCCGAGATCACAAAAAATGGAGACGGTACGGGTATTGGAAAATGGCACAATTTTTTTTTAAAACAAATTTTGGAATTTTTTTTCACCACTTAAATAAAAAAGAACCTAGACATGTTTGGTGTCTATAAACTCGTAATGACCTGGAGAATCATAATGTCAGGTCAGTTTTAGCATGTAGTGAACATAGTGTAAAAAAAAAAACAAAAACAACTGTGGGATGGCACTTTTTTGCAATTTCACCGAACTTCGAGTACACGACATGGTAAAACCAATGGTGTCACTCAAAAGTACAACTTGTCCCGCAAAAAGCAAGCCCACACATGGGCGTACCCAGGATCAAAACTAAGGGGGGCAAGCCATGGCCGGCAAGCCATCTCATATACAGTCCCCCCATACATTAAATGAGTGATAACTATTGTACATTCTACAATAGGTCATAAATAAGACAGTATAATCATCCGTACAGTATTCTGGGCACCACATAGTGCTCCATATAGAATAATGAGCCCCATATATAGCTCCATACAGTATAATAAGCCCCATATATTGCTCCATACAGTATTATGGGCACCACATAGTCCTCCATACAGTATTGTGCGCACCGCATAGTGCTCCATACAGAATAACATGCCCCATATATTACTCAATACAAAAAAATTCAAAAACGACAGAATTAATTTTTTTTGGTTGCTGAAACATTGCATTAAAATGCAAAAACGGGTGATCAAAAGAACGAAGCTGCACCAAAATGGTATCTTTAAAAACGTCAGCTTGGCACGCAAAAAATAAGCCCTCACCCAACCCGAGATCACAAAAAATAGAGACGGTACGGGTATTGGAAAATGGCACAATTTTTTTTTTAACAAAATTTGGAATTTTTTTTCACTATTGTACATTCTACAATAGGTCATAAATAAGACAGTATAATCATCCGTACAGTATTCTGGGCACCACATAGTGCTCCATATAGAATAATGAGCCCCATATATAGCTCCATACAGTATAATAAGCCCCATATATTGCTCCATACAGTATTATGGGCACCACATAGTCCTCCATACAGTATTGTGCGCACCGCATAGTGCTCCATACAGAATAACATGCCCCATATATTACTCCATACAGTATAATGAGCCCCATATATTGCTCCACACAGTATTTTGGGTACCATATAGTGTTCCATACAAAATAATGAGCCCCATATATTACTCCATACAGAATAATGAGCCCCATATATTGCTTCATACAGTATTATTGGCACCACATAGCACTCCGTACAGAATAACATGCCCCATATATTGCTCCATACAGAATAATGATTCCCATATATTGCTCCATGCAGTATAATGTGCCCCTTTTAATACTCCATACAGTATGAGCCCCATACCTGTATATACATCATCACCAGCCCCAGCCCACTGAGCCCAGCACCACCTGTATATACATCAGCCCAGCCACAGCCAGCCCCTGTATATACATCAGACCAGCCAGCCCCCAGCACCTGTATATTTGTATCGACCCGCCACCACAATTGTGGATTACCAGGGCAATGGGGTACTCAGAGCCGAGCCCATGGAAGTCTATGGGGATTGTCACAGGTAGCGGTGGCTCGGTCTGTGGCCCTAGCGGTCTGGCGTATGTTGGGGGAATATTTACAGGGGATAGATTTATATACAGTTCGTGACGCCACCTGTAGTCTCTGGTAATTTGTACCAGCGCTGCTGTAGATCTCTGAGGGGATGGTGAGGCAGCTAGATGTCGGGTCCCCTACAGGTGGGACTCTTCCCTCAGGTCGATGGTGAAGGCAGGGTTGTGCAGGCATGCAAGTAAATAACTCAGTCTCACACGGTCAGCGTCTTTCCATACCTTTACTTGTAAGATGGTAAGGCAGGTCCCAGGGAGGCTGATCCAAGGAGAATGTATTTCGAGATAGCAGCTGGACAAGTTAGGGGCCTCCTTTACTTTCACAACGATGAGTACAACCAGCATGAAGCGTAGTTCCCTCTATAACTCCAGCTATTCCAAAGCTGTACTGCCCAGTCAGTTTTGTGGTCGGAGCCTTCCTGTGAGAGAGCTGAATTCCTATCTTGTCCTGCAGAGACTCAAGGTCCTCACTCCCCTAACCCCAGTTACGTACCGACTATTTAGGGGCTGCTTGCCGTTACCTAAGGTCCGGTAAGCCTCTGGGTTTTCTACCACCATGCGTGAAGCTATGGTGATGCTTCGGTCTCCAGTGACCGGTAACAATGTGCAGGACCTCTCCAATCCAAAAGCACTTTTAAATATTCCTTCCACTGTGCCTTTCGCCTTGTCCGCGCTTGTAGCATAAACACTCACACTTGCAAAAAGTCATATAATCACTCCCTTCTTTTCTTCCTTCAGAGTTAGTTGCCAGACTCTCAGTAATCTTCTAGGCAGGAGCACGTCTCTGAACCTTCACTGTCCTTAAGACAGGAGACTGAAGTATTTCTGTACTAAACTCTTCCTTCTTTATCAATGTCTTCAGTGAGGTACAGCTCTGACCAGGCTGAGGTGATCTATATCTCGCCCTTACTGGCCTCCACTTGCTGAACTGCTGATAGAACCAAGCTGGACTGCTTCCTCCCTCCAAGTCCCAGCTAGACTCCACACGTCTGCTCTGTCCGAAGACAGGAAACTGACTACTAAATCACTCAACAAATCTACACTGACCACTCCCTACGAGTCACTACACTACCCTAAGGTGTGTCTAGTGTATATTGAGTGAATGGGTATAGAGCATTAAACTGCTATCTCTCCACACATTCTCCAGGGTACTGCGTGTGCCTTCACACCAGGGCTACACATTCCCCCAGGGTAAAAGACAGCACTCCCGGGCTGTAAAATACAAAGAGACAATTTTGTTTATGCATTAAACATCAACATTAAACATTAATTCGTCCCATCCGGGAGGTAAGGATGTCTTGAACGTTGCAAACAAAACATTATATATAGAAAAATACAATATTAAATAACATTTTCATATAAATAGACAATATGCTTGTGAAGGACCCGCACCAAACCTTCAACGTGGGTCCTGGGTGGGCTGCAGGACATCCGAATGCAGACCTCACTCAGTGCCACACCACACAGGTTTTATTATTCAGAGGTAGTTGTAGTGGTTTTATGTAAAACCAAGATAATGCACTAGGTGCAACTATTTACAGATAAGTTCTGGGCTGGCACAGTCCTCAGCCTCTGAGTCCATAATAAGAAAAAGACACATTATATCAAATCACATTATAATAAAGTGCAAAAACTTTTTATCTGATTACCCAGCCGGGCATTCTACTTTTGGCAATATATATAAACACTATATACTCATTTAACTTGTGCAAAACATTTTCACTTTTATAAAACTTATGTACATCTTCTTAGTTGCGGTAAACCCTGTCTGGGTCCTACCGTTCTTCACATTTCTTGGTTAACTTTGATTACACTTTCCATCCCGGGGGCTGGAACAATGCGATGGTCCCTAGATCCCATTACTAACAAGTCGTGTGCTGCTATTAGGGTCTGGGTCGCCACAGTTCTCGTGCGAACCTCTAGGGCGCAACGGGTACTTTCTCCTTGCGAGACACCGATTGCGTTTCAATTTGTGTTACAGTTAGCGATATTGATCGTGTCATAGATTGCGATGGAGACTGGGTCGCAAGTTGCGATGTAGAAGAATAACGAGTTAGTGGAGAGTATACAGGTGTTGCTTCTATTTGCGAGATACCTGCAGGGGGCGATGCTGGGGCACGGCCAAATGCTGTTTGAGCTGGAGACGGGGACGCTGCGGTAGTGGTGACGTTACCAGCGTCGGGGACGGGGTCACGGACGATTGTGACATTAAGGGCATACCATCCCTTCATACCCCAGTGTCGTGTATAATTGACAATGTCTCCATTAACTAGGTCCCTCCCGGGATGACCTTGCGGTAGGTGGGATTCTATGTCGCGTCTACTGACAAAGACCCCTGGGTAGAGGACCGGTTCTCTTATGAAGCCCCAGCCCTTCCGGAGCTGGAACTCAGTCACACACCCTTGCCGCCGCGGTTCCCTCAGAGTACCTTTCTCCCGACGGACACTCTCCTTGTCCGCGATCAGCTCTGCATGTTGCCGCTGTCGGTTCCTCTGCGCTTCCCGCTCTTCCTCCTGCTGGCGTTGTTGTTTCTCCTCACGACGCTGCCACTCACATTCCCACTGGGCGGTGTAGGCGACGTCATCCAGGCGCGCCATCTCGTCCCAGTCCACATCTGGTAATGACGGACAGGACCCCTCCGGTGTCGGGGATCGATCCTCTGCTGCGGCCTCCTGGCCGGGCGGGCGTTCCGGAACTGGCGGTACCTCCTCAACCTCCTTCGCCTCCACCGCTTCACCGGTGGGATCAGGATCGGTACTTTCGGGGGCAGCCTCCGGTTGCTCCTTTGCCTTGGGCAGCAGAAGTTTTGGTAACTCCAGACGTAGGGGGTCATCGAAGGGAGAGATCACCGCGTCCCACAGCCGCCGCTGCTCCAGGGTACGCCGGCGTCTCTCGATCTCCTCAAATCCAGGTTGTGGCAAAATCATCTTTTTCAGTCGTGCATTTTCTTCCTTGATTTCCAGCAATGCTTGCTGCAGGTGCAGGACCACGGATGACTCCGGTTCTAGTGGCAGCTTGGCTGGGGCACGGGGCCTGCCTTCCTCCGCTTCCCTGCTCGGCTGCACACGCCCTGCTTCCATGATGTTCCAGAGCGTTCTTTCATCTTCCTCCAGAGACGTCCGGTCTCTTCCGTGGAGGCGGGGTTTGCGTCTCCTCCTCTTTGCAGGAAAGGTGAAGAGGAGGCGGACCTCCTTTGCTGTAGGGCAGGATCGCATGTTGTAATAGCACATTGAGAGGGCAGGCATTTTCTTCGCGCCACAGGGGGGTACACGCCCACGAAGGTACGCCCACCTTCTTCTCCAGCGCCTGAGGGCGCGAATATGGCGACAAAGATGGCGATTTTTGGCGCCAAAAGTGCAAACAGTCCTTTTTCACAAAAACAACTCCATAGGCACACAGGGCTCGCAATTTTGCGAGCTTCGCATCCTGTTCGTGACGCCAATTTGTATCGACCCGCCACCACAATTGTGGATTACCAGGGCAATGGGGTACTCAGAGCCGAGCCCATGGAAGTCTATGGGGATTGTCACAGGTAGCGGTGGCTCGGTCTGTGGCCCTAGCGGTCTGGCGTATGTTGGGGGAATATTTACAGGGGATAGATTTATATACAGTTCGTGACGCCACCTGTAGTCTCTGGTAATTTGTACCAGCGCTGCTGTAGATCTCTGAGGGGATGGTGAGGCAGCTAGATGTCGGGTCCCCTACAGGTGGGACTCTTCCCTCAGGTCGATGGTGAAGGCAGGGTTGTGCAGGCATGCAAGTAAATAACTCAGTCTCACACGGTCAGCGTCTTTCCATACCTTTACTTGTAAGATGGTAAGGCAGGTCCCAGGGAGGCTGATCCAAGGAGAATGTATTTCGAGATAGCAGCTGGACAAGTTAGGGGCCTCCTTTACTTTCACAACGATGAGTACAACCAGCATGAAGCGTAGTTCCCTCTATAACTCCAGCTATTCCAAAGCTGTACTGCCCAGTCAGTTTTGTGGTCGGAGCCTTCCTGTGAGAGAGCTGAATTCCTATCTTGTCCTGCAGAGACTCAAGGTCCTCACTCCCCCTGACCCCAGTTACGTACCGACTATTTAGGGGCTGCTTGCCGTTACCTAAGGTCCGGTAAGCCTCTGGGTTTTCTACCACCATGCGTGAAGCTATGGTGATGCTTCGGTCTCCAGTGACCGGTAACAATGTGCAGGACCTCTCCAATCCAAAAGCACTTTTAAATATTCCTTCCACTGTGCCTTTCGCCTTGTCCGCGCTTGTAGCATAAACACTCACACTTGCAAAAAGTCATATAATCACTCCCTTCTTTTCTTCCTTCAGAGTTAGTTGCCAGACTCTCAGTAATCTTCTAGGCAGGAGCACGTCTCTGAACCTTCACTGTCCTTAAGACAGGAGACTGAAGTATTTCTGTACTAAACTCTTCCTTCTTTATCAATGTCTTCAGTGAGGTACAGCTCTGACCAGGCTGAGGTGATCTATATCTCGCCCTTACTGGCCTCCACTTGCTGAACTGCTGATAGAACCAAGCTGGACTGCTTCCTCCCTCCAAGTCCCAGCTAGACTCCACACGTCTGCTCTGTCCGAAGACAGGAAACTGACTACTAAATCACTCAACGAATCTACACTGACCACTCCCTACGAGTCACTACACTACCCTAAGGTGTGTCTAGTGTATATTGAGTGAATGGGTATAGAGCATTAAACTGCTATCTCTCCACACATTCTCCAGGGTACTGCGTGTGCCTTCACACCAGGGCTACACATATACATCAGACCAGCCAGCCCCCAGCTCCTGTACATACATCAGCCCAGCCACAGCCAACCCCTGTATATACATCAGCCCAAGCCCCTAGGACCTGTATATACATCAGACCAGCCAGCCCCCAGCCCCTGTATATACATCAGCCCAGCCACAGCCAGCCCCAGTATTACACTCTCAGTCACCCAGACCCAGCGTGGCATCACTGACTGAATAGATTTGAATAATAGCGATTGCATCAGGACCGCACGGGTACTAGGAGCTCCTCTGGATGCTGTCACGCTGTCTCTGCATACAGGAGGACCGGGGTCTATGCTGACCCTAAACTGGGGTCCTGACTAATCCCTCTACCTGGAGGTACTGTTGATGGTACAGAGGTCCAGGCCGCCAGCGTAACCCTATCTCCTGTGAATCCCTGACCACTGTAATCTAGTCCTGAGAAGGACCCTGATTACCACCACAGGGAACGGGAAGGTAACTGCCTACACACAGTATAAGACGAACGAGACAGTACAAGGGGTAATATAAAAGACACCTTGCATACAAAACTATCACTACAGAGGGAACACCAACGGGTAAGGAGATAAATAATAAAGCGAGGAGAGGAGAAAACCACAACAGGTAATCTTAGCTTTAGACTTCTCAATATGATCCGCTCTGCTGGTCTGCATGAATGCTATCACCGACACTTCCCTAGCAGACAGGCAGGTATTTGAAGGAATCCAATTATCGCAACATTAATTGCAGCTGAGCGAAGCTGGTCTTGTTCAGCACAGAGAGAGGGAGAATTTAACTCTCTCACTGCCGAAAAACACTCAGCAGCAGAAACTCAGCTGTGAGAAGTCAGGGTGTGCAATCGCGACGATCTTCGCAGCGACACACCCGTGACAGATGCCTGACCTGATCCTGATATGTTCAGAAGCGAGCTGCAGCCAGGGGCGGGAGACGGTGAGAGCGGATCGCTCTCTCTCCGCCCACAAAGAATGCCTGACGTTCAACGTCAGGAGTTCTTAACCCCTATGTGCAAGGGCACCCGGCCACTGACTCACTGATGCTTGCGTGTGCACCTGTAAAGCCGCCGTGCCCGAAGATTTAAAGGGTCAACGGCAGGAAAAACAGGTGGCCTCATCATGATAGGTGCACGCTCCTGCTTCTAGGGGGGCAGCTGCCTCTCCTACGCCACGGTGGGTACGCCCATGAGCCCTCACATGGCCATTTTGACAAAAAAATAAAAAAGTTATGGCTATGGGAAGAAGGGGAGCAAAAAAATGAAAATGCAAAACCAAAAAACCTCTGTTGTTAAGGAGTTAAAATCCTCTTTATGCCTTAGCCAGGCGCAGTGGCTTGTCCATATATGCACCATTTACTGTTACTGCAGGGCAGCAAATTCAAGTTCAAATTCATGGGACCTGGAGGGCCAGCACTGTTCTTGTCCCAAAAAAACTCATACAAGAGGTGAAGAAAAGATGAATTTACAATTGTCTAGAGACCCCACCATTCTTATCCAGGATCCATGACTGCAGACAATCCTCATTCATATGAACAGGGTTAGGTTACAGTACCAGCCACTGCCATAAACAGACAATGGCACAGTTTCTGTGGGGTGAAAAAAAAAACATCTATTTTTCCTAAATTGACAGCATTCATGGCAAGGTGACTGGCCATGGATACTTACATTTTTACTATCCTGCATGCATACGCAACCTATTTATAAATGTTGTCCATAAATATTGTAACGATTACCTAAAATCATTGTTTGCATAGTTGTATTTGCTATAAAATGAACATTTTACTTTCTCACCCTTAGCTAAATATTAATCCTCACCGATTGATGCTGACAACTAAACTATTTTGGAAAATTCATTAAAGGGAATCTGTCACCCCATTTTTGGACTATTAGATGCGACCACCGCCATCAGGGGCTCATCTACAGCATTCTGTAATGCTGTAGATAAGCCCCCGATGTTACCTGAAAGAGAAAAAACGAGTTATATTATACTCACCCAGGTGCGGTCCGCCGTCCGGTCCGATGGGCGTCGCGGTCCGGTTCGGCGCCTCCCATCTTCTAGCGAAGCTGGCCTCTTCTTTGTGTCCCGTCACGGCTCCTGCGCGGTGCACTGATCTGCCCTGGTGAGGGCAGAGCAGAGTACTGCAGTGCGCAGGCGCCGGAGCTCTCTGACTTTTCCCGGCGCCTGCGCACTGCAGTACTCTGCTCTGACCTCACCAGGGCAGATCAGTGCGCCTGCGCAGGAGCCGGGAAAAGTCAGAGAGATCCGGCGCCTGCGCACTGCAGTACTCTGCTCTGACCTCACCAGGGCAGATCAGTGCGCCTGCGCAGGAGCCGCGACGGAACGGAAAGAAGAGGCCGGCTTCGCTAGAAGATGGGAGGCGACGAACCGGACCGCGACGCCCATCAGACCGGACCGCACTGGACCGCCCCTGGGTGAGTATAATATAACTCGTTTTTCTTATCTTTCAGGTGACATAGGGGGCTTATCTACAGCATTACAGAATGCTGTAGATAAGCCCCTGATGGCGGTGGTCGCATCTCATAGTCCAAAAATGGGGTGACAGATTCCCTTTAAACTGTTTTTTTAAGAAAATATAAGAACCTGTCTTAGGCTTCACTCACAGTTGTGCATAAAGCGGACAAGTGCAATCGATAAAAAAATCGGATTGTACCCAGACCAATGTTATTCAATGGGGCAGCGCAGATCTGCATATTTTTTCTCAGCTGTCTTTGCCATAAAAAAAGAATTTGCATGTCATACGGACCATCAGAGTAGGATCCAATTTTTAAATGAAACATTACAATTCTGTAGCATAGGAAACTGTAAGCAGTCCTGATAAAGATTAATAGCTGCAAAGGGGGAGACACAGGAATAGCTTAGATCCTGATTAATATAGTGGCATATCCAAGTTTATTCAGTATGTCAAATAATGAATCTTAGGTAGTCAAGTGGTAGGGGTTTTTGAGTCCTATGGACCATCAATGCTGCAATGACAAACATAGGTTCCAAGTGCAAGTGCAATAATAATACCATTTTAAGTGCAGCAGTAGTCGAATCAAATGAAGCAAGAGAAACTCCCTATTAATACCACACTGACACCTGGATACCACATGATAATCAGGAAAAACATAGATAGCAGCATATCTCGAATGATGAAATAGTGAAAGGTACATTACCAAAAAAACAGAGCAATTACATCTATAATGACATTAGTAAAGAGCAAATGCAATGAATAATCACATCAGGGAAAAGCCCCACTATTTAAATGATATTGGTTCATAAGAGTCACCTAATGCAGTGTTCCCCAACTCCAGTACTGAAGGCCCACCAACAGGTCATGTTTTCAGGATTTCCCTTGTATTGCACAGGTGATGCAATTATCACCTGGGCAATACTAAGGAAATCCTGAAAACATGACCTGTTGGTGGGCCTTCAGTACTGGAATTGGGGAACCCTGACCTAATGGACAATAAAGCATCATAGATTACAGTGTGTCCGCAGCGGTAAATAATAAGTGGTATATTACACAGAATAGAAAACAACCAGAGAAGAAGAAATTGCGGTTGCAGTGTATCCATATCCCTAAGACGTTTCACTATTTGCTTCTTCTGGGGGGGTGTCTACTTGAAATGGGGATCAGTACTCTATATATAGGAACTGCCAATCAGATACAGCCACATAAATGCAGTTGGTCCGGAGCCACTTATTCGTGTCAGCGGAGCATAGCGTGACTTCTTGGATCATGTGTGTTGGACCACTTGCTGGAATGCATTGTGGTCACATGATATGGCACTCCTGGAAGTCAAAGGCGTATCGCCACAAGCGTATGCACACAACCAAAAGCCGCTTAACGATCAGAACCCAGGACATAGAAAAAAGAAAGACATGTGACATTTTGACACAAACATGTCTGTTCTGTGTAGATCCAAAATATGTTGATAGGGCATGAGAATACAAATGGATATGAACAATATAATAACAAAAGAGTTGGTTCATGAAAAATATACCAAAAGGGAAAAAATAAAGATAAAATAATAATGTTTTGTTACAAAAACACTAATAGTACACAAACAGTGCGGTGACATAATAAAGGTGAATGATATAAAAATGTATCATAGCTATAATCATAGTGTTATATTTATTACAACATGCCTAGCACTATATAATTCTTGTTGGGACATTTGTGACTAAATATGTAGATATGAGATTCAGGGGTTTTGGCATTCAAAACATGCAAAGCATGAAAACTAGTTTTCTGGGTGAGAGGCCTATCATATGGGTTTAGAGGTGTAATGTGGTAAGGTCCTGGATGATAGATATCTGTCACCAAGGTGGTTAGTATCAATAATGTAAAGTCTGCACCAGTAACAAAAGGTTACAGAGAGAGCTTTAATTTGACTATATTTTGGGTCCTGGATTTAGGAACAACCAACAAAACCTGGGTGGGGAAGGTCATTCCCACAAAACAGCTTGGGGCTTTCAGGCCTAATAACAGCACCTGGGTTAGCTCAGCAGTGTGGAGTTGTGCTGAAGCTGGACAGAGGGGTGTGCTTGCTTGGTGAACTCATTTTAAAATTGTTTTCGCTGAGACGGCCTGGAATATCGAGATTGGTGGGGCTGCTACATTTACTTTGTTCATTGCACCTGAAGAAAGGACTATTTTTGTTATACATTAGTACAGGAGAAAAGCTGTTTTGGTTTTGGAGTTATAAAGTTTATGATGGACAATAAACTTTACATTGTTTTGATATAAAAACCCTGTGCCGGTGTGGCTACTAGAGAGCTGAACCCATACATAGGTTTTTTGCATAGAATTCTAGCAACTAAAAAAAATTATTGGAACCTGCTCCTATTGGATCATATTATTAATGGTTCTTGTAACAAAGTTAATAAATTAATTACAAACGTTCTACCTTATCAACAAATCCTTCTCAACCCTTTATATAATACAGTTGAAAAATTCCACTAAATCTTCGATTGTTTACTTCTTTCTTGCTCACTTTCAATTCTATTTGCAAAACAATTATAACATTTCCTTTACAGAGCAGCCAATCTATAATAGCCCATCATGTTCTAACCTGTGCAGGAAGACGGCTAACCTGAAGAGCAGACTGGAGATTTAACGGCCCATGGCTTACTTAACACTCCTAATAATCAGATCACATCCCAGACTTGAAGCCTTGTGGCAAAAGTAAATGATAGCAGGGCTTCTATGTGTGCCCATTAGTGTGCTCTAACTAACAATAACAAGATAAGAAACAAAGTAGGTTATTAGTCTGAGCCCTATTCTTTATGGATTTCCTGCCATTTCAGGTACGATAAAAAAAAAGCTAAACAGACGGTGTGTCACCTTTCTACAAAATTAGGTTAGAAGATGATTTTATACTTTGCAAATAATGTTTTCTATCCCCAAACAGGAAAGTGCACGGCACATCACTGTGATGTTGCTTACTTATATTCTTAATTTAATATTTTATAGTTCTTATACAGTATGATTGCGCTCAATGTACACAACTCACTAACCACTAATGACAGAGCACTTTAGATTTCCATTTTAGGATTGTAGCAATTTAGTAAAAATTCTCTCATTCCCTCTAATGAACTCTGCAAACGTTTACTATTGTATTGGGTGTAAAACTGAAGGAATGCTAAAAAAAGGGTCTCAGATGACTTACTGCATATTACTAGAAATATTTCCCAATAAAGACAATGGGGAAGTGATGGAGTCAGCCCACCCTTCAACCATGATAAGTGGGACCATAATCTTGCTGTCCGTTTGAGCTCATGACAGTGTAAGGACAAATTGGATAAAGGGGTTGTCTGACTCCCTTAACAAAAAAGGCGAGAAGTACCGGTAATTGCTTACTGTAATTACCTGCTGTTCCAGCGCAGTAGTGCCAATGCCAGTCCTTGTTTATAAGCTGCCAGCAGGTCACTGCAGCAATCACTGGCCTCTTCGGTAACATGACTAGTATCACTTAGTGATTCAGTATGGCAATAATCTCTCATGTAGCTGTTCACATGTGGCTCCCTCCAAGTGGACAATGAAACAATGCCGCAGAGGGTAATAGCTGACAATACGCACTATAGCTAGCAAGGAGGGACAGACACTATATGGGATGGGTGATCTGTGAAAGATACTACACAGAGATTACTTGGGTAATAAAATACAGGTAAGAGTACTGTACAATATGTGACTGGTCCTGTATGTGGTATGATGCCCAGCGACTGGCACTAAATGGAGGATCTGTGTGTGACACTATATATGGGGATCTGTAGCCGGTATTGTGCCTCAGTGGTTGGCCATATATGTTGGCTCCAACACTACCACTTTGTCTGTGTATAGATTCTGTAGGCAGCCCGGTCATAGGGGAACAGTGGCTGATTATAGGGAGTTGTCATTTGTACTGATCTGGAGACACCATGGGTGGATGTGTTATATGGCACTAGAGGTGGACATATTGGTGCAACCGCACACGTGCCCAAGATATAGGGGGCCCATTTCTACCTGTGTAGAAAGGTGGTGGAATTGTGAATTATCATGAGTTAATGGACCGCAAAGGGCACATATACAGACCTCGTACACAGGTTCTATCCTGTCTGTGGCCACCACTACATGGCACCGACTAGCCCTGTTATGTACTGTGGCTGACACTTTTTTTATGGTGGTCTGTTATGAGTATCCTAACAATGGCTATCGAGGGAACAATGATTGTAACCCTAATACTATTGTTACGCTGACACTCAGTGACTGTATAATGATGGCAGGTATAGACCCACTGCGCTACGGGCCGGGCTTACCCTGCAGAGGCATGACTAGGTGTCTACGGGGCATTCACTAGAGCCTCTGGTGGTGAAGATAGGTTGGGCTGCTGGTAAATACCAGATATCATTTCAGGGCAATCTCCCAGACTGCAGCAGATGACTGGGGGGTTATAGGCACAGGTACAAGGTAAATGATGGCAAAGACAGAGGCATGGTCAGACAGTCCAAAGTTGGGGCAAGCAGCACAGGATCAGGAAACTTAGCTTAAGCCAGGAGCGGAGAGGTCATACAGGAAGGGTATACAAGACAGGTCAACAACAGGAGATAAACACATGAGCACAAACTGATCTGACTAGGAACCAACATTTGGGCAGAGAGTGATGGGTGGAGCTGCCTAATAAAGGACCTGCTGGCACAGGATAGGCCAGGGAACCTATTCTATGCAGAACACAGCAGTTCCTGCAGACCGGCTACCCCCCTAAAGCCAAATGGAAGCAACATGCTGAAAAGCCATGCGGTGACTATGGCGAGTAGGAAGGTGCTGAAAGGGCATGAGTTACCGCCGTGACAATTATCATTAATTATACAAAGTGATCAATTGTCATTTATGTAGAGTAAAACTAATATGTGACAAAGAAAATGTAAACTCACAAAATGGGCTGTATTCATCAGATTGTCAGACCTATGGCAACAGTGGGGCAAGTTTCCTACAACTTATCTCATGTTCATACATCGTAAGCTTAGATTAGACATAGCGGTTCAGGCGGTTTCATAAATCTGGTACATTTAAGGTACTGTCACACTTTAACGATCGCACCAGCGATCACGACAACGACACGACCTGGCGAGATCGTTGGTGCAATCGCTATATGGTCGCTAGTTAGCTTCCAAACACAAAGATCTCATCAGAGATCAGCGATCTGTATAACAACCTCTGCGGTCGTTGGGAAAACCTAGTCCCGCCTGCGACGCTGGTAAAGACGTTCATAAAGGGTGTCACACTCAGCGATTCAGGCTCACCAGTGGGACACCAACGACCAAAAAACGGCTCAGAATGTTCATAAGCGATCAACGACATCGCAGCGGGGGCCACATCGCTGCTACATGTCACACACAGCGACATCGTTAATGAGGTCGCTGCTGCGTCATAAAATCGCTGACGCTTTAGCGATCTCACTTAGTGTGACAGTACCCTTAGACTGTTTGGTCTATTAGTCGACTTACTTTGAGCCAATGATTTTTGCCATCATTTTGGAGCACAAGGTCACATCTAAGACCACGCCCTATCTCTGCCAGCCAAACACACTAAGTCAGGTGCTCTTGTTGAATAAACCTGAAAAAGGGTCAAAGATACATAATAAATGTAGCACGAACACCATTTTTTGGAGCAAAAAAAGCCATTTAGCTTAGTAAATCTCCTCTAGCGTTTCCAGACCTATATACCATCCAGTATTTGATTACAGTTGTTTAATGGAAGTTCAATGCTTACCACTCAGCAATAAAGAGAGGAAAAGCCAGAGATGAAGCCGCTCTGTACTTTCATGTGCATTAATAATCGGAGCATCCTTAGACCGGCTTGGGCTCAGATAATGGACTGCCTACACATACATTTTCAAGTGTAATGACACTCCTGCTTATTAAAGACCTCTCAGCTGAAGGGCCAGCATATTATGAACTGGATGATCCATTCACTTTCTTGGATGTGTTATTCAGTATTTTATGCTAAACTAGCAATACACCATCCATTTCAGTACAATGATCCTTATGTTCAATAAAACTGAAGTGCTGCATCATAAATCATTACAGTCATTTGTTCTACATTAGACACATTAGCCATTATATTCCCTAATCTATTACAATAAGGTGGATTTAAATGCACCCCAAGGAACCGCTATAATAACGTGAGAGCCAAATATAGCAATTAAGGATAAAATATGCTTTAACCTAAAAGTGAGCTTACTGCGGTGACAGCTGGGCACTACAGAAAGGCATGGCATGCTGGTAAGGGAACTTCTGTGAATCCAGAATCTTTTACAGGAAGACGATGGAACAAAAGCAGAAAATGAGGGACACAAATTATTAGATACAATAAAAAGCCAAAATAAGCAAATAGATTTTTTATTGAATGGCAACTAAATTGCAGAACTATTTTAGTGGCTGATCTGCTTTGCACAGCCCTCCAGCACTAAGCAGATTGATTGGGCAAATTTGTGCAGTGTTCACAGCATACAAGAAAATAACATCAGAGTGCGATATTAGCTTCAATAAAATGTCATAATCATAAGAAAGCTATTGCATCTTCTTCATGGGAAAACCTCGGTGGCATAAGGTTTGCAGGGCCAGGTGGTCTGGCAGTGATTGAGTAAATTAATAAATGTCCATTGCCTGGAGTCAGCCCTGCTTTTGTTATGTGTTTACATCTATACCGCCATTAGTCCTATGGACAGATGGTCATGAGAGAATAATTTTATAGGAGAACCAACTCTAAAGCACAGATGTAAAGCACAGAGGTATATTGCATTGTTATCCACGCCCAGTTACTCAACTTTGCTAACACATGATGTCTAATGGTGAACTCAATTTTTCATTCATCTAATGTGATTAGGAAACCATACCAGTTCTGGGGCATGCAGTGTTTTTCTCTTTGGTTTTAGAGGAAACCTCCCATCAGGTTTTCTTTATGTATTCAATCCTACTTTCCCACAATTTCATACTTTTTATTCACTCCTCTAAAAACTTTCCATAGCATTCCTGTTGTTGAGCCTACATAAAAAAAATTAAATTGTCCCGTGTTGTATTGTAATGATTGCCAAGCCGTTCAATGGTTGTGTTCGGAGGATGCTCAGTGACTTATGCCTGACTCCTCCAACTCTCGTAGCCAGGGATAAATGGGGAACACAAACTTGGCCTCACACCAATCTGTTATCACCTAATCCTCAGATTGGACCTTTAAGGTCCTTATGAATTAGCAATATAAGCACTGGACACTTTTTCATGTTTGGACGTGTTTTCAGCACCCTTATAGAAGAGGACAGAGATGAGGAAGAAGTCACAGCAAGGTTAAATAAAGGACGTGTTAAGTCTGACGCCCTCAGCGCAAAAAGGCTACTTCACATAGACTAGCAGATTCCAAGGTAACCTCAGCCTTCACCATTTACAGTGATCTAGGCTTACAACGGAGGCTCTTAGGTTGCATCCAAGGAGTAGTTGCTGGCCGGAATTGCAAGAAGAGTCACCAGTTAGTAACAGAAGGGACAGAACCAGGAACAGAATCAAAAGGCAATACTGTGCCCAGATGAATAGCTGGGAGTAGGGACCAGGAGGTCATTAAAAGGCAAAGTCAGACAAGCTAAGGTCAAATCTGGGGGTATCATGGAGACAGGACACAGTCAGGTGAGCATCACAAGTCGACTCAAGAACAGGATTACCCTTGCTAAGCCTCTGGACAGTACACATTCTGCTTGGCAAAGCAGCGGCACAGGTCCCAGCCACTCTGTGCAGCGCCTGCGCCATCCAGTGAAATCGGCCTTCTCCTCCACCACCAGAGCCGCCTGCAGGTTTATGACTGATTACATTAAGACAGAAAGGCTTAGCGCAACACAGAAATCAAGAAAGTGTCCATACCTTTAAAGTCAATTAAAAATAATGATGTTAGAAATTGTCTGTTCTTTGGTTTATTTGTAATTAAATATATTTACAACAAGCATGAGGCGTAGCTACACATATAGTGTCAGCATAGACAATGAATTGCAGATGTGTGGCCCAGCTTTGCAAGGCACACATGTCTCCTGGAAAATGCACAGGAAGGTAACTGTAAAGCTTGATATTCATTCACGCACACTTCTCAGCATTGCCACTAGAGGCATCTCAGACTATTTAGTAGTGTGACGTAGCAATAGTGATTCATTTCAAGTTCCTGTCTTTGGACAGAGAAGATCAGATTAGTCTTGGAGGGAGAGGAGAGAAGACTGAACCCACACAGAGCTTGTGTAGCTCATCTGATAAGAAAGTGGAGGCTAGTACGGGTGAAGTGAATCATCTTAGCCTAGTCAGAGCTACCCCTTAACCTGCTACTCAGAACAAGCTGCCTGTGTTCCTAAGAAAGAGGAAGGTGACTCTCAGAGCTACAGCATAAATACAGTCTGACGAAGCGTCCTGTGAGCTGCTCTGGACAGAGTTCTGTGAAGGAAAGAAGGAAAGGAATTACAGCAGTTATACCAACGAGTCAACTGAGAACAGGTCAGTGAGCACTGAAGGAAAGCTGACCTTTGTACCATCGCTACACGTGCTTATGTTAAGGGCGAGAGCAGGGCGAAGGGCGACTGGAGAAGCAAGAGTGACAAAAGGGACAAATCACCCTCACTCAGTTAACCGGACACCGGGGTCCGAAGCGTTGCTAGTGCTTCACGCCTAGTAATAAGAAAACCGGAGGCTTTCTGGACTACAAGTCGCAGAAGGTAGCCCTAAGCGCTGATACGTAACCGGGGTCAGGAAGAACAACAGTCTAGCAGGGCCCTGCACCAAAGACTAGTTCTATCCAATAGAAGGCTCCACCACAATGTTGGCCGGGCGTAGTTGCTATTAAACGAGTTGCACTTGACTTTATGCAAGTTGTACTCACACACATTAAAAGGATAAAGGAGGCCTCTAACCTGCTCAACAGTTTTCCTGAATGTGCATTCTCCAACCTAACCAGCTTCCCGGGACATACCTGCAACATCTACAAGTAAAGGTATGGAAAGAGACTGCATTGTGTGTGACTGAATTCTTATCTGCACCCTGCATCACCACCATAGACTTTGAGGGACCAGTCCCACCTGTGGGGGACTTAACACCTAGCTGCCATAACATCCCCTCAGAGATCTACCCTGCAGCGCTGGTCAATCAGATCAGAAACCACAGGTGGCGTCACGAACTATCTTTATAGTCCCCTGTAAATATCCCCCATTGCATGACCGCCAGGGCCACGGACCGAGCTCTGCTGCCAGTGACAACTCCCATAGACTTCCATGGCTCGGTTCCGAGTACCCCATAGCCCTGGTACCACCAATGTGGTGCGCGTCATCTTTCTGGCGTCACGAACAGGATCCGAAGCTTGCAAATTGTGAGTCCTGTGTTGCCTATATTGACTGTTTTGTGCAGAAAAGACTGTTTGCTGTTTTGTCATTTTTGGCGCCATTTACCGCCATTTTGCCGCCATATTCGCGCCCTGAGGCGCTGTTGAAGAAGGTGGGCGTGCATTTGTGGGCGTACCTGAAAGAGCGCGCTGTTTTCCTGGACACGCCCCAACGCTGACGCGGCGGCAGGTCCTGTGAGAGCTGCAGTGAACGCTCTGACATCAGAGCGCCAGCGACTCAGGTCCCGTCTCCACCGCTGTGTCTGCGGAGCTGCAGCCTTTGGAAAGGGTAGGCTCCGATTAAAGAGGGGGGCGCCAACATGTCGCAGCAACCGGCAGACAGCGCGGCCCCGGCCGGTGGTCCCAATGATTTACCACTTGGCGTTGTAGCGCAGGATGGAAATGTGGGCCCCTCACCTGGTCCTGTGGTCCCGCTCATACCGCTAACGCTCCCACACATGCCTGGAGCGAAGTGGCTCCCTCAGTACAGCGGCGAGCCAGACACCCTGTCAGGGTTCAAACGGAAAATATGCAGTATACTGGACATGTACTCAATGACAGAGAAGCAAAGAGCTGCAGTGGTAATAGGGCAGTTAGCTGGTGCTGCTGAGAGAGAAGTAGAGACTTGGACCACTGCAGACCAGGAGTCGGTGCCTGCGATTCTCTTAAAGCTACAGACTATCTTTGAGGACCGCACAGAAACAGATCTCCGGATGGCATTTTACCAATGCTCTCAGAGACCAGGTGACAGTATTAGGGACTACGCCTGCCGACTACAGGGGGCCCTGCGAGCTCTCAAACAGGTTAACCCTATAAGTGCCATTGATGAAAGCAAAATGTTGAAGGAACAATTTGTACGGGACTGAGGTCCCAAGCGGAAGGCAGGACTGTGAACTGGTCGTCCTTGGATCATCCTGATGCTACCTTTGATGCCCTAAAGGATATGGCTATAAAAGGACTGCGACCCCTGGAAAAGCCTGAGATGGCAACTCAGTATCACCCGGGTGAAGCCACTCTAAAGCCGGCAGTATCCACCTTTTCCCCGCTGGTGGCAGAAGCCAAAACGCAGGTGGTGCCCCCTACTGAGTTGGACTGTCTGCGTTCAGAAGTGCGCCAGCTGACTAAAAACCTGGCCACTGTAATGAGTGCCCTGCAACTACGGAAAGAGGAAGGAGGAAAGATCCTGCTAGCCGACTGTCCAGAGGATGTCCCTTGGATGAACCGGAGGAAATGGAGGACGTCGCCTCACCGGAGGAGGACAACGCCACCCCCCAGGAGCACCATCCTCGCCGAGAGATCATCTGCTACCGCTGCAACCGAAAAGGTCATCTGACTCACCAGTGTCCTTTAAACGAGCAGATCCTGGGTCCGAGGGCCAACACCCAGGAGTAGACTCATCAGGCCCCTTAGACTGGAACTGCAGGTTTGTGGAGGAAGACCCTACCTGTCCATCATTCTGGATGGGATCGCAATCCCTGCACTGCTAGACACTGGATCTCAGGTGACCATCATACCTGATGTCCTTTATAATAAGTTTTGGTCCATGGACAGTCTCCAGCCCCCGAGCCCTGACTTGCGGTGTACGCCTCTAATGGTCTCCCTGTTGAAATACTCTGAGCCAAAAACGTGGACGTAAAGGTGGGCAGAGTGGAGCTGGAGGATCAGGGACTCTTAGTAGTAAAGACTGTAAATGAGGAAAATGGCTTAAATGTGGTTTTAGGTACTAACATAATTAGTAACTGTCTGGGAGAAGTTGTGTTTTTGCTCCAACAGCTCGCTGAAGTTGCCAAGCCAAAGCAAAAGGGAGTGATCCAGAGGGAGATCCAGGCCCTGATGTGCCAGCAGCAAGCGAAGCTTACAGATGGTGAAATTGGTAATGTACGGGTAACGGACCCGAACCCCATTGTGATACCCCCAATGAGTGAAATGCTAATATGGTGTAGAGCAGCAATAGGTCTGAGAGGACAGAACTACCAAGCAGTAGTAGAGCCCCATCGTTCAGAGCACAGACCTACACTCTTGACTGCTAGAGGGGTAGTGGAAGTAATAAATGGGAGAGTACCAGTACGACTTCTCAACTGGGGAGAAGATGAAGTAAATTTACCACGTTATGCCACTGTTGCTAAATTACATACCGTAGATAACAATTCTATTCTCACAACCGAGTCCTTAGCCTCCTGCCAACCAGCGGAGGATAATGACCCGGCAACCCAGGTGGCGGATTGGTGTCAGCAGCTCCATGTCGGGACAGACACCACTTCCGCCCACCAGAAACAGGGAGTACTACGGGTGGTACAGGAGTACGCACAGGTATTTAGCAAACACCCACTTGACTTTGGGACAATTAAGGGAGTACAGCATCATATCCCTACAGGCAGTCATCCTCCCATCAAAGAGCGGTACAGGCCTATACCTCCAGCACACTATCAGAAAGCTAAGGAAATGTTGCGTGACATGAAGGAAGCCGGGGTGATAAGGGATAGTTGTAGTCCCTGGGCAGCACCTCTAGTCCTAGTTAAGAAAAAGGATGGAAGCATGAGAATGTGTGTAGATTACAGACAAGTAAATCGCATAACACATAAAGATGCATACCCATTACCACGCATTGAGGAATCCTTAGCTGCTTTGAAAACGGCTAACTACTTTTCCACCCTCGACCTCACTAGTGGGTACTGGCAAGTAGCTGTGGCTGAGGAGGATCGGGAGAAGACGGCTTTCACCACCCCAATGGGACTCTGTGAGTTTGACAGAATGCCGTTTGGGCTCAGCAGTGCCCCGGGAACATTCCAGAGAGTGATAGAGAGCTGCCTGGGACATCTCAACTTTGAAACCGTGTTGCTGTACCTGGACGACGTAATTGTGTACTCCAAGACGTATGAGGACCATCTGAAGCACCTGGCAGAGGTATTCGAGTCACTGTCCAAGTATGGGATGAAACTGAAGCCCTCAAAGTGCCATCTGCTCAAACGAAAGGTACAGTACTTGGGCATATTGTCAGCTCCGAAGGAGTAGCGCCAGACCCCGAGAAGGTCACGGCCATCCAGAAATGGCCGAAGCCGAAGAATCTCAAGGAGGTGCGCCAGTTCCTGGGACTGACAGGTTACTACAGGAGGTTTGTAAAAGACTACACCAAGAAAGCAGCGCCTCTGCAGGACCTCCTGGTAGGACAACCCCTCAAGAGCAGAAATCCTCCATTCCACTGGGGTAAAGAACAAGCTGAGGCATTCAAAGAGATGAAAGAGATCCTGACAGGCGATGAAATCTTAGCCTACCCTGATTACAGCCAACCGTTCCTGCTGTAAACCAATGACAGTAACGAAGGATTGGGAGCGGTCCTCAGTCAGAAGCAGAATGGCCAAGAAAAAGTCATCGCATATGCAAGCAGGAAGCTCCGGCCAACTGAGAGGAACCCAGAAAACTATAGCAGCTTCAAGTTGGAGTTCCTGGCGCTGGTCTGGGCCATTACAGAAAGATTCAAGCATTACCTTGCCTCCAGCAAGTTCACTGCGTACACAGACAATAACCCCTTGACGCATCTTGAAACAGCCAAGCTGGGAGCCATGGAGCAACGTTGGATGGCTCGGCTGTCAAACTATCAATTTACCATCAAGTACAGGGCGGGCCGTAAAAATGCCAACGCTGACGCCTTGTCCAGAATGCCGCATGAATCCGACACGGAGGAAGAATCGGATGATCTGGAAGAGATTGAGCTACCTGCGTTCCACAGAAATGGGATGATCCATGAGCAACGAGCCTATAGAAAGCGGTGTGGTAAGACGTTAAACCCTTTACCTCATCACAGCTGGAAGGAGACTCAGGACAGCGATCCAGTGGTCAGCCGTATCAAGGAGCTGATAAGACAGGAAGGTTCCTCCTTGGAGAAAAATGCACCTATACCAGCAAAGCTCCTGTGGAACGAGAGAAGCCGGTTGTTCATCTACCGTGAGAAGTTATGCAGGAGATATGTCGACCCAAGGACTCATGAGATGGTTTGGCAGATAGTGGTCCCCAGAGCAGACATCCAAATGGTGTTAGAAGCCTACCACGATCAAGCGGGACACTTTGGCTGGAAAAAGCTGGAGACCCTGTTGAAGTGTCGGTTCTACTGGGTAGGGATGCGCAGCTCCATCGAGAAGTGGTGCCAGAACTGTGGACCCTGTGGCCTCAGACGAAAAGACTACTGTAGTCAGAAGGCACCCCTGCAGCCTATCCAGACGACTCGTCCCTTGGAGATCGTGGCATTGGACCATGTCAAGTTGTCACCAAGCAGGTCGGGATACTCATATGCCCTGACCATGGTGGATCACTATTCCAAATTCCTGGTGGTCGCCCCTGTCAAAGATCTGACAGCAGAGACAGCAGCAAAGACCTTCCAAGCAAGTTTCTGCAGACCACACGGCTATCCGGAGCAGGTGCTGACTGATCAAGGTCCTGCCTTTGAAGCTGAACTGTTTAAGGAATTCTGTCACTTGTATGGGTGTAAGAAGATCAGAACAACACCGTACCACCCTCAAACCAATGGCCTTTGTGAAAAGATGAATCACATTGTCATTGATTTACTGAAATCTGTACCACTGGAAGAAAGAAATCGGTGGCCAGACTTGTTACCTGACCTGGTCGACTTGTACAACCACATACCAGTAAGTTCCACCAACTGCACTCCAGCCTACCTTATGAGAGCAAGACCAGGAAAGCTGCCAATGGATTTGGAACTTGGCGTGGTAGAACCAGAGGCTGATGACACTGCTGAAGATTGGGACACGAATCGACAGGAACAGTACAGGAGAGTACAAGCCTGCGTGGAAGATAGTCTCAATAAAGTAAGGGAAAAGCAAGAGAAGAACTACAACAAAAATGCTCCCGCTAAGCCTTTCATGCCTGGAGAAATTGTGCTAAAAAGAAAAAGAAGAATGCACAAATTGGATGATCAGTGGGAACAAGAGCCATATGTCGTGCAAAATTCCAAATTTGATAACAGAAAAACCTGTACCATTAGCAAGGATGGAGGAAAAACGACTGCAACTGTGTCTAGAGATCATCTAAAGTTGTGTCCGGGCCCATTAAAGCTTCGTGAGGAAGAACCTGTTGTCAATCAGGAAGAGAGTGATGAAGCGGTCATACATACGGATTTGGGAGATTTACCTGCAGATTGGCCCAGAGTGGGAGAAGCTGTAATCATTCCTGTGCTGCAGTTTTATCAACCGCAAGAAGAATCTCTACATCCAGTCATACCAATTGTGCCAGTAGAGTCAGTTCCAGAAGGACCTGTTCCGGCAGAACCTCAACCAGTGGGATCCCAGGAAGCGGAACCGCAAGAGGCAGCACCACAAGAAGTGGAATCCCCTGGCGGAGCAGTACCGCATCGCCCAGTCGCTAGCATGCTTGCCAGATCCCTAGAGAGGTGGAGTCGTATTTACAGTTTGCCGGCACGCAGAACAGATATGCTAGAGACTACTATACCTGACACCACTCCCCGTAGGTCAGTACGTACAACGAAAGGAAGGTTACCTATTCGTTATCAAGAGTAGTCCTAGTAAACTAGTTTAGTATGACCCAGACAGGGGTTTACTGCAACTGAACATGTACAAAGTTTGAAGAAGTTTTATGAAAAATTGCACTTTACAGAAATGTTGAATAATGTTTACTACTATGCTTATTTAAAGTAGAATACCCGGCTGGGTAAAGAAGAGTTAAAGTATAATGTGATTTTACTTGAAAAATGTTTTATCATGCAAAGGACTGCGTGGCTGTGGACTGTGCCAGCCCAAAAACTTTATTGTAAATAGTTCGCACTTCGGTGCCCCATTTTGGTTTTACATAAAGCCTTACTACCTCTGAAGAAAAACCCGTATGGTGTGGCCTAGAGTGAGGTCTGCAGTCAGAAGTCCTGCAGCCCACCCAGGACCCACGTGGGAGGTTTTTGGTGCGGGTCCTCCACAAGAATCTTGTCTTATACTGTGTATATTTATTGAAAAGTATTTTGATAATTTTCTACTGATCTATGTACAAATTGTAACGTTCAAGAGTCCGTACCTCCCGTAAGGGATGAGTTTAAAATGTTGATGTTATATGCAAAAACAAAAATGTTTTTTTTTCTATTTCAGCCCGGGAGTGCTGAGTTTAACTAGGGGGGGATGTGTGGCCCAGCTTTGCAAGGCACACATGTCTCCTGGAAAATGCACAGGAAGGTAACTGTAAAGCTTGATATTCATTCACGCACACTTCTCAGCATTGCCACTAGAGGCATCTCAGACTATTTAGTAGTGTGACGTAGCAATAGTGATTCATTTCAAGTTCCTGTCTTTGGACAGAGAAGATCAGATTAGTCTTGGAGGGAGAGGAGAGAAGACTGAACCCACACAGAGCTTGTGTAGCTCATCTGATAAGAAAGTGGAAGCTAGTACGGGTGAAGTGAATCATCTTAGCCTAGTCAGAGCTACCCCTTAACCTGCTACTCAGAACAAGCTGTCTGTGTTCCTAAGAAAGAGGAAGGTGACTCTCAGAGCTACAGCATAAATACAGTCTGATGAAGCGTCCTGTGAGCTGCTCTGGACAGAGTTCTGTGAAGGAAAGGAATTACAGCAGTTATACCAACGAGTCAACTGAGAACAGGTCAGTGAGCACTGAAGGAAAGCTGACCTTTGTACCATCGCTACACGTGCTTATGTTAAGGGCGAGAGCAGGGCGAAGGGCGAGTGGAGAAGCAAGAGTAACAAAAGGGACAAATCACCCTCACTCAGTTAACCGGACACCGGGGTCCGAAGCGTTGCTAGTGCTTCACGCCTAGTAATAAGAAAACCGGAGGCTTTCTGGACTACAAGTCGCAGAAGGTAGACCTAAGCGCTGATACGTAACCGGGGTCAGGAAGAACAACAGTCTAGCAGGGCCCTGCACCAAAGACTAGTTCTATCCAATAGAAGGTTCCACCACAATGTTGGCCGGGCGTAGTTGCTATTAAACGAATTGCACTTGACTTTATGCAAGTTGTACTCACACACATTAAAAGGATAAAGGAGGCCTCTAACCTGCTCAACAGTTTTCCTGAATGTGCATTCTCCAACCTAACCAGCTTCCTGGGACATACCTGCAACATCTACAAGTAAAGGTATGGAAAGAGACTGCATTGTGTGTGACTGAATTCTTATCTGCACCCTGCATCACCACCATAGACTTTGAGGACCAGTCCCACCTGTGGGGGACTTAACACCTAGCTGCCATAACATCCCCTCAGAGATCTACCCTGCAGCGCTGGTCAATCAGATCAGAAACCACAGGTGGCGTCACGAACTATCTTTATAGTCCCCTGTAAATATCCCCCATTGCATGACCGCCAGGGCCACGGACCGAGCTCTGCTGCCAGTGACAACTCCCATAGACTTCCATGGGCTCGGTTCCGAGTACCCCATAGCCCTGGTACCACCAATGTGGTGCGCGTCACATTTGCCCTGAAGAAATCTTGATGATGAATTTCGAGAACTTTGTGCTGTGTGATAGCATAAAACTATGTCTGAATATTCCCCTTGCAATCTTTTAAAGAAGCACTGAAATTGATGCTGTTTACACGGACCTCAAGTACTTCTTTCCGTTGGAGAAAAACCTCCAACTTTATTTTTTAATCACAGCCTATGAATGAGATGTGTGGGAGTCTGTGTGGATTGAGTTTTCCATGTGAAATATTTATGACTGGCAGGCAACAGTGAACTCATGAGTCCTCTGAATTAGGAAACCTCGCTCTGCCTACAAAAATGAATTAACACATTGTGCAAATATCAGAAGAGACCAGCAGTAAAGTACAAAAGCCATAGAGGATTCTCCATCTCCTGAAACTTAAGAGAAAAGGCTTGACTTCTGAAAATCGATAGACTACTCCAGTTCTTAAATAAACACATCAGGATAGGTTTGCACCATTCATACCTCTGAGGGAAACTAATTAAAGAAAATATTGTCTTGGCATGTGTTATTGTATTGATCATCTGTCAAACAGAATAAAAATATGTAATCTCCAATGCTCTATGTTTACGGCTTGGCATTTTCCACAAGGGGAAACATTCCCCCTTAGAATGTCAGTCTAAGGCTTCTCAACTAGCCAATCAGATCTCCTGCTTCGCGCTGAGGAGGGGCAAACGCCTTGAAACATGTGACTGCAAATGGAGTTTCTGGTTTGGCTTTGTCTCCAAAGTCATGTGGCAAGACTTGTTAAGGGGTCGATACTGACTTTTAGGATACTTTAAATACATGGTGCTGGTAATCGAGTCCACTTCTTCTCTGAAGAGGCTATTTCTATATTTCCATTAATAAGATGATAGTATTTTTTCCACAAAAATGAAGTAGCTTTCACCAAAAAAGTTATGTAATTGATATACTGAATAATAAAGATTTCCCCAATGTTCAGTGTTAGAGGGGTTCTCTGCTGTGAACAAACCATACGTGCTGTAGCGGTCCCTTGAGAATAGGCAGACCACAAAGTAAGCCCTACCAGAAGCCCCGAGCAATCAGCTGTAATCTGTGATCTGGAAGAAAAGATTTAATTTTCAAGCAGCACCACCACAGGAGAACCTGAGCATTACACAGTGTTCATCCAAAAGAGTATGTTATCTGTGTAATGCAGGACTGGACAGGTCCTCCAGGCGGAGAGACATTAATTGTATACTCCTCTTCACTGCAGCCAGATGAGGATTACTAGGAAAGGACTCTCCATTAACGCACCCTCCTTTACTCTACTATATTCAAAGATTAATATGGATAAGAAAAATGCTCAGTGGTTAGCACTGCAGCCTTGCAGCGCTAGGGTCCTGGGTCCAAATCCCCCCAAGGACAACATCTGCAAAGAGTGTGTATGTTCTCCCCGTGTTTGCGTGGTTTTCCTTCTGGCACTCCGGTTTCCTCCCACACTCCAGAGACATACTGATAGGGATTCTAGATTTTGAGCCCCATTGGAGACAGTGCCGATAATGTCTGTAAAGCACTGCGGAATTAATGGCGCTATATTTGTGAGTAACATAAATAAGGGTTCCTGGATAGACCACAAGACCCAGCAACACTATGAAGCTTCCCTAGAGATAGTATTTACATTTAGGTCATAGCCACCCTCTAGATGTAAATGGAAGAGAGTGACAGAGGTCAGGAGACCTCGGCTCTGGAGAAAGGCAGAGGTTGCAGCAGTGAAACTTGAATCTATCAGTTATTTTAAAGTAGTTTACTTGTTTCTAGCATATAAAAAGATCTTTTTCTTAGATATATTTGTCTCATTATTTTATGCCTTCATTTGTCCACCTTTATTTTGCTGCTAATCTTTGCTGCTAGGGCCTTGCTTTGAGCAGAATCAGTCTACTTACCCTTCTGGCAACTGACAGTACAGTTTCTTCTTAATTTACCTGCAGGTAACATTGAGTTCAGAACAGAGCAGATGCTTACTGTGTGACATCCATAGTAAGTCCTTCCTTAAAAATGTAAATGTAAGAAGATCCATAAATGTCTATCAAGACTCGGCACACTAGGTGGCCATGCACATTACAATAACATTTGCTACATTGCTTTACACAGCAGGTGGCACAGTAGTATGTATTTTGATGTCATAACTCACAGTGCCACCATGTCTTGTTATGATCTCAACTAGGAATATGATATTTAACAGTAATTATTCATTTCATTAACAAATTATATGTATCACTTTCATACCTCTTCTTCTTTTTCCTGCAGCCTCTAACTAAAATCAGCAGCATACAAGTAAGAATGTTGTAAAAAAACAAAACAAAAAACTTTAAGTCATTATAAATAACTCATCTTTCCGATCTGCTTCTCACAGGTACTGAAGTTTCCTGGCCTCCATACTTACTGATAGAGCAGTGACATACTGACATGAATCGGTGACTACTACAGTCAGCTTAACTCTTATCGCAGTTACTGCTGATGATCAGACAGGTCCTGTCTCACAGTTATAATGCAGATCACAGTTCACAGATCTGCCACACTGGTTTTATGCCTATAACTGGTTATTTATGAGAAGGATTGGGGGAAGGATAATCACATTGTCCTCTCCAGAATATAGACATGATATTTGCCCCTCATGCTAATGAAATATAGAGTAAGCATAAAATGGAGAGAAAAGTACCGAGGAAGAGAAAGCAGGGTAAAATCTACAATAACAAGATTAAGTTTGAACAGAAGCGAACAGGAGGCAGAATTGAAGGGAAAGTCAGAGCAATATACTTACATAAAGTCCATGAAATTAGGTGCTGGAAATGGTGCTGTGTGGGAACATTGTGTTTCAGTTTGAGGCCTTCTTTCAGAGATATAATTTGTATGTATTAATATACTATCTAAACCTCTACCCTCCATCCAAATGTTCTTATCACCTTAATAATATGCCTATTAGGAGAAAAGTAAGAGGTCTTAATTTTGATCAAGCAAAACTTCAGCAGCGCTAATATATATATATATATATATATATATATATATATATATATATATATATTATATATACACACACACACACATTTTATTGCTTGCTATTAAACAGTGGAAGTGTTTTTCAAGATTTCTGCTTATAGTGATTAAATTGAACTCCTATTTTTTTTATTTCATTTGATTTATTTATGTGTTGGAAACATTAAAAACCTGGCTTGTTAGCAGAAAAAAAATCTGTGATAGTTATATTGTATGAAGCTGTGCACTCTCATGATCAGTGGAGTTGGTGACGTCATGCCAACCGGCTAATTAAAAGATCTGTGGATGCCGTCAGGTAAGAGACGAAGTTCAGGCCTCCGATACACAACCATAGATTAATGAAGTGGCCGTAGGACCAGGTCTTTCAAATTGATTCACAGCAACCTGAATGAATGGGGCAGTTTTTCTGTTCATTTGGTTTAGAAACCCTTGGGAACACAACCATTTTTTGGAAGACTGTTTGGCTGATACATACACATACAAGCTACCATAAACAGATAAAGATCAATAGATTATAATTGAAACATCCCTTTAATTACCTATCTAATGGGTAATGTTTTATCACTGACAAATTGTAACCTAAATTTAAAGCCCCCGTCACACACAGCGATCTCGCTAGTGAGATCGCTGCTGGGTCACTAGTTTTGTGACGCAGCAGCGATCTCCCCAGCGATATCGCTGTGTGTGACATTCAGCGATGATCAGCCCCCCTGCCGGGTATCGCTGATCATCGCTGAATGTCCTGGAAATTTTTTTGATTGTTGGTCTCCCGCTGGCCAGCACGCAACGCTGCGTGTGACAGGCGGGAGACCAGCGATCAGCTGGTAACCAAGGTACACATCGAGTTTCCAGGCGCCGCACAGCAACTGGAAACCCGATGTGTACCTTGGTTACCAGCTCCCTGCACCAGCGGGCTGGTATCCAACGTACACTGCGGGTAACTAAGCGACGTTACCCGCAGTGTCGCTGTCCTGATTGCTGCCTGTTTGGCACTCACTAGCGATCATGTAGCGACACACCAGCGATCCTGACAAGTGCATATCGTCGTCGGGATCGCTGGTTTGTCGCTATGTGTGACGGGGCCTTTAGTCTCAAAGTGGTCAGTCTTTACAGAAAATCAACAGACCAATAATGACTAACAATTGGGAAGAACACCGAGACTCGCAATCCATGCCCCTTGCACAATGACACACCTTGTCAAGTAAGGTCCAAAATTGTATAATGGCACACAGCATGTGTAAAAATATGTACATGCTGCCCACGTTTCCCTCTTGAAGAAACAAGTGTAGTGTTAGGTGGTGTAATTTGTAACTAGTAAAGGGAGTGGGCACAGAAGGCAGTACTAGCGGGGTGCTACATCAACCCTACTAGAGTAATTTAGGTGACCCCTGACGAAGCTGCTGTATAGCAGTGACACACGTTGGGTTCTGCTAGAACAGACACTACTAATATACCCTCGTAAATATTATACATGTTACTTTTTCATTGTATTTGATGTTGATTGTATGGTTCTATATCCACTGTGCTTTTTCCACTTTATATGTACTTGTACTCGTATATTTATACCAAATATTTTCTATGGTGCTTAATCACATGGATTTAACACATTCTATACCAGGGTTCTCTGCTAGTGTTTGCCTGCTGAAGAGGCACTTATTGGACTACTATATTCAAGCCCTTCATTTTCACTATGTCTATACAGTTTTAAATGTTTTATTTTTTTGTCTATGTTGATTTTCTGTTGCTAATGATCTTTAATATAAGTGTATCAATTCTTAAAATGAATATGCACATATTATTTTACTTATAACTTTCTTCTCCTATATATTGTTATGTGGTGTAATGTAAAATGTAATATATAATGTGATGTGATGTAATGTGAATAGTGTTATGCGTTAATGATGTATGTAGTTTGACCATAGGGATAGTTAGAGTTACTATTTCGGACTAGTCAAGAGTGGGGGGATGATTAACAGGGAAAGTGATGATTTCCTGTCAGAGATATAGTTAGGGCCGTAGTAAATAGACACAAAGGTCTAAGGTGAGTAGTGCTGCATACTGGGGAGACCCTAAGTGAGAGGAGACTGTAGAGAAGGGATAGCGAGATCCAGATTACAAGTGACTAAGAGACAGAGTGACCTCCCAGAAGCAGGTCCTAGGAGAAGACGCCTAGTCATAAGGCCCCAAGCTTATAAGGCTGGAAGGTAATGGTCCTAAACAGGACTGAGTACGTTAGATGAGTAAAGCGTCTCGGGAGGGAGTTCCAGAACGTTAGCATTACTGGCTATACTGACACCTAAGAGGGAAAAGATGACACGGAACCGCATAACAAGTAGAGGACTCTTGTTAATCAGGAGTGTAGTGTTAAAGCTGGGTTGTGATGATGTAGGGAGAAACAGTGGCCATGACGGCAACTATAGACTATGATAGAATTAAACTGTGTAGAAAATTATTTGAGTTGTAAATGTTCATAAGACTTTGTACCCCTTATCCCTTTCATATAACCTTCATCAAGTAGCCGTTCAGTAAAGAGTTTATTCTTGAATGGTGGTCTCCCTTGAACTGTGAAACATCTGGCCCTTTCTCTTAAGTATCAGCACGTGTGACCGCCGGCAGCAGCAGCAGCCGGCTGACACTGTGCTCGCTAGAGAGCAATGATTGCTCTCTGCGCACACAGTCCCGGCGTGCAGAAGCATTGAGCATAATGGCAGGTGCCCTTCTGCTTGCAAGCAGCGCATAACGTCCCTGCCATGCGCTGCTTACAAGCATTAAGCAACTGCTGGCATTGGAGCAGGACACTGCGAGGGCGCGCAGGGAAGGTAAGTGTAATGGTTTGGTTTTGTAATGTTTTTTAATGGGGCCATGCATACCAGGATGGGGGTGGGGCCAATCATACCAGGATAAGGAAAGGATGGGACCAATTATACCAGGACTTGGATCGGGGCAAATCATACCAGGATGCAATTGAAGCGAAATTAATATTCATTGCCCTGGAATGCAGTGAATATTAATTTCTCTTTAGCAACGGGTGCAGGAGTTAGCCACAGCAGCCGGCTCCAGCCGCTGTGAGCCACTGCTCCACCAAAACCGCTCCCCCACCTCCCCACCATAGCCAGAGCCGGTACATCCGGACAATAAGACGCACCCCCCATTTTTCGAGGAAAAAGTGCATCTTATTGTCCTAAAAATACGGTACCTCGCTCATTGCTCTTGCCACAGTAACAATTGCACACCAGAAAGCTGGCACAAACATCTGCCCCAGTGTTCTTAACTAGATGATGAGAGATTAAGCCACTGATTTCCAGAGCTGTAACTTGCAGCTCTTAAACCCCAAAGTAAAATATGTAACATGGTTCCCCACCAAATATTCGGCTGTGCACCCATTATGTGTTTTTGATGCTGCAAATTTTTGTTGCATCAAAAACGCAGCATCTTACAGTTCCAGCAAAGTTAATGGGATTTATACAAATCTTATTCCCACTGTGCTTTTGTTTCCTCAGTATAAACTGAGCTGCGCTCAGCGCTTCAAAGCCGCAGCATGTCAATTTCTCTTGCGGGTACACTGAGTTTTATAAGCAGAATTTTCCCATAGACTTGCATAAGATGCGGAAAATCCACAAGTAAAGAAATCATGTAAAACAACGCACAATGGAAAAATGTACAGTTGTGCTCAAAAGGTTACATACCCAGGCAGAATTTTTACTTTATTGGCCTTTTTTTCAGAGAATATGAATGATAACATCAAAACATTTTCTCCACTCATGGATAGTGGTTGGGTGAAGCCATTTATTGTCAATTTATTGTCTCTTTTTAAATTATAATGACAACCCAAAACATCCAAATGACCCTAATCAAAAGTTTACATACCCCATTTCTTAATACCGTGTATTGCCCCCTGTAACATCAATGACAGCTTGAAGTCCTTTGTGGTAGTTGTGGATGAGGTTCTTTATTTTCTCAGTGGGTAAAGCTGCCTACTCTTCTAGGCAAAAAGCCTCCACTTCCTGTAAATTTCTGGGCTGTCTAGCATGAACTGCGTGCTTGAGCTCTCCCCAAAGTTGATCAATGATATTGAGGTCAGGAGACTGAGATGGCCACTCCAGTATCTTCACTTTTTTCTGCTGTAGTCAATAAAAGGTTGTCTTGGCCTTGTGTTTTGGATCGTTGTCATGTTGTAATGTCCAAGTACGTCCCATGCGCAGCTTCCGAGCTGATGATTGCAAATTTGCCTTCAGTATTTGCTGATAAAGTGCTGCATTCATCTTTCCTTCAACTTTGACCAAGACTCCTGTGCCTTTGTAGCTCACACATCCCCAAAACATCAGTGATCCACTTCCGTGCTTTACAGTAGGAATCGTGTTCCTTTCATCATAGGTCTTGTTGACCTCTCTCTAAATGTAATGTTTATGGTTGTGGCCAACGGCCAAAAAGTTAAATTTTGGTCTCATCACTCCAAACTACCTTGTTGCAGAAGTTTTGAGGCTTGTCTCTGTGCTGTTTTGCATATTGCAAGCGAGATACTTTGTGGCATTTGTGCAGTAATGGCTTTCTTCTGGCGACTCAACTATGCAGCCCATTTTTCTTCAAGTGCCTCCTTATTGTGCATCCTGAAACAGCCACACCGCTAGTTTTCAGAGAGTCCAGTATTTCAGCTGATGTTATTTGTGGGTTTTCTTTGCATCCTGAACAATTTTTGTGGCAGTTGTGGACGACATTCTTGTTGGTCTACCTGACCGTGGTTTTGTTTTAACAAAGCCCCTGATTTTCCATTTGTTAATCACAGTTTGAACTCTGCTGACTAGCATTATCTAATCCTTGGATATCTTATTATATCCCTTTCCTGTTTTCTACAGTTCAACTCCCTTTTCCCGCAGATTCTTTTGCTTTCCCCATGATTCACAATCCAGAAACGTCAGTGGCTGGATGAAAGAAGCAAGAGTCTGTCTGGATCCCAGAAACTCACTCAGCTTTCATGCACACACACTGGTTACAAGCAAACAGGTCACAGGTGAGGATGTTACCTTTAGAAGCCATTCAAACCCATTTGTGTCAACTTCTGTGCATGTTATGAAGCCAAAATCACCAGGTTATGTAAACTTTTGATCAGGGTCATTTGGATGTTTTGGGTTGTCATTATGATTTAAAAAGAGAAAACACAGCAGTTTGACAATAAATGGCTTCACCCAACCACTAACCATGAGTGGAGAAAAAGTTTTGGTGTTATCATTCATATTCTCTGAAAAAGACCAAGAAAGCAAAAATTCTGTATGGGTATGTAATTTTTTGAGCACAACTGTAAGTAACCTAATTTACTTAATAGGTGAAAAATGCAATAGAAAATCTGGAACATTAAAAATTCACTAAATGCTCATCATGGGAATCTAACCTTATGTGTCATTTGTAGCACTTGTTGTCTCCCTGACCCATGCAAGACCGCACCTTTTGCACCCACTATAGCTTTGCCTCCAGTTTACAAATGAGTATGAATACATTCTATTATAAGGTATCAATAATTTGCACTATAGGTACCTTCCCAGGAGAGGGATGGAGTCTACTATGATTATGTATCGTAAGGATATCCGCATAGATTAGAGAAAATAATAAAATTACAATATTAGGTTATCTACATATGTTAGAGACAATATTGAGGATACAAACAATGAGTGAAAAAGCAGTATAAACCATGAGTGATTAGAGCAATATAAAACAATCTCATTTAGTGCGGTTGATAATCCAGTAAGGGTGAATCTAAGGGGTTAATGCTTGGAAATCGTGGCTAGAAACACCAATAAGTATATGGAGAATCAGTAGGCAGACAAGTCTGGCGGAATGAAGACCTTTCACCAGTTAATGAGATGTATGGTGGATCTAGCAAAAGGTTTCATGCAAAGGGTTAATGCCTAATATTCAAGAATCACAATAGGCATATTAGGATAGAACTGGCAAAGTCAATACCTTTCCACAATTGATGAGGGGTGTCGAGGATCTTGCATGGGCAGATGGTGGACGATCTCCGATGGCTGTCCACACTGTTCATGGTGGTGGCTAGCGGCTTGCGGCAGCTGATCTGGCTTGTGAAGCGCAGAACTGTCCCGGCTGGTGACAGGTGCTCCATGTGGCTCCTACCTGTCGATGCGAGGGCGTCTGTGCACCACGGTATAGTCCGACGAATCGTGAAGAAACACTGGGAGATCAGGAGGAGCCAGACCAGAAAGGAGAAGATCCAGCAAGTGTCTGCCACATTAACTGGTGAAAGGTCTTCATTCCACCAGACTTGTCTGCCTACTGATTCCCCATATACTTATTGGTGTTCCTAGCTATGATTCCCAAGCATTAACCCCTTTGACATCCCTGTGGTTGTATCCTCTTTTTGCAGCTTGTGCCTTCTCTGCTACATTTGCGCCTCATACCGCCTATTTTGTTTGAGTATGAATGCTCGTACATGTTTGCTCATATTATCTATTAGTTATGTCCCTTGAACATAATAAACCTACATTAAAAGCACTCCAAACTATAAGTGCATTTATGTTAGACATATCATTAAGGTTTTATCACTGTCTGTTCCATTACTACCTATTAAACAAGAATTTTGAGAACCATACTAGTAAATCTAGGACCATAAACACTGTTAGTCCATCTTGAAAGTTTACATAGCAGGTAATGCTTGTTACAAATGCTGGTAAACTACATGACACTGAACACACATATGGTAAAGATGAACATGACTCCGTGAGCTCTGACCTTAACAGCGTTAATCAACTGTTTTTATTATGCAAACCATAAACCCATAAAATCTGTAAGGTATGTGTATTGTCAAGTTAGATATATTCACTCCCTCCCTATATATTACAAGCATGTTACTTCTAATATACAGTGGCATGTAAAAGTTTGGGTACCCCTGGTTAAAATTACTGTTATTGTGAACAGTTAAGCAAGTTGAAGATGCAATGATTTCTTAAAGGTCTAAAGTTAAAGATGACACATTTACTTTGCATTTTAGGGAAAAAAATAAATCTATAAATAAATAATGTAAATTTTTACATTTCAAAAATTACAAAAAGATGGTCTGATTCAAAAGTGTGTGCACCCTTGGATATTTGTGTGCTTTTACCAAGGTTTTAGACCATAATTAGCCTGTTATGGTAATGACTTGTTCACTATTATCGTTAAAAAGGCCAAGTGATGCAAATCTTACAGCTTTATAAAAACCCAGCCTCCTCTAACCTTGTGCCAAAAAACAGCAACTATGGGTTCTTCAAAGCAGCTGCCTAGCACTCTGAAAATAAAAATGGTGGAGGCCCAAACAAAAGCAAAAGAAGGCTA
>JARQOD010000006.1:78650975-78677591 GCA_033576555.1 Oophaga sylvatica
GTTGAGGCATGCGTGGAGATAATTGTCTGCACTTTATTTCTGCCATTGTGACCATGCTGGGAAAGGGAAAAATTTCTGCACTTTTTGACAGCCATATGACCGTCTTGGAAATGAACTGTGCTGCACTTTAGTACATCCAATAGACAGCGCTGTGGAATAATCTGTCGCCTTTTTCACTCGTGGGGCAGTTGGGAAGAATCTTTTTCACTTAAAGGGCATTCCCTTACAGGGCGTAAATGAATCGTGCTGAAAATTTTTTTTACGCTCATGGGGGCTGCTTGGAGTAATCTGTCTGATTTTGACAAGCCAGTAGTGACTGCTGGGGAAAATCTGTGGCATTTATGACAAATCATATGACATGCGTGGAGGAAATTTTGCTGCCTTTAGACAGGTAGATGAGCAGTGTGTGGAATGAATCTTGCTGCCTTTTTTAATGTCAAAATGAGGCATGCTTGGGGAATTCGTGCGCACTTTAGTACATGCTCATATGACCACGCTGTTTGGGGGAAAATCTTTCCTTTAGTACATCTCATAAAAGAGGGGGCTGTGGAAGAATCGTCCCGCACTTTTTGAAATTTTTAAAATGGGCAGCGCGGGAAAATCTGTGCTAAAATTTTTTACCCCAGTAGGGGGCAACTTGGGGGAAATCTGTCGCCTTTTGTGGCCCGTATGGGCAGCGCTGTGGGGGACATCTTTTTGGGACTTTTTTACATGCTAAATTGACCCGCGTGGAGATGAATCGTCTGAATTTATGTAACTCAGTATGACAGTGCTGTGGGATGAACTGGCGCACTTTATGTACAGCTGGATGGGCAGGCTTGGAATGAATGGGGCTAAATTTATGCAGCCATAAAGGGGCAATGCTGGGGAAAAGAATTTCGCAAAATTTTTTTACAGGTCAGTGTAGGCATGCGTGGAAAACTGTGCTGCACTTTTTTACATGCTCAGATGGGGTTTGGAGATTAATCTGGCGCACTTTATTAATGCTCTAGGACCACCTGTGGAGATGAATCTGTGCTGCACTTTATGTACATGCTCGATGAGGGTGGGGGAATGAATCGTGCTGCACTTTATGTCATTTTTTTGTAGGCACGCTGTGGAAAAAATCTGTGCTGTTTTTTGTACAGGTCAGATAGGCATGGGGGAGGAAAAAGGTGCGTTTAAGTACAGGGAGTATGAGGCAGCGCGTGGAAATAATTTTGCGAACTTTATTTTTTGCTCAGAGTGACATGCGTGGGGATAATTGGCGCACTTTATGTACATCTCATTGAGGGGAGCGCTGTGGGAAAAGAATCTGTAACTTTTGTCGGCCCGTATGGGCAGTGCTGTGGGGAAATCTTGCTGCCTTTATGTACAGGGTCATAGGGCCCGTGCTGTGGAGGTTTAAAACGTGCTGAATTTATGGACAGCTCATAGTGACAGCGCGTGGAGAAGAAATCTGTCGAACTTTTGTACAGCTCAGTAGTGAGGGAGTGCTGTGGAGAAATCGGCTGCCTTTTTGTACAGCTCAGTAGTGGGGCCGCTGGGAGGTAAATCTGTGCTGCATTATGTACAAGCAAAATAGTGACCACGCGTGGGATGAATCTGTGCTGAATCTTTATGAAAAGGCTCATAGTGAGGCATGCTGTGGAGATGAATCCCCTGCTGCACTTTATGTACATGCGAGTAGTGAGGCAGTGCTGTGGGGAAAGAATCTGTCTACACTTTAAGTACATTCTCATAATGAGGCATCTGGAGATGAACTTGCGCCTTTTGTACATGCTCAGTATGAGGCAGTGCTGTGGAGATAATCTGGCTGCACTTTATTACATGCCATTTGTGAGGCAGTGCTGTGGAGATGAATCTTGCTGCACTTTATGTACAGGCTCAGTGTGAGGGAGGCAGTGGGGATAATCTGCGCACTTTATGTAAGGCTAGTAGTGAGGAAGTCTGTGGGATGAATCTGTGCTGCACTTTTGACAGCCAGTATGAGGCAGTCTGTGGAGATGAATCTGTGCTGCACTTTATTAAAATGCTCAGTAGTGAGGGAGTGCTGTGGAATGAATCTTTCTGCACTTTATGTAAGGCCATATAAGGCAGTGCTGTGGAGATGAAAACTGTGCTGCACTTTATGTACACTCAGTAGTGACAATGCTTTGGAGAAATCTGTGCTGCACTTTTTACATGCTCATAGTGGCAGTGCTGGGAGATAATCTGTGCTGCACTTTATGTACATGCTCAGTAGTGGGCAGTGCGTGGAGATAATCTGTCTGCACTTTATGTACATCTCAGTAGTGACCAGAGTGGAGATGAATCTATGCTGCCTTTATGTACATGCTCATAGTACCAGGCTGTGGAATGAATCTGTGCTGCACTTTATGTACAGCTTGTAGTGAGCAGGCTGTGGAATAAAACTTCTGCACTTTATGTACATGCCATAGTGACGCACTGCTGGGAGAAGAAACTGTCTGCACTTTATGTACGCTCATAGTGAGGCAGTGCTGTGGAGTTAAATCTGTGCGCACTTTATGTACATGCTCAGTAGTGAGGCAGGGCTGTGGAGATGAATCTGCTGCACTTTATGTACATGCTCATTAGTGAGGCAGTGCTGTGGATATGAATCTATGCTGACTTTATGTACAGGCTCAGTAGTGAGGCATACTGTGGAATGAATCTGTGCTGCACTTTATGTACATACTCAGTGGGTGAGGCAGTGCTGTGGAGATGAATCAATGCTCTACTTTATGTACATACTCAGTGGTGAGGCAGAGCTGTGGAGATGAATCTATGCTGCACTTTATGTACAGGCTCAGTAGTGAGCATGCTGTGGAGATGAATCTGTGCTGCCTTTTTTGTACATACTCAGTGGTGAGGCAGTGCTGTGGAGATGAATCTGTGCTGCACTTTATGTACATGCTCAGTAGTGACCAGTGCTGTGGAGATGAATCTGTGCTGGCACTTTATGTACATGCTCAGTAGTGAGGCAGTGCTGGGGATATGAATCTGTGCTGCACTTTATGTACAGGCTCATAGTGAGGCAGTGCTGTGGAGATGAATCTGTGCTGCACTTTATGTACATGCTCAGTATTGAGGCAGTGCTGTGGAGATGAATCTGCTGCACTTTATGAACATGCTCAGTAGTGAGGCAGTGCTGTGGAGATGAATCTGTGCTGCACTTTATGTACATGCTCAGTAGTGAGTCAGTGCTGTGGAGATGAATCTGCTGCACTTTATGTACATGCTCATAGTGAGGCAGTGCTGTGGAGATGAATCTGTGCTGCACTTTATGTACATACTCAGTGGTGAGGCAGTGCTGTGGAGAAATCTGTGCTGCACTTATGTACATGCTCAGTGGTGAGGAAGTGCTGTGAGATGAATCTGTGCCAGGGTGGAAAAAAATTTCAATGATTTTTTTAAAAAAATCAAAAAATCGGATTTTTTTTGATTTAAATCTGTTTTTTTTGATTTAAATCGGATTTTTTTTGATTCAATCGGATTTTTTTTCAATAAACTGCTTTTTGAGGAAAATATTTTACCATCCAAAGGTTCTTCCATCATGAGATAAAGCTGAGTTGTTTAACTCGTAGAATAAAGGCTGTATATGTGTAACATTCACAATGCCATGCTCTTCCAAGGTTTCTGTAGGATTAGTGGGCGTTTCTCTCCTATATTAAACACAGACGCTCGCTTTTTTTACGCAGTTCTCAAAACTGAATTTGACTCCGCAGAGGTCCCAGCCTCTTCTTCACGGCAAAAATGTTACAACATGAACAGAGTTGAGAAAAAGACCTTAATTCTATTGTTCTACAAACCTATGAATACAGAATCAACCCCTTCAGTGCCAAGTCCAAGAAGTTAGACAATATGTTTTCTGATTGTTTGGAGTGGAATAGATCTGCACAACACAAGAAGAATGTGAATCTAAGTGTGAGGAGGAGGAAGGGCAAGCAGACAAGAAAATGAAAGTGAAACTTGAGCAAAATACTGCAGCATAGCCACAGACAACAAGTCTGGATCTGTTTTGTGTGTACGATCTGAGGTTTATTACATTCTTTCCTTATAATGGCAGCAGGCCGAGAAATAAAATCTGAAAATAATTGTAAAATGTTTGGTATTTCCACTTTTAAACACTAGGCAGAGCAGCTGCTGAAATATAAACTGCTAGCTCGTATTGCGACAGTAGTAAATGCAGGCGGGGTCTGATCACGTGTGACTTCTCTCCTCCGTTACTAGGTGTTTGTAATAACAGAGGATGTAGTTTAGGCTCACAGAGCGGAGCCATTTTGTTTGGGACTGCCAGTGATACTGACAAGTAGGCTTTCACTGAGGACGACCGCAGCATCTATTCTGTTAGTTCATGCTGCTCGCTGTATTAAAAACTGAGCACAGATACGTGGAGAGTATCACACACTGGGATTATTCACAGCACATGACACACTGCATGTATCTAGATACAGTGCTGAGTGTAGTGTATCGCATTATGGGGTTAGATACACCGGTCTTGGGCATATCGCGCATGATGAAATTAGATTTCACCGGTCTGGGCGTATCGCACATGATGAAATTAGATATACCGGTCTGTAGAAACTTGATTTAAATCACTGATTTAAATCAAGCCTTACTGACTAGTGATTTAAATCGTGATTTAAATCATTTGATTTAAATCAAATCCACCCTGATCTGTGCTGCACTTTATGTACATGCTCAGTAGTGACCAGTGCTGTGGAGATGAATCTGTGCTGCACTTTATGTAACTGCTCAGTAGTGAGGCAGTGCTGTGGAGATGAATCTGTGCTGCACTTTATGTACAGGCTCAGTGTTGAGGCAGTGCTGTGGAGATGAATCTGTGCTGCACTTTATGTACATGCTCAGTAGTGAGGCAGTGCTGTGGAGATGAATCTGTGCTGCACTTTAATGTACAGGCTCAGTAGTGAAGCAGTGCTGTGGAGATGAATCTGTGCTGCACTTTATGTACATCTCAGTAGTGAGGCAATGCTGTGGAGATGAATCTGTGCTGCACATTATGTACATGCTTAGTAGTGAGGCAGTGCTGTGGAGATGAATCTGTGCTGCACTTTTTGTACATCTCAGTAGTGAGGCAGTACTGTGGAGATGAATCTGTGCTGCACTTTATGTACATACTCAGTGGTGAGGCAGTGCTGTGGAGATGAATCTATGCTGCACATTTTTTTACATACTCAGTGGTGAGGGAGAGCTGTGGAGATGAATCTATGCTGCACTTTATGTACAGGCTCAGTAGTGAGGCAGTGCTGTGGAGATGAATCTGTGCTGCACACTATGTACATACTCAGTGGTGAGGCAGTGCTGTGGAGTTAAATCTGTGCTGCACTTTATGTACATGCTCCAGTAGTGAGGCAGGGCTGTGGAGATGAATCTGCTGCACTTTATGTACATGCTCAGTAGTGAGGGAGTGCTGTGGATATGAATCTATGCTGCACTTTATGTACAGGCTCAGTAGTGAGGGAGTACTGTGGAGATGAATCTGTGCTGCACTTTATGTACATACTCAGTGGTGAGGCAGTGCTGTGGAGATGAATCTATGCTCTACTTTATGTACATACTCAGTGGTGAGGCAAAGCTGTGGAGATGAATCTATGCTGCACTTTATGTACAGGCTCAGTAGTGAGGCAGTGCTGTGGAGATGAATCTGTGCTGCACTTTATGTACATACTCAGTGGTGAGGCAGTGCTGTGGAGATGAATCTGTGCTGCACTTTATGTACATGCTCAGTAGTGACCAGTGCTGTGGAGATGAATCTGTGCTGCACTTTATGTACATGCTCAGTAGTGAGGCAGTGGTGGATATGAATCTGTGCTGCACTTTATGTACAGGCTCAGTATGAGGCAGTGCTGTGGAGATGAATCTGTGCTGCACTTTATGTACATGCTCAGTAGTGAGGCAGTGCTGTGGAGATGAATCTGCTGCACTTTATGAACATGCTCAGTAGTAGGCAGTGCTGTGGAGATGAATCTGTGCTGCACTTTATGTACATGCTCAGTAGTGAGTCAGTGCTGTGGAGATGAATCTGCTGCACTTTATGTACATGCTCAGTAGTGAGGCAGTGCTGTGGAGATGAATCTGTGCTGCACTTTATGTACATACTCAGTGGTGAGGCAGTGCTGTGGAGATGAATCTGTGCTGCACTTTATGTACATGCTCAGTGGTGAGGAAGTGCTGTGGAGATGAATCTGTGCCAGGGTGGATAAAAATCAATGATTTTTTTTAAAAAAAATCAAAAAAATCGGATTTATTTTTGATTTAAATCTGATTTTTTTGATTTAAATCGATTTTTTTTGATTCAAATCGGATTTTTTTTCAATAAACTGCTTTTGAGGAAAATATTTTACCATCCAAAGGTTCTTCCATCATGAGATAAAGCTGATTGTTTAACTCAGTAGAATAAAGGCTGTATATGTGTAACATTCACAATGCCATGCTCTTCCAGAGGTTTCTGTAGATTAGTGGGCAGTTTCTCTCCTATATTATCACAGACGCTCGCTTTATTTACGCAGTTCTCAAAACTGAATTTGACTCCGCAGAGGTCCCAGCCTCTTCTTCACGGCAAAAATGTTACAACATGAACAGAGTTGAGAAAAAGACCTTAATTCTATTGTTCTACAAACCTATGAATACAGAATCAACCCCTTCAGTGCCAAGTCCAAGAAGTTAGACAATATGTTTCTGATTGTTTGGAGTGGAATAGATCTGCACAACACACAGAAGAATGTGAATCTAAGTGTGAGGAGGAGGAAGGGCAAGCAGACAAGAAAATGAAAGTGAAACTTTGAGCACAATACTGCAGCATAGCCACAGACAGACAAGTCTGGATCTGTTTGTGTGTACGATCTGAGGTTTATTACATTCTTTCCTTATAATGGCAGCAGGCCGAGAAATAAAAATCTGAAAAATAATTGTAAAATGTTTGGTATTTCCACTTTTAAACACTAGGCAGAGCACTGCTGAAATATAAACTGCTAGCTCGTATTGCGACAGTAGTAAATGCAGGCGGGGTCTGATCACGTGTGACTTCTCTCCTCCGTTACTAGGTGTTTGTAATAACAGAGGATGTAGTTTAGGCTCACAGAGCGGAGCCATTTTGTTGGGGACTGCCAGTGATACTGACAAGTAGGCTTTCACTGAGGACGACCGGCAGCATCTATTCTGTTAGTTCATGCTGCTCGCTGTATTATAAACTGAGCACAGATACGTGGAGAGTATCACACACTGGATTATTCACAGCACATGACACACTGCATGTATCTAGATACAGTGCTGAGTGTAGTGTATCGCATTATGGGATTAGATACACCGGTCTTGGGCATATCGCGCATGATGAAATTAGATACACCGTCTGGGGCGTATCGCACATGATGAAATTAGATATACCGGTCTGGTAGAAACTTTGATTTAAATCACTGATTTAAATCAAGCCTTACTGACTAGTGATTTAAATCGTGATTTAAATCAGTTTGATTTAAATCAAATCCACCCTGATCTGTGCTGCACTTTATGTACATGCTCAGTAGTGACCAGTGCTGTGGAGATGAATCTGTGCTGCACTTTATGTACATGCTCATAGTGAGGCAGTGCTGTGGAGATGAATCTGTGCTGCACTTTATGTACAGGCTCAGTGTTGAGGCAGTGCTGTGGAGATGAATCTGTGCTGCACTTTATGTACATGCTCAGTAGTGAGGCAGTGCTGTGGAGATGAATCTGTGCTGCACTTTATGTACAGGCTCAGTAGTGAAGCAGTTGCTGTGGAGAGAATCTGTGCTGCACTTTATGTACATGCTCAGTAGTGAGGCAATGCTGTGGAGACGAATCTGTGCTGCACTTTATGTACATGCTTAGTAGTGAGGCAGTGCTGTGGAGATGAATCTGTGCTGCACTTTATGTACATGCTCAGTAGTGAGGCAGTACTGTGGAGATGAATCTGTGCTGCACTTTATGTACATACTCAGTGGTGAGGCAGTGCTGTGGAGATGAATCTATGCTGCACTTTATTTACATACTCAGTGGTGAGGCAGAGCTGTGGAGATGAATCTATGCTGCACTTTATGTACAGGCTCAGTAGTGAGGCAGTGCTGTGGAGATGAATCTGTGCTGCACTTTATGTACATACTCAGTGGTGAGGCAGTGCTGTGGAGATGAATCTGTGCTGCACTTTATGTACATGCTCAGTAGTGACCAGTGCTGTGGAGATGAATCTGTGCTGCACTTTATGTACATGCTCAGTAGTGAGGCAGTGCTGTGGAGATGAATCTGTGCTGCACTTTATGTACATGCTCAGTAGTGAGGCAGTGCTGTGGAGATGAATCTTATGCTGCACTTTATGTACATGCTTAGTAGAGGCAGTGCTGTGGAGATGAATCTGTGCTGCACTTTATGTACATGCTCAGTAGTGAGGCAGTGCTGTGGAGATGAATCTGGGTGCACTTTAATAGAACATGCTCAGTATAGAGCAGTGCTGTGGAGATGAATCTGTGCTGCACTTTATGTACATGCTCAGTAGTGAGGCAGTGCTGTGGAGATGAATCTTGCTGCACTTTATGTACATGCTCAGTAGTGAGGCAGTGCTGTGGAGATGAATCTGTGCTGCACTTTATGTACATCTCAGTAGTGAGGCAGTGCTGTGGAGATGAATCTGTGCTGCACTTTATGTACATGCTCAGTAGTGACCAGTGCTGTGGAGATGAATCTGTGCTGCACTTTATGTACATGCTCAGTAGTGAGGCAGTGCTGTGGAGATGAATCTGTGCTGCACTTTATGTACAGCTCAGTAGTTGAGGCAGTGCTGTGGAGATGAATCTGTGCTGCACTTTATGTACAGCTCAGTAGTGAGGCAGTGCTGTGGAGATGAATCTGTGCTGCACTTTATGTACATGCTCAGTAGTGAAGCAGTGCTGTGGAGATGAAATCTGTGCTGTACTTTATGTACATGCTCAGTAGTGAGGCAGTGCTGTGGAGATGAATCTGTGCTGCACTTTATGTACATGCTCAGTAGTGAGGCAGTGCTGTGGAGATGAATCTATGCTGCACTTTATGTACAGGCTCAGTAGTGAGGCAGTGCTGTGGAGATGAATCTGTGCTGCACTTTATGTACAGCTCAGTAGTGAGGCAGTGCTGTGGAGATGAATCTGTGCTGCACTTTATGTACATGCTCAAGTGAGGCAGTGCTGTGGAGATGAATCTGTGCTGCACTTTATGTACATACTCAGTGGTGAGGCAGTGCTGTGGAGATGAATCTGTGCTGCACTTTATGTACATGCTCAGTAGTGAGGCAGTGCTGTGGAGATGAATCTGTGCTGCACTTTATGTACATACTCAGTGGTGAGGCAGTGCTGTGGAGATGAATCTGTGCTGCACTTTATGTACATGCTCAGTAGTGACCAGTGCTGTGGAGATGAATCTGTGCTGCACTTTATGTACATGCTCAGTAGTGAGGCAGTGCTGTGGATATGAATCTGTGCTGCACTTATGTACATGCTCAGTAGTGAGGCAGTGCTGTGGAGATGAATCTGTGCTGCACTTTATGTACATGCTCAGTAGTGAGGCAGTGCTGTGGAGATAATCTGCTGCACTTTATGAACATGCTCAGTAGTGAGGCAGTGCTGTGGAGATGAATCTGTGCTGCACTTTATGTACATAGCTCAGTAGTGAGGCAGTGCTGTGGGATGAATCTGTGCTGCACTTTATGTACATGCTCAGTAGTGAGGCAGTGCTGTGGAGATGAATCTGCTGCACTTTATGTACATGCTCAGTAGTGAGGCATGCTGTGGAATGAATCTGCTGCACTTTATGTACATGCTCAGTAGTGAGGCAGTGCTGTGGAGATGAATCTGTGCTGCACTTTATGTACATGCTCAGTAGTGAGGCAGTGCTGTGGAGATGAATCTGCTGCACTTTATGTACATGCTCAGTAGTGAGGCAGTGCTGTGGAGATGAATCTATGCTGCACTTTATGTACAACTCAGTGGTGAGGCAGTGCTGTGGAGATGAATCTGTGCTGCACTTTATGTACATGCTCAGTAGTGAGGCAGTGCGTGGAGATGAATCTGTGCTGCACTTTATGTACAGGCTCAGTGTGAGCAGTGCTGTGGAGATGAATCTGTGCTGCACTTATGTACATGCTCAGTAGTGACCAGTGCTGTGGAGATGAATCTGTGCTGCACTTTATGTACATGCTCAGTAGTGAGGCAGTGCTGTGGAATGAATCTGTGCTGCACTTATGTACATGCTCAGTAGTGAGGCAGTGCTGTGGAGATGAATCTGTGCTGCACTTTATGTACATGCTCAGTAGTGAGGCAGTGCTGTGGAGATGAATCTGCTGCACTTTATGACATGCTCAGTAGTGAGCAGTGCTGTGGAGATGAATCTGTGCTGCACTTTATTGTACAGCCTCAGATATTGAGGCAGTGCTGTGGAGATGAATCTTGCTGCACTTTATGTACATGCTCAGTAGTGAGGCAGTGCTGTGGAGATGAATCTGTGCTGCACTTTATGTACATGCTCAGTAGTGAGCAGTGCTGTGGAGATGAATCTGTGCTGCACTTTATGTACATGCTCAGTAGTGAGGCAGTGCTGTGGAGATGAATCTGTGCTGCACTTTATGTACATGCTCATGTAGTGAGGCAGTGCTGTGGAGATGAATCTGTGCTGCACTTTATGTACATGCTCAGTAGTGACCAGTGCTGTGGAGATGAATCTGTGCTGCACTTTATGTACATGCTCAGTAGTGAGGCAGTGCTGTGGAGATGAATCTGTGCTGCACTTTATGTACATGCTCAGTAGTGAGGCAGTGCTGTGGAGATGAATCTGTGCTGCACTTTATGTACAGGCTCAGTAGTGAGGCAGTGCTGTGGAGATGAATCTGTGCTGCACTTTATGTTCAGGCTCAGTATTGAGGCAGTGCTGTGGAGATGAATCTGTGCTGCACTTTATGTACATGCTCAGTAGTGACCAGTGCTGTGGAGATGAATCTGTGCCGCACTTTATGTACAGGCTCAGTAGTGAGGCAGTGCTGTGAAGATGGATCTGTGCTGCACTTTATGTACATGCTCAGAAGTAAGGCAGTGCTGTGGAGATGAATCTGTGCTGCACTTTATGTACATGCTCAGTAGTGAGGCAGTGCTGTGGAGATGAATCTGTGCTGCACTTTATGTACAGGCTTAGTAGTGAGGCAGTGCTGTGGAGATGAATCTGTGCTGCACTTTATGTACAGGCTCAGTATTGAGGCAGTGCTGTGGAGATGAATCTGTGCTGCACTTTATGTACTTTATGTATGTCTTTAAACTAGGTACTGGGGGGAGGGTATTCATTTTATAGGAGGGGAAGGCAGTACAGATAGAGACCTGGGCACAAATAATGAAATTGGGGGTGGGGGTGGCATGGGGGGTGGGGTTAGAACAGTTAATAATTTAAGAAAGAATAGAGGTTCAGAGAGATACATAAAGTGCATGTATACTAATGCTAGAAGCCTCACCAACAAAATGGCGGAATTAGAATTAATTTTGTTGGAACATAATTATGACATGGTGGGGATATCTGAGACTTGGCTGGATGAGAGCCACGACTGGGCGGTTAATTTACAGGGCTATAGTCTGTTTAGAAATGACCGTAAAAATAAGCGAGGTGGGGGTGTGTGTTTATATGTAAAATCATCCTTAAAACCCATCCTGTGTGATATCTGTGAATCTAATGAAGATGTAGAGTCTCTGTGGGTGGAGATTAGGGGAGGGGGGAAAAATAATAAATTACTGATAGGGGTTTGTTATAAGTCTCCTAAAATAATGGAAGCAACAGAGAATATCCTCGTAAAGCAAATAGATGAAGCAGCAACTCAAGGAGAAGTCATTATTATGGGGGACTTCAACTACCCTGAAATACATTGGGGAACAGAAACCTGCAGTTCCAGCAAAGGTAATAAGTTTTTGGCAACTATGAGAGACAATTACCTTTCACAACTAGTTCAGGACCCAACAAGAGGGGGGGCACTGCTAGACCTAATATTATCCAACAGGCCAGACCGCATATCAAATATAAGGGTTGGGGGTCACTTGGGTAATAGTGATCACAAAATAATAAGCTTTCATGTATCCTTTAATAAGATGTGTAGTCGAGGGGTTACAAGGACACTAAACTTCAGGAAGGCAAATTTCCAACGGATGAGAGATGATCTTGGTGCAATAAACTGGGACGATATTCTGAGACATAAAAATACACAAAGAAAATGGGAGACGTTTATTAGTATCCTGAATAGGACCTGTGCACAGTATATACCCTATGGGAATAAACATGCTAGAATTAGGAGGAAACCACTATGGCTAAATAGAGCTGTAAGGGGCGCAATAAGGGACAAAAAGAAAGCGTTTAGGGAATTAAAGCAAGTAGGTAGTGAAGAGGCATTAAATAAATACAGAAGACTGAATAAATTCTGTAAAAAGCAAATCAAGACAGCAAAGATTGAGGCAGAGAGACTCATTGCCAGAGAAAGTAAAAATAATCCCAAAATATTCTTTAACTACATAAATAGCAAGAAACTAAAAAATGATAGTGTTGGTCCCCTTAAAAATAGTCTGGGTGAAATGGTGGATGAGGATGAGGAAAAAGCCAATATGCTAAATGACTTTTTTTCAACTGTATTTACACAAGAAAATCCCATGACAGATAACATGATCAGAGATAAAAAAATTTCTCCATTAAATGTCACATGCTTAACCCAGCAGGAAGTACGGCGGCGTCTAAAAATCACTAAAGTTGACAAATCCCTGGGTCCGGATGGGATACACCCCCGAGTACTGCAGGAATTAAGTACAGTTATAGATAGACTATTATTTTTAATCTTTAAAGATTCCATAATAACTGGGTCTGTACCACAGGACTGGCGTATAGCAAATGTGGTGCCAATATTCAAAAAGGGGGCAAAAACTGAACCTGGAAATTATAGGCCAGTGAGCTTAACATCTACTGTGGGTAAAATCCTGGAGGGTTTTTTAAGGGATACTATTTTGGAGTATCTGAAGCTGAATAACCTCATGACACAGTATCAGCATGGGTTTACGAGGGACCGTTCTTGTCAGACTAATCTGATAAGCTTTTATGAAGGGGTAAGTTCAGGACTGGACCAAGGGAATGCAGTGGACGTGGTGTTCATGGACTTCTCAAAAGCTTTTGATACAGTGCCACACAAAAGGTTGATACATAAAATGAGAACAATGGGGATAGGGGAAAATATGTGTAAGTGGGTTAAGAACTGGCTCATGGATAGGAAACAAAGGGTGGTTATTAATGGAGCACACTCGGACTGGGTCACGGTTAGCAGTGGGGTACCACAGGGGTCAGTATTGGGGCCGCTTCTCTTTAACATATTTATTGATGACCTTGTAGGGGGCATACAGAGTAGTATTTCAATATTTGCAGATGACACTAAACTCTGCAGGGTAATAAATACAGAGGAGGATAATTTTATATTACAGGAGGATTTATGTAAACTAGAAGCTTGGGCTGATAAATGGCAAATGAGCTTTAATGGGGATAAATGTAAGGTCATGCACTTGGGTAGAACAAATAAGATGTATAATTATGTGCTTAATTGTAAAACACTGGGCAAAACTGTCACTGAAAAAGACTTGGGTGTATGGGTGGACGACAAACTCAAATTTAGTGGCCAATGTCAGGCAGCTGCTGCCAAGGCAAATAAAATAATGGGATGCATTAGACGAGGCATAGATGCTCATGAGGAGAACATAATTTTACCTCTATACAAGTCACTGGTGCGACCACACTTAGAATACTGTGTGCAGTTCTGGTCTCCGGTGTATAAGAAAGACATAGCTGAACTGGAGCGGGTGCAGAGAAGAGCGACCAAGGTTATTAGAGAACTGGGGGGTCTGCAATACCAAGACAGGTTATTACACTTGGGGTTATTTAGTTTGGAAAAACGAAGGCTTAGGGTGATCTTATTACAATGTACAAATATATGAGGGGACAGTACAAAGACCTTTCTAATGATCTTTTTACTCTTAGACCTGTGACGGGGACGAGGGGGCATCCTCTACATCTGGAAGAAAGAAGGTTTAGCCATAATCACAGATGCAGATTCTTTACTGTAAGAGCAGTGAGACTATGGAACTCTCTGCCGTCTAATGTTGTAATGAGTGATTCCTTACTAAAATTTAAGAGGGGACTGGATGCCTTTCTTGAAAAGTATAATATTACAGGCTATATTCACTAGTTTCCTAGATACAGCGTTGATCCAGGGAGCTAGTCTGATTGCCGTATGTGGAGTCGGGAAGGAATTTTTTTCCCCAATGTGAAGCTTACTGTTTGCCACTTGGGGTTTTTTTGCCTTCCTCTGGATCAACATGTTAGGGCAGATTAGGATAGGATATGGGTTGAACTAGATGGACTTAAAGTCTTCCTTCAACCTATAATATACTATGTTACTATGTTACATGCTCAGTAGTGACCAGTGCTGTGGAGATGAGTCTGTGCTGCACTTTATGTACATGCTCAGTAGTGACCAGTGCTGTGGAGATGAATCTGTGCTTCACTTTATGTACATGCTCAGTAGTGAGGCAGTGCTGTGGAGATGAATCTGTGCTGCACTTTATGTACATGCTCAGTGGTGAGGCAGTGCTGTGGAGATGAATCTGTGCTGCACTTTATGTACATACTCAGTGGTGAGGCAGTGCTGTGGAGATGAATCTGTGCTGCACTTTATGTACATGCTCAGTGGTGAGGCAGTGCTGTGGAGATGAATCTGTGCTGCACTTTATGTACATGCTCAGTAGTGACCAGTGCTGTGGAGATGAATCTGTGCTGCACTTTATGTACATACTCAGTGGTGAGGCAGTGCTGTGGAGATGAATCTGTGCTGCACTTTATGTACATGCTCAGTGGTGAGGCAGTGCTGTGGAGATGAATCTGTGCTGCACTTTATGTACATGCTCAGTAGTGACCAGTGCTGTGGAGATGAATTTGTGCTGCACTTTATGTACATGCTCAGTAGTGAGGCAGTGCTGTGGAGATGAATCTGTGCTGCACTTTATGTACATGCTCAGTAGTGAAGCAGTGCTGTGGAGATGAATCTGTGCTGCACTTTATGTACATGCTCAGTAGTGAGGCAGTGCTGTGGAGATGAATCTGTGCTGCACTTTATATACATGCTCAGTAGTGAGGCAGTGCTGTGGAGATGAATCTGTGCTGCACTTTATGTACATGCTCAGTAGTGAAGCAGTGCTGTGGAGATGAATCTGTGCTGCACTTTATGTATATACTCAGTGGTGAGGCAGTGCTGTGGAGATGAACCTGTGCTGCACTTTATGTACATGCTCAGTAGTGAAGCAGTGCTGTGGAGATGAATCTGTGCTGCACTTTATGTACATACTCAGTGTTGAGGCAGTGCTGTGGAGATGAACCTGTGCTGCACTTTATGTACATGCTCAGTGGTGAGGCAGTGCTGTGGAGATGAATCTGTGCTGCACTTTATGTACATGCTCAGTAGTGACCAGTGCTGTGGAGATGAATCTGTGCTGCACTTTATGTACATGCTCAGTAGTGAGGCAGTGCTGTGGAGATGAGTCTGTGCTGCACTTTATGTACAGGCTCAGTGTTGAGGCAGTGCTGTGGAGATGAATCTGTGCTGCACTTTATGTACATGCTCAGTAGTGAGGCAGTGCTGTGGAGATGAATCTGTGCTGCACTTTATGTACATGCTCAGTAGTGAGGCAGTGCTGTGGAGATGAATCTGTGCTGCACTTTATGTACAGGCTCAGTAGTGAGGCAGTGCTGTGGAGATGAGTCTGTGCTGCACTTTATGTACATGCTCAGTAGTGAGGCAGTGCTGTGGAGATGAATCTGTGCTGCACTTTATGTACATGCTCAGTAGTGACCAGTGTGTGGAGATGAATCTGTGCTGCACTTTATGTACATGCTCAGTAGTGACCAGTGTGTGGAGATGAATCTGTGCTGCACTTTATGTACATGCTCAGTAGTGACCAGTGCTGTGGAGATGAATCTGTGCTGCACTTTATGTACATGCTCAGTAGTGAGGCAGTGCTGTGGAGATGAATCTGTGCTGCACTTTATGTACATGCTCAGTAGTGAGCAGTGCTGTGGAGATGAATCTGTGCTGCACTTTATGTACATGCTCAGTGGTGAGGCAGTGCTGTGGAGATGAATCTGTGCTGCACTTTATGTACATGCTCAGTAGTGACCAGTGCTGTGGAGATGAATCTGTGCTGCACTTTATGTACATGCTCAGTAGTGAGGCAGTGCTGTGGAGATGAGTCTGTGCTGCACTTTATGTACAGGCTCAGTGTTGAGGCAGTGCTGTGGAGATGAATCTGTGCTGCACTTTATGTACATGCTCAGTAGTGAGGCAGTGCTGTGGAGATTAATCTGTGCTGCACTTTATGTACATGCTCAGTAGTGAGGCAGTGCTGTGGAGATGAATCTGTGCTGCACTTTATGTACAGGCTCAGTAGTGAGGCAGTGCTGTGGAGATGAGTCTGTGCTGCACTTTATGTACATGCTCAGTAGTGACCAGTGCTGTGGAGATGAATCTGTGCTGCACTTTATGTACATGCTCAGTAGTGACCAGTGCTGTGGAGATGAATCTGTGCTGCACTTTATGTACATGCTCAGTAGTGACCAGTGCTGTGGAGATGAATCTGTGCTGCACTTTATGTACATGCTCAGTAGTGAGGTAGTGCTGTGGAGTCAGAATTGGATGTCAAGTAAATTGAGGAGTCCAAGTCAATAGGCAAGCATCTAGTGTTGGCACAATTATTTGAAAATGGAAGAAACACAAGATGACTGCAATCTTCCTCGGTCTAGGCTTCAAGCAATATTTTGCCTTGTGGTGTAAGGATGATTCTGGTTTTGGGTTGTCACTGGGCAACATTGAGTTGCAGCTTCCTCCAAAGATTTTCTATTGAGTTCATTTCTGGAGACTCCAGGACCTTGAAATGCTTCTTACGGAGTCGCTACTTAGTTACCCTGGCTGTGTGTTTCAGTTAGTTGTCATGCTGGAAGACCCAGCCACGACTCATCTTCAATGCTCTTACTGTGGAAAGGAGGTTGTTGGCCAAAATCTTGCGATACATGATGCCACCCATCCTTCCTTCAATACGCTGCAGTTGTCTTGTCCCCTTTGCAGAAAAGCAACCCCAAAGATGATGTTTCCTCCACCATGCTTCATGGAGTGGAGTTGATACCAAAAAGTTATATTTTGGTCTCATCTGATCACATAACCTTTTCTCCTGTCTCCTCTGGATCATCTAGATCAGCGGTTCTCAACATGTGGGTCGCGACCCCGGTGGGGGTCGAACGACCAAAACACAGGGGTCGCTTAAAGCCATCGGAAAATACATATTTCCGATGGCTTTAGCCCAGTGGCGTAGCATGGGCGGGCGAGCGGGGGCGGTCCACCCCAGGCGGCACGTGTGTGGGGGCAGCGTGGCAACAGCAGCAATTCCTCCTCGCGTGGAGGCACAGTGCAGCGGCCCGGGACCCTCCAAAGCTGAGCGGCGGGTCGGTGAGAGTCCACTGTGCGGGGAGAGGGGGGACCCGGCCTGAGTAGGTGGCGCAATACTTACCTCTCCCCGTGCCTCCGCAGCTCCGGGCTCCGTCATCTTTCAGCGGCCGGCTGTGGCAGAGAGCCCGGGCGCCGGACAGGTGAGATATGAGGTGTATGTGTCTGTGTGTATCAGTGTGTGTGTGTGTCTGCCTGCGTGTGTGTATGTGAGAGAGTGCTGCGTTGCTGTCTGTGTGTGGTGCTGTATGTGTGATGGTGGTGTGGGGAGGCAGTGATGGTGGTGAGGAGGCAACGATGATGATGGGGAGCCAATGATGATGGGGAGACAATGATGATGTGCAGGCAATGATGATGATGAGGAGCCAATGATGATGGGCAGGCAATAATGATGATGATGTGGAGACAATGATGATGATGATGGGGAGGCAATGATAATCGGGAGTCTTTCCACAGCGCCCTTTCCTGAGCCGTAACAGTGCAGAACGCAGCACAGTGCAGAGGAGAGCTCCATATTTTGTATGGAGCATTATTTGGGGTCCAATATTCTTTATGGAGCATTATATTTGGCCCATAATACTGTATGGAGGACTATGTGGTGCCCATAATATTGTATGGAGGACTGTACTTATTTTTTGGTTTGGGGGTCACCGCAACATGAGGAACTGTATTGCGGGGTCACGACATTAGAAAGGTTGAGAACCACTGATCTAGATGGTCATTGGTGAACTTCAAATGGACCTGGACATGTGCTGGCGTGAGCAGGGGACTTGTGTTCCCTGCAGGATTTTAATCTCTGACGGCATAGTTTGTTACTAACGGTAATGTTTGAAACAATGGTCCTAGCTCTCTTCAGGTCATTGACCAGGTCCTCGCATATAGTTCTGGGTTGATTCCTGACCTTTCTCAGAATCATCCTTACCCCACAAGGCGAGATTCTGCGTTAAGCCCCACAACGATGAAGATTGACAGTCATCTTGTGGTTCTTCCATTTTCTAAAAATTGTGCCAACAGTTGTTGCCTTCTCGCCAAGCTGCTTGCCTATTGTCCTGTTTCTCATCCCAGCCTTGTGCAGGTTTACACTTTTGAGCCTGGTGTCCTTAGACAGCTCTTTGATCTTGGCCATGGTGGACAGGTTGTAGTGAGAGTATGTGGACAGTTGTCTTTTTATACCGGTAACAAGTTCAAACAGGGGCAATTAATACAGAGTGAAGAGTAGGAGGGCTTCTTAAAGAAAAACTAACATGTCTGTGAGAGTCAGAATTCTTGCTGGTTGATAGGTGATGATCAATACTTATTTCATGCAACAAAATGCGATTTAATCATTTAATTATTATACAATGTGATTTTCAGGTTTTTTTTAGGTTCTGTCTCTCACAGTTGAAGTGTACCTATAAAAAAAATTACAGACCTCTCCATTCTTTGTTGGTGGGAAGACTTGCAAAATCAGCAGTGTATCAAATACTTATTTCCAGGGCCGGCTCCAGGTTTTTATGGGCCCCGGGCGAAAGAGTCTCATTGGGCCCCTTTAACACAGACCACGATTCATGATGCACAGATACTGCAGAGAAATATGGGTATAGTACAATGCCAAACACTTCACTTCTTCCATTACATGAGTGATATCTATTGTAAATTCTACAATAGCTCAGAAACCGCAAAATCCTCACAGCGCACAGTACAGACCGGACAGTACAGTCCTCCATACAATATTATGGGCACCACATAGTCCTCCATACAGGATACTGGTCCCCATATAATGCTCCATACAAAATATGGAGCTCTCCTCTGCACTGTGCTGCGTTCTGCGCTGTTTACGGCTCAGGAAAGGGCGCTGTGGAAAGACTCCCCATCATCATCATCATTGCTTCCCCATTATCATAATCATTTCCTCCCCATCATCATCATCATTGCCTCCCCATCATCATTGCCTCCCCATCATCATCGTCTCCCCATCATCATCATCATTGCCTCCCCATCATCATCGCCTCCTCATCGTCATCGCTTCCCCATCATCATCGCCTCCCCATCATCGTCATCATTGCCTCCCCATCATCATCGCCTCCCCATTATCATCATCACTGCCTCCCCCCACCACCATCACACATACAGCACTCTCTCACATACACACACACAAAGCACCGCACTACATACACGCACACTGATACACACACACACCTCACATCTCACCAGTCCGGCGTCCGCGCTCTCTCTGCCACAGCCGGCCGCTGAATGATGACGTCATTCAGCGGCGCTGCTGTGAGAGGAAGCGCAGGCGCCCCCTGGAGACCGGAGATGCGGCAGCGGAGGCACGGGGAGAGGTAAGTATTGCGACGGCTGCTGCCGGGGCCCTGAGCAAGCGGGGGGCCCAGTGGCGGCGCTGGTAATGCTCTCATCCGCTAACGGCGCCGGGGTGCCCGACGGCGAGTGGGTCCCCCCGCCTGCTCAGGGCCCCGGCACTTGCCCGGGTATGCCGGGTGCTGACGCCGGCCCTGCTTATTTCCCCCACTGTATGTATGTTTACAGGGATAATGTTCGGGACATGTGACAACTTTCTTAGAATTATATTATTATGAGTGAGGTTGAGGTTCTCGCTGCTCTGTCCAATGCTGGAATGAGGGATAGAGGTCAGTGCTGGGGCTTTTAGTAACAGCCGATGAGTGTGCAGATGGCGGGCAGAGGGCGGTGCTGGACACTTATGTAGGGCGCTGCTTGTTCTGGCTTTGGGGACAGTGAAATGCATCATGGATTTGGTTGGATAGAAAGCACAGGAAGCAGAGATCAGAGCATGTGAACAAACTGCATGCAGGCAAAAAAAATGAAATTCCGGGGAAAGAAAGGCAGAAACAACACACTACATTTATAGGGTGATTTACATTGCTGTACAGCACAGGTTAGTGTAAAAACATTTGTATTTCGGAGTCAGACAATTTTTTTTATGGCAAATTCACACTAGGTGTTTTTCAGCCTTTTTTTCTGCATCAAAACCTGATCTCTTAGCAGGAAAGAAGCTGCGTTTTTTGTGCTTTTTATTCTGCGGTTTTGGCATGCTAGATTTGTCTCTTCTGCATGCTGATAAAGTTTTTGTGTTGAAAAAAAAGTTCTATTCCTTAGAATCCGGTTTTGGCACAAAAAACGCAGCAAAACCCTATACCTGCGTTTTTGGTGCGGTTTTTTCAGAGTTTTTACACCACCCATTCATTTCAATGGATGAAAAACGTTGAAAAAATGCTGAAAGGCGTGACATGCTCCATTGTGCAAAAAACATGCAAAGCACAAAATCCTGATGACAAAAAAAAACTAAGTTGTGTGCCTGAGATTTCTGGAATCCCATATACTTTGCTGGTACTGTGAAAAGCAGCTGACAATAGCATAAAAAATACATAAAAATGCTGCAAAAATGCCTAGTGTGAACTTAGCCTAAATCTATGAAAGATAGAAATGAACAGGCTATTCCCGCTGTGTTTGCTCTCAACTTACCTCTTTGTGTCACTTAGATCATGTATCACTTCAGAAGGGTTGTCAGGGGCTGCTCCTCCATTTCTTAAATTCTAAACTAGATTAGAATGGGGGAGAAGAACATGTTCTTATTGTATCAGAATGATGTAGGGGCTATTAGGAGAACATTCAGTCATTGATAGTGGACTCCATGAAGACCACGTGGAGCTGCGTGAAGGTATTGTGGGCAGTCAGAATCTGGGCTCCAATATGAGTTAATTTTTGGTGATTTATTTCCAAATAAAATAGCACAAGTCTACTGTTTGATGTATGGTGTATCTAGATCTGGACTTGTTTGGTTAGTAGACACTTCGGCACTGCTCTACACTGAGCACTCGACATTTCTGTCATTTGATTTACAGACCAGGACGCCTGTTATGACTGTAACTGATTTTGGGCTGCGTATTAGGAGTTAAATGTATGTTCCTCTCGGATATCCATTAACCGCTAATAAGATAATGTGAATGTCTTTCCTGTTTTTTTCCTCTGTTTCAGCTGCTTTGCCTTACATGAACTGTTTAAGCTTGTGTACAATGATTGATTATTTCCTTTCATGTAATAAATCGATGGTAAAGACAATGTGTCCTATTCCAACCTATTGGTGTAAGTTTCTGTTCACATTTATTGTTTGAAGTGTGTCACGCAATTTGGGATGTGAAATATTGCCATCGTCACATTGGCCACTAGCTTTGCCGTACAGATAGGGACTGAATGAGCAGAATAATCTTATTATCATATGGTCAGCGATTGTTGATCACTTTCTTGCTTGTCTGGAGCGCTAGAGAATGTAATATAGGAGCAATAACCATCTGCATAGATTAAAGTTTGTACGTGGCTCCCATGTCACTCTCTGCAACCTGAAGCTACAGGGAAAGGCTTAGAAGTTTGAGGCAAGCGAAGCATACCTTTACTTTAAAAAAACAAAACTGGAAATCCTGTTCTTGCTAACTCCAACATTACCACAACATATAACTTTTTTTGTTGTCCCACATCAGTGTAATATATTTTGGAACCGTCTAGATTCTTATGCTCGGTAACTTGCCAGCCATTGTTTTTTTGAGCTGGTGGCTCCCCTTTATATGTATTCTGCCAGCACTATGTATGCTGGAACTTTCCTTCCCTAACTTCCCAGCTGTATTGCAAGTGGTCCTTGTTGGCTTGCCTGCCAATTGAAAGCCTGCCTCAATCGTATGTCTATACGCAGATTGTCTGATGGGAGAGTAAGAGAAAACCGAGAAAGACCTGCCCTTATTCCCTGTAATCCGTCTCAGTGCCTCTTTTACTACTGATGGATTACATTTGACAAAGGCAATAAAAAGCTAGTTCAGTGAGTCTAGCTATTATAAAGAAGTATGGTATGGGCTAACTGGCTGAGTAAAGCACTGACCCCTATGACAGTGTTGCAGGCCACTGTTGGAGTGACAAGGAGCGTCACTTTCTGTTTAACACCTTCCATGTTATGGATGCCATTGACAGCTGTATGTAAGGGGCTAAATTCCCTGGATCAGAGTTGTCCTCAGTCTTGGCAGTGGTGGCAGGTGTAGCATTATATCATACGTGTACAGTAAGTGATAAAATACCAGACCGTAGCCAAGAAGGTCACTCTTCTACCTAATGTGCCCACTCTGCCTGGTTGGTGTCTTCCAAGTTTGGTTGTTATTTCTAAGCAGACATTCAATCAATATCAGTGTTACCGTAAAGCTATGATCTTATAAACCACTAAATATTGGTGGACTTTTTTTGTGAGTCTTAGCCCAAAAACTTTGTAGATTGCGGTGCCAGTATGTCCAGTATCTCGTTTTGCTATGTATTCATACTGTCTATAGAAGTATATTTATAGGTAACACAATATACTTTCAATAACTTCTCTTCATATCTTGTAATCAGAATCCATTGTGCGGCTGAACTGATAAACGTCATCGTCTTGGTGCTAATTTTAAGAGGGCTCTAGGGCAGGATGATTTGTCTCTTGCGGTTACTGTGAAGGAATGGGTGACTGCTCGTGTGTCTGTCGTGATTTGAGTGAGAGCGTTATGTCTAACATGTGTCACACATTCAACTTATTTATACTGAAGTTTATTTCAGAGTCTAACCTCACAGATAGATGGGAATGTTAATATATTGTGACATTGCTAAAAGTCCATATCAAATGTATGAATATAGCTTGTTTATCTGACTGTCTTCTGGAATGTGCTTTGTACATCTATTACATGAAGAATATACATTAATTGTACATTCTAATAACGGGCACTTCATATACAGCCATGACCAAAAGTGTTGGCGCCCTTGAAATTGTTCCAGATAATGAAGTATTTCTCCCAGAAAAATTACTGCAGTTACTCATGTTTTTGATATACACGTGTTTATTTTCTTTGTGTGCATTGAAATAATACAAAAATACATAGAAAAAAAGGCAAATTGGACATAATTTCACACAAAACCCTCAAAATGGGCCGGACAAAATTGTTGGCACCTCCAACTTAATATTTGGTTGCACATACTTTGGAATAAATACCTGCAATCAATTGCTTCCTATAACCATCAGATTTAACATAGGCACTGCTGGTTTCCATAAGGCTATGTGCCCACAATCAGGAATAGCAGCATTTTGGACACAGCGCTGCCTCCAAATCTCTGCGCTCTACATTAGAAGCACAGTAGATGGGTTTATAGAAATCCCATGCCCACTGTGCTTCTATTTACCGCTGCGTAAACTCACCAGCGGTGTGGGGTTGCGAGCCGCAGCATGTTAATTTCTGTTTATAGAGACGCTAGTCGCTGCAGATTTTGACTAATTGAATGTCATTACATGCTGTAAATCCGCATGTACTGACAAATAAGTGCAGCAATTAGAACTCTGAGTTTTGGATGCATCGAAAATACACTGCAACCAAAATGTTGCTATTCCTGGGCTCATACCCATTTGTGGAAAAAAAAACGGTCCTTTTCTGGATGGAAAAAACGGTCCGAATATATGCAATTGTCATGTGATTGTCATGCGATTTGTATGCGATTTTTAATCGCATCATCCGTTTTCCATCCGTTTTCCATCTGTATGCAATGCGATTTTTAACATGACGTTTTTCATAGAGCAGTTATCTCTATGTAAAAAATCATGTAAATATCACATTGTAAAAAAAATTTACACAAAAAGCAAATAATTATATATATATTATAGTTAATACACTTCTACATAGTATAATAGCCGCTAATTCATCCCAGGCTATACTGTAAATCACACTGACAGCTTTATTAAAGAATGGAAAGAATACATATACACACATAAAATACATATATATATTAAATATATATATATAAACATATATACATGTATACACTCTACATAGTATAAATAGCCGCTAAATCAATTTTCCGGCTTTTGTGAAATTATAGACCCAACATGAAATGACACATTTGTTTACATACAGTTAACCATGTCATTTTCATGTAGTTTGATATCTGGGTTTTTACTAACAATTACATGAGTGTATGTGTGCAAAATTTCACACATGTAGGGGTTAATGAAAGGTGTAAAAATTTGTTGAAAAAAAAAAGCGTGGGCCCCGCACTATTTTCTCAACCATACAGACAAAGCCAGCAAGTGGGGGCAGATAATTATAGCCTAGGGAGGGTGCTTTTATTTTGTGCCCCCCCCCTGGCTACTAACATCTGCCCCCAGCCTTCCCAGAAAAGGCAAATCTATAATTAGATGCGCCCTTTCTGGCACTTTGCCGGTCTATTCCCATTGCCCTGTAGCGGTGGCGAATGGGTTAATAATGGGTTAAAGCCACCTTGCTATTGAAAGGTGACCTTTAAGCCAGGTTAATAATTGAGAGTTATAAATTTTTACAACTATCAATTAATTTAAACCTATTGTATGAAATGGTTAAAAAATACACACACAACATTAATGAAAAATCATTTTAATGAAATAAAAAACAGGTAATCCTCGATTTCCTTGTTCTCCTGAAATAAAAATAAAATAATAAGCAAAATTATTCTTACCTATCTGGCGACTGTCACGTCCCACGCTGTAATCCTTCACAAAGGGTTAACTAGCTTTCAGCCAAGCGCACAGCTAATGCTTCTGCTGAGCGAAAGCTCCTGAATGAATGAGCTTATCTCCCGGCGACAGGAAAAAAAGTGATTACTGTGTGAAGCTTCATTGATTGCTTCCCACAGAAATCAGTTCACTTCAGGTCAGCGGGGACACCGCACAGCATCAGTGACATCAGAGGGAGTCCCCGCTGACCTGAAGTGAAAATGATTTCTGTGGGAAGCTATCAATGAAGCTTCACACAGTAATCACATCCTCTCCTGTCACTGGGAGAGGAAGTCATTCATTCAGGAGCTTTCAGCTGGGCTGCACTGCTTGGCTGAAAGCTAGTTAACCCTTTGTGAAGGATTACAGCGTGGGACGTGCAGAGCACCGGATAGTAAGAATAATGTTTATATTATTTTTTCTTTATTAAAGGAGATCAAGGGCTTCACAAGGATTAAGAGTTAAAAAAAAAAAGGGGGCAAAAGAAGGGTTTTTTTTTTTCTTTTAAAAAAAAAAAAATTTTTTAAAGGGGGTGGTGTTTTTTTTTTACTTAAAAAGGATTAAAAAAAAAAAGTTGTCTAATTGAAAGCTCACCCAAATTTTTTAAACCCGGGTTAAAGTACCTTTCAATCCCAAAGGTGCTTAACCCAATTTTTTAACCCCCTTCCCACCCCTACAGGGCATTGGAATAGATGGGGGAAATTTCCAAAAAGGGGGGAAAAACAATTATAGATTTGCCTTTTTTGGGGGCGGGGGGGGAAATTATAACCGGGGGGGGAAAATAAATGCACCCTCCCCACAAAAATACTCCCCCACCGCGGGGGTTTTTCCCGCTGGTTGAGAAAATACAGCGGGAACCCACGCAATTTTTTTTCAACAAATTTCACCTTAAAAAAAAACCCCCACATGTTGAAATTTTGCAAACAGCCACTCTGAAGTTAGTGAAAACCAATAAAACTACCCAAATTAAAAATGGGTTTTAAAAAATGTAAACCATGTGTCATTTTGCGGGGCCCCCTTTTAAATTTTTTAAAAGCGGCAAATTAATTAAAGGCTTTTAAAAATAAGAAAAATGTTAACAAAAAAAAAAAAATAAAAAAAGGTCACAAAAACATGTTTGTGTGTAAAAAATTTATATACATAAAAAATATTGGGGTATTCTTTGTGTAAAAAAAAAATTTTTTGGGCTTTTATGGAAATTTTCGAGCCGGGGGTGATTTTCCGGGTTTTCAAAGGCAATGGGGCGAGTGCTGTCCGATTTTTATCGCAAACCATTGCTTTCATTAAACGAAAAAAACATCCAAAATCGCGCAAACGCAGCATCCCGGGAAAAATTTTTTCTCAAAACCCATTTTAGCTGAAAAAAAATTTAAAGAGAAGTCCCCAAGAAAAACATTGGGCCCCCTTGCAATCCGGGTTTTTTTTTCGGCTTGCAATCGTCCGTTTTGTTTTTTCCCCCGGTTAAACCCCCTTTTTGATACATTTATGGCTGCCCCACCATTAAAAGGGGGAAAAATTAAAAATTTCTAACAAAAACCAA
>JARQOD010000006.1:78677691-78722250 GCA_033576555.1 Oophaga sylvatica
TAATTTCACACAAAACCCTCAAAATGGGCCGGACAAAATTGTTGGCACCTCCAACTTAATATTTGGTTGCACATACTTTGGAATAAATACCTGCAATCAATTGCTTCCTATAACCATCAGATTTAACATAGGCACTGCTGGTTTCCATAAGGCTATGTGCCCACAATCAGGAATAGCAGCATTTTGGACACAGCGCTGCCTCCAAATCTCTGCGCTCTACATTAGAAGCACAGTAGATGGGTTTATAGAAATCCCATGCCCACTGTGCTTCTATTTACCGCTGCGTAAACTCACCAGCGGTGTGGGGTTGCGAGCCGCAGCATGTTAATTTCTGTTATAGAGACGCTAGTCGCTGCAGATTTTGACTAATTGAATGTCATTACATGCTGTAAATCCGCATGTACTGACAAATAAGTGCAGCAATTAGAACTCTGAGTTTTGGATGCATCGAAAATACACTGCAACCAAAATGTTGCTATTCCTGGGCTCATACCCATTTGTGGAAAAAAAAAACGGTCCGTTTTCTGGATGGAAAAAACGGTCCGAATATATGCAATTGTCATGTGATTGTCATGCGATTTGTATGCGATTTTTAATCGCATCATCCGTTTTCCATCCGTTTTCCATCTGTATGCAATGCGATTTTTAACATGACGTTTTTCATAGAGCAGTTATCTCTATGTAAAAAATCATGTAAATATCACATTGTAAAAAAAATTTACACAAAAAGCAAATAATTATATATATATTTATAGTTAATACACTTCTACATAGTATAATAGCCGCTAATTCATCCCAGGCTATACTGTAAAATCACACTGACAGCTTTATTAAAGAATGGAAAGAATACATATACACACATAAAATACATATATATATATATATATATATATATATACATATATACATGTAATACACTTCTACATAGTATAATAGCCGCTAATTCAATTTCCGGCTTTTGTGAAATTATAGACCCAACATGAAATGACACATGGTTTACATACAGTTAACCATGTCATTTCATGTAGTTTGATATCTGGTTTTCACTAACAATTACATGAGTGTATGTGTGCAAAATTTCACACATGTAGGGGTTAATGAAAGGTGTAAATTTGTTGAAAAAAAATGCGTGGGCTCCCGCACTATTTTCTCAACCATACAGACAAAGCCAGCAAGTGGGGGCAGATAATTATAGCCTAGGGAGGGTGCTTTTATTTTGTGCCCCCCCCCTGGCTACTAACATCTGCCCCCAGCCATCCCAGAAAAGGCAAATCTATAATTAGATGCGCCCTTTCTGGCACTTTGCCGGTCTATTCCCATTGCCCTGTAGCGGTGGCGAATGGGTTAATAATGGGTTAAAGCCACCTTGCTATTGAAAGGTGACCTTTAAGCCAGGTTAATAATTGAGAGTTATAAATTTTACAACTATCAATTATTAATCCTATTGTATGAAATGGTTAAAAAATACACACACACATTAATGAAAAATCATTTTAATGAAATAAATACAGGTAATCCTCGATTTCCTTGTTCTCCTGAAATAAAAATAAAATAATAAAGCAAAATTATTCTTACCTATCTGGCGATCTGTCACGTCCCACGCTGTAATCCTTCACAAAGGGTTAACTAGCTTTCAGCCAAGCAGCACAGCTAATGCTTGCTGCTGAGCTGAAAGCTCCTGAATGAATGAGCTTATCTCCCGGCGACAGGAAAGAAAGTGATTACTGTGTGAAGCTTCATTGATTGCTTCCCACAGAAATCAGTTCACTTCAGGTCAGCGGGGACACCGCACAGCATCAGTGACATCAGAGGGAGTCCCCGCTGACCTGAAGTGAACTGATTTCTGTGGGAAGCTATCAATGAAGCTTCACACAGTAATCACATCCTCTCCTGTCACTGGGAGAGGAAGTCATTCATTCAGGAGCTTTCAGCTGGGCTGCACTGCTTGGCTGAAAGCTAGTTAACCCTTTGTGAAGGATTACAGCGTGGGACGTGCAGAGCACCGGATAGGTAAGAATAATGTTTTATTATTTTTTCTTTATTAAAGGAGATCAAGGGCTTCACAAGGATTAAGAGTTAAATAAAGATGGTCAAAAGAATGTGTTTTTATTTCATTAAAATTAATTATTCTTAATGTGTGTGTGTGGTTTTTTTTTTACTTCAATAGGATTAATAATTGATAGTTGTCTAATTGACAGCTCTCAATTATTAACCTGGCTTAAAGTCACCTTTCAATAGCAAGGTGGCTTTAACCCATTATTAACCCATTCGCCACCTCTACAGGGCATTGGGAATAGATGGGCAAAGTGCCAGAAAGGGCACATCTAATTATAGATTTGCCTTTTCTGGGGTGGCTGGGGGCAGATGTTAGTAACCAGGGGGGGCACAAAATAAATGCACCCTCCCTAGGCTAAGATTATCTGCCCCCACTCGCTGGCTTTGTCTGTCTGGTTGAGAAAATACAGCGGGAGCCCACGCATTTTTTTACAACAAATTTACACCTTTAATTAACCCCTACATGTGTGAAATTTTGCAAACAGCCACTCATGTAATTGTTAGTGAAAACCATATATCAAACTACATGAAATTACATGGTTAACTGTATGTAAACCATGTGTCATTTCATGTCGGGTCTGTAATTTCACAAAAGCTGGCAAATTAATTAACGGCTTTTATACTATGTAGAAGTGTATGAACTATAAATACATATATATATATATATGTGTCACAATGACATGTGTGTGTGTATATATATATATATACATATATATATGTGTGTATTCTTTGTGTATATATCTAGTGTTTTGTGAGCTGTCAGTGTGATTTTACAGTAGCCGGGGATGATTTGCCGGCTTTTCAAAGGCATGGTGCGAGTGCTGTCCGATTTTTTATCGCATCCATTGACTTGCATTAGCGATTATCATGCCAAAATCGCTGCAAATCGCAGCATGCTGCAATTTTTTTCTCAGACCGATTTCAGCTGAGAAAAAAATTGCAAATGAGAAGTCCCCTATTGAATAACATTGGTCCGATTGCAATCCGATTTTTTTATCGGCTTGCAATCGTCCGTTTTTGTTTCCAGTGGGTATGAGCCCTTTATGATACATTTATGGCTGCCTCCACCATTAGAGGGAACCTTGGAGCTTACTACACAATTGAAACCATAAAATGTTCTTTAGGTTGCTTTCACATTGTGTTCAGGCACCCATTCCTATAAAACGGGATTTAGCTGTATGCGCTGACGTGCATCATTTTCGAGCTTATACGCCTATTGGAGGTGAACACTCAGACCCTGTAGACTGCTCGACCAAAAGAGGTTTCCTGTGTATAGAAGAGTCAGCCGAGATGGCTGTTGGCTGAATGATACTAGGTTTGGATCCTGCTTTACATGTACGGTATATAACATACAGCATTTTCTACAAGAGGAATCCTTTTCATTGAGTTTTTGCTGTCTTTTACTATGTTTTCACAGAATTGCAAGTTTATACATATATTATACAGAGTATCTATTTACTATAAACTGGATTTCAAGAAGAAAAAGAAAATGCTACTTCTCGAAAACCAAGGGAAAAATATATTTGTGATGAAGTGTATTGCACATGGACGTTAGTGTAGATAGGTCTTCTTTATCCTACATTTTCTGTAATATAAATGTACGGCTAAGTAGCTCAACATGGCTGCTTGGTTAGCAGTTTGAAGGATACAGTTTTCTTTAAAAGGACGTTGTTTAAAGACATAACTATTGAATTATTCAGCTAAATACCATGATTCAGCAGCCCCTACTTTTTGTTTTGTTTTCATCTATACTTTTATATCTACATGCATTTTTAACTTTTCAAGGCATCCTGCTGTCATATATTTTGCCATTTTGTCCTTTTTCCTGTAATCAATTGCTTCCTTGAATTGTTCATTTTAGGTTAAATCGTATAAAACTTTTTTTTTGTAAAATTTAAAGTTAGCTGTGTGAAATAAACAAGCTTTTCTCTGGGATTTTGTACATTCTTTAGATTCTTTTTCTTCTTCTTAAAGGCAGTTATTTGTAGATTTCTTTTTTGCCTATTTTTTTCTTTGTTATTTCACATTTAATTTTATATAAGAATTCCCAACAATTTGTAACTTCCTTTACACCACATTCTAAATTATTATGCAGATTAGAGTTAAGTGTCATAGAGATGTAATTTTTTTGTTTTTCAAATAAACTCATGGAAGTAGTGTGTCTCAGGGCTTTTTGGATCTCTGAAATCAATCTCAAACACCTGTGATAATCAGTTTGCCAGGTGAGCCCATTTAAAAGAAATCTATTTAAGAAGGATGTTCCATATTATTAAGCAGGCCACAGGTCTCAAGCAATATGGGAAACAAAAGGTATCCAAAAATGCAACAAATAGTTCAATGCCTTGGACAAGGTATGAAAACATTAGTTATTTGACGAAAACCTAAGTGTGATCATCGTATTGTGAAGCGATATCTCGCTGATACAGAACACAGACCATTTCGTGCAGATAAAGGAATAATGAGGAAGGTTTCTGCCAGACAAATTAATCAGTTTACTAGAGCAACTGCTGAAATAAAATAACATTACAAAGCAACTACTGCAGTGCGCAGGCGCCGGACCTCACTGACCTTTCCCGGCGCCTGCGCACGCAGTACTCTGCTCTGCCCTCACCAGGGCAGATCAGTGCACCTGCGCAGGAGCCGCGACGGGACGCAAAGAAGAGGACGGCTTTGCTAGAAGATGGGAGGCGCCGGACCGGAACGCGACACCCATCGGACCGGACGGTGGACTGCCACTGGGTGAGTATAATATAACTCGTTTTCTTCACTTTCAGGTGACATTGGGGGCCTATCTACAGCATTACAGAATGCTGTAGATAAGCCCCTGATGGCGGTGGCCGCATCTTATACTCGAAAAATGGGGTGACAGACTCCCTTTAAATAGACAAAAACTTAAACATAAAAATCGTATTTGTACAGTGCTTAAAAGTCTGCATTAGTTGTACAGTGGGTACGGAAAGTATTCAGATCCCTTTAAATTTTTCACTCTTTGTTTCATTGCATCTTGACTGAAAAAGACCAGAAATGTAGACATTTTTGAAGTTTATTTTTAAAAAGAAAAACTGAAATATCACATGAGCATAAGTGTTCAGACCCTTTGCTCAGACACTCATATTTAAGTCACATGCTGTCCATTTCCTTGTGATCCTCCTTGAGATGGTTGTACTTCTTCATTGGAGTCTAGCTGTGTTTAATTAAAGTGATAGGACTTGATTTGGAAAGGCACACACCTGTCTATATACGACCTAACAGCTCACAGTTCATGTCAGACCAAATGAGAATCATGAGGTCAAAGGAACTGGCCAAGGAGCTCAGAGAGGGAATTGTGGCAAGGCACACATCTGGCACAGGTTACAAAAGAATTTATGCAGTACTCAAGGTTCCTAAGAGCACAGTGGCCTCCATAATCCTTAAATGTAAGAAGTTTGGGACCACCAGATGTCTTCTTAGACCTGGCCATCCTCCCAATCTGAGCAATCGTGGGGGAAGAGCCTTGGTGAGAGAGGTAAAGAAGAACCCCAAGATCACTGTGGCTGAGCTCCACAGGTGCAGGAGGAGATGGGAGAAAGTTCCACAAAGTCAACTATCACTGCAGCCCTCCATCAGTCAGGCCTTTATGGCAGAGTGGCCCGAAGGAAGCCTCTCCTCAGTGCCAGACATATGAAAGCCCGCATAGAGTTTGCTAAAAAACACTTGAAGGAATCCCAGACTATGAGAAATAAAATTCTCTGGTCTGAGACGAAGATAGAACTTTTGGGTTATAATTCTAGCTGGTATGTGTGGAGGAAACCAGGCACTGCTCATCACCTGCCCAATACAATCCCAATAGTGAAACACGGTGGTGGCAGCATTATGCTATCGGGGGTGTTTTTCAGCTGCAGGAACAGGACGACTGGTTGGAATTGAAAGAAACATGAATGCGGCCAGGTACAGAGATATCCTGGATTAAAACCTCTTCCAGAATACTCTGAACCTCAGACTTGGCTGAAGGTTCACCTTCCAACAAGACAATGACCCTAAGCACACAGCTAAAATAACAAAGGAGTGGCTTCTGAACAACTCTGTGACCATTATTAACTGGCTCAACCACAGGCCTGACCTAAACCCAATTGAGCATCTCTGGAGAGACCTGAAAATGGCTGTCCAACAACGTTCACCGTCTAACCTGACGGAACTGGAGAGGATCTGCAAGGAAGAATGGCAGAGGATCCCCAAATTCAGGTGTGAAAAACTTGTTGCAACATTCCCAAGAAGACTCATGGCTGTACTAGCTCAAAAGGGTGTTTCCACTCAATACTGAGCAAAGGGTCTGAATACTTATGACCATGTGATATTTCAGTTTTTTTTTTTAATAAATTTGGAAATTTTTCTACATTTCTGTTTTTTTCAGTCAAGATGGGGTGCAGAGTGTACTTTATTAAGACATTTTTAAAAGGAACTTTTTTGAATTTACTAAATGGATGCAATGAAACAGAGTGAAAAATTTAAAGGAGTCTGAATACTTTCCGTGCCCACTGTAAGCATGGATGTATCTGTGGCATTGTAAAAAGATTTTCTTACGTACTGCCATATCCAAATAATTTAAAGGGGTTAATTAGACAGGTAGTGGGTGGCGCTCTCAGCAAGCCAGCACTGACAACCATAGAAGTCTGTAGGAGACCTCAGGTTGTCATGCCGACTCACCGGTGACCCGCGATCACGTGATGACGCGGGTCACCGGTGAGCGTATTTGCGGCGCTCTTGCTGGAAGCGCTTGTTAAATGCCACTGTCAGCGTTTGACAGCGGCATTTAACTACTTAATAGGCACGGGTGAATCACGATTCCACCCGCGGCTATTGCGGGCACATGTCAGCTGTTCAAAACATCTGACATGTCCCAGGAAAGATGTGGGCTCACTGCCGGAGCCCACATCAAAGGAGGAGAGTCCGACATCGACTTACTATTACGCCCAATGTCGAAAAGGGGTTAAAAGAATCCCAAGCCCTTTTCTCAACAGCTTTCATATTTGTTTTGAGCATGTTGTCCTTCATGAGTTTCCGAATATCTGGACCCACAAAAATGCCTTCCTGTTTTGCTTTGGACAGTCCATGAAACTTAATACACAAATACAAAAAAATCTCAAAAACAAGAAAAAACAGCTCACCCGGGTTCTAGGCGTATTGAAGCGCGGAATCCAAGGGACCACTTGTCGGATAAATGAAGAAAAAAATTTCCATCTTCATAGAATTACAAATTTTATTCAAAAATTTTGATTTAACAATTTGTCTCAATCTATGATGTTACAGAGCCTGCCTCTGTATAATCATGGATTGAGACAAAGTTTTTAATCAACATTTTTTGAATAAAATTCACAATTTTCTGAAGCTTGAAGTTTTTTTTTCACTTAAAATTCTCTCCTTCTTTCGGTAAAGCTTTCATAAAGTGCTTCACCAATCCATGCTTCACCAGTCCAAGCTTAAGGCCGGGGTCACACTGGCGACAAAAACGGACGAGTGCAATGCGATGAAATATCGCATTGCACTCGGAACAATGTTAATCTATGGAGCAGCTCCCAGCATCCGATTTTTTTTCTCTGCCATTTTCCTCGTACCAAGACAATCGCAGCATGCTGCCATTGTCACCAATTATCGGTCGAGAATCGCCAATGCAAGTCTATGGGTGCAATGAAAAATCGGACAAAACGGACCACACGTGTGACTTGCGAGAAAATCGCAGCGGTGTCCTTTAGAAAAGCCGGCAATTCATCCCCGGCTATACTGTAAAATCACACTGACAGGTTTAATAAAGAATAGAAAGAATACATATACACACATAGAATATATATATATATATATACATGTCATTGTGACACACATATATATATATATATATATATATATATATATATATTTATAGTTCATACACTTCTACATAGTATAATAGCCGCTACTTCAATTGCCGGCTTTTGTGAAATTACAGAACCCGACATGAAATGACACATGGTTTACATACAGTTAACCATGTCATTTCATGTAGTTTGATATATGGTTTTCACTAACAATTACATGAGTGTATGTGTGCAAAATTTCATACATGTAGGGTTTAATTAAAGGTGTAAATTCGTTGAAAAAAAATGCTTGGGCTCCCGTGGTATTTTCTACACCAGACAGGGAAAGCCAGCGAGAGGGGGCAGATAATAATAGCCTAGGGAGGGTGCATTTTTTTGTGCCCCCCTGGCTACTAACATCTGCCCCCAGCCACCCCACACAAAAAGGCAAATCTATGATTAGATGCGCCTTTTCTGGCACTTAGCCCGTCTATTCCCATTGCCCTGTAGCGGTGGCTAATGGGCTAATAATGGGTTAAGGCCACCTTGCTATTGAAAGGTGACTTTAAGCCAGGTTAATAATTGAGAGTTGTCAATTAGACAACGCTCAATTATTAATCCTATTGTATGAAATGGTTAAAAAAACCACACACATTAATTAAAAATAATTTTAATGAAATAAATACGCAGTTTTTGACCATCTTTTATTGTACTGGTAATTCTTCGAATCTCTTGTTCTACTGTAATAAAAAAAATAATAAAACAACATTATTCTTACCTCTCCGGCGCTCAGTCTGGTCCCCAGCTGTAATCCATCGGAAAGGGTTAATAGATTTACAGCGAGGACCGCTGGTAATGCCTGCAGCCTCGCAGTAAGCCCCCGAATGGATGAGTTCTTCTCCCGGCTGACAGGAGATGAAGTGATTAGCTGGGAAGCTTAATTGATTGTTTTCCACACTAATCAGTTCACTTCAGGTCAGGCGGGGACTCCGCACAGCATCAGTGACGTCAGGGAGTCCCCGGCTGACCTGAAGTGAACTGATTATATGTCGGTTTTGCTAGCCACCGACAAAATCTCGCCAGACGGATGTCAAATGGATGTGAAACGTACGCTCAGATGCGACAAAATCGCATCATCGCAGTACAATCGGATGACAGACGGATCAATGTTCAGGAAACATTTGTGCGATTATCGGCCGTCTAAAACTGTCCGATTTTTTAGACTTTGTGTGTCACTCCAGCCTAATGTGGAGTGTGGCAGGAGAACTTTAGTGGGATCAACTAAACTTTCCACAACTATGTTCTGGAGTCCAAGTTGCAAACAAGTTCTAGTTGGCCAACTTTTTTGTCTCCATTGAGTCCTTTCCCATTCACACAAAAAGTATAGGCACTTTGTGTATCTTCCTTGCTGCTCAAGGAGCAAAGAGAAAACTTTCAGCTCACCACATATTGACCATCCATGATCATTGTAGTGAAGTTTCTGAAGAATAAAGTCTAAATTCTCATAGCTTTCCTTCAGATTCACAGAATGCCATACAGGCACTGAAGCATACTTGCTGCCATTGTGCAGTAGCACAGCTTTCAGGTTTTTTTTGGTTGTATCAATAAAGTGTCTCCACTCGCTCACATTGTACTCAATGTTTAATTTTTTTTATCAGCCCAGGAGCATCACGGCGATACACTAGAGCACCGTCTTGAGAAGTGTGAAAGGAATTCCTTTTCTCTGCTTCTGTACCATGAAAAACAGGTACCAGGCGCTAACTGGTTATTTTCTTTTCGTCTAGAGCCTAAAAGTTCTGCAGAAAGTTTAGGAAGGTCCAAGTCTCTGACTAAATCATTTTATTCGAGTGAAAAAATTTGTGGCTCTTTGGGACAAGTGTGAAAGTCATCTTCAGAATCCTGCTGTTCATATTCAGAATCTTCTGAATCCGTATCTTCAAGTTTCTCTGGAGGTGAAGGGACAGGCATTACTGGACCTTGAGGCACAGGATGAATCCCTGATGGGAGGTCAGAGTATATAATTCCCTCCTTATGTTAAGGTTGAATCCCTTCACGTTGCATGTACAAAGGTAGCAGTCATCACTATGATTTGCGGCTGTCTCCAGATCATAGGCATGCCAAAACAAAAGCTCTCTGTCTTCCCTGTAGACCACTGTAGTAGTTCTTCTGCACAAACAGAACACACTTACATGTGGAGCCCACGACTTGTCCTGATCACCTAGTTTTACACCTAAGTACGCATAATACACTTTTCTAACAAAGTCAGGAATGTTCCTTCATTGTTTCTTCACTACAAAACAACCGCAAATGTAGCAAAAGCTGTTGGGAGAATTATGACACCCCCTTGTAGCCATTTAGATCATGTTGTTAGAACCAGAAGTTTAATCCCCCAAAACCACTAAATACTGAAAGGAATTGTGGTAAGCACACCGCCACACCCATATGACCTCTGTCTAAAAGAATCTGCCTTTGCTCTCCATAGCAACCAATCACAGCGCCGCTTTCAGTTCTTATACTGCTGAGGTAAAATGAAAGCTGTGCTCTGATTGGATGCTATGGACCCCACCACACTCTTTGAATGCTAGGTAAAGAAAAACTTCTCTGCCCACAACAGCCAATCGCAGCACAGTGTCCATTAATTCCTAGCCACTCTAATGACACCAAAACCATCCACCAAAGGTCAGGCAAAAAGGGGTCAAAGTATCGTGCAAGAAAAAGCCTATGGAATCAGTGTTAGTGAAAAAACTGTATGTGATAGAATTTTTTTATCATTTTTTCTGAGTTCAGCGGTTGAAAGTATATAAAAATCACTTCTTACTTTTCAAACAATTTTACCCTTGCAGACCTGTTATTAAAGATTTTTTATTTTTACTATATATATATGTATATACAGTTGTAATTAGAAGTTTACATACACTATATAAAATGACACATTTTATTTAAAACTCAAGTCGCCAGTATGTTAGACCTGACAGATATAGGAGGAAAGTTTGCATGCACTAAATATTTCTGTGTGTGTGTGTGTGTGTGTGTGTATATATATATATATATATATGTATATATATATATATATATATATATACATATATATATATATATTATATATATATATATATATATATACCGTATAAGCCGAGATTTTTAGCCCATTTTTAAGGCTGAAAGTCCCCCTCTCGGCTTATACGCGAGTCATATACCGGGGGGTCGGCGGGGGAGGGGGAGCGCGGGTGTCAGATCATACTTACCCCCCCTCTGACGCGTCTCTGCAGCCCCCCTGCTTCTCCCACTATCTCAGGCTCCTTCCTGCAGCGGTCACGTGGTACCGCTCATTAAAGTCATGAATATGCACATATTCATGACTTTAATGAGCGGTACCACGTGACCGCTGTAGGAAGGAGGAGCTGCCAGAGACCGCGGGAGAAGAGCAAGGGCTGCAGAGATGCTCCAGGAGGGGGTAAGTATATGCGATATTCACCTGTTCCCGGTCCACCGCTGCACACCGCTCTGACCTCCTCGTGCTCTGGCTGTGACGTTCAGGCAGAGGGCGCAATGACGTAGTTAGTGCGCGCCGCACCCTCTGCCTGAACATTCAATGACAGAAGGACACGGAAGACGGAGCAGCGCGCAGCGGTGGACCGGGGACAGTTGAATATCTCAGGTGCCGGGGCCCTGAGCGAGTGGTGACACTGGCATCTGTCCCCCATAGCGCGCCGGTGTCCCCACCTGCTCAGGACACCGGCACCTGGCCCCCAGCGACGAGAGGTGAGTATTTAATTTTTTTTTTTTTTAGTGCAGCGGCAGCATAAGGGACCTAAACTATGGGGCATAATCTGTGGAGCATATGGAGCATAATCTATGGAGCATATGGAGCATAATCTATGGAGCATATGGGGGCATAATCTATGGAGCATATGGGGGCATAATCTGTGGAGCATATGGGGGCATAATCTATGGAGCATATGGGGCATAATCTATGGAGCATATGGGGCATAATCTATGGAGCATATGGGGCATAATCTATAGAGCATATGGGGCATAATCTATAGAGCATATGGGGGCATAATCTATAGAGCATTTTATGGGGGCATAATCTATGGAGCATATGGGGGCATAATCTATGGAGCATATAGGGCATAATCTATGGAGCATTTTATGGGGCATAATCTATGGAGCACCATATGGGGGCATAATCTATGGAGCATCTTAGGGGGCATAATCTATAGAGCATCTTAGGGGGGCATAATCTATGGAGCATATGGGGGCATAATCTATGGACCATGTTATGGGGGCATAATCTATGGAGCATCTTAGGGGGGCATAATCTATGGAACATCATATGGGGGCATAATTTATGGAGCATCTTAGGGGGGCATAATCTATGGAGCATCTTATGGGGGCATAATCTATGGAGCATCATATGGGGCATAAAATATATTGAGCATCTAATGGGGGCATAACTTTTATGGAGCAGCATTGGGGCATATATTTATGGAGCAGCAATGGGCCATATAACCTTAGGAGCTTTAGGGAGTATTTTATATGGAGCATCTTATGGGGCCATCATTAACTGTATGGAGAATTATATGGGGCTCCTGATTCAATATGGATATTCAAAAACATTTAACCTACTGATGTCTAAATTAATTTTACTTTTATTGGTATCTATTTTTATTTTTGTAATTTACCAGTAGCTGCTGCATTTTCTACCCTAGGCTTATGCGCGAATCAATAAGTTTTCCCAGTTTTTTGTGGCAAATTTATATATATATATATATATATATATATATCTGTATACCCTCGTGATTTAACATTTGTGCGTGTTTAACTTGTAGGAAAGGAGTGTTTTGTAGGTTTATTCTATTTCTGTAGTTTGGAGGCAATGTTTCAGATTAGCTAACATTAATTTTTACTCTTCTCTTCAGACTTGCCATGATTTTGAGACAATTTAATTTTATCCCAGGGCTTTTCAAAAATTGATGTCTTGTGCATCTGTGTAATGCTACATTGTTTGCTTCTAAAAGCAGTTGTTGAGATTGGAAGACATTGTTTTTTTTACTTTACCTCTAATCTCATAGCCAGACTATGCGGGATAGCAGCATCACAATCAGAAGGAGCTTCATCCCTTGGAGTTAAGAAATGCTAAGGACCTTTTATCCTTTAATATCCGTGTGATATCACTTGTGCTATTAAAAATACTTACTGGATATTGACAAGCTCTTCTGTGTTCTGTAAGTATCTGAAAAGTATATTTAGTCATTTCAGTTAAAGGGAACCTGTCACCAGAAAAAACGCTATTAATTTGCAGATATAGGGATAATAGAGTTCTGAACCTGCCCCGCACTTGCATTTAGCCGAGCGCTGCCTGGAGAAAACAAACTTTATTTCCCCCTGGAGGATTAGGTTTCCAGACACTACAGTAGCACTGGTTTGGGTGTTACAGCACTACGGCAGTAGCGGCGCAGGTGTTACAGCACTACGACAGCAGCGGCACGGGTGTTACAGCACTACGGCAGCATCGGCGAGGGTGTTACAGCACTACGGCGGCATCGTCGCGGGTTCAGTCAATCAGGGGTTCAGTTTCATCCACCGCTTTCTTTGCTCAACGATGATTGAACCCACGTCAACACCGCCCCCATGGCTGAAACCAAACTTTGCTGGGGGGAATAAAGTTCATTATCTCCCCGCAGCATTCGGCTAAGTGCGGGCGCCGGGAATATTAAGCTGCATATTAACCCCATATCTGCAGGTTTATAGCTTTTTTTTTCTGGTGACAGGTTCATGATAATTATGTTTCTGCAATTAATAATAAATGTGATAAAAAATTTGAGGCAATGAAGGATCATTTGTAAGGGATTTGAATACTGTTGCAACAATTTTTATAGCCATAATGCAACTTTGCAAATATTAATTACAGACTATAAGCAGTAAAGATGTATATCTTTGTACCGTGTTAGCCAGTAGATAGAAAAATATTTAGCGTTGAGAGTCCTCAGTGGTTGATACCTTTTAGTGGCTAACTGAAAAGATGGTAACAAATTGCAAGCTTTCGAGACTACTCAGGTCTCTTCATCAGGCTAAACTAATACAAAATCTGAAGTTGAGAGTCCTCAGTGGTTGATACCTTTTAATGGCTAACTGAAAAGATGGTAACAAATTGCAAGCTTTTTGTGTAGTTTGAACCTGCAGTCTTGTGTTCCTCCACATCCTCTGACTTCTTGCCAACCTATAGACTAACAGAGAAGACAAACAGATGGAAGGTGTAAAAAATGCCTGTGCAGCAGTATGCACAGACATGATCTGCAAGCATGCAAAGGACAATGCTTTGTCTAGGAGTGGGACCGGATTTTAAGGGGCTGTTCACTATTTTTATGTTGATGGACTATTTGTAACATGTGTGCCGGTTACTGCTTTGGCCTCAAGGTGGCGCTTCACCTCTGTTGCGTGTGATGCGTGACAGCATCAATCCTATATTTTTCTTGGGATCTGTGCCTCTGTTCAGTCCAGAAGCTATGAGGTTAATCTTATTAATTTGGATGTCTGTCAGCACTGGGTGGGGCTGTTCTATATATTTCCCTGAGAGCCAGTTCCCTCTGCCAGTCAATAGTTCTGCTATCCTGGTATATGCTGTGCTTCTGTGTTTCGTCCTGATTATTCTTGCTCTTTGACCTCAGCTTGACATTTTACTGCCTGCATGTTTAATGATTTCTGTTTCTGACGTGACCTAATGGATCGTTCCCGACTACTTGAATATCCTTCTTGCCATCTTGCGCCACCGAACAGCAGCCAACTCTATGGCCATCTCCCAGGGACCCCAGTGTAAGTCCAGATCCCTGTGCAAGGGTTAAAGGGTGAAGGCTAGGGCAGCCCCTAGGTCTTGAGAAATGAAATAGCTTGCGCCAAGCTTGTTTATGGTAGCCATTTTGGAGCTGCAAGGTGACCGCGAACAGTGCACGTGTGACACTATCTTTAGGCTGGGTCATCAATATCTGATCGTGGTGACACCTTTACTGGTACTCTCCAGTATAACCAGGTGTCAGATATCCTCAGTTGCAGAGCAGAACTACGCTGATCCATCAACAGGCTAGTGGCCGTGTGCTGCACATCCACTTCCTATTGATTCAAATAGGGGTTAGCTGTGTAGAACTCGGTCGTGGCCACTATATAGATAACGGATCTGTGCTGTGCTATGCCGTATCGCAAATAGTGTCACTGATATTGATGACCTATCCTAAGGGAGGAGGGATTCATAAGTCGGCAGTCACACAGAGTGACTGCAGACTTATTGTTTTTGACCGGGCAATTTCTTTAAAGGGGTATTCTCATCTCCAAGATCCTATCCCAATATGTAGTAAGTGTGGTAATAATAATATTAGCAAATACTTCCAATTAGAAATGTAGTACAGTTTGTCTGATTTACTATGTCTCTTTCCTCATTTGCAGGCTTGGTGGGACCTTAGGTATCCATGCTTACGATCACTAGCAACTAGATAACTGTCATTATATCAGTGGTCGTAACCGTGGATACTTAAGGTCCTGCAATGCCTGCACATGAGGAAAGAGGCATAGCAAATCAGAAAAACTATACTGTATTTCTAAATGGAGGTATTTGCTAATTTTATTATTGTTACACCTTCGACATATTGGGATAGGATCTTTTTTCACCTTTAAAACAGATTTTTCAAACTTTGAATGAGTTGAGGTCAATGGCTTTAAAATACCAGTTATAGTAAATACTGATAACCTTTTGATTGTTGTTTTTCTTGGATAGTATTGCAGAATTGAATATTGTGACTACAAGCAGTCTTCTCTGTAGCCAGCTTCAATAGAAGCTTTCCTTCTGCTCCCAGCACACAGACGTCTGCAGTAACTGAGAAGAACCAGCGAGGGGGAAATGGGAGGATACAAGAGACATTACATCCTCAGTGGTGAGAGCAGTAGAGAGACGTCTGCCATAGTGTAGAAGATAGTAGATCTCAGTAGAGAGAGGAGAAAGGTTAGAGAACAGTCAACAGGGTAGTGTACTGAGATCACATAGCAGGATGAGGGATTGTTTGAGGCTTTTATCACTGAAAGGGAACACCCACTGGAGCCATTCTAGATCACACAGCAGGGTGAGGGATTGTTTGAGGCTTTTATCACTGAAAGGGAACACCCACTGGAGCCATTCTAGATCACACAGCAGGGTGAGGGATTGTTTGAGGCTTTTATCACTGAAAGGGAACACCCACTGGAGCCATTCTAGATCACACAGCACGGTGAGGGATTATTTGAGGCTTTTATCACTGAAAGGGAACACCCACTGGAGCCATTCTAGATCACACAGCAGGGTGAGGGATTGTTTGAGGCTTTTATCACTGAAAGGGAACACCTACTGGAGCCATTCTAGATCACACAGCACGGTGAGGGATTGTTTGAGGCTTTTATCACTGAAAGGGAACACCCACTGGAGCCATTCTAGATCACACAGCAGGGTGAGGGATTGCTTGAGGCTTTTATCACTGAAAGGGAACACCCACTGGAGCCATTCTGAAGATACAGAAGTCCGAGCAACAGGAACAAAAATAAGAATTGTTAAGAAAAAAATAATGTCCTAAAGGTCTAGGTATAACTTATCTCCTTTTTTGTACCTAGCTGAGGAGAAATTATCTTACTTATGTCTTTCTTGCCACTTTCCTGCATGTTGTGTCTTGGCGCTTCCAACCATTTTACTCAATTATTATGTATGTATCATGTTTTGAAATTTATATGGCCTCCATTCACACTGACGTTTTTGCAGTCAATAAACGATGGGGAAAAAAAACCTTTTGCAAGTGTGAACAGAGTCTTAGGTTGCAACTGTAAATTATTCCAGTGTTGTGTAAAAATCTAATAATGTAATGGAGAACGGAAGTTGACATTGACAGGAAGAGTAACCGTGTGTGTCTGTGAGAATCACTGGCTCCGAAGTGTCTGCAGAGACTAAGGCTTAGCGATTCTTAACTCTCTTTTCATCATTTTAGTAAATCTAGGTCATTGTTTCATGTGTAAGGCATCTATTCCTTTCCCCAAGAATGCACAAGACAGCAAATATTTCCCAAGACATTAGCTGATTTGTTTATCGCTGCTACAAATGCATTAATGAAAACGGTTTTTGGCTTTCAAATGTTTTTGTTTTATACACAATCCCGTCATTTCTGCTGTGAAGCGTTGAGCTTATTAAAATGTCTTCCTGCAAAGTGAATTTTATTTAATGCCTCTTTTTAATGGTTTTTTATTCATACATTATAATTTTCTGTTTTAGGGAATTATATGAAATCACAGCCAGAAATGGAAACGTGACTAAATATACTGAACAGCAAAACAGGAAAAAGTAGTACAAAAACAAACAAAAAAAGTAGCAGGATTGGAAACTAGTGGATTCTTTAATCTGCAGGAACTTTATGCCGAAGACATTGATCAAATTTTGTGTGAATGTTCCTGGAATCATTCCTCGACAGGCTGAAACTCTATACATTTTTAATGTATTTCTTCTACATGACAAATAACTAGCTATTTGTCAGCTGGAAAGAATGGTCTGCTCTATTCACAGATGAGGTAGGGTAAAAGATGATATTTTAATATGACAACAAGCAGTCGTTCATGTCCTCTGCCAGCTGTAAACGGACATATGAATCACTATCCAGCCACCCACTATCCCTTCCTATTTCCTCCCGTCATTGGTGGCTTGCCACTGCCACTACATGGATACCAAGGCCATCCTCCCACAAGCAGCTGCAGCACTCCATCACCAGCAAGTAAGTGTAACATTAAATATCAATTTCTATAGATTGTGATATGTCTTAATCTTAAATAACCTCCGTGTAAGTAACAAGGCCATTTTTATACGAATTTGGGTAGTCATCTTAAAGAGATTAGAAATGCAAAAATGTATAAAGTAGACCTACAAAGAGCAGTAAATTACTTGAAAGACTGTATTTTGCGAGCACCTATAGGGCTGTTCACAATTTTGGCATAGCATATAGCATTTTAAAGGTTATGAAAAAAAAATATTGTTAATATTTATATTGAGATAAAAAGTTTTACTAAGTTTACGGCTTCATTTTTAGACGTATCTTATGTTGTTATGTTCCTGCCAATTAATACGTGCTGGTTGTGAGTTCTTTGTGATCGGGATGCTGCTTACTAGACTATCTCCTGTGTGACAAAACCTCTTCATACCTGCACTAATTTCTTCTTCTATAATCCAGGAGGGATATTGGCTTCCTTGTGTTGTAGTGTCTGCCATGTGTATTCTATTTCTTTCGTTATACCGATAGTTTGTGATTCACATTTCCCCCTGCAGACTAACTTATGTGCATGCTTTTCTTTCTATCTGCATTTTGCCACTGTACAGCGTATGTGATTTGTTCCCTCTGAAGACTTGGGTGCTTTCCTTAACCTGTTATCACTAACACTCAGAGAAGGAAAGGGGGGAACAGACACAGTCAAGAGAAGTTTACTGTTTGACCGATGCCAGAACCAACAGGACAGCCAACAATGTGAAGTAGTTATTCAGACTCTACAGCAATACAGTTTTAGAATAAAAAAAAACAAGAGTATTTGGAAAGTTGCTTAATTCTATATTTAGGAAGCACGTATGCAATAATTTTGTACCCCAAATCATACAATACATAAGCAAACGAAAAAAAAAGATAAAACCTTTAAGGGTATAAGTTTATTCCTGCTGAGAGCAAGGAGCAATCTCTGTTGGTGAAAGTATCAGGAAGTTAGGAAGCAATTCTTACTGTTTGAGGGCACGGTAGCAATTATAAAAATCTACTCCAATTAGTATGGATAAATATATCCCCAATTGGTGTAACACATAGAGCATTGATAATGGTTATTTTTTTATAAAGAACAGTTGAGGCTAGCGTCCTCAAGACGTTTTGTTACCACTTCTTATGTGAGTACTGTCAACCCCCTATACCATTATATGCCATAGTTAGTTCCAGTCCTATCGGTGAGATACATAGAACATAGATAGTGTTTGGTATTGCATGTTCTGACAAGGACTCCCTTGTGGCAGACATTTGATCCACATCCTATAGGGGTACCATCAATCCTATGTCATGATTAGTACCAAAAGGCCAGTTAGTTTTGGACAGTGTTTAATGTCGCAAAAGAGACACATGGGATCATCACTCTATATCCCAATTAAGACCTTAAGTATATTTATTACATTTTCCCCCAATCGGTGTGATTTATAAAACCCTAGAGGGTGGTTATCATTCCGTGATGGATGGTTAGGTTAGCGCCTCTATAGAACTTTTGATCACCTTGCCCTATGTGAATACTGTCCATCCTATGTCCCAGTTTGGACTATGGATCTTTTTGGGAACAAACCAATCTGTGCACTACATGAAGCACAGAGAGAGGGGTTAATGTCTTAAAAAGAATGATTTTAATAAGCACCCTCAAAAGGACATACTCACCCTATTCAACTATATTAACCCCATGTCTCGATTAGGACCTTAGATCAATAGAATTCTACCCCAGTTGATGAGCTATATGTAGAAGCATCCTTAGGAGGACATTTGAGAATAATGTCCTTTTTAGGCTCACCAGGTGAGATGGATCCTCAGTTTCGGGTGGGCACACAGACCCCAGGCATTAATGCAGCAAGCAGAAAGGAACAGAGGCAGCAAGGACTTGGCACATTAAGGCCGGGTTCACATTGCGTTGCGGGCAATGCGCTGACGGCATCCGTCACATAGCGGCACTAACGCTATGTAACGGATGCGTTAACGCCGCCATTGCCCGCAATAGTAGTAGCGCATCCTAACGCATGCCGAAATCGGCATGCGTTAAGCGATGTGCCGTCATTCTGTAACGGACCTCGGACGCGGTCTGCAGCGTTCGGGGTCCGTCACTGCTAGCTCAGAATAGAGACGCTGCGCTAGCATGATCACATAACGCGATCACAAAATGACACTAGCGTTAATGCAGTCCGTCAACGCTATGTGTTGAACGGACTGCATTAACGCTATGTGAACCTAGCCTTAGGAATTCGTGAACAGCATTACAGATGAAGTTGAACCCAGCAAGGATGGAAGCAATTAAAAGCACAGTATGCACATAAAGTGGGGCACCCCACACATAGAGATCTAGAGTCTCAATCCCAAGACACAGATGTGTGTCAATGGGCCTTAATAGGTTCAGGGAGATAATGTAATTGATCCACACTAGGCAACTTGCAAAACCTGACATGGAGCGTAACAGAGGGTAGCAGACTTAGGGGAAGGAAGCAAAGCCCAGGATACCCAGGGCAGATGTGACAGTCCTCTAGAAGACGTTCAGTTGGCTCGCCCAATTTGAGTATATGAACCCTATGTCCCAGCTAGGGCCATAAATCAATTGAATTGTATACCAGTCAGTAATAAAATATATAGGGTATCATCCTAGGATAGTTGGGATAAAACACCACTGTTCTATTTTGTGACATTTTGAGCTTTATGGGGCACCAGAACCCGGGGCAACTGCAACCTCTGTCACACTATCGTCATACCTCTATCTGTTAGTGTCATGATGTTTTTCTGCTTCACCTTTGCCTATGATACTTTTCTGCTTGATATTATTTCTATTTTAGCATAGGTTGCTGCACATTCTTTCCACACAATTAGACTTGATTGACTGGTCTCTCCCAATTTGTCTAGAGGGAAAGATCTGTCAATCACGCTTAGCCGAATGGTGAGAGGCCGGAGGGGAGCCACCCAGAAGATACGTTTTCTCTGAACATCATGTTAGTGTTTAAACCTGTTATGGATAGGACAGCAGGAATGTTTTGCAGGTTTCCATTCAATGCAGAAATATTGTGTACGCAATATGATAATGTTTTTTTCTCCATCAACACATTTATGCATATGGTCTAGTTAGCCTCACTTTACCTTGTTTTATGAACCCTGGGTGAGCGTTTGGCTGACGGCCAGTCGAGTTTACAGTAAGTAAACATGTTCTCACCAGGGGATGTGCTCCTTGATCTGTTGATAATGTAGTGTGAACCACTAAAATCTCAAGAAAGCCATGCACTCAATTTAATCAGGCTAAGTCCGATTTCCAGTAAGAGATAACCACGTTCCTCAGAGTAATTGGCTCGCCGACATACTTAATCAACAAATACATTTCTTCCTAGTAGTCATTTGTCACCTGTCCAATGTCGATTTAACTATAAATGTTACAAAAGAAACTTGTAATAAAGGATGCTTACATACAGTCATGGACAAAAGTTTTGAGAATGACACAAATATTAATTTTTACAACGTCTACTGCTTCACTTTTTCTAATGGCAATTTGCATATACTCCAGAATGTTATAAAGAGTGATCAGCTTAACAGCAATTACTTGCAAAGTTAATATTTGGCTAGAAAATGAACTTTATCCCCCAAAACACATTTCAACATCATTGCAGCCCTGTCTTAAAAGGACCAGCTAACCTCTTTTCAGTGATTGCTCCATTAATACAGGTGTGGGTGTTGATGAGGACATGGCTGGAGATCAATCTGTCATGATTAAGTAAGAATGACACCACTGGACACTTTAAAAGGAGGCTGGTGCTTGGCATCATTGTTTCTCTTCTGTTAACCATGGTTATCTCTAAAGAAACACGTGCAGTCATCATTGCAATGCACAAAAATGGCCTAACAGGGAAGAGTATCGCAGCTAGAAAGATTGCACCTCAGTCAACAATCTATCGCATCATCAAGAACTTCAAGGAGAGAGGTACCATTATTGCCAAAAAGGCTCCAGGGCGCCCAAGAAAGACCAGCAAGCGCCAGGACCGTCTCTTAAAAGTGTTTCAGCTGCGGGATCGGGCTACCAGCATTGCAGAGCTTGCTCAGGAATGGCAGCAGGCAGGTGTGAGTGCATCTGCACGCACTGTGAGGCAGAGACTCTTGGAGCAAGGCCTGGTCTCAAGGAGGGCAGCAAAGAAGCCACTTCTCTCCAGAAAAAACATCATGGACAGACTGATATTCTGCAAAAGGTACAGGCAGTGGGGTAAAGTTATTTTCTTTGATGAATCCCCTTTTCGATTGTTTGGGACATCAGGAAAACGCCTCATTCGGAGAAGACAAGGTGAGCGCTACCACCAGTCTTGTCTCATGCCAACTGTTAAGCATCCTGAAACCATTCATGTGTGGGGTTGCTTCTCAGCCAAGGGAATCGGCTCTCTCACAGTCTTGCCTAAAAACACAGCCATGAATAAAGAATGGTACCAGAATGTCCTCCAAGAGCAACTTCTCCCAACCCTCCAAGAGCAGTTTGGCGATCAACAATGCCTTTTCCAGCATGATGGAGCACCTTGCCATAAAGCAAAGGTGATAACTAAATGGCTCAGGGAACAAAACATAGAGATTTTGCGTCCATGGCCTGGAAACTCCCCAGATCTTAATCCCATTGAGAACTTGTGGTCAATCATCAAGAGACGGGTGGACAAACAAAAACCTAAAAATTCTGACAAAATGAAAGCATTGATTGTGCAAGAATGGACTGCTATCAGTCAGGATTTGGTCCAGAAGTTGATTGAGAGCATGCCAGGGAGAATTGCAGAGGTCCTGAAGAAGAAGGGTCAACACTGCAAATATTGACTTGCTGCATTAACTCATTCTAACTGTCAATATAAGCTTTTGTTACTCATATGTTTGCAATTATATTTCTGTCTGTGATAAAAACATCTGTCAAACACACATAAAAACCAGAGGGCAGCAGATCATGTGAAAATATAATATTTGTGTCATTCTCAAAACTTTTGGCCATGACTGTACTTGATGTCCATTTATACTACATGATTATCACGAACAAGTGTTCCTAGTAAAATCTGTTTCTCGATAACCGTGTACTATAAGCAGGCTGCAGATCATACGACAAACAGGAATATTGCAATTATCTCTTGTGCTGCACTAAAGATCACTAAATATCATCGTTCTCGGCAGCACATCGTCCTGTGTTCACTTTCTACACTCCTCAGTGTTGTAAATATTGTAAAAAAGGAAAAGTTGTGGAATTATGGAAAACAGATGATGGATAGACATGTTATTAATATGCAAATGATGAGAAAATGGAGACAAACTTTTCAAAAGATCTCCTTATATTCAGTATTGAGTATGTGCGCCACATGCAGAAATACACACACTCACACGCATTGACATTCTATCAATTAATTTATTAATGGTTGTCTGAGAAACATTCTGCAACCCTGGATGCAGTTGGGCAAATCATCAAGATCCACTGCTGGCAGCTTCTCTTGCAATTACAGACCAATGATGTCCCAGATGTGCTCAATGGGGGATAAGTCCAAAGACGATGCAGGTCATGGTAGCATGTTTGGGCCACGCAAACTGTTCGTTTTCTTGTGTGGAGAAATGTCCATACCACTAGTTACAAGACCAAATCAGTGTAACACTGAGCTGTTAGAGTACTAGGAATGTAAACTAAAAGGTACCGTACATTATGCCTCCCCAAAACACAATACCCGAAAGTAGCAGCGCAGATGCAATGGAATTCTGGAACACCAAGATTGACATTTATGGTGTATGTTCACCAGATATACAGCTCTGGCAAAAATTAAGAGACCACTGCACAGTTTTATAAAAATCAGCTTCTCTACATGTCTGAGAGCCATTCCATTCCAGTGTCAGTTGAATTCCAACCAGAGTAAACCTCATTCTACTTAATGTGCTTCTGATTAGGTGATCACCTGAACCAAATGTTATTTAATGAAGGAAAGTTTAAAAAAAACACTGCTGTGGTGTTCAGAATCCTCTTGCAATAGGACAAGCTGGATGGCAAAACAAGTGGTAATAATATCCCAAAAGTAATAGGAATGAAAAAATAACTTTTAACCATGCCAAAGAAGTTGAATAGAGAAGTCTTGAGTGAGGAAAAGAAGGGCTCAATTCTGGCTTTACTAGCTGAGGGATATAGTGAGCATCATGTTGCCTCCATCCTTAAAATTTCTAAGATGGTAGTCCATTACAACAAGGTCAAGCAGCAGATACTGGGGACAACAAAGCTACAAACCGGAAGAGGGTGAAAATGACTCTCCTCTGACCGGGATGACCGTCATCTTATTCAAATGTCACTCAGCAACTGCAGGATGACATCAAGTGACCTACAAAAGGAATGGCAAATGGCAGCTGGGGTTAATTAAGTGCGCGGCAAGAACAGGTTGTAACAGGCTCCTAGAGGCAGGGCTCAAGTCTTGTAAGCCTAGAAAAAATCAATGAGAAGCAAAGGAGAGCCAGGCTAAAGTTTGCCAAAGACCATAAGGATTGGACCATAGAGGACTGGAGTAAGGTAATCTTCTGAGTCTAATTTTCAGCTTTACCCAACACCTGGTCGTCTAATGGTTATACGGAGACCTGGAGAGGCGTACAAGCCACAGTGTCTTGCACCCACTGTGAAATTTGGTGGAGGATCGGTGATGATCTGGGGATGCTTTAGCAAGGATGGAATCGGGCAGGTTAATCTTTGCGAAGGACGTATGAATAAAGCCGCATACAAGGTTATCCTGGAAAAACAGTTGATTCCTTCTGCTCAGGCAATGTTCCCCAACTCTGAGAAATGTTTTTTCCAGCAGGACAATGCGCCATGCCACACAGCTAGGTCAATCAATGTGTAGGACCACCACATCAAATCCCTGTCATGGTCAGGCCAATCTCCATTGAAAACTTCTGGAATATATTCAAGAGGAAGATGGATACAAGCCATCAAACAAAGAAGAACTGCTTAAATTTTTGTACCAGGAGTGGCAAAAGGTCACAGAAAAGCAGTGTGAAAGACTGGTGGAAAGCATGCCAAGATGCATGAAAGCTGTGATTAAAAATCATGGTTATTCCACAAAATATTGATTTCTGAACTCTTCCTGAGTTAAAACATTAGTATTGTTGTTTCTAAATTATTATGAACTTGTTTTCTTAGCATTATTTGAGGTCTGCAAGCACTGCATTTTTTTTTTTATTTTGACCATTTCTCATTTTCTGAAAATAAATACAAAATTTATTGCTTGGAAATTCGGAGACCTGTTGTTAGTAGTTTATAGAATAAAAGAGCAATTTACATTTTACTCAAAAACATACCTATAAAGAGAAAAATCAGACAAACTGAAAATTTTGCAGTGGTCTCTTAATTTTTGCTAGAGCTATATATATATATAAATATCTATGTGTGATATGTGTTTGTAATATGTCAAGCTTATCATGAATATAAGAAATGTCAATACAAGTAAAGTACCTGTGACATAGACTGGACCAGAGAAAATTCGGTACTCTTGTAGATGAGTAAGCAAAAGATATTTATTTATACAATCTGAAAATAATTTTGATGTTTTGGTTCTGTGTCTGGACCTTATTCAGAGTAGGCCGGATTACAGATGTGTTAGAGTCAATGCAGTGTTGACTTCCCCTGACGAAGCTAGATGCCCTAGCGACACGCGTTGGGATGTGATTTTTTCCTACCAGCTGTTTTCATAAGTGTGGCAAGTATGTATCCAGAATGATTTACTTTGCTATTATATCCATGTGTTTATCTTCCTCATTATTATATGAGGGGTATAAAAATTTGAGATATATGCATGTTTCCTCAGCACTCTGCACTTTATTAGCAGTTATTATTACTGTTGGCAGTGTGACATTTTAATTATTGTGTTTTGATACACGTTTTCTAATTTTGCAGTTATATCATAGCTAATTTTTCTTGTGCATTGTCATTTTATTTGCCAACTATGGATATTATATTATTTGCTCATCGTATATTGATGTGAGCCCACACTATATAAACTTATGATTAACATCTCAGGTTTAACCATATCCTTTCAGCCTGTTTTTTGTGCACCCTTATTGTGGGTGCTCATATGTGTTGTGTGTTTTTTAATAGTTTTTAAAGTATTTTGTGCACTTAGTGATTCAATAAAAAGCCTTTTTTCATCACATTATTTTTTGGTGTGTGCACTGTTATTTGCACTACTATTTCTATTATTTTCGTCAGTGAACTATCACTTGCAGCCATTAGATAGGGCTAAGAGCAGAGTAAGTACAGTGTGGTTAGACTCCAATCTCTCTGCAAATTCAAAGGTATCATGGGAAATGTCATCATTAGGGTAAAGATTAATCAACATGAAAGACAGCTCGGAAATGGCACAAAAAATAAAAATAGATATGAAAGCCCCCACAAGTGTCTCTACTAGAGATCAGCGGAACGATTTGTGGGACTCCGGTCCATCGGCCAGGTAAGCAGTCTAGGCCAATGGGCAGAAGGCTTGCAAATCTTTTACCTTCCGGGATACCCAGCACGGTTTTGATTATCTGGGCTGGCTTGACGTCATCATTGTGGCCTGACAAACAGATGACGGTGCCAGTCCGGCTAAATAAAAGCCACCCTGAGGATCCTGTAAGGCAAAAAATTTGATAGCCACCCGTCCAGTGGCCAGAGGTTATTGAACTGGTCGATGAGTACCCCGAGTCGATCTGGACATCTTGTCTCTATTATTTAATATGAGCCAGTGCTTCACTATACGGGTAAAAACAAATTGCTGCTTTAAGACTTTTAATTCAAGATCTGTCGCCAGATCTAACAATGTATATTCTCTGTGGATCACCTATCATTGATAATAATGGTGTACTTACTTGGCAAAACCATTCTAGAATGGCTCTAAGCTCCTTCCTGGTGAGTCCAGCCGTTGTCTGCTAGATTTTTTTCAAGTGTTTTTTCAGGCTGTAAACTCTTTATCTTCGACCACCTAAGATGATCGACAAGCACTTTTCAGTGTCCTATTCCCTGTTCCAGAAATCTCGCATGTGCTTTTGGAAGCTGCAGTCTCTACAGCTCTACAGTAAGAAAGAGCTGGTCTTCCAGCAGGAGTGCGGAACGGTTTCCAAGTCAAGGGCAGGGAATAATAGAGGAGGCCTAAGGAACATGCACTTAGTGACCTGTTACTTACTGTTGCTGGGCAGGAGGTATGCTCTTGAATATTACTGGGCAGCACTATCAATAGTGCACATGTACAGACAGGAGGGAGCAGAGTAAACTGAATATTGATGAAGCGCCAGCCTGATGTACCCAACCTCCTCTTAACAGAATTTACACATTTGCCACAAAAGCGTAAATCAAAAATTTTTTAATGAGCGGAAAGTAGTGTTTTCTGTACTTCATACTGTGGTGACCATGGATGTGCCTTTTTTTTCTTCTAGTGAAATTCTGTTTTAATATCCGCACAACGCCGTATAGATTTTGAGTTGCTAAAAATCAATATAAAACGATGTGTTATATGACCTTATCTGAAATCATATTGACTGCAGTTTAAACAAAGACAAATGTATATGTCAGGTGTTACCTTCTATGCGCGTCTTACCGTCAGTGATACACTCTGGGCCTCTACAAGATGTGACACATAGAAATCAATCAGGAGGGCAAGCCTCATTGAGAATTTATATATATATTGGAAAAACTCAAAGTTGAGTACACCCCATTTAAATGTACAAGACCTCAGATTACTGTGGGGAGCCCTGCAAGACGACTGGCTGAGAAATTCCGAGTGGTATCTTTTAAGATGTAAGCAATTATTTATAAATGTAGAAATCGCACAATTGTGTATAATTTTTAAAGCTACATATCCGTAAAGCAGCGTTAAACTATATCAGGTTTTTTTTACAGATTATTATTGGTTAATATTTCCTTTTATGTTTTATACTATTTCGGAAAGTTGATACAAGGCGTTGAAACAACTCATTCTAGTCTATATATGATTTATAAGGTCCAATTTTTGCTTGTTTTTTTTATTTCTGCTTTTGTTATTTCACTTCATGCTGAGAATGTGGCCAGAAAATGAAAAGCACAATGTAAAATTGCATTTCCCAGGGGTCGGCAAACTACTTTTTTAGTAAAATGTTTTCACTTATAATACGCTGCGATACAATATCATTTACATATATATTAGCAGGTTCTGCAGTCAACAGTTTTATTAAGGACATCCTATGATTTTCTGACTATGTTGTCAAATCTTTTGAAAAGTTAACTGTTAGTGTAAACAATGGTGGGTTACTTAAGAAACTTCTAGGCAGCAAGGTTAAGGGATTCAGATCTCTAAAGTTCACGTAGACATAAGTTTCTTACCAAGAAGACAGTACAGTAGGAAACATCCCATTCCTTCCATTACCTGGACAAGTATCCGTCTATTGTTCTTAGCCTTAGGGGGCAAACAGAGGCGGCTGTATTTCTCAGACGAGGATCACATTGGATTCCTTGGACTGACCATCGGCTTTCCTTTCCTGAGCGTGATATCTGCATAGAAATATGTCACGCTCCGGACAGGAGAGGTGCCGGGCCAGTCTGTGCACTGCAGTGCGATCCGGCCTTCTTTCTGCGCCCTTAGAATTACTTTCAGCATCTCCCTCCTTTGCTCCTCCAGTCATTGTTTTAAAGAAAATCTGTCATCAGCGTCATTGTTCCCAAACCAGAGGCAGCATGAATCAGAAACATTGAAGTAATGTGGCTCCAACAGCCACAAAAATTAGGTTAAATTGACCCCATAATGATCAAGCCAAATTTTTGAAGTCTGACCATTGTCACTTTATGTAGCAATAACTCTAGAATGTTTCATCATATCCCATTGATTTGGAGACTGTTTTTCATGCCAAATTATATTTTCTAATAATGGTAAGCTTAGGTTAATATGTTTTGTTTTTATTTTTAAAAATATCACACATTTAACAAAAATTTTTAAAAATTTGCATTTTTTAAAGTTTGAATGATTATCCCTTTAATCCAGATACTCACACTACACAATAACAATTGTTAAATAACATTTCCCTAATGTCTGCTTTACATCAGCATCATTTGTAAAATGTTGTTTTATTTTGTTAACATTTTAAAAGGTTTAAAAATGTAGCAGTAATTTTTCATTTTTATTTTCAAGGAAATTTACAAATCTTATTTTTTTAGGGACCAATTCTGTTTTAAAATGACTTTGAGAGTTCTATAGGAATCCTCTAAAAGTGATACCCCTCTACGTATTCAAAATTGCTTTCAGGTAGTTATTAACCCTTCAGGTGCTTTTCAGGAATTAATGCAAAGTGTCATAACAGGAATCAAAAAATGTATTTTTACCACCTAAATGTTTCTACCTTCTGAACAGGCCGCTATAGCAGGAAGACTTTAAGCCGTTACTTGGCCATGAATTGCCATCGCAAACATCAGGACCACACGATCAAGATCTCAGGGTGCCGATGGGGTTAAAAAGGGAACCCCCACACTCTGTTAACCATCTAGATGCTGTGTTCACTATTTACAGAAGCATTTAAGGGGTTAAACAGCTATGGACGGTGCCAACACTGATTGTGGCTGATGCAGCTAGTTGTCAGCTATAGTGAACAGCTGATAGCTGCTGGATTGTCCCCTGTCGGAGGATGCTATTCTCTTATATCGCGGGTCAGTTTTAAGTCGTATTGGTGGTCATTAAGGGGTTTAAACATCACATTTATTTAGAACAGTGGTTCCCAAGCTCCAGTCCTCACGGCCCCCAACTGATCAATTTTTCAGGATTTCCTTAGTATTGCACAGGTGATGGAATTACCTCAAAACGCGTAGACATGGTGTCTTTCTCTTTTTTTCCTTATTCAACATAATTCTATTTTTGCTGTGGTTTTAATGTTCTAAATAAATGTGATGTTTTAACTTCTAATTTTTTTTTGGCTGCTGGATCCACATTATCTTTCCATACTTCTTATCACCCAGGAACTGAATTGGTGTTTCATTGGCACCCATCATGGTGAGCTGCTTTTTCCTTTTATTCAGCATGAATCAGAGCCTGGCTACACAAGCATTTCACAGAAAATATGGTTGGAAGGTCCAGCAGGGACCATAGCCGGAGAATAGACTAGTTAGTCTCTGCCCAGCTGACTATTCCCAGCGCTGCTGCTGGTGATTCACCGGGTGTTTCCCTATGTACCCATGATGGAGAGACCTGTCAATCACCTTCAGCAGCTCTGCGAAGAGCCGGCCAGGGGCGGTGCTGGATTAGTTTGGTCTCTAGCTATGGTCCCTGGAAAAGATCTTCTCACTCAGTGGTCCCCAACTCCAGTCCTCAAGGCCCACCAACAGGTCATGTTTTCAGGATTTCCTTTGAATTGCACAGGTGATGCAATCCTGAAAACATGACCTGTTGGTGGGCCTTGAGGACTGGAGTTGGGGAACACTGTTCTGACTATTAACATTGTAATGAATTGTAGAAGTGAAATGAAATTAACATTGTAACGAATTGTAGAAGCTTTGTATTATTTATTTTTATTTTTTTTTCATGTGAGAAAATCACTGATGAAATACTGACAGTGAAAACTTAAAAACTGACCAAACAATGTTGAAACGGATCTAAAACAATGATGAAAATTCTACGTTTTTGCTTACCAGAAGATTCACCATGTGAATGAGGCCTTAGTGACAATCTGCAGGAAGATACCGTATTAAACATATGCGCTAGTCTAATCGGAGTGTGGCTGCACGGAGGAAATTAAGTTGTATTCTTTTTGCATCCGCTTGCTTCTAATCATCAAGGTGGCGCTGGGGGTGTAAACAGTTAGCGCTGAGTAAAGAGTGTTCTGCAACATTGGCTTCACTGATGGAGAAAGCAGCTGTCTTCTTATATTTGACTTTATATCATTAAAGTAGGCATCGTGGTAGTTAGCTGCAAAAACACAGATTTTTTTGCTTTAAAAAAAAAGTCTACCCAGAGACACATACGGGTTGGGTTCAATTCTATAGAAATATACTTTCCATTGTAACTGAACATTTGGCGTGTCATGTGTCCAAGCGTGTATTCTGTGTACTGTAGTTTATATTATCAAATGTTAGTTTCTTCCCAGGAAATTGCACTTTGTGTGTTTATCCTCCGTGTTCGGTAATGTGCTAGATTATGACATTTTAACACTCTTGCTAGTTTAGTAGAAAGTCTTCCACTCTTGAGTGTTGCTTATACGAAAGCTGTGATTTATGGCTTTTCCACACGTGCTATTTTTCAGGTTTAAGTAGTACTTCTCTTAAGATTGATGGGAGCTGGAAACCTTACAAATCTTCTTTATCTGACCGCAGTGAATGGAAGTGATCTGCTCAATATCTGCTCTGTCTTTTTCAGACAAATCTTACAGTTTTGTTTCCTGGTTGACAGACATTTCTAAGCTGTTCTTTTCTAACGCCTCCAACTATGGAACAACATGGATTAAGGCTGAAACTGTAATAGAGGTGACAGCTGCATCACTAGCCAAAAAATAAATACATCAATAAAAATTATGGGGATGGGTGATTGATTCAAATAAGTACTTCATATACGGTAATTTTTTGCAGTAAAAATAGTTTGTGATTCTTATTTTCTCCATAAAGCACCATTTCAGCGGTGGGCAGAGGTTTTGGGACTGGAGTGGTGCTTCTAATATAAGGTCACTTATTGAAACTACCCTTGCTCTCAGCTTGTTCTGACTGTCAAAGGACATTGACATGGGAAACATACAAACAAGGAAGATAAATACCTGAACCTGACAGGTCACTGTTCAGACTAGGAAAAGCCCTTCTCTACTCCTGGTCTGTCCCTGTCTGATCGTAGAGGTTGGTGCACCCTAAGATAACGCAATGGCGCCCTCACTGGATGCGGCTTACCCTGCATATCCTTATCAATGCCTAGGATTGCTAGAGTAGCAATTCCAAAAGGAGCAAAGGAATCATACACACAAGAACTGCAACCAGCACAAACTACAGCAAAGTGAATGAATCCAACAAAGTCTTATTACCAGCAGGAAACACCCACAGGGGAAGTGATTCAAAGTTGCTCCTGAAAGGTGATAGGACAGACAGAGTAGACAAAAAACACCTGTTACCCAAAATGGACAGAAAAAAAGATAACGGAACTAAAACACCCAAAGAAAAGTTGTATCTGTTGTGTCTCAGCGGGAAGAGACGCCGACCACAGAACACAGGCTCAAGGGTTCGAATTTCAGAAGAATGACACATCTGGTCTATGAAAGATCAGGGGGAGTTTCTCGGACTAGAATATGCACGCTGTGATTTAGTAATCGGAGACCCTTCACAGAGTTTTTTAATGGACCATCTGAGAGCGGGGTGGAGTGTCTCAGACATCAAATCTCATTGCTAATAGAGTAATCCAAGAAGCCGACAGTCAATTTACATAACTGATGAGTGGACCCTGGATGAGAGAAATCATGTTGGAAATATTAAAAAAGATGATTCTAAGTATTTCATCTCTGCATAATTCATGTATTGTGAAATTTGTATTGTGAGCTGGAATCTTAATCATATAAACTCTGCTGAGGCTTTTGACAATAATCAGAATTCCTCAAACGCCTTTCCGTTAATGTGCCTTACATTTTCGTTGATATGAACCATGTGGATTCTGAAAATCAGCATATTATCCTTTTATCTTAAACACAACAGAATTTTTTAAAGTTGCACTATTTTTTGTTATAAGTTTACATATTTTACTCCTTTACCTACTTAATTTAGGCAATGAATCAAATGCCCTCGGCATTACCACTAATGTATCACATCATAAATGATCGTTAGACAAGAGTAGGACATAGTTTTAGAATGTATGTCCATGTATTAGATATAACTTGAAGCAGGTCGGTATCTGCCCTCTCCTGTGTGCCATTTAAAATACGTCTTTGGAGTCCTATCAAGCACCAAGGTCTGAGTTTGACTGCTAAAAAAAGTTCAAAGGTATTGCCCTAGAGTAAAAAAAAAAAAATCAGCATTTGGAATATAAAAAATGTATGTTATTAATCTCTAAACAAAACCCACATATCCAACATTGATGCCTCCAATAGATTATTTACATCCTGAAAGCAGCATATAAATGCTACAGCAAATCACTGGGATCACCGCTAAGGTACAGCACAGTTAAATGGGGATTTCTCAAGTGTCAAAGTTATCCCCATATACATAGGATAACTTCATGATCGCTGGGAGAACCAAGGCCCTGAAGGGCTCTGTGTGGTGGTCGATCATGCTCACTACCGCTCCATTCATTATAATGGGAGTGACAAAGAGCAGCTTGGCAATCTCCAGCATTCCCATTAAAGGCAATCTCTCATTAGGATCAACCCTCCTAAGCCATCTAAATGGGAATGCAGGTCATAGGTAAGCTGAATAAAATACCTTGTTATCTGCGATCTGATGTCTTATTTCAGCAAAATCCCTGTTTTTCTTATTTTTAAACAAGCTGTTCAGGACTATGAGCCAGACACAGATCTCCCTGAGAATCGGCCAGAGATTAGTTAACATGAAAAGGGGCATTACCAGTGTGAGACATGTAACTAATGCGGAACAGTAGAAATGAACTTTGTCTTTGAAATGGAAGCAGAAGCACTGAGAGGAGCCTGCAGATGTGTCAGGTATAATCACACACAGCTCTGCAGTAGCTCCCCCTTTTATTTAAAATAATCTCTGAAGACAGATTCTCATGCAGATCCGTGTCCCTCCTATAGATCTAAACTGCTCATTACATATAATAAGGAGATTTCTCTGGAATATGTGGTGTAATGACCCCTGATGCAGCTAGGGGGCACTGTGTATGGCCCTCGGGATATGCATGGAGGCATGTGATGGATGGACGTTATGTATCACAGAGGTGGGTGGCCCTGTGATGGAAGCCTGGATATGTTTTGGTTCAGCAGATCTACTGCTGAGTTGTACTATATATTGGGAGGCTTCCAGGTGACTAGGAGAGCTGGGCGGGTCCAGTCACCTACAAACCCACCCAAGGGGCTTGTGTCTAAATACCTGGGATAAAACCTGCATGTAATGGTGTAGCTGAAGGACCTGTGGTGAGGTCATGACCATGTGACATAACCATGTGATTCCTGACCTCACCTGTGGGTGGAGTTACACCTATGTAATGGAGTGTGTTTTGCACCTGTGAGAGAGTGGGTGGGAGTCTGCCAGTGTGGACAGGCTTCCATGTGTCCAAGGGAGGACATTACAGATAGGTCTCTGTGACTGAAGAGCGAGGCTCCAGGCAGGAGCTGAAGCATTGAAGAGTGTATTGTATGTTACCATATGGTTTATGATGCAATAAACCTAAAGACTTTTTGCATAAGAAAGTGTCTCCTGAATTACCTCTGAAGCAGCCGAGTTAGTTGAAACCAAGGAGCACATGTTCCAGGACTGGGAATCAGGAACCAGAGGAGGAACGGACGGTCTGTGAAAACCGTGAGTGTGACCAGTGGTCACGAATAAACTGTGCATTGATGTTTATATGTGGTGCCTCTGAAGATAAGAGGTATCTGAAGAAACTGTTAAGCAGTGGTGACAGACAGGAGTCTGTGTTATGTGACCGGGGTCATTGAGAAGTAAGCAAAAAGCATGCTGAGAGGATACCTCAGAGGAGGTGTCCGGAAACCTGCGTGGCCAACAGGTATCAGACAGGAGTCTGTGGTGTACTGACGGGTCAGTGAGACTGTTTTTTCCTTTGTGGGATGCCTCTCTGAGAGAGGAGGTGTCCGGAAATCTCTGTGGCCAAGAGTGACAGACAGGAGTCTGTGGTGTGCTGACGGGTCAGTGAGAAAGACTGTATTTTTGTGTTTGCTGGGTACCTCTGAGGCTGAGGTCTCCAGGAACCTGTGTGGCTGACGCCAACAGGGGACGGTCTTGACAACCGTGCTAGGCTGGTCGGGATCAGTGAGAAGAATCAGTGAGAAACTATTTTTTTTTTTTGGTGTTTTTTTTTCTCTGGAACACGTGTGAGGTGTGTGCTGTGGCTCGGAGGAGTCATGAAGGTGACAAGCGGCTGGCTGTGACTCGTGGGGTCACGAAGGTGACAAGCGGCAAGACAGCACAGCGTACAGAAACTTATGGTAGCAGGAGCTACAGTGACTTGCAGCAAGAGGTTCTGCAGCAGCAAGAGCTGCAGTGGCAGCAGCGGCTTGTGCGCGGTAGCCGGAGGTGCTGGCGGAAGGTGACAGTACCAGCAGGAGCTGGGGAGGTACCATAAGGACATCAGAGGTCCAGAGTGGGTGACCTCTTAAAGGAACAGTACCAGCCCAAAGAGACATAAGGGTCTGTGCGAACTGGGGTCTGGTAGAGCCGTGGGGGGAGTCCACGGTGTATAACCCAAGGAGGGGTGATGGCCCAAAAGGGGGCGAAGTCCAAAAAGGGGGTGGCAACCCAAAAGGGGGCGGAGTCCCAAAAGGGGGCGGTTGGCAAAAAAGGGGTGGAGGATCCCAATGTTAAAGGGGAGGTCCAGACAAACTGTTGCCAGGGGCAAATATGTTATATGTGTCCAGTCTGCCTTAGGAACTATCCGCCCGGCACACTACTACGGGGGTGTGCCCTGCAGATAAACCATGAAGACGTGGTGGGTCTGGTCGACTCGGGGAGTCTGGTGACTCTAGTGAGGGTTGCACCTGACGGGTTTCAAATACCTGGAAGAAAGGTCGCGGTCACCTGTATCCATGGGGACACTAAAGATTATCCAGTGGCCAGGGTAGTCTTTGAGACAGGCTGGGACATTGCAGGACAGGATGTCGCTATAGTCCCTAATTTGTCGTGTCCAGTGGTCATAGGTCGGGACTCTAAACTGTTCTCTGGCTTGTGGGACAGGGGAGTTCCTCTACAGCAGGAGGGAGTCCTCTCTACTGTTGGGGTGGCAGACATTGGGACAGTGACACCTCCCAAAACTGATGAGTCAGACGGTGACACAGGAGGAAAGGATGCGTCTGCCCGACTGACTGACATGATGTACTCTGAAATGTATGACAACAGAACCCATGACGATGTGGTAGTTAAGACCTCTAGAACGGACACCCGGTTAGAGGGTAACGGGAGGGGCCCCGAGAGTGACTCCTGTGCAGACTGTGACTCGACCGCAAGGGAAAGCGAGTGCAGTAACGTGGAGCCGAGTAAAAATGGCCGATCTTCCTCTGCCGCAGGGGCCGTGGAAAGGCGGGACAGGCTACATCCTCTAAGAAGCAAAATGATGAGGAAGAGTCAGGGTCAGGTACCGGTCAGGTGACTGTCCTTAATGAGGAGATAGAGCTGTGTAAAGAAACAGTGAAAGAGGCAGTCGAGCAGGAAAGGGTCCTGAGACGAATGATTGAGCACAAAGTGGAGGAGCTGGAGAAGGAAGTCTCTAAGCTCAGAGATCGTCTGTCAGCGTGTAAGAGTATGAACAAGGCTCTATGGAGAGAGACGGAGGTGCTCAGAGAGGCCCAAGAGAAACATCAGCAGGAGTGTCGCTGCTTGGCAGAAGAGCGAGATGGAGTTCTCCGAGAGCTCAAGATGGAGGAGCAGACTGGTGCCCAGCTCCAGAAATCTCTGGGAGAAGAAATCCAGCAAGGGAAGTGCCAGGCAGATGGGCACACAAGGGAGAGTGATGTCTTGGAAAACTGTACTAACGCTCAGGACGAGGAGGTACAACAGTCTGTCCAAGAAGGTGACGGGTCCATTTTCAAGTGTGTAATAGAGGTACCCGAAGACATGCAAGAAGCTTGTGCCAGTGAGGATGTGCATGAGGCCTTTAGAAAAGCGGTAGAAGCATGCAGTGTGAACTGGGTGCCAGAGATGAAACAGTTAGTCATACTGTCGACTAGGGAAGTCACAATGAAGCGGGTGGCTATCCTGAGGGACATGCACCTACATTGTCTCCGCACAAAGCAAATGATCCTGTTGAGAAATCACGAAGCCACTCGACGTCTGGAGCAAGTAAGAAAGACTCAAAATCAGCTTGGCTTGATGGAAGACATCGTTCAAGTGCCCAGAGGTCTGGTGAAGAAGGTCATCGGAAGACTCGGGAAAGTGATGCAGGAGATGGTAAATAAGTCCGGTGTGACGAGAGTCAGGATTCCGGCTGATGACGAAGTCCAGGTCAAGGGTGAAGATGGGATGGTCCCATTCCTCGTTGTCGGATCCAGGGAGAGCCTTGGGAATATCCGGATGCTCCTGGAGTATCGTGTGTCATACTTGAGAGAAGTAGAGCAGCTACGACTGGAGAGGGAGCAGGTCAACAGAAACCTATGGGAAATGGAAAGAAGATGGTCGCCACCTTCAACCCGTGGTATTGAGAGGCGAAGAGGTTCGCTTAAGACGAGAAGTCCTCAAGCTGGAGATAATACAGGAAATAGTGATGCCTCAGTTAGCTCAGTGATGAGTGACCTAAGCAGGAGAACCTGTAGTGGACGAAATGAAAAGGACTCAGACCAGACAGGACGTATGGGTGCAAGTGAAATGCGACGCCGTACTGACCGCTGGGGATGCGGGTGGTCTGACAGGGGGGCCTCGTCAGCAACAGATGTGACAGAGTCGGAGGACAGACGCCTACCAAAGAGATTAGTAGCAGGGTCCGACTTAGAGAGACGGTTTGACTGGCAGAGACGACCGAGAAGGATCTCTGGTCGGGTAAAAAGTGTTCAACCCACAAGTTTGAACAGAGGGGGGAGGTATGTGGTGTAATGACCCCTGATGCAGCTAGGGGCACTGTGTATGGCCCTCGGGATATGCATGGAGGCATGTGATGGATGGACGTTATGTATCACAGAGGTGGGTGGCCCTGTGATGGAAGCCTGGATATGTTTTGGTTCAGCAGATCTACTGCTGAGTTGTACTATATATTGGGAGGCTTCCAGGTGACTAGGAGAGCTGGGCGGGTCCAGACACCTACAAACCCACCCAAGGGGCTTGTGTCTAAATACCTGGGATAAAACCTGCATGTAATGGTGTAGCTGAAGGACCTGTGGTGAGGTCATGACCATGTGACATAACCATGTGATTCCTGACCTCACCTGTGGGTGGAGTTACACCTATGTAATGGAGTGTGTTTTGCACCTGTGAGAGAGTGGGTGGGAGTCTGCCAGTGTGGACACTCTTCCATGTGTCCAAGGGAGGACATTACAGAGAGGTCTCTGTGACTGAAGAGCGACGCTCCAGGCAGGAGCTGAAGCATTGAAGAGTGTATTGTATGTTACCATATGGTTTATGATGCAATAAACCTAAAGACTTTTTGCATAAGAAAGTGTCTCCTGAATTACCTCTGAAGCAGCCGAGTGAGTTGAAACCTTACAAATAAGACATCAGATATCAAATTATCATGTTATTGTCACGATTAGCTGCAGCCGCCGAGAAGCGGCTCAGCCCATCATCGCCTCCACGCTGACCGACCACGATGGGTACAGGATCCAGAATTCAAGTCTGGAATTACCGCCTCCAGGATAGGCGCAGGGACAGGTACAGGAGCACACAACACACATGGCAAGATTCAGAAGCTATGTGAGTAGCTAAGGCCCCGCCCATAGGGCAGGGAGCCTTTATATAGGAGCTGCCCCTCAGCAATTGGCTGGGGACAGCATTTCAAGTACACACACTAACCCTGATAAAAGCAGGGCAGGTCTGGCCCGTGCACCCTATGAGAGCCAGACACATATCAGCACAGCAAGGGCCCTGGAAATGGCTGCAGCCTAAACACACGTAGTAAGTCATGCACCACTGCAGAGGACCTTGCAACCTACGGGTAGCTTTCACAGCAGTAGCCAGGGACCGCACATGCGGGTGGTCATGCAACGCAGCGGAAACACCCACGCATGTGCGGCTACGCAGCGGAGCTGGGAACTGAGCAGCATCCATACAGGTAACAGCCAACAGTATCCCAGCTCAATTAGGGGGAAAGGAGCAAAGGGTTACAGCACAGACATGCATTGTCATGCCGACAACCAAATACAGACAGAACAGCGTGACAGTTATTCAGCTTCCTATGACCTACATATCCATATTTATGGCTTAGGAGGGTTGATCCTACTGACAGATTCCTTTTATGGTTAGGGTCACACTTGCAAGTGTGATGCGAGAAACTCGCGCGAGTCTCTCACATCAACACTTGGCACTGTCGCCGGCACTCGGGACCGGAGTGTGCGGCTGCATGTATTTCTATGCAGCCACACACTCCGGTCCCGAGTGCCGGCGACAGTGCCGAGTGTTGATGCGAGAGACTCGCACAAGTTTCTCGCATCACACTTGCAAGTGTGACCCAGGCCTAAGAGTGAATGTAGCGCAGTGCACATGATCGACCACCGATATATTCACACAGGTCTGGTTCTCTGGAACATGGGGATCCCAGCGATTGGACCACCTGTGACCAGGAAGTTATCTCCTATCCTATGGATAAAGGATAACTTTCAAATTTGAGAATACCCATTAAAGGCGAGTGATTACCCATAGTGGTATCATACAGGTATGGGACGTCATAGGTCGCAGGATGTAAATGAAATGCAGTGGAGGACTACAGATTATATGCGATAGAGAGAAAGGTGGCCAAATCAACAAAGTTGTTACCTTTGAAAACACATGAATGCTTGAGCAAGCTGACTCGGCGGAGGTCAGGAGACATCGCTGTCTGCAGAACAGCAGCCGTACAGCTGACAGCTAAGTAAGGTATATGGGCACCTGTTTGGATAAAGTCAGATTTTCCTCATAACATGCAAGGAAATAGCTCATCGACAGTTTTATATTGTAGCTCGTAGTCCTAGCAGAATACATTATAGAAAATTAGAGCTTTGAGATGTGAAAACTACACTGTGTGCAGAATTATTAGGCAAATGAGTATTTTGATCATATTATCCCTTTTATACATGTTGTCCTACTCCAAGCTGTATAGGCTTGAAAGCCAACTGCCAATTATGTTAATCAGGTGATTTGCATCTCTGTAATGAGGAGGGGTGTGGTCTAATGACATCAACACCCTCTATAAGGTGTGCTTAATTATTAGGCAACTTCCTTTACTTTGGCAAAATGGTTCAGAAGAGAGATTTGACGGACTCTGAAAAGTCAAAAATTGTGAGATGTCTTGCAGAGGGATGCAGCAGTGCCATACTCAGGGACATGGCCAAGGTAAGGAAGACTGAAAAATGACCACCTTTGAACAAGAAACATAAGATAAAACGTCAAGACTGGGCCAAGAAATATCTTATGACTGATTTTTCTAAGGTTTTATGGACTGATGAAATGAGAGTGAATCTTGATGGGCCAGATGGATGGGCCCGAGGCTCGGTCAGTAAAGGGCAGTGAGCTCCACTCCGACTCAGATGCCAGCAAGGTGGAGGTGGGGTACTGGTATGGGCTAGTATCATCAAAGATGAACTTGTGGGACCTTTTCGGGTTGAGGATGGAGTGAAGCTCAACTCCCAGACCTACTGCCAGTTTCTGGAAGACACCTTCAAGCAGTGGTACAAGAAGAAGTCGGTATCGTTCAAGAAAAACATGATTTTCATGCAGACAATGCTCCATCACATGCATCCAAATACTTCACAGCGTGGCTGGCCAGTAAAGGTCTAAAAGAAGAAAAAATAATGACATGGCCCTCTTGTTCACCTGATCTGAACCCCATAGAGAACCTGTGGTCCTTCATAAAATGTGAGATCTACAGGGAGGGAAAACATTACACCTCTCGGAACAGTGTCTGGGAGGCTGTGGTGGCTGCTGCACGCAATGTTGATCGTAAACAGATCAAGCAACTGACAGAATCTATGGATGGAAGGCTTTTAAGTGTCATCGTAAAGAAAGGTGGCTATATTGGTCACTGATTTATTTATTTATTTTTTTTGGAATGTCAGAAATGTTTATTTTTAAATTTTCTGTTATATTGGTTTACCTGGTGAAAATAAACAAGTGAGATGGGTATATATTTGGTTTTTCTTACGTTGCCTAATAATTCTGCACAGTAATAGTTACCTGCACAAACAGATATCCTCCTAAGATAGCCAAATCTAAAAAAAAACCACTCCGACTTCCAAATATATTAAGCTTTGATATTTATGAGTCTTTTGGGTTGATTGAGAACATAGTTGTTATTCAATAATAAAAAGAATCCTCTCAAATACAACTTGCCTAATAATTCTGCACACAGTGTACATGCGTTGTGGATCTATTGTACAGAAAAGAATCACAATTGTCTTTTTTTAAGCCTACTTATCACAATTTTAACAAGTGTAGCTCAAAATAACACAATTTCGATGGCAACCAGATATGCAGTGGAAAAAGAGCTTTATGAGGTCTTCTATATTTGTAAAATCCAAAATACATTCTTATCTTCACATTCCATTTCACTCAAATACACGGGGAAAAAAATGTTTTATTTTCCATCTTAAAGAACAAGAAGCAGCTGTCGCTGCAAAAATAAACATCAGAAAGACAAAAATAAACTTTTATGGGACAATAGGAGGAGAATGATCAGCCACATCAATTTCACCCAGCAGCTGCTTGCACAAAACAGCAGTTTACTGATTGTGGATCATGTGTCAGGGTTTTTATGCCGCTGATGTCTTACAGATTGCTGAACACTCCCATTTCCAGCGCAAACGATTCATAATAATAACACGCTGGACGCATGATGTGACGCCAAACACAAAAACACGCTTTATGAGCTTTACAACCATCAAATTGTGAGACTAAACGGCAACAAAAATGACAAGAATTGAAGAGTTTTTTTGGAGCGTGACAGATTTAGAGAATTCAATAACACAGGCCCATTTGTTTTATATCCATATGGGAAGATAAAATGAAGGTTGGCAGTATCAGCGTTATTAAACTTCCACCCCTGAAACAAGTGTTGCTACATGGCAAGCTGATTGATACTTAGATGTGGCTTGATGCATAACAAATTATATTGTATTATGAGTAATGTCTTTACAATTTATTATTGGCTTCTACTGTACTTTTACTTTCACATGTTTGTGGGGTCCGTTCCGACTCCATCAGGGTCCCCTTGTTTATGGCTACAAAATCAGTGCTGCAGAATAAATTATCCTTGCCCTGAAAAACCTAAAGAACCTTAATATAACAGGAATTACACCTATGTAAACTGACTGAGCCTTAGGCTACATTCACACTCTCTGTAACACATCCTCGTGATGGCCGTTTTCGTCTCGGACAGAACACTATCTCATAGAGATTCACTGTGCCGTAAAAATGCATCAGTTTAAAAAAATGGGTCCGTGGCTCCGGTCTATGAGACTCCGAGCGTGTCCTGTTATGATCAGATTTTGCAGATCAGCTAAAGTCTGTGGGGATTCCTGAGACACGGGCAGAACTAGGAAGGCAGACTTGGTACCTTCAAATTCCACCCGAATTTCATCCATTTTTAGCTGATTGTCAATAGATAAAAAAGAAGTTCATTCTACCTCCTTCAGTGAAAAAGAAGAAAACTGATGCAACTAGGATGATACCTAAGAAAAGACAAATGTTCCTCTTCTCTTGTATGATAGCACTCATATTGATGTGTGAATGCAGCCTTAGGCCAGAGTGATTCGTTTTTGCCCATAAATAACATTGGAGATTTGCCACTACCGTGCAGAGACTTTTCTTATACAATACATACTAATTTCTGATGTGTGGGAATGAAAGTGTTTCATTTTTAGAGTTAGCCTTGGTATAGCACAGCTGAACAAAAAAAAAGGTTTTGTAAATCACTTTGATTACTGATTTTGCTTTCACTAGCAGCACGTACCGTCCGTGGTCTATCTCCGAAGTATCCAGATCCGTTGTTGAAGATGTGGAGTGTACAATCATTTTACAGCGCTGCCTCATGCACTGGCTATGGAAACCCGGTAGGCAGCATTGACAACGTCCGGTCCGTGCTGCCATGGAGAGAAAATCGTCAATAAAAGCGATTTAGAAAAATGGTTTTGGTACAGGGTCCTGCACTCTTAGTAATTTTTATGTAAGATTGACAGTATATCTTAAGACTGGATTGAGACATCGTTGTACTTCTCTGTGTGATGTCCGTTTTTTATATGGGCAACACACAACCCATAGAGTTTCACGTGAATCTGTGAAAAATGGAAGACGTGCTTTTTACTTCTGTGTACCATTTGTGTTACATCTATTTTTAAATGATCCATTGTTAAGTGTCAAATGGATAATAAAAGTTCTGACAGTCTACCTCTGACAGTTTTTAATAACCGATGAGAAAAAAATGGATGCAAAACTGTTGACACTCGAAAAAAAGTCAATTTTACATGGATGTAAAAATGAACAAAGATATGTGAATGTCTTACAGAATGCAAAGGATTTTTTTTTTTTTATATATATATATATATAATCGGCGCCACTCTTGGCCCATGGCCTGTGCCTGGTATTACAGCTTTTACGATCACTGATGTAGATGTAACATACTTTGTGACGATATAATCCAAGCTCTTACTCCTCAATAGTTTGGTATTAATTCCTTTTGTTAGGAGATAAAGCTTGTGCTTCTCTGCTTCACTTAGCTGCTCACAAATTAATATTTTAATAACCCGATTAACAATATACCGTACATACATTATTTGTACCGCTATAGACATTGACTAGCATATAACATTGTAAACTGGGCATCTTCCCTTGAGAAGGGAGAATGGGAATTGTTTCTTGAAAATTCTCTTTGAAAAGTCCATAATGTTTTCATCCCGAAGAACAGATCCGCCCTGGGACAGGCAAATATAGGGTTAGAGAATTCCAAGCAAGTGATGGGGCTATCTAAACATCAGACAGGTCAGCTTTATTCTTTAATGGTCAATGTTGATTAAGCAATTGATTAAATCAGAACTGGGTTGTATGTAAATAAGTGAACCTCATTATATTCAGCTGGTTTTCCTGCCTGTCTGGAATCGAGAAAATACATGGAGCTTGGCTTCTTCATAGACTTACATAATTTCCGACTCCATGACTGCGCAGGGAAAATCATTGACTGTGGAAAACTGTGACTGCTCAGGGTTACGTACACACGTTGCGGGTTTAGAAGCGTTTCCGCAGCGTTTTTGAACGCGCGGAAACGCATCCAACCCGCAGTGTAGTGCACAGCCAGTGTAATTCTATGGGAAACGCAAGTTTGCTGTGCACATGCTGCGGAAAAAAAAACGCGTGGATTTTCAGGTTTTATTTTCCGCAGCATCTCAATTCTTTGTCCGGAACTGCAGCATTTCTGTACCCATTGACTTGCATTGAGTTGGGCAAAACCACAGCTCTAAAAAAGATCTGCAGTTTTGCTGCGGGTGAAACGCTGCAGATAGGGAGGAGGGAAGTGTGTGGGCGGTGACTGTGTGCATGTATAGTGTGTGGGCGGTGACTGTGTGCGTGTATGGTGTGTGCGGGGCTATGTTGTGTGTTGTGTGGGGGGTTGCCAGGGCTGTCCGGGGGCTGTGTGGGGTTCTGTGGTGCTGTCCCGGGGTTTGCAGGGCTGTTCGGTGGCTGTGCGGGGGTCTGCGGTGCTGTCCTGGGGTTGCCAGGGCTGTGCGGTTGTCTGCCGGGGCTGTGCGGGGGTGTCCTGGGGCTGTCCGGGGAGTCTGTGGGACTGTCTGGGGGCTGTGTGTTATGCAGGCATCATCCGAATGGACTACAAGTCCCATCCGGCTGCTCACAAATTAATATTTTAATAACCCGATTAACAATATATCGTACATACACTATTTGTACCGCTACAGACATTGACTAGCATATAACATTGTAAACTGGGCATCTTCCCTTGAGAAGGGAGAATGGGAATTGTTTCTTGAAAATTCTCTTTGAAAAGTCCATAATGTTTTCATCCCGAAGAACAGATCCGCCCTGGGACAGGCAAATATAGGGTTAGAGAATTCCAAGCAAGTGATGGGGCTATCTAAACATCAGACAGGTCAGCTTTATTCTTTAATGGTCAATGTTGATTAAGCAATTGATTAAATCAGAA
>JARQOD010000006.1:78722350-78745652 GCA_033576555.1 Oophaga sylvatica
TGGTCAAGAACTGGTGGGTGAGCCTGGGGGCCTATATATGACCGCTACTCTGAGGGAGAGGGGATGGAAGAGCCTGATGGTGTGGACCTCAAAAGAAGGGAATGAGAGTGATGGAATTGGGGGGATGACCTGGAAAGTGCATTGTGGGGACAGGAGTATGCCAACTCCACCACCATGTCTGTTTGTGGGTCTCGGGGAATGGGAGAATTGTAAACCACCATAGGAAATGGCAGCAGGGGAGACAGTGTCAGAATCCTGAATCCAGGTTTCAGTGAGGGCCACAGATTAAGAGAGTGGTTCAGAAAGTAGTTGTGCAGGAAGGATAGCTTGTTGCATGCAGACCGTGGATTCCAGAGGGCACAATTGAAAGAAGGAGATGAGGGAGTGCAAGTAATGTTAATAAGATTATTATGGTTTCGGTATGAGGTAGGGTAGGGATTGAGGTTGGGGGATGGTGGACCAGGGTTGGGGGAGATGTCCCCTGAAATCAGTAGGAGTAGGAAGATAAAGAGCAGGTAATTGTTGGAATTGTAAGTAGGTTTTTTCTGTGATGTGTTTGGGCAAGATGGGCTGAGGTTTTTCAGGAAGGTGAGGAGTGCATGGGAGCTGTACATGGGAGAGGGAAGGATAGAGGGGCTGATGTGTATGAGTCGTGATGGAGGGGGGATGGGGCGGTGAATGTGGATGGCAAGGGAACACAGGAGGAAATAGATAAAGTACATAATGAAAAATAAGGCAAAGTGTGGGGTACCTGATTCCAGCCCTGATTAACTGCCATGAATAACTGCCGTTTTCAAGATGCTTAACTTCTGGGATGCATGCGCCCCCACAATGCATGCGCCCCTTAGACTACTCCTAAATATATAGTCCACACTACAGGGTCAGGAAAGTGGGATTGTGGGAGCTGCTTTGGGATAATTTGCCAGCTGGGGCCAGCACACCAGGGGGTGGTTAGATCATCAAAGGCACTAGACCTGGCAGCATCTATATGTTATAGCACTTTCCACCTGATAGCATCTACAGAGGCCCCAGTCACAGGAATACGCAGCAGTAAGTATTAAGCACAGTGCAAAAAATGAATTATACTAAAGTTTTACCAGGCACATTAAACTATGTTGCAAGATGGTACAGCAGTGGTTGGCAGCAATCAGAAGTATGGAGTGCATACTATTACTATATATTTCCACATGCAAGACAGAAGGGGCTTGTGTCATTCAGCTGCTTGCTGACAATGAATGGAGTGCATACATGCAGAGAGGATCAATTCAGAGGATGAATGATTTGGTTACCATTGCTATATATTTCCACATGCAAGACAGAAGGGGCTTGTGTCATTCAATGGACACATGCAAAATTACCGCGTGTACAAAAGGGGGCAGCGCTTTGGGCCGAGCCGTTTATCCGCTGCGCCCAAAGCGCTGCCAATACGCCCCGTGGATACATACCCTAAGTACGTCTCCACGGGGCGTATTGGCAGCGCTTTGTAAACCATATGTCAAAATAACACCGCACTCCTTGTAAATATGCTTCAAAAAACCCCGCTCCACCCAAAGCGCTGCCCCCTGTTGTACGTGCTGTGATACCGCATGTGTTCAATGAACACATGCGGAATCACCGTATCCTATACATAGACAGGGTTATTTATCTTGCGGAGACAGAGCGTAGACATGCTGTGGTCTGGAAAGACGCGCCGCATGCCGGATACGCAGGGCTGCCGGATGCGTCCCTGCACGGATAGGGGAGACGGGATTTCATAAAATCCCCTCCACTATGCTGTAACATCTGGACGCTGCAGCTGTACGCAGCGTCCAATCCGCAGCAAATACTGAATGTTTCCTGACCGTGGAAACAGCCTAATAGGTTGTGTAACCTGACACCTCACTGTGCAGTCAATCCTGTCTTGTCAGAGTAAGGCTGCTTTCACACATCAGTTTTTTTACTTCAGGCGCGATCTGGCGTGTTTTAAAAAAAACGCATCCTGTACCCAATGCGTTTTTTTTGCATAGACTTTCATTAGCGCCGGATTGCGCCTGATGTCATTGCGTTGCATCCGTTTTTGTCCGGATCCGGCGGAAATCTACATTCCGGCGGCCGGACAAGACGCTGACTGCAACGTTTTTTTTTCTTTCCCGGAGCCGCCTGATAGTGCCTGAATCGGCGCTTCAGGCGGCCGGAAACAATGCAAGTCTATGGAATCGGACCAGTCAAATCCGTCAAAAAAACTGATCCGGAAACTCTCTCTCTCTCTCTCCCCCTCTCTCTCTCTCTCTCTCTCTCCTCGATCCGGACATTCGTACCTGCATTTTCCACATAGAAATTTTATGTTTCCGGGTTGAAAAGGTCAGGACGGATCCGGCAAAAAAACTGATCAGTTGCATCAGTTTTTTTAAAATCAGCGCCGGATCCGTCCTATCAGGCATAGGACGGATTATGCCTGACACAAAAGACTGATGTGTGAAAGTAGCCTAAGGCCTCTTTCACACATCCGTTTTTTTGTGTCAGGCATAATCCGTCGAATGCCTGAAGGGACGGATCCGGTGCTGAAATGAAAAAACTGAATCAACGGATCAGTTTTTTTTTGCTGGATCCGTCCTGAACTTTTGAACCCGGATTTAGAAGTTTTGCAGCCAGAGGTACGCATGTCCGGACCGAGGAGAGAGAGAGAGACCTTGGTTTCCACAATCCGGATCAGTCAGGCAGCTCTGTAAAAAAAAAAAAAAAGCGTTGCAGTGACCGTTTTGTCCGGCCGCCGGAATGTACATTTCCGCCGGATTCGGACAAAAACGGATGCAACGCAATGACATCAGGCACGATCCGGCGCTAATGAAAGTCAATGCTAAAAAACGCATCCGGTACCGGATCCGTTTTTTTAACAACACGCCGGATCGTGCTGAAGTCAAAAAACGGATGTGTGAAAGAGGCCTTAGGAGGAGTTTTTCAGCATAGATGAAGTGCAGCAGGCTGGTGGAAGGCGAAGAAGTGGCTGATAAGTGGATAGAAAAGTAGATTTCTCTAATAGAGAGAAGATATATTATAAAGTTTCTTATATTCTCTTGTACTATTTATTTATGCCAAGTTTCTTGAATGCACAGTTCCCATTTAAGCACCTTCGATCTAATCAGCAGGAGTCTTATCCAAACTTCCAGATTTTGGGATTGGGACACAACCCTTTTGGTGTCAAAATGGTTGATGTTGCATTTATTGTGAGATCTTGTGCTTATGGCTAAAGGAGTTTACCGGTAGTCTACATAACGTTACTATGTGGTAACTGCTGTTTCAGTTATGAAAGCAGATCTCCTTTAATGAAAAGCTTGGCATTGCGAGATCTTGTGTTTTCACCATAAAACAAAAGTTTTGAGATGTTACTCAAAATGGAACAAGCAAAAATGGGACAACCCAGAAGTGCAGACCCGTCTGTCGCTGTGGTTAAAGGTGTTGTTTGGAGAAACAAATGATCACCTATCCACAGGACTGCTGGGTCTAGCATTGATCAACAGAATTGTGCACTTTATACTTGTTAAAGTAGAGCACCTGGGCGCATGCTAAACAGTTGCTCTATTAATTCTCAATGGGGTTATCTAGCCCTAAACTCGGCTTTTTATGGCGGCCCCATAGAGATTGAATGGAGTTGCTGTCAGGAATGTGCTCTGGTGCTTTATCAAAGACGGACAAAAGTGCCTCATTGGGAATAAAATGTCCTGTTATGTCAGTTGGTGGAGGTAGCAACTGTTGGACACCCAGCAATCAATATGTTATCACCTACTCTGTGAAATGGGTCCTAATTGGTTTCACTGGACAACCCCCTTAAGGCAAGTTTTGTTAGTTTTTTTTTAAATCAGTTATCAGTTACATTTAAATAAATATTTAATGTTTGTGATTCTCATACTATGTAATGTAATTGTAGTTTCATGAGAACTTTGCCTCTAGCTCCTCCCTCCTCCTACCTGCTCCCCTCTCCATAGAACTTTATGAGCACCAATTATTTCCTGTCTTAGTGATGGGAATGTCTGTATTCACTGAAGACATGTTTTGCCTGTGTATTCTGAATGTTGAGAATGAAAGATTGGTCCATAACGAGAAAGAAACACATTTCTCTGTACTGCTTTTTGTGAGTGCTATATATTTATGACGCAATATTTAAATGACCAAATTCCACAAACAGCAAAAAGGATTGTGAAATGCACCACTGCTACTGAGCAGCAGCAGTATGTGCAGTTTTTTTTATATAGGTTTCATTGAATGCCACTATTCTTTTTTATTTTAAAAAATGTTTGCAAGGGGAGTTAATGAACTAGTGCTCAACCTGCGTGATCTTTTGCAGTGCAGTTACACCAGAAAGTGGCATAATTGCATTATTAGATAATCCCCATTGTGTGATATTAGAGAACTTTCACTGTGTACTGCGAATGAGTCATAATGCAAGTAGTTTTTGGCATCCAAGTAGTTAAGTTGTGAGTAGAGTAGTGGTAGATTTGAATCTTGACATATTCTTGAATCATAGAGGAATGTGTTCTACTGATGATTTGTAGCGGAAAGTATGAAAGTGTCAAGATCTCTGACAGAAGGAATATATGGAATAAAAGAGATTGAATATAGAAAGATGTGCTTTAGGCAATAAGCTTAGAAATATGGTGCATTCTTGTTAAAAATGAAAAACTTTTTCGTCAAGTACTATTTAAATCAAACATGCCACGTTGAACACATTGTACTTTTAGCATGGCACAGAGCATAAGTTGATTTTAGTGATTAAAATCCCTGCTAACTCCAGGTTTAGTAGTCCTGTAGGCGGTCCTGCTCAGTCACCGCCAGCCTTCCATGTTTGTGAGCCAATAGCTGTCATTCACGCTAGGATTGCCCACTTGACTAATAATCCCAAAGAGATCAGATATTTAACCTCTCAAATTTTTCATATCTGACATGTGTCACTTTATGTGGCAATTGTGATGTTGAGTTACTACTCACGGGTAAGCTGTGAGAAAGGGTAGTTAAGAGGTCCGAAGTCAGATACCGGGAGGGCTCTTAGTGTAGAGGGGATAAGTCAAAGGCGTGGTCTGGAAACAGTCCGGGATCAAATGCCAAGAGGGTACATCAAAACCAAGGACTACAACAAACGGATAGTCAGAGCTCAAGTCCAGGGTCAGATACCTGAAGTCAGAGAGTATCAAAAGCAGAAGGGATAATCTAATCAATAGTCCCAACAAATCCAAAGTTATCAACAAGATCAGAAGTCAGGCACAGAGCAAGCACACATACCCAATTAAAGCAAATCTACAACTGACAATCTGCTGCTCACAGCAAGCCGGCTAAATACCTAGCACTTCATCTGAGGACGAGAGGCACCTGGGAAAATGCCCGCAGACTAGACCAGATTGAGCAGCAGGGCTGTCAATCAAAATGGTGACAGCCCTGCACGGCCCAGGATCAGATTGGATGACTTGACTGGACTGTAACTCACAAAACTGACAGTCCAGCACACTCCAGATTCCATAGGGCGGCTGAGCTGTCGCTCACAGTGTCCACAGGCCACAGTCAGTAATGAAACCGAGACCACAATAACTCTGGAATGTTTCAACATATCCCATATGATTTTAAGATTTTTTTGTGCCACATTGTTCTTTATGTGAATCCTAAATTTAGGTCAATATGTTTTGCACTTATTTATAAAAATATAAAAAATCTAAACAAAAAATAACACTTTTCAAACTTTAAATGATTCAGATATCCATACCACACAAAAAGAGTTAATAAATAACATTTCCATCATGCCTGCTTTAAATCACCACTATTTGTAAAAGGTTCTTCTAATTTATTAGACTGGTAGGTTTAAAAATGTAGCAGCAATTTTTCATTGTTTTCAAGGAAATTTACAAAACTTGTTTTTTAGGGACCTATTCAGTTTTGTAATGACTCTAGGGACCCATATTTTGGAAAAAAAAAACAGTAACATTTTTAAAACAGCACCCTCAACATATTCTGAACTATTGTCAGGCAGTTTATTAACCCTTCAGGTGGTTCTCAGGAATTATTGCAATGTTTCATGAAAGGAATGAAAGATTTTATTTTTATAACCTAAATGTTGCTAACTTCTGAACATGTGACTGTAGCTGGCAGACTCTAAGGCTGTTATTTGGCCATGAATTGTCATGGCAAACATCAGGACCACACAATCATGATCTCAGCGTGCCAATGGGTTAAAGATTGAGCCCCCACACTCTGTTAACCATCTAGATGCTGTAGTCACTATTGACAGCAGCATCTCGGGGAGTTTAACAGCCATGGTCGGTGCCAATATTGATCGTGGCTGATGCAGCGGGGTGTCAGCTATTGTGTACAGCCGACAGGTTAGTAAAAAGACCTATTGATGGTCACTAAGGGGTTAAATCAATGTCATTGAAGTTATACTACACCTATTTTCTCAGAAAACTACACATGACTCTATCCAGCAACTTTTGCTCTACAACATGGACTTTTAGGATTGCATTTACTTTTGAGATTATCTGCAAACTTTACATGGTGTTCCTTTTAGGGTTTAGCGATATGGAAACTTGGTCCAGAAGTAAATGAGAACATCAACATAGTGAGAAAAGTGGAAAAATAAATCAGTTTGTAACAAAATTACATTATATTCTACCAATGACTTCTATTTAATAAAAAGGAATGGGAAAGCATGCAGCCCAGACTCTGGATACAAAGTATTACTCTTTTTTATGTACCCCTTACATTTCTTTCTGAAAGAACATCTGGTCTTCAAAGGCATAATCATAAGAGCTTTCATAGGTGGCAGTGGCAAAGTGTGAAGAACACAGCAGAGGACCTTAAAGTCTACAACTCATTAGGAAGAAACTGTACTTTCATTTACAGTTTCTTATTTTCCAGTTTTAAACCCTTAAGGCTGTAGATAGAAGTAGTCGTAACTCGACATAACACACCTGTGATATATTATTCTTTTTCAAACTCCACAATACAAGATGAATTGCAAGGATGAAGAATTGGAGAAACAACCAAAAGAAACCACAAGATAAACAGAACTAAATACCTGTCCGTTCAGCTGTGGTATTCAAGAGAGTGTACATTCTTTACGAATCGCAGAAGTAACCATAGATTTCTAGCAGCCATATTGAACCATCACATAATTCTTTCATAATTATTACATTATTACTAGCATTGGTTTGAATCAATTTGCAGGACCCAGTCTATCAGAGCTACAGTGATCTGTGATTGCTGGATGGGAACTCTGAGAGCCACCTCCTTCCTAACTGCAGCCATGGCTCTTTTGATTGGATAGCATAGAATGATACATGTGCAGCACGCTGCAACAATGGCATTATGCCAGTTTGCCTAATCAAAAGGAGAGCTGGGCATACCAGGAGGTCTGAGATGACCTCCATTACTGATGTACCTGACCGAGTTCTGCAAATCTATTTGCACCTATTATGTAATATTTCCAGAAACTTTCAGTTCATCAAGGACAAGGTAAATCAGAAGTAATTTTGCCAGTAACTGTAGAGCATTTATTGCTTTTCGATTCCAGTGATTCTCTTCGACAGATCCTAACAGAGACATTCCAGCTCAAAGGATGTAAAGTTTAACGTGTTTTGTTTACAATATTTCACCTTGTTGTTACACACTTGTCCCGGATCCGTGCCCTGCTTTCCTCTCCCTGGTCCGCTGGACTCTTCTGTGCGCCACGTCGGGCTTTGCAGATGGCCCTGCGTGATCCCATGTGAACATCAGCCCGAGCCTAAATAAGAGTCACTGAGACACACCCTTGTGTCTCGGTATTGCATTAAGACATTTCTGTTGCTGGACCTTGGCTTGCTACTCAGCTTCTCCTGCACTCCACCTGCCTGCGGGTTACTGGACTTCACTTGCCTGCGGTTACCTGCACGCCACCTGCCTGCCTGCAGTTTCCTGCTCTCTGCCTGCCTACGGTTTCCTGATGTTCTACGCCTGCTTGCATTTTCCTGCAGTTTCATGATGCCCTCTATCTGCCTGCGGTCTCCCGCACTACGTCTACGTGCCTGTTGTCTCCTGTTCCTTGGTTGTTCAAATGCCGTGCGTTCCTTCTATCTGCTGCGCCAACGCCCGTTGACCATGTGCCCACCCAGACCTTGGTGAGTCTTAACACTAGTAGCTTAAAATTTATATTAAAGAATGTTTCACATTATAGCTATTGCACTCAAACTTGCTCAAGGTGCTTTAAAATATCAGCCCCTTTTACCTTTGCTCCTTAGAGGGTTTATGCTAGGAAGAACGAAACGTCCTGAAAAGGAGACCCATTGTTTTGAGAACCCTAGTAGGATTTTCTTAGCCAGATAGCCACTATAATTACTACTGTTTGTTCATAATTTGTCTATGATGAAAGTTTGTGACTCTAGTTAAAGGAAGGGATTGTCTCATAAGACATAAATCACCTTTCCCCGAGATAAGTGATATGTTTTTGGTGATGTCTCCTCCACTTTTCACTAAAATGGAGGTCCTAAGACTTCATGACAACCGTGTTTTTGCATGTATGTTTATAAAACCTCCTTCACAATGAATTTAGTGGCAGGGTATATGCTGAAATAGTGCTTCATTTAACCTCCTTACTGCAGGACCCTGGTAAGGAGGAGTTTGCATTGTACTTTGGTCACACATGTACAACCTTGCTCCAGTCATTATTTATAGGGCTTAAGAAAATAGCAGGGTATATCCTTCACCTGTTTTTATATATGAAGGGAAAAGGGAGGACTTGGGAACCCAGTTCTATTGTCCAGGGTCAAAGTTGTGGGTTCCTCCGTGATCAAACCTTTTTTGCCAATCCTAACGATACATGATAAATCTCTTTTGAAACCATTTAAACACAGTCGCCAACTTTCACCATTGGTAAATCGTCCAAAATCAAAGTTGATTGTCCACCAGTCGACTACTTTAAAAGTCATTTTCAATGGGCCCAGTGTAAGGTTAAAATAACAAAACCCTAAATTCATCTCTTGGATCAGCACTGCTGCTCTGTACTTGCAACTGTCTAACCCTCCTGCCCTTTGCCCTGGTCCCTGATTGCTTGTGGTGGTCACTGGATGGTCTCTGCTGGATGTTTATGCTTGAAGCCTGGCTGTGGAAACAGCAGTGAGGGTGGAAGAGCAGTGTTGGTCCAGGAGGTGAGTATAGGATATTTTTCTTCTTACCAATCCTGGACAACCACCTATAAATGTGGCACTTAACGAAATGCTTATGTTTACCATTCTGGATGTGTAGCTCTGCATCCCACTAGTCCCCATTTGTCTATTTTTTTGCACTGGTGTGCAATGTTGTACAGTGATTGGGACCCGTAGGCCTCGCTCATACAAGCAAATAAATCGTACAAGGTAAATCTGATAAAAAAAATCAGATTTCATTCAGACCAATGTTACTCAATTATTCAGTGATCATCTGCAAATTTTTTCACTACTCGGATCAGATTTCGATCGGACTGATAAAAAATTGCAGCATGCTGTGAGTGGATGCGAATATGGAGTCGCAATCGCCAATGCAAGTCAATGGATGTGAGAGAAAAATCGCACGGCACAAGGACCATGCGTGTGCTGTGCGATTTTTTTTACGTACCCATCTCAATGGAAATCCGACATTTCTTCAGCCAAGTACAGTGAATTAACAACGAGAAGCATCAAAATAAAATAGAATAGATAGAAATATGTCAGTGAGATATATAATTAGTGCAGTGTGTGTGTAATTTACTGTACTTGTATTTATTTCTAAAATTAATAAATAAAATAAAAATGTTGTGGGGTCCCTCTAACATTTATTAAACAGCTGAGGGAAATCAGACAGCTGAGAGCTGGTCTTAATTGTCTTGGAAGGGGGTAGTAAACATGGATCTTCCCAGGCTATTAATATCGCACAGCTGTCTGCGTGTCCTTTACTGGTTATCACAAGGTGGGGACTCCCTATAAAAAATTACGTGGGGTCCCCCCTATATTTATTAACCAGCAAAGGCTAAACAGACAGGTGTGGCCTGATATTAATAGCCTGGGAAGGGACCATGGATATTGGCCCCCTATAAGACTAAGAACACCATCCCTCAGCCGCCCCAGAAATAGCGCATTCATAAAAAGTGACAGATTTAGTTGTTCTCGTTGAAGATAATTTTTGTTGTTGGACCTGCTGATACTTACCGTATCTATGTATCCTTTTGATGTTGCTTTCTTATTTATATTTTATGTTACAGATTATTTTCTATCTCTATTCCTAGCTATTTTCTATGTTGCAGTTTCATTTATCTTCTATATCGTAGACATTTATTACATCTTGTAATTGAAATGTAAGCAAAGAGCTTATTCTTATTTAGCGGAATAATTAAAGCAGTCAGTTTAGCAGATTTTCAACAAAAAGCTGTGTTCTGCAGAGATAACCTTTGTGACTTTTTCAGCTTGCTAAAGACTATGGTTAGACACTTCCTGTCTCTCTAGATTATCAGCTCTTTGCTGAGATGGTATCTGACAGTAATTCACTAGATATTTGTTGATTAATTCCATTATCCTTCAGATACAAATTCTCAAGTGACTATGTATATTGTGCATTTACAGTCAGCAGAAAAGGTTAATTTTGCTAGGGCACTGATTCAAGTATTCTTCATGCATGCCTGAGCCTACTGGCAGCCAGCCTGCAATAAGGGAATAGTTCAGAGAGTTTTTCTGGATTCCTACTCTGATCTCTAACACTGTCCTACTCAGTGTCAGCGAATCGTTTTAAAAGCATCTTCTACAATGATTAAATGGCGATTACATAATGTGCATTTGTATTGTCCCAGGGAAAGTCTAATGGGATTGGGATAAACGGGCCTTGAAAGTGTAGAAGAAATGGAGGACTGCGGCTGTATCAAATGGAAAGTCCACCTTTATACCTTATGTAAATATGTTCTCCTAGGGGTCAGTGCGTTTCAACCCAGCAATGTCTACATTGAGAAGAATATATAGAAAGTGCTTGGAGTATGTCTTCGGTAGTCATTGGAAATCTCCATCACAGTCTTCATGAATAAACATTGGGCTTGATTAACAGAATTGTAGAGGTTTACAAACCTAGCTTAAGTCCATGGTAAGGCAAGTTCACACTGGGCGTTTTTTTGATGCAGTTTTGTTAATGCTAATTTTTTTTGCTGCGTTTCACAGTACATTTCAGAAATCTCATGCACACACTTTGGCTTTTTTGTCAATAGTATTTTGTGCTTTGCGTGGTTTTTTAGACATAGAGCATGTCGCTTCTTTCAGTATTTTTTCAGCATTTTTCACCCATTGAAATGGGTGGTGAAAAAACGCAGTTATCAGGTTTTGCTGTCTTTTATGTGCCAAAACCTGATTCTATAGAATAGGACTTTTTTTTCAACACTAAGCCTCATCAGCATGCACAAGAGACAAATCTAGCATGCCAAAACCGGAGCAAAAACTGCAAGGAAAAACAAGGAAAACATGCTTTTTTATGCAGCTTCTTTCCTGCCAAGAGATCAGGTTTTTGCTGCAGAAAAAAAAATGCCTAGTGTGAACTTACCCTAAAAGATGATTGAGATTGAGCTGTGCAGAGATGGAGCAAACAATGGTAATTTCACATCATCAGACTGGCAATCAATACATACCGTATATACTCGTGTATAAGCCGAAATTTTCAGCACATTTTTTTGTGCTGAAAACGCCCCCCTCGGCTTATACACAAGTTATTGTCGGAGATAGCTAGCGGGGGAGGGAGTGGGAGAATGGCAGGAGCCAGCGGCTGTCAAATCATACTTACTCCCTCCTGGCACGGTCGCTGCAAGTCCTTCTTGCATCTCTTTTGTCCCGGCGAGGCAGCTTCTTCCTCTGTTCAGTGGTCACGTGGTACCGCTTATTAAAGTAATGAATATGCATTCGTCTCCACTCCCGTAGGCGTGGAGTGCATTTTCATTACTTTAATGAGCGGTACCACGTGACCGCTGAACACAGGAAGAAGCTGCCTCGCCAGGACAACGGAGACAAGACAGCTGGGAAGTGCCGAGACCGCGCCAGGAGAGGGTGAGTATGACGGGGAGGACGGGGGGGGCCGCGGCCACATAAACACAGGGGAGGACAGGGTATCTGACAACTCTTCCAATATTAATCAATGGCTGCAACACTGATGTCATAGAGACATCTCGGCAGTCAATCAGTGAGCTCCGCACCACGGTAAAACTGCCAAGGTAGATGATTGGCTGTTTTGATTTCCGTAGCCAATACCGAACAACAGGAGCAGCCTCATAGACTCAGTGCTGGACCAGGGGATGGTGAGTAAAGACGTTTATATATACTGCTGATGGAGCCAAGATTTTCCGAAAGGGACAACCCCTTTAACACTGTCCATTTTAGTGTTTTGATTAAAAAGAAGTTATAATACAGTGCACAATATATCAATTACTAGGAAAGAGCCCGACACATGTGCATGCCGGTGCCCTAAAATCTAGTGACCAGTTTCCTTTGACATATTACCGTCCTGAAAAAGTCCTGAGCACTGTGCTCTCAGTGCGCCGGAGCAGTGTGCCTGCACCTGTGTAGTAATATAATACTATAGGTAGTGCTGGCCAATTCTTAGATTTTCTGCAATGATATGATTTTCTTGCGCCTGTTTACACAGCATGTGCTTTTATAGTTTAGTAGGTCAGATAAACATGGATGAATAATAGGAATATGCACTGACTGATACTAGAAGAGTAAAAAAGCATCTGATTTATCAGTGTATTGACGCCAGTTGCCAGGTATAAGTATAATAGAAAATGTGTCGTATGGTCCAAGCACAATATATTTTATCCACTTTTTCTGACACACAAATATTGTAGGAAAGGTAGGCAGGCGTTAACAATTGCGCTAAGTGTGACTCAGTTATCAAATATCACTGAAACCTTTCTAATTAGAAAATTGATGGCACATTGATGGATGTAGACCACGCTGCTGTTTTTCTTCATTTTAAATCTCTACACGTCATATAATCACAATGGTGATGACAGCGCTGCCATCTTATCATGTTTAGTTACTTTCCAAGTACAACCTCAGGAATGGACGATCGGGGAATAAAGCGTTTATATTATTGTCATGTTTATTGTCGATTTTACAAAGAGAACTAGGCACTCAAGAAGACAGATTCCCGTACCTAAAATAGACACTCTCCCGAGTGAAAAGGGATTTATGGAAAAGGTCATCATGACTATGTGTGTGTGTGCATGAGCAGAATCACACATGAGCCAATTTATGTTGACAGGTAAAAGGCGACTCTGTGGTTCGGAAAGCTCAGTCGATTCCTGCTAATGTGAAATTATACAAGGAAAGATTCAGAAAACTTCCAGCCCTCGACTGCTGTCATTTTATGTCAGCTGCCATTCTAGTCAATGGAAGCAACAGGGAATTCAGAGTCAAACAACCCCGAGATTATTCTATGAAAATAAATAAATTAGGCTCCTCTTTCCAGATGGCATTAGGGTAGTAATAACCGATATCGTACATAACTAAGTAACATAAGAGAAGTCATCTTATAACCAATATGTGGCTGTCTAATCACAGAAAAATGTACACGGTATCTTACAGGTGCATCTCACATTAGAATATCATCAAAAAGTTAATTTATTTCAGTTCTTCAATACAAAAAGTGAAACTCATATATTTTATAGAGTCATTACAGACAGAGTGATCAAATTCAAGTGTTTATTTCTGTTAATGTTGATGATTATGTCTTACAGCCAATGAAAACCCAAGAGTCATTATCTAAGTAAATTAGAATACTTTATAACACCAGCTTGAAAAAATGGTTTTAAAATCCGAAATGTTGGCCTACTGAAATGTATGTTCAGTAAATGCACTCAGTACTTGGTCAGGGCTCCTTTTGCATCAATTACTGCATCAATGCGGCGTGGCATGGAGGCGATCAGCCTGTAGCACTGCTGAGGTGTTATGGAAGCACAGGTTGCTTTGATAACAGCCTTCAGCTTGTCTGCATTGTTGGGTCTGGCGTCTCTCATCTTCCTCTTGACAATACCCCATAGATTCTCTATGGGGTTAGGGTCAGGCGAGTTTGCTGACCAATCAAGCACAGTGATACTGTTGTTTTTAAACCAGGTATTGGTACTTTTGGCAGTGTGGACAGGGGCCAAGTCCTGAAGAATGAAATTTCCATTTCCAAAAAGCTTGTCGGCAGAGGGAAGCATGAAGTGCTCTAAAATTTCCTGGTAGATGGCTGTGCTGACTTTGGTCTTGATAAAACACAGTGGACCTACACCAGCAGATGACATGGCTCCCCAAACCATCACTGATTGTGGATTCCCAGCCCAGTGCCACCTCCTCCTGCTTGACTGGTGGCATCTTTTCCAGTAGTCATATCGAATGAAATGCTGATTTCTCAGTTACAGAGGAATGGACTGGCCATGTAAAGGTATTGATAGACTTGTCTTTGAAGAAGCTACATATGCATATGAATAATATGGGAGATGAAATCCTGCTCACATCTTCTCTTTAAAACGTGCCAGTTTTATCATACTGATTCATGCTGTTTGATAGGCCTTTATGATAAGACACACCACTTTTCAAATAGCCCATGTCCATTTGTTGGACAAAGCGCAACAAGCGTCTAAATCTCCTAATGTGAAGCAAAATAGCTTTTTAGCGCAAATTTCATCCGAATTCTGGCACATTTATCGTAACTTGATAAATCAGCCTACAAAATTTGTAATATGGCACCTATAGAAATCTATACTTCACTGTTGTACATCTCTAGGCCTAAGTTGTACAGATTGTTTCTCTTAAATTCAATATTGATCCTGCAGTTCAAAAAAGTGTCAGTTTCTTCTAGAAGAGCGTGCTATTGTTGGACATATTGCACCCGCTGTACGACTCTCTTTCCTATCCACTTTTATAGAAATATGCTATTTTAGATAGTGATTTGTTTTATAGGAAAGGTGTAGTCTCTTTAAATAATATGCTTGTATTAATCAGACATCGTCCTACTAGAATATACTGGAATACTTACGGTAATTTACTTTTGCCTCTCTTTATAAAATATATATTTTTTTTTAGTATTTACAATATACTTCACTGAATGTGCTAAAACTATCGCTGACTACAAATTGGGTGACAAGTAATGCGAAAAATTGCCCATAAATTAAAATGTTTGTGTAGTTTTCAATATTTTTGCATTTAGTTTAGATTAAATTGAATGCAATGCCTTTCTGAAAAGGCAAATATGTCTATTATTAATGTTTATGTTTTTAATAAACGCTTTATTGTAAAGTATATCATATATTTTTAATCTACTTATAGCAGTGTTTTATTTCAGTCCTAAATCAGAACGAGGATCATCTTTTTTTACTATGCAGCAAGTTCCCTTCAGCCTTCATATGGCTCCCTGCAGTCTTCATTTGGCTAACAAATGCAGGCTATCATTTTAATTTAAGGAAATTGCTTGCAATGATCTCCATTGACATAAATATTTGTTTTGGCTGTTACAGTATATGTGTATAAATGCCCTCACTAAAGAATATTTATTTTCAGGTATGGTTTGTTTTCACCCTAAGCGTAAGAGTTGAAAAGCTCTTATGTTTTTTAGAAAATCTTCCTATATTTGCACAAAGCCTCAAAGTTTAAAGCTCCAGCAGTGTTTTGTACTGCAGCGCAGAAGTGGTGCCGCTAATCTAAGTTTCCTGCCCCATGTCCCATACTTGCCAGCCGCCATTTTAGCTCCAGCAGTTTGTAACCTGTCGGATCGCTCCAGTGTTTGCCGACTGATGTTTTCCACACACATTAGTTAGTCGGCCAAACGTGCTGTTATCGGTGGGTTCAGCCCACATTAATCTGGTGTGTACAGGTGGCATAACAGTCCAATCCATTCCAACACAAATGATATAAGTGTAGCGTCTACTGAATGTTTGGCTTGTACAATTCTCATGGTGTGGAGGACCTGTTCTGCATTACTCAATCTGTTTATTTGAATGAGAACTGTAATACTTACAGCCTCCTTCGGTGGTGCTGCAGGGAAATTAATCACAGATTACAGTTGATCACTGGAGATAAAACATCGCTTTCTGATCATCTTATCGTCATAGAGCTCTTTCATCAAGTGGCGATTGTATAAAAACAGCTAATTTTATGAGGTTGGAAATGATGAGCCGCCAAGTAAATCTTTTCATGTGCAGTTAGTCATATGTGAGAACAAGCTTTATTTTGGCTGCACATTTTATTGTAGTTTAACCACTTTCTATTACTGCGTTCCATGCCCCATTTGAGCATGCCATTTTTCATTACGACCTTGAAAGTCGGTGCATTTTCACCCCTGAATTGTGAACTCAGGGCTCCCTCTGTCTAATAACACTGACCCCCTGCTGCTATCACAGACACAGCAGCGGGGTGAGAGCGCTGTTAGCCCTCTGCACGAGCTTAGTCCCTTAAATGCCACAGTCAGTAGACGTTCACTCCCTCTGTCACTCCCTCTGTTACTCCCTCTGGTTACTATGGCATCTGGAGGCCTAATACTTGCCTGCTGGTTTGCCTTAAATCAAAGCCTAATAATTCATGCCAAAGGCACAGTCTTTTAGGTTTCCTGTCATCAGGGCTGTGGAGTCGGTAGGACAAACCTCCGACTCCTCTATTTCCCTGACTCCTAACTCCACGACACTGACTCCATAGCACTGCCTCACCTACTGAGCATGTACATAAAGTGCAGCACAGATTTATATCAACTATTGCTAACATCCTTAGATCAGGAACAGAACAGACATTTATAGGACATTTCATAACTTTCCCAAATTCTTATGAAATAATTTACAGCACATCCTGCATTTTACTACTGTGCCCAATTTATTAATCACACAAAAAAAGAAAAAAGAGCAAAAAAAGTAAAAAAATTAAATATAATATTTATTCGAAAAACATATACAGCACAATTAAAAATAATAATAGACAATTGGAGAAAAAGCAAAAATTTATATCACAGTTGTAAAGCACAGAGTCCCCAGAACTCTAAGTGGTGAGGGGGAGCAGAAAATAGCTGCACATTAAATAGAGTGCAAGTGCGACCCAGTAATGGGTGTTCCCAAAATAGTATAAGTAAAAAAAAGACAAAATGCACGTATGCGATGTGAAGTAGGCCCAATAGCAAAAAGTTGCAACAAAATTGTCAATTGACTCATATGGAGAAAAAGCAATCACAATAAGTGCTAGAGGTCAGCACTAAAAAGCCATTTAAAGGGAATCTATCACCACTTTTTTGGCATATCATGTAAAAATATCATTCAATTTAGTGTCAGCTCTGCATTATACAAGTACTTTTTATACCCCTTGACTCCCCACCAATGATACATAAATACCGTTTCTATTCCTCCCGCTGTGTATGTAAATATGCTCAGTCCGGTCCGATGGGCGGGGCTTATTGTCCATCTCTCCTCCCTCCTGGCTTGCTCTACGCATTCCTTTCGGGTAATTCCTGCGTTCGCATAGAGTTACTGCGCGTGCGCATTCAAATGGTCCCTCGTTCGTGCTCAGTATGCTTTGCATAACTGTGGGCAAAGCCGAAAAAACAGTACTGCACATGAGCCATGGCGTTCTATGGCCTGGAAGTATGGCGGGAAGTAAGCCCCGCCCATCGGACCGGACCGAGCATATTTACATACACCGCGGGAGGAATAAAAACGGTATTTATGTATCATTGGTGGGGAGTCAAAAGGTATCAAAAGTACTTGTATAATGCAGAGCTGACACTAAATTGAATGATATTTTGCATGATATGCCAAAAAAGTGGTGACAGATTCCCTTTAAGATCAAATAGCAAAAAAGGTGTATGTTAATTTAAGGGAACAGTAAAATGCTAAGTGGATCAAAAACTGCTCTTACCCATATTATCCACCTGGGGACCCAGTGCAGCAGCCCCAACGTGCGTTTCGCGTGGGCTTCTTCGGGGGGCTGTGTGCCCAATTTATTACATATTTTAGGAGTTGGTCCATTTTATACCAACTGTGACTCCACCAAAATGGACTCCGAATCCCCAGCCCTGCCTGTCATAACACTAACAGGCTGGATAATGCATTGCACTACATAAGTAGTGAAGTGTATTTTCTTTGCGATCAAATGGCCACATGTTTAAATATCCTTATGGGACTAAGAACTATTGTAAAAAAACATAAGTGTTTAAAAAATGTAAAAAGTAATAAAAATCATTAGAAATATTATTCTAATGAAAAACAAACATGTAAAAAAGATACAAATCTGATATGCCTGCACATGTAATATCCAGCACAATAATACTATATCATTATTTATTATGATGAACACCGCAAAATAAAAAAATTGCCGTTTGTGTTCATCTCATCACACAAAATAAAATAAAATATATTCTAAATAAAAGTCCTCATAGAGCTCTGTGCTCATAAAATGAGATATGATGAAAAAAAATAAATATTAAGTTATTTTCTTGTGCAAAACTAGTAAAACATAAAATAATTCTTATAAGATGAGAATACAGTCATTAGAGCACGAGATCATAAATAATTCTTTCTTTGAAGTAAAACATTGTATAAACAGGCAGGGAAATGCTTTACCTCACAAAAAGAATCAGCTGTGATCCCGTGCTGTCCTGGCTGTATCCTTTCTTTTGCATCCTCCCCTGCCCAGGAGCTGTGGTATGATCAGACCATGTTCCTGCACGGTCAGACACAGCCATTACACAGTACACAGCAGGGGCACATTTATAAGATTATCTCGGCACAGGAACATTTTATTTAAACACATCCAATTGTGGAAATTATTATTATTCCAAGATCTATTGATTATAATGTACTTTTCCAACGAGAGCGATGTAGAGGTGACACTCCCTGTGCTAGTAAACTCAACTCTTCTTGATTGTAGGAGATTAAAATATGGATGCAGGGTAGCAGGTCATAAGGTGGACATCACCCATTTTGCATCCTTGTGAGACTTCAATGGGTCCAAGTATGCACTCATCTCTCTCGCTCGATTCTTCACAGCGGTGTTTGCCTGAGTCAGCTGCCTGGTCGATGTGGGTTGTAAAAGGTGTGCATCACGTTAATCAGTGCAGGTGTCCTCACATTACTTGACATAAAATGAACTTTTGTTTGTGTGAAAACTCCTTTAAAGCAATCATGTGGCACCATAGTCTTCTCTAAAGCATCACTCATAGATTCCACATAAATCAGTATGAGAAAGTCTATTGCAGCACACAAGATATTATTGTAGGTACAATCTAGGCTATAGGTGCTGTGTTATGGATCGGTACAGCATAATACATCCTTCCTTGAGCATGAGCCCCAATCTATAACCATATATTTTTATTTCCCAGTAATGGAGCGGCCAGTCAGATCAAAGTGCCAGGATGAATTTTCCATTTTCTCTAGCTTTTCTAGTAATTAAGTAAATACAATATAGAAGGACTTCTGTGGTTTTTTTTGCATTTTATTTCCTGCATTATAAAAAGCGGATGTATGATACACTGCCAATGTAGCATCTCAATAAACTACAAATTCTTTGGATGCGGCACTGTATATGCATTAGTTCCGGGCTTTACAAAATGCGACTTGAGCTGTGTTATAGGTAATGAATGAGGTTTGTTGTGTTCGTTGCCAGCACATGCCACATATTAATGTTTTACGTCTCTTAAATGTTTTCTTCTGAGCTCTAAGAGCTTTGAACAGCGCTCGTAAATTTATTGCATTATACAGGAGTTCTTTAAATATCCTCCAACTCTCGGCACACTCAGGACAACCATGACCTCAACACTTACTTATCTCTGGTTCCTAAATCATGGCAATTTTAACTTTTATGTTAAACACAATTTGTTATCAAAGCATCTGGTAGTTATAGTGTTCCATTAGCTTAATGGCGAGTGTTTAGGGACTTTGAAAGATAGAAGAGTAAAACATCATGATAAATTGTTATGTTTGGTACTTGTGCTTATGAATGTCTCATTTGGAGTATTTTATGGAGCAATATGAAATAACCCATTATTCCATTACAATCATAAAGTAAATTGTGGAGACCCTTTGATAAATATACTTGAAAGCCTAATTTAACATAACAATAAGTCAACTAAGTACATGGAAGAAATTCATTAATTTATTTATTTTAGCTTAGGTTATAAAACTAGTATGTAAAACCAAGAGCGAAAAATAAAAAGAATGGGCCTGCAGTCTAAAACCTGGTCTTAGAAGCTTCTGGAGTGAGTTGCTATTTTGCATGTTGTGTAAGTTAATATTTGTCACACTATATTAATAATTGTCATGCTCACAAACCTTTTCCAAGTGGTGTGCTCGGTCTATTCGTCGGCTCCATGAATTCGTATGCTCATAAAATTGTTGAAGTGCATAACATCATTAGTAAAATTCTAATTCCTTTTTTGGAGAGTTTTAATAAGAAAAATATAGACAGCTCAGTTCTCACCATGTTTGTTAACTCTCAACATACAACACGTTTTGACCTGAAGATCTTCTTTATCAAGCATTGCTGAGAACTAGTCTACAGTCGTGGTCAAACGTTTTGAGACTGACACAATTTTTATTTTTTACAAAGTTTGTAGCTCCAGGGTTTTTTAATCTTTTAGTCAGAAGTTTCTATGGTTACTGAATTACAATTATAAGCATTTCATATGTTTTTAAATTATTGGCAAATATATATTTACAGTGCTGACCCTTTTTTTTCAAGACTTTTGCAGTTTGCCTTGGCATACGGGATATCAGCTTCTGGCTCAAATCCTGACTGATGACAAGCCATTCTTGTCTAACCAGTGTTTGGAGTTTATACAACTTTCTGTGCTTTTGTTTGTCAACCATGTCTTGAGGATTGACCTCGGATTCTTATTCTGATTGAGTTCCAGGAGTTTCCTGGCCATGGATCCAAAATATCAATATTTTGTTCATGGAGCAACTTAATTATCACTTTTGTATTGTGACATGGCCTCCATCAAGCTGGAAAAGCATTGATCATCACCAAATTGCTCCTGGTTATTTAGGACTAATTGCTCTTTGAGGATATTTAGTTACCGTAATATTCTTTATTCATGCCTGTGTTCTTAGGGCCCCGTCACACCTAGCGACACACCAGCGATCCCGACAACGATATGCACTTGTCAGGATCGCTGGTGTGTCGCTACATGATCGCTGCTGAGCTGCCAAACAGGCAGCGATCAGGACAGCGACATTGCGGGTAAAGCCCCCATCACACACAGCGATCTCGCTTGCGAGATCGCTGCTGAGTCACTAGTTTTGTAACGCAACAGCGATCTCCCCAGCGATATCGCTGTGTGTGACATTCAGCGACGATCAGCCCCCCTGCTGGATATCGCTGATCGTCGCTGAATGTCCTGGACATTTTTTTGATCGTTGGTCTCCTGCTGGCCAGCACGCATCGCTGCGTGTGGCAGGCAGGAGACCCAGCGATCAGCTGGTAACCAAGGTACACATCGGGTTTCCAGGTGCCGCGCAGCGCCTGGAAACCCAATGTGTACCTTGGTTACCAGCTCCCTGCAACAGCGGGCTGGTATCCAACGTACACTGCGGGTAACTACGCGACGTTACCCGCAGTGTCGCTGTCCTGATCGCTGCCTGAGCTGCCTGTTTGGCAGCTCAGGCAGCGATCATGTAGCGACACACTAGCGATCCTGACAAGTGCATGTCGTTGTCGGGATCGCTGGTGTGTCGCTAGGTGTGACGGGGCCCTAACGTCGCTTAGTTACCAGCAGTGTACGTTGGATACCAGCCCGCTGGTGCAGGGAGCTGGTAACCAAGGTACACATCGGGTTTCCAGGCGCTGCGCGGTACCTGGAAACCCGATGTGTACCTTGGTTACCAGCTCCCCTGCAGCAGCGCGCTGGTATCCAACGTACACATCGGGTTTTCAGGCGCTGCCCGGCGCCTGGAAACCCGATGTGTACCTTGGTTACCAGCTGATCGCTGGTCTCCTGCCTGCCACATGCAGCGATGCGTGCTGGCCAGCAGGAGACCAACGATCAAAAAAATGTCCAGGACATTCAGCGACGATCAGCAATACCCAGCAGGGGGGCTGATCGTCGCTGAATGTCACACTCAGCGATATCGCTGGGGAGATCGTTGTTGCGTTACAAAACTAGTGACTCAGCAGCGATCTTGCTAGCGAGATCCCTGTGTGTGATGGGGGCTTTAGACAAAATTTGCAAGTGGACAAATGAAAACATATTGTGATAAACCCAAGCCCTGATTACCCAACAATAGGCGGCCATTGGTCAGGATTTGGCCCAGAAGCTGATATCCAGCTGCCAGGCAAATTGTGGAAGTCTTGGAAAAGTAAAGGTAATCCATGTAAATATTAAATCTTTGCATAAATTTCATATATTTGTGAATAGCTATTTAAAAACTTCTGAAATTCCTATAATTTTACATCAGTAATCAAAGAAACATCTAACAAATCTAAGAACTCTAAAGCTGCAAACTTTGTGAAAACCAAAACTTCTGTCAGTTTCAAAACTGTTAGCCATGACTGTAGACACATATTTAAAGGGAACCTGTCACCAGTTTTTGAGCCTATGAACAAATGCCACCACCTTTAACAGCTCCTGTGCTGCATTCCACAAACATGTCTATCAGCTCCTGACTCCCCTGTATGTCCCCAAAAATACTATTTGATATGCTACCGTGCTGTATGTAAATAAGGGTGGTTCGGTCCGATGGGCGTACGTCCCTCCTAATGGGCGTACGTCGCTCCTAATCACGTCCTCCTGCTTTGATTGATGTGATGCGTCATCCACATAATGAACTGGGAGCTTGCGCAGTAGTCTCACAGGACCGCGCAGGCGCACTCTGCTCTGCCCTACTGTGATCAGAGCATTAAACAGCACTGTGTAAGCGCATTGCGACGTCATCGGAATGAGGCTACTGCACGGGCGCGAGATCTCTGTTCGCCATTCACATCAATTACAACTCTGCGCTTGTACATTGCTATTTTATGCTCTGTTCACAGTAGGGCAGAGCAGAGTGCGCCTGTGCGGTCCTGTGAGGCTACTGCGTAGGTGTGAGCTCTAGGTTTTCTAAATGGATGATGCATCATATCAATTAAAGCAGGAGGACTCAGGAGCAAAGAGGAGGGACAGACGTCGCAGCAAGGACGTCCATCAGACCGGACCACTCTCATTTATATACAGCATGGGAGCATATCAAATGGTATATTTTGCTGTATACAGGGGGAGTCGGGAGCTGATAGACAAGTTTGTGGGGTGCAGCACAGGAGCAGTTAAAGGTGGTGGCATTTATTCATAGGCTTAAAAACTGGTGACAGGTTCCCTTTAACGCAAACTAGCTCTATTT
>JARQOD010000006.1:78745752-78869605 GCA_033576555.1 Oophaga sylvatica
CCCTTGATCTTCTATAATAAAAAAATAATAAAAACAACATTATTCTTACCTATCTGGCGATCTGTCACGTCCCACGATGTAATCCTTCACAAAGGGTTAACTAGCAATCAGCTAAGCAGCGCAAGTAATCCTGCATGCTCAGCTGAAAGCTCATGAATGAATGAGCTTATCTCCTGCCGACAGGAGAGGATGTGATTAACCCCTTCCTGACCTGTGACACAGCGTATGTGTCATGAAAGGATCGCGTTCCCGCGGGTCGGGTGACCGGGGTCACTGAAAGGTCACCCGACCCGCAGGCACAAGACCCTTTGTGCTTCACCACAGGGGGGTTGGCTTAATCCCCACGTGGCTACGATCGCTCTGATTGGCTGTTAAAAGTGAAACAGTGCTCCCTTTATTCCGAGCCCCGACGTGCTCCCAAACAGTGATTTACCCCCACATATGGGGTATCAGCGTACTCAGGAAAAATTGCACAACAACTTTGGGGGTCTAATTTCTCCTGTTACCCTTGGGAAAAAAAATTGGGGACTAAAAAAATTATTTTTGTGGAAAAAAAAATGATTTTTTATTTTCACAGCTCTGCGTTATAAACTTCTGTGAAGAACTTGGAGATTCAAAGTGCTCATCACACATCTAAAGGAGTTCCTTGGGGGATCTAGTTTCCAAAATGGGGTCACTTGGGGGGTTTCTACTGTTTAGGCACATCATGGGCTCTGCAAACGTAACATGACGCCCGCAGACCATTCCATCAAAGTCAGCATTTCAAAACGTCACTACTTCCCTTCCGAGCCCCAACGTGTGCCCGAACAGTGGTTCCCCCCCACGTATGGGGTACCAGTGTACTCAGGACAAACTGTACAACAACTTTTGGGGTCCAATTTCTCCTGTAACCATTGTGAAAATAAAAAATTGCGGGTTAAAAAAAATCAGTTTTTGAGGAAAAAAATGATTTTTTATTTTTACGGCTCTGCATTAAAAACTTCTGTGAAGCATGTGGGGGTTCAATGTGCTCACTACACATCTGGATAAGTTCCTTGGGGGGCCTAGTTTACAAAATGGGTCACTTGTGGGGGGTTTCTACTATTTAGGCACATCAGGGGCTCTGCAAACGTAACAAGATGCCGCAGACCATTCCATCAAGTCGGCATTTCAAAGCATCACTTCATCTCTTCCGAGCACTGATGTGTGCCCAAACAGTGGTTACCCCCACATATGGGGTACCAGCGTACTCAGGACAAACTGGACAACAACTTTTGGGGTTCAATTTCTCCTGTAACCATTGTGAAAATAAAAAATTGGGGCTAAAAAATCAATTTTTTGAGAAAAAAAAAGGATTTTTTATTTTCAGGGCTCTGCGTTATAAACTTCTGTATAGCACCTGGGAGTTCAAAGTGCTCAGTGTGCATCTAGATGAGTTCCTTAGGGGGTCTTGTTTCCAAAATGGGATAATTTGTGGGGGAGCTCCAAAGTTTAGGCACACAGGGGCTCTCCAAACACGACATGGTGTCCGCTAACGATTGGAGCTAATTTTGAATTAAAGTCAAATGGCGCTCCTTCCTTTCTGAGCCCTGCCGTGCGCCCAAACAGTGGTCCCCCACATATGGGGCACCAGCGTACTTAGGAAAAACTGGACAACAACTTTTGGCATCCAATTTATCCTGTTACCCTTGGGAAATTAAAAAATAGCGGGCTAAAAAATGATTTTTGAGAAACAAAAATGATTTTTTTATTTTCACTGCTCTGCGTTTAGAAACTTCTGTGAAGCACCTGGTGGTTCAAAGTGCTCACTATGCATCTAGATAAGTTCCTTGGGGGTATAGTTTCCACAATGGTGTCACTGGTGGGGGAGCTCCAATGTTTAGGCACACAGAGACTCTCCAAATGCGACATGGCAACCGCTAAATATTCCAGCATATTTACTCATTCAAAAAGTCAAATGGTGCTCCTTCCCTTCTGAGCCCTGCCGTGCGCCCAAAGAGTGGTTTATGACCACATATGAGGTATCTGTGTACTCAGGAGAAATTGCCAACAAATTTTAGGATCCATTTTATCCTGTTGCCCATGCAAAAATGAAAAAATTGATGCTGAAATAAAATTTTTGTTGGAAAAATTAAAATGTCCATTTTTCCTTCCACGTTGCTTTAGTTCCTGTGAAGCACCTGAAGGGTTAATAATCTTCTTGAATGTAGTTTTGAGTAGTTTGAGGGGTGCAGTTTTTTATAATGGTGTCACTTTTGGGTATTTTCTACCATATAGACCCCTCAAAGTGACTTCAAATGTGAGGTGGTCCCTAAAAAAAATGGTTTTGTAAATTTTGCTGTAAAAATGAGAAATCGCTGGTCAAATTTTAACCCTTATATTTTGTGTCACATAACTCTCTGGTTTAACAGAATAAAAATTAAAAATTTGAAAATTGCGAAATTTTCTAAATTTTCACCAAATTTCAATTTTTTTTCACAAATAAACGCAAAAATTATCGACCTAAATTTACCACTAACATGAAGCCCAATATGTCACGAAAAAACAATCTCAGAATTGCTAGGATTCGTTGAAGCGTTCCTGAGTTATTACCTCATAAAGGGACACTGGTTAGAATTGCAAAAAATGGCAAGGTCATGAAGGGGTTAATGAATGAAGCTTAATTGATTGTGTCCCACTTTCACTTTAGGTCAGGTCACTGAAGTGAAAGTGGCAATAAATCAATTAAGCTTCATTCATTAATCACTTCCTCTCCTTTCGCTGGGAGAGGAACTTATTCATTCGGGGTGTTACAGCTAGGAGACAGCATTAGCTCTCTGCTATCTGTAACCTGTTAACCCTTTCTGATAGATTACAGCGTGGGACCTGACTGTGCATCGGATTGGTAAGAATAATTTTGCTTTTTTATTTTATTTTTATTACAGGAAATGGTTTTAGCAGGAAAATAAAATATGGTCAAAAACTGTGTGATTATTTAATTAAACTTCTTTTTTCTTAAAGTGTGTGTGTTTGATTTTTCTTTCATACAATAGGATTAATAATTGATAGTTGTCTAATTGACAGCTCTCAATTATTAACCTGGCTTAAAGTGACCTTTCAATAGCAAGGTGGCTTTAACCCCTTATTAACCCATTCACCACCGCTACAGGGCAATGGGAATAGATGGGCAAAGTGCCAGAAAGGGCGAATCTAATTAGAGATTTGCCCTTTCTGGGGTGTCTGGGGGCAGATGTTAGTAGCCAGGGGGGCACAAAAAAATGTACCCTCCCTAGGCTATTATTATCTGCCCCCACTCGCTTGCTTTGTCTGTCTGGTGGAGAAAATACAGCGGGAGCCCACGCATTTTTTTTCAACGAATTTACACCTTTAATTAACCCTACATGTCTGTAATTTTGCACACATACACTTATGTAATTGTAAGTTAAAACCATATATCAAAATACATGAAATGACATGGTTAACTGTGTGGAAACAATGTATCATTTCATGTCGGCTTCTGTGATTTCACAAAAGCCGGTAATTGAATTAGCGGCTATTATACTATGTAGAAGTGTATGAACTATAAATATATATATATATACATGTCACAATGACATGTATATATATATATATATATATATATATGTATATTGTATTCTATGTGTACAGTCAGGGCCAGAAATATTTGGACAGTGACACAATTTTCGCGAGTTGGGCTCTGCATGCCACCACATTGGATTTGAAATGAAACCTCTACAACAGAATTCAAGTGCAGATTGTAACGTTTAATTTGAAGGGTTGAACAAAAATATGTGTTAGAAAATGTAGGAATTGTACACATTTCTTTACAAACACTCCACATTTTAGGAGGTCAAAAGTAATTGGACAAATAAACATAACCCAAACAAAATATTTTTATTTTCAATATTTTGTGGCGAATCCCTTGGAGGCAATCACTGCCTTAATAACAAATCAAAGCATGAGACTTATGGACAAACCTAGTATAAGGGCGTCCTGGTGGGTCAGACGCGTCGTCATGGCGATGGAGAGCGATGACCTCGGTCCTCCCCTCCATTTCCTGCGGCGCTTCTTGGCTCGCTGTGTCGCACGGGACACACATCATGCCGGAGTAAGCGCCGATTCGTGGATCAATTCTCCTACAGCGGTATATATATGACCCCTTTTGCTAGAACAAGCCACGCCTCCTGACGAAGCCGAGTGCGGTGAAACGCGCGTCGGGGCTTTCCTGCATCCCCCCCTCCATCGGTGCAGTGTGCACGCTATCATCATGTCACAAGGTAATGATTAGCTTAATAATTTTGGCATGTCTTTTGTTCTCAACTCGCTTTTCTCTGTGTTATTTATTAGTATTTTACTATGGTTATTTATACTGATGAAGCGAGTTTGAAACCAGATCTTTTTTGATTATTCATGCCTGCGCACATGCACTGTATGTGAGGGGGAGATTTGTGTCATTTCTCTTAATCACTGTCTACCTTTTTGACAGTGATTGGCTGTATTATATCTTCTTCCCTTATACTAGGTTTGTCCATAAGTCTCATGCTTTGATTTGTTATTATATATTATAATAAATATTGTTATATTTCATAAATACCTCTCTTTGTGATATTTTATTTTGATCTATATCCATATATAAATATCTTATTATAAGTTTATTTTATTTTATAGTGGCATTTTGTCACTATTCTTTTCTTTTGGTTTACTGTTTTGTCAGGCTTGAGGTATGTCCCGGGTAGCTACGGTGACAATCTTTTTAGGTTAAGAATCACTGCCTTAAGTCTGGAACCCATGGACATCACCAAACGCTGGGTTTCCTCCTTCTTAATGCTTTGCCAGGCCTTTACAGCCGCAGCCTTCAGGTCTTGCTTGTTTGTGGGTCTTTCCCTCTTAAGTCTGGATTTGAGCAAGTGAAATGCATGCTCAATTGGGTTAAGATCTGGTGATTGACTTGGCCATTGAAGAATGTTCCACTTTTTTGCACTCATGAACTCCTGTGTAGCTTTGGCTGTATGCTTGGGGTCACTATCCATCTGTACTATGAAGCGCCGTCCAATCAAGTTTGCAGCATTTGGCTGAATCTGGGCTGAAAGTATATCCCGGTACACTTCAGAATTCATCCGGCTACTCTTGTCTGCTGTTATGTCATCAATAAACACAAGTGACCCAGTGCCATTGAAATCCATGCATGCCCATGCCATCACGTTGCCTCCACCATGTTTTACAGAGGATGTGGTGTGCCTTGGATCATGTGCCGTTCCCTTTCTTCTCCAAACTTTTGGCCTCCCATCATTCTGGTACAGGTTGATCTTTGTCTCATCTGTCCATAGAATACTTTTCCAGAACTGAGCTGGCTTCTGGAGGTGTTTTTCAGCAAATTTAACTCTGGCCTGTCTATTTTTGGAATTGATGAATGGTTTGCATCTAGATGTGAACCCTTTGTATTTACTTTCATGGAGTCTTCTCTTTACTGTTGACTTAGAGACAGATACACCTACTTCACTGAGAGTGTTCTGGACTTCAGTTGATGTTGTGAACGGGTTCTTCTTCACCAAAGAAAGTATGCGGCGATCATCCACCACTGTTGTCTTCCGTGGGCTCCCAGGTCTTTTTGGATTGATGAGTTCACCAGTGCATTCTTTCTTTCTCAGGATGTACCAAATTGTAGATTTTGCCACTTCTAATGTTGTAGCAATTTCTTGGATGGGTTTTTTTCTGTTCTTGCAGCTTAAGGATGACTTGTTTCACCTGCATGGAGAGCTCCTGTGACCGCATGTTTCCTTCACAGCAAAACCTTCCAAATGCAAACACCACACCTCAAATCAACTCCGGCCCTTTCATCTGCTTAATTGAGAATGACATAACAAAGGGATTGCCCACACCTGTCCATGAAATAGCCTTGGAGTCATTTGTCCAATTACTTTTGGTCCCTTTAAAAACAGGGTGGCTCATGTTAAGGAGCTGAAACTCCTAAACCCTTCATCCAATTTTAATGTGGATACCCTCAAATGAAAGCTGAAAGTCTGAACTTCAACTGCATCTGATTTGTTTTGTTTCAAATTCATTGTGGTAATGTCTAGAACCAGAATTAGATAAATGTTGTCTCTGTCCAAATATTTATGGACCTAACTGTATGTATCTAGTGTTTTGTGAGCTGTCAGTGTGATTTTACAGTAGCCGGGGATGAATTGCCGGCTTTTCAAAGGAGACTGGTGCGTATAAATCGGACAGCACTTGCATGGTGCGAGTGCTGTGCGTTTTTTAATCGCACCCATTGACTTGCATTGGCGATTATCATCCCAAAATCGCATCAAATCGCAGCTTGCTGCGATTTTTTTCTCACACCAATTTCTGATGAGAAAAAAATCGCAAATGAGAACTCACCTATTGAATAACATTGGTCAGATTTGAAGCCGATTTTTTTTCGCCTGAATATCATCCGTTTTCGGCGCCAGTGAGTATGTACCCAAAGAGAGGTATTCACACTAGACACATAGGGTCCCAGCAGCGTGAGACCACCTTGTTGGTTGCTGGGCATGCATGAACTAGCCAAATTATGCACTAAGAATCTCAATTTTTTCTTATTATCCAGAGCAGTGTTCCTATTCATATTTCATATATTCCATGTCCATATGCTTTAGCACGACAGAGTGCAACTTTATTTGTACATCAGCTCTCCATTGACTTGTATAGCTGAGTTTGATCCACAAACACAAATAGGAGATTCTCTGAGACTCCTGGATATCACAGAGATCTTTTTTTTATGGATGTGTGAATAGATACTTGGAACTCCGAGTCCGTATGATGTCAAGGAAGAAATCCTACAGCACAAAGATGTTTCACGCGGAAGTTTATTGTCATGTAAAACTGTCAGCTTGTCAAGTACGTTGACAATTATGACTAAAAAGTGTAATTTTTTTAATAAACGTCACATGTAAAGATGCATCATACAGTTTCTTTAGGATCAGGAGTTAAATGTTTGAATCCCTGAATCAAACATTGTAAGGCCACCTTCTATGTGGGTTGCCTCATCAAGACAACTCCTGTCAATATGTTCCATGAGGGCATATGGACATCATAGGTGACCTTGTTTTGGGCCTCTTTTATGACCTAGAATACAGACCTACTTGTTCGAGCAAGTTTTGTTATGAAAATGACATAAGGCCTGCAGAAATACTTGGAGAGTGTGCATTTTTTCCTCGCCTAGCATCCGTATAACATGCATATGCAATGCGTTTTTAACATGCATCTTACATACAACACTTCTCTGTTATTTCAAGCTTTTTTTCAAACTAATGACACAATCTTATATATAGATAGAAATAAATAAATAAATAATATGTCAGTGAGATATATAATCAGTACTTTACATGTGTAGTTTTCTGTACTTGTATTTAGCTAATAAATAAAAGAAAAAAATGGCGTGAGGTCCCCTTTTTTTATTAACCAGATGAGGGAAAGCAGACACCTGAAAGCTGGTCTTAATAGTCTGGGAAGGGCAATAAACATTAAGCTTCCCAGGCTGTTAATATCAGCTTCCAGATGCCTACTTAATTTTCATTGGTTATTAAAAAGGGGGGACTGTTGTGAATGTTTTAGAAATGAATTCTGAGCAGAAGCTCCCTCTGGTGGTTACAAACAGTACTGAACCATTCAATGAGGATTGGCAATCAAGAATCACAGACTGGCTGGATATAAGGGAGGTTCCCCCCATCATGGTTGCCGGTGATCAATTGTTCTTGTCTCAACGTTGTTTCCTGGTTCACTTGGAAGCTTGCTGAGTCTTGCCTCTTCTCCTGCTCTCAGATAAGATATTTTCTGTTTTTTGTTTTTGTGCTTGCCATTTGCATATTTCTCTGCATTTCTGTGAGGTTGGCCAGGTTCCCCTCCCCGGGGGGCTTGGGCTCCTCTCGGTTCCTCTGGAGCCACTGTTGTTTGTTCATTTGCCTTTTCCAGTTTTTTCAGAGGCTGCGGCTTAGTTTTGTTACACCAGAGAACTAATTTAGGTTATAGAGGTCGTGTGATCTCAGGTGTTTTTGCAATTAGTAGCGTTGGCTTTTTTTGGGTTTTTTTTGGATTGCAGTAAGTATCCTTCCTATCCTTTTCTGTCTAGGCAGATTGGGCCCCAGCGTTTGCTCATACTATTTTCTGTCTGTGTCTGTATTTCCTCTTGTCTAACCGCCATTACATGTTTGGGGGCTTCCTATGTTCTTTGGGGATCTGCTCCGGGGCAGATAGCTTTCCTCTTTCTATCTTTAGGTGTAGTTAACCTCTCAGGCTGTGACGAGGCATCTAGGACCAACGCAGGAACGCTCCACGGCTGCCTTTAGTTGTGGTGGTTAGTCAGGGTACTGCAATCCAGTAGATTCCAACCTCTCTGGTGTATTGCCGTTTTTGCCTGCTCTCCTCAGCTACCAAAACATAACAGGGGACCCCTCAAAAAATTGATGTGGGGTACCCTCCTGTTTTTAACCAGCAAAGGCTAAGCAGACAGCTGCAGGTTAATATTAACAGACTGGAATGGGCCATGAATATTGGCTGCCTCCCAGACTAACACCAGTTCTCAGCCGCTCCAGAAACAGCGCATCTATTAGATTTTTTATGTTTTATCCAGCCATATACAGTATGCTGTGGTTTTTTTCCTTGCCCCAATTCCAGGTGAGAAAAAAACTCGCAGATGATCACTGCCTAATTAAAAAATATTGTTGCGAGTGAAATGCGATTATTTTCTCGCTGTATGCGCAGATGTAAGCAAACCTTTAGGGCAGTGATGGCAAACCTTGGCACTCCAGCTGTTGGAGAACTACAACTCCCAGTATGCCTCAACTGCTGCAGGTTGCAAGGGCATGCTGGGAGTTGTAGTTTTACAACAGCTGGAGTGCCAAGGTTAGCCATCACTGCCTTTAGGGTATGTTTCCACGGTCAGGAAACCATCAGTATTTGCTGCGGATTGAACGTTGCGTCCTACCGCAGTGTTTAATCCGCAGCGGCCAGATGTTCCAGCATAGTGGAGGGGATTTTTTGAAATCCCATCTCCACTATGCGTCCGATTACGCGGGTGACACACCCGCTAAACCAGACATGCGGCGCGTCTTTTTAGACCGCAGCATGTCTATTTACCTAGCGGCGACGCTCCGTCGCCACAAGGTAAATAACAGAGTCCTATATATAGGTGTGGCGATTCCGGATGTGTTCAATGAACACATCTGGAATCACCGCGCGTTCAGTAGGAGGCAGGGCTTTGGGCGGAGCGGGGTTTCCTCTCCGTCCAAATCGCAGAGAATCCAGTACGTGGACACGTACCCTAACATGTCTAATTCTACTTAACCCCTGACATCTGCTGTTGGGGATTCACAAGTCCATCGCATTGTACAACATATTGAATCTGTGGCTGATTCTGATGTAATAGGCTGTTGCTATGTTTTGCATGTATTCGCCTTTAGTTGTTTGAGCGTGATGTGATGTCATGCTCAGAGTTTAGGGAAAAAGTGCAAAATTCTCAAATGTAGAGATATGACTAGGACGTCACTTTAATCAAAAGCCGCTTGAGTCCTGTGCAAAAGTATATCACGCAATTAAAATAAGAATGCGTGCAAAGAGTAATATTTGGTTCCTAATACACTTTCACGAGGACAAACACAAAGCGTTTACCACGGCACTGTCCTTTGTGTTTGTTTATGGCAGAAACAATCATAACATAAGTTCTGGGGGTTTTTTTGGCCTAGCATTTCCAAGATTGCACAAAAAGCCCTTTTTCCTCTATTTCAGATTACGCAGATGGAACATTCTGTGCCGTGCGCCGGCTTTCACAAAAAAATGAATTGTCTATGAAAGTCTGGCAAATGTTCCCAGGTAATTAGATTTCAATGAAATGTGTGTGCGAGCGTGCATGGGAGCCAGTGTGTGTCACGGACAAATTGCATCAAGAATAGACAAGGTAAAATTAGCAGCATATATGGTATTTAAGCAGTAAAGGAGATGCCGTGCACAAGGTTTCATAGAAGCTGCAGAGAGTAATGCAGATGAGTGCATTAATCTTCTCCACGATTCAGAAATGAAGCAGCACATACAATAACTTGTCCTTTATTACTCTTCTAACACAGCTCTCCCCTCAGATTCTGCATTAAAATTAAAATATGGGCACTTTAGGAGTTCAAAAGAGTCTACTGTATGTCTTTTCCGTTAGGGACAAGTACATTTTTCAAACCAGGCCACTCTGTAAGGAATCCGTCTCTCTCTGACTCAGGAATATGTTCATGTAGTGTTAATTGGATAGCCATAAAATCTTGTACAGCTGTTGCCGAGACAAAATGCCAATTTCAACCATTTTTTGTTCCAACTTTCTTATGAAGCAATCATATAGATAAACTACAATGCATCCAAAGCTCTTCTGCACTGAAGCTGAACACCTATAATTGGAATCTATTAGATGGATGGCCACCGCAATGTGTGAAACAAAATAAACATTTTTAAATAGATTCCGTAAATAGTTTTTTGCAGTGTTTTTTCTGTGTTAATTGTAAAAATGTTGCTAAGCTTTTTTTTTGCTAACTGAAGATGTAGATGGTATGTAAAGTCAAATTAGACATTTTATTGTTAGAAGTCCAAAATTGTTTGGTTACTAATTTCATAAAAAATGTGTATTTTAATAGAGGTTAAAATTCTGACACACGCTCCAAATACTTCACATAGTCATAGAATTATATACGGTAATAAAATTCTGTCTACCTGCCATGTGGAGTGGGGCCATATCTGGAAGAACAAGTTTGGCCGCTAAAAAAATATTAGGTAAAGGTACCGTAGTTTGTATGGTATTTTAGCCCTAAAGGAAAACTGTGTTAAAGAGTTTGTCCAGTACATGTTTGTATATTAAAAATTGTCCCGACGGTTTGTTAAAAAAAAAAAAAAGAGCATGCACTCCGCAAGAACTAAAAAGACTGTAGGCTTACCAAAATCACAGGATATATAGAGATGTTATGGTGTAGGGGCAGCACGGTGGCTCAGTGGTTAGCACTGCAGCCTTGCAGCGCTGGAGTCCTGGGCTCAAATCCCACCAAGGACAACATCTGCAAGGAGTTTGTCTGTGCTCCCCGTGTTTGCATGGATTTCCTCCGGGTACTCACACTTTCCAAAGACATACAGTTAGGTCCGTATATATTTGGACAGAGACAACATTTATCTAATTTTGGTTCTAGACATTACCACAATGAATTTTAAACAATACAATTCAGATGCAGTTGAAGTTCAGACTTTCAGCTTTCATTTGAGGGTATCCACATTAAAATTGGATGAAGGGTTTAGGAGTTTCAGCTCCTTAACATGTGCCACCCTGTTTTTAAAGGGACCAAAAGTAATTGGACAATTGGCTCCAAGGCTATTTCATGGACAGGTGTGGGCAATCCCTTCGTTATATCATTCTCAATTAAGCAGATAAAAAGGCTGGAGTTGATTTGACGTGTGGTGTTTGCATTTGGAAGGTTTTGCTGTGAAGGAAACATGCTGTCAAAGGAGCTCTCCATGCAGGTGACACAAGCCATCCTTAAGCTGCAAAAACAGAAAAAACCCATCTGAGAAATTGCTACAACATTAGGAGTGGCAAAATCTACAGTTTGGTACATCCTGAGAAAGAAAAAGCACTGGTGAACTCATCAAGCAAAAAGACCTGGGACCCACGGAAGACAACAGTGGTGGATGATCGCAGAATACTCTCCATGGTGAAGAGAAACCCCTTCACAACAGCCAACCAAGTGAACAACACTCTCCAGGAGGTAGGCGTATCAATATCCAAATCTACCATAAAGAGAAGACTGCATGAAAGTAAATACAGAGGGTTCACTGCACGGTGCAAGCCACTCATAAGCATCAAGAATAAAAATGCTAGGCTGGACTTTGCTAAAAAACATCTAAAAAAGCCAGCAGAGTTCTGGAAAAACATTCTTTGGACAGATGAAACCAAGATCAGCCTCTACCAGAATGATGGAAAGAGAAAAGTGTGGTGAAGGCGTGGTACAGCTCATGATCCAAAGCATACCTGTAACGACCCTGTCAGCGCCAGCGAACTGCCACGGCTGAGCAGGGTGACTCACCCACACTGCAGAAGGGCCGGGCTCAGATACCGCAGGGGAGGTACAGTCCCATCGTGGACAGTGATGATAATTGGTGCAAACTGTAAAGGGCCCTTACTACTACTGTAACTGTTGAATTATGTGTTAATTCTAAAAGGCTGCATAATAATAAAATTATTATTATGTTAATGATTGCATGAATAATGCACATTGAGCTACCATTCAAGGATTCTATATATGTTAGTTTGTAGAGTATGAACTCAGAGGTGATTTGGGATGTTTAAGGCTACAGGACTAGTCTACTTGTATGGTCAAAGATCAGCTGAGCCTAACACTATTCTGGTATTTGAGACTGAAATAAATGCCATGTTGTTGATGGTGGTCGAGCTGTACCAAGTCAAAAGATGGGTTCATGTTAAAGGAGATGGTGCGTTTTTTTCTAAGGGAGTCTTGTGTTAATTTATAAATGTTTTCATTGTCTGTGCTTAGAGACCTTTCTCTTTCCTAACAGAGTTAACGGAGTTTAATGATAATGTTTCATGAAGATGTTTCCCTTTATATTTTGTTTTCATTGTTCCTGAAATAACTTTACAATGAAAAAAAAATTCCACCAGTTCTAGGAGTAACTCGAACCACAATAAAATGTTTGTCTCTAAAAGTAGCAGTCTGAAACAATGATAAATCCATCTATGATTAGCTATTGTTTGAAAATACTTTTCTTATTGTTATGATATTGTCATTTATTAAATAGTGCCCATCACTAACTGGAAAACCTCATCAAGTAAAGTGAGATATTTTATTAGGAGAAAAATTCTGTTTAATGTAATGATAATAGCTCTTGCCTTTGAAAAAAGGCTGTTATGTGGCTCCATGCTGTCTTATGTTGTGTGAGACGTCTGTTTCTGGACTGGGAGATAATACTATGAGTGGAGACTGCGAGTGTGCAGCTTTGATACACAGGTGAGACCTATGCTGTTGTCTTCATGCTGAATGTGGCAGTTGTGTCAGATTATATGTAACATGGATTCCTGTGTATTGTGGAGCAGAAGGAGGTGTTTAGAAACTGAGGTAAATCCTATCTGTTATGTTTCGGTAGCTGAGGAGAAATAGCAAAAATAGCCAAAGTAGCAATACACCAGAGAGGCTGGAAACTATTGGGTTGCAGGACCCTAAACTAACCGCAACACTAGAAGTAGCCGTGGAGCGTACCTACGGTGATCCTAGACGCCTCGTCACAGCCGGAGAGATAGTTACACATAAAGGCAGAAAGATGAAAGCTAACTGCTCCATAGCAGAACCCCTAAAGAACTAGGAAGCCCCCAAACATGTAATGTCGGTTAGACAAGAAGAAAATACGAACACAGACAGAAAATAGAATGATCAAACGCTGGGGCCCAATTCTGTCTAGATAGAAAAGTATAGGAAAGAATTCTGACTGCAACCCAAAAAACCCTGACAAAAATACCAACACTTCTGATTAACAAAAAACCTGAGATCACACGAGCTCTACCACCTAAATCAGATCTCTGGTGTAACACACAGCAATTCAGCAAATAAAAAGTGACACAGGAACAGAGCAAAAGTGCAAACACAAACTGAGCACAAATGCAGCGCCAGGCCCCAAAAGGGGCCAAGGCAGCAAACCAGCAAGGAAAATCCAACCAGAGGAAAAAAAAAACAGCAAGTCACTTATCTGAATGAAGGCAGGAATGCAAGCTGAGCTCCAAGCAAGAATGAAGAACAATTGATTACCGGCAAGGCTGATGGGAGTTCAGGTCACTTATATCAGACCATTCAGGACACCAAGGACAATATCTGCAAAGAGTTTGTATGTTCTCCCCGTGTTTGCGTGGGTTTCCTCCGGGTACTCCGGTTTCCTCCCACACTCCAAAAAAACATACTGATATAATCTAGATTGTGAGCCCCATCGGGGACAGCGACGATAATGTGTGCAAACTGTAAAGCGCTGCGGAATATGTTAGCGCTAGATAAAAATAAAGATTATTATTATTATATCAGACCCAGCTGAAAGCCATTCAGCAATTGGTTCATTACCCTCAGCAACCACCGGAGGGAGCCCCAGCTCCGAAGTCGCCTCGAGCGTGTTCACAACAGTACCCCCCCCTTGAGCAGGGGTCACCGAACCCTCACCTGCGCAACCAGGCCGATGAGGATGAGCTCGATGATAGGCATGGATCAGTCTCCTATCAAACACCCAAGAATTGTCCTCCTGACCATAACCTCTCCACTTAACCAAATACTGGAGTTTCCGTCTAGCAAAACAAGAATCCAATATTTTCTCAACCACATACTCCAAATTGCCCTCAACCAAAACAGGGTCAGGAGGCGCAGCCATAGGAACCACTGGCTCGACAAACCTCTTCAATAAGGACTTGTGGAACACGTTATGGATCTTAAATATCCCTGGAAGAAGCAAACGGAAGGAAACCGGATTAAGAATTTCCATGATCTTATAAGGTCCAATGAACCTTGGCTTAAATTTTGGAGACGCAACCTTCATAAGGATATTTCTTGAGGACAACCAAACCAAGTCCCCCACTCTAATGCGGTGCTTTCTTTAGTCAAGCATAACATTTGTCTTTTAAACCTGAAAGCTCTATTTTTGACTCATCCGTCCACAAAACAGTGTTCCAACATCCTTCTCGCTTGTCAAGGTGAGCTATAGCAAACTACAAATAGGAAGAATTTTCTTTTCTGGAGAGGATTGATTTTCTCCTTGCAATCCAACCATGCCCTTAATTGTTGTTCATTGCACTCCTGATGTTGTACTTATGAGTATTAAAATTAGCTAAAGTGAGAAGCCTTAAAAGGGTATTCCCATCTCCAAGATCCTATCCTAATATGTAGTAGGTGTAATAATATTAATAATATTAACAAATACGTCCAATTAGAAATGTAGTATAGTTTTTCTGATTCACTATGTCTCTTTCCTTATGTGCAGGCATTGCAGGACCTTAGGTATCCATGGTTACGACCACTGATATAGTGACAGATAGTTGCTAGTGGTCATAACTATGGATACCTAAGGTCCTGCAATGAGGAAAAAGACATTGGAAATCAGAAGAACTATACTGCATTTCTAATTAAAGGTATTTGCAAATATTATTATTATTATTACACCTACTACATTTTGGGATAGGATTTTGGAGATGGGAATACCCCTTAAAGTTACTCTGAGGTTACCCTGGATTCTTATGTGTTTGTTTCAATAGAAGAAAATGTGATGTTATATGGGCACTGCCAGTTCCAAGGAAGGATGAATCCAAGGATAGTACACCTGACTGAGTTGGAGTAACTCAGAAACGTGTTGTCGATAAAGCAAAGTTCTTATTCTCTCATTGAATTCATCCTGCATTGATTGTGGCAGCGCCCATACAACACCGCATTTTCTGCCTACAAATACAACTACCTTTTTGTGCCTGACATCCATGAGGTTAAGCAGCAGCCACGTCTATTCATTGGTTTTCATTGGTGTTCATTCAAATCTTCGTGCGTGCTGTGCTAACAAATTACACAACTTGAGAAGGTGAGTGGCTGTTATACGCCTTCATTCTCATCTCCTGTCCCACTGTTTCTTCACCCCTCTTCTTGTATTATTTGGATTGCTATATGACCTCTTGGACTTATTATATGCCTTCGTCTTGGAGTGATCTTTGTTGGGCGCCCATTGCTGAGAAGGATCGTAATGGTCTGGAATTTCCTCGACTTATACAGTCTATCTGACTTTGGATTGATAGAGTCCATGCTCTTTAGAGATGGTTTTGTATGCTCTTCCAGCCTGTTTAGCATCCACTACTCTTCTTAGGTCCTCAGATATAGCCTTTGTTCATGCCATGATAAACTTCCAGAAACGTGTTGTGAAGATGACGCAGATTTGTGTTCTTTAAATATAAAAGGTCGACCATTCACTCTGATTTCATCTTCAATTATCTGCTAATCCCAAAGGTTCACATACTTTTGCCACTTATGAATATCTGATTAGATCATCTTCAGCAATTAAAAAATGGCAAAGGTAAATATTTTTCTAAAATTTCCTTGATTTGGTACTCTATTTACTTTTAGGATTTTGAGTGAAAGTCTAATGTAGTTTTAGGTCAAATTCATGGAAAAATCTGAAAAATTGTAAAGGGATGGCATCACCGAATATTTATGAAAAGTCTTATTTCATTGGTTGTCACTTCTCGTACATTTTTTTATATAACCAATAGGTCCTCATGAATATTCTGTGGCCCACCCATGAGAAGAGAAGGGGGTCTATTATGTCTGTGAATTAGGACAGGTGAGGATGAAATTGAGGTTTTATTTGCAGCTTATTCTGTGCCACCCTTATGCTGTAAGGTCTGCCAGTGTATTGTGCATTTAATCACATAAATCTAGCTGACATGAGTGGAAGAGAGGTGAGGGCATGTCAAGGCTGCAGCTGATGATTTACACAGGATGTAATTCCATTTAAATTAAACATATCACCATAACTGTGGTGTCAATATATAGTATTTCTCCTGGCTGTTCTACTCACTGCTGCATCCATAATGACACTGACAGTCTGACAGGTTGTGCTTATGCAGACTCTGTCTGGTAGCTGAAATCTGACAGATTAGATCCACGCACAGGAAGAGAAATAGAAATGATGTCCACTATCATATCTGTGATTCGGACTGCTAATCTGACATTTATTTATATGTTTAGCAAGTAAATTGAGCTTATTAGACTTCAGTATTCAAATTCTATAAAATGGAGTCAGGAGTTGCCTAGACATTATGTACTGTAGAAATTATCCCTGGTTTGCGACTTCAGTGTGTGACTATCCCTGGACTGTGACACCACTATATTGTGACATCACTGTGTGCTTTATCCCTGTACCGTTGTATCACTGTGTGCTTTATCCCTGTACCGTTGTAGCACTGTGTGCTTTATCCCTGTACCGTTGTATCACTGTGTGCTTTATCCCTGTACCGTTGTATCACTGTGTGCTTTATCCCTGTACTGTTGTATCGCTATGTGCTTTATCCCTGTACCGTTGTATCGCTGTGTGCTTTATCCCTGTACCGTTGTATCACTGTGTGCTTTATCCCTGTACCGTTGTATCACTGTATGCTTTATCCCTGTACCGTGTTATCACTGTGTGCTTTATTCCTGTACCGTTGTATCATGTGTGCTTTATCCCTGTACCATTGTATCACTGTGTGCTTTATCCCTGTACCGTTGTATCGCTGTGTGCTTTATCCCTGTACCGTTGTATCACTGTGTGCTTCATCCCTGTACCGTAGTATCGCTGTATGCTTTATCCCTGTACCGTTGTATCACTATGTACTCTATCCCTGTACCATTGTATCACTGTGTGCTTTATCCCTGTACCGTTGTATCACTGTGTGCTTTATCCCTGTACCGTTGTATCACTGTGTGCGTTATCCCTGTACCGTTGTATCGCTGTATGCTTTATCCCTGTACCGTTGTATCGCTATGTGCTTTATCCCTCTACCTTTGTATCACTGTGTGCTTTATCCTTGTACAATTGTATCGCTGTGTGCTTTATCCCTGTACCATTGTATCGCTATGTGCTTTATCCCTCTACCTTTGTGTCACTGTGTGCTTTATCCCTGTACAGTCATGGCCAAAAGTTTTGAGAATGACACAAATATTATATTTTCACATGATCTGCTGCCCTCTGGTTTTTATGTGTGTTTGACAGATGTTTTTTTTATCACAGACAGAAATATAATTGCAAACATATGAGTAACAAAAGCTTATATTGACAGTTAGAATGAGTTAATGCAGCAAGTCAATATTTGCAGTGTTGACCCTTATTCTTCAGGACCTCTGCAATTCTCCCTGGCATGCTCTCAATCAACTTCTGGACCAAATCCTGACTGATAGCAGTCCATTCTTGCACAATCAATGCTTTCATTTTGTCAGAATTTTTAGGTTTTTGTTTGTCCACCCGTCTCTTGATGATTGACCACAAGTTCTCAATGGGATTAAGATCTGAGGAGTTTCCAGGCCATGGACCCAAAATCTCTATGTTTTGTTCCCTGAGCCATTTAGTTATCACCTTTGCTTTATGGCAAGGTGCTCCATCATGCTGGAAAGGCATTGTTGATCGCCAAACTGCTCTTGGAGGGTTGGGAGAAGTTGCTCTTGGAGGACATTCTGGTACCATTCTTTACTCATGGCTGTGTTTTTAGGCAAGACTGTGAGATAGCCGATTCCCTTGGCTGAGAAGCAACCCCACACATGAATAGTTTCAGGATGCTTAACAGTTGGCATGAGACAAGACTGGTGGTAGCGCTCACCTTGTCTTCTCCGAATGAGGCGTTTTCCTGATGTCCCAAACAATTGAAAAGGGGATTCATCAGAGAAAATAACTTTACCCCAGTCCTCAGCAGTCCACTGCCTGTACCTTTTGCAGAATAGCAGTCTGTCCATGATGTTTTTTCTGGAGAGAAGTGGCTTCTTTGCTGCCCTCCTTGAGACCAGGCCTTGCTCCAAGAGTCTCCGCCTCACAGTGCGTGCAGATCCACTCACACCTGCCTGCTGCCATTCCTGAGCAAGCTCTGCACTGCTGGTAGCCCGATCCCGCAGCTGAAACACTTTTAAGAGACGGTCTTGGCGCTTGCTGGTCTTTCTTGGGCGCCCTGGAGCCTTTTTGGCAACAATGGAACCTCTCTCCTTGAAGTTCTTGATGATGCGATAGATTGTTGACTGAGGTGGAATCTTTCTAGCTGCGATACTCTTCCCTGTTAGGCCATTTTTGTGCATTGCAATGATGACTGCACGTGTTTCTTTAGAGATAACCATGGTTAACAGAAGAGAAACAATGATGCCAAGCACCGGCCTCCTTTTAAAGTGTCCAGTGGTGTCATTCTTACTTAATCATGACAGATTGATCTCCAGCCATGTCCTCATCAACACCCACACCTGTGTTAATGGAGCAATCAGTGAAAAGAGGTTAGCTGGTCCTTTTAAGGCAGGGCTGCAATGATGTTGAAATGTGTTTTGGGGATAAAGTTCATTTTCTAGCCAAATATTGACTTTGCAAGTAATTGCTGTTAAGCTGATCACTCTTTATAACATTCTGGAGTATATGCAAATTGCCATTAGAAAAAGTGAAGCAGTAGACTTTGTAAAAATTAATATTTGTGTCATTCTCAAAACTTTTGGCCATGAGTGTACCGTTGTATCGCTGTATGTTTTATCTCTGTACCGTTGTATCACTGTGTGCTTTATCCCTGTACCGTTGTATCACTGTGTGCTTTATCCCTGTACCGTTGTATCGCTGTATGCTTTATCCCTGTACCGTTGTATCACTGTGTGCTTTATCCCTGTACCGTTGTATCACTGTGTGCTTTATCCCTGTACCGTTGTATCGCTGTATGCTTTATCCCTGTACCGTTGTATCACTATGTGCTTTATCCCTGTACCATTGTATCCTGTGTGCTTTATCCCTGTACCGTTGTATCACTGTGTGCTTTATCCCTGTACCGTTGTATCACTGTGTGCTTTATCCCTGTACCGTTGTATCGCTGTATGCTTTATCCCTGTACCGTTGTATCGCTATGTGCTTTATCCCTCTACCTTTGTATCACTGTGTGCTTTATCCTTGTACAATTGTATCGCTGTGTGCTTTATCCCTGTACCATTGTATCGCTATGTGCTTTATCCCTCTACCTTTGTGTCACTGTGTGCTTTAACCTTCTATTGTTGTTATCGTTGTATCACTATGTGCTTTATCCCGCTACCGATGCATCACTGTGTGCTTTATGCCTGTACCGTTATATCGCTGTGTGCTTTATCCCTGTACTGTTGTATCGCCGTGTGCTTTATCCCTGTACTGTTGTATCACTGTGTGCTTTATCCCTGTACCGTTGATACCGTGTGCTTATGTACTGTGACAGCACTATATGTGTTATCTTTATACTGTGACATTACTGTATGCATTATCCTTATACCCCAAAATTACTGTATGCATAACGCTATACTTCAATATCACTGTGCACATTATTCTTGAACTGTGACATTCCTGTATGGGTTATCTCTGTGTAAAAAAAGTGGATTCATAATACCAATTGGAGGCCAAAACAATGATCAACTTTTCATGTGGTCACAGTGGATTTGTGCCAAATGATTACTTATTACATCCCTGTTTTATGTTGCCTTAGATCAATTTAAATCTTGTACTCCAATGCTTTATTTTGATAGTGCTACTCTGAGTCTCCCCACAAAAAGCCATTTTCCCCAATTACGTTGATAGCTGCTTATACCGGTAATTATTGTGAGACAGATAGTTACAGTATACGTTCCAATTCTTGATCTAGCTGTCAGTAAAGTATGTTGTATAGCATTGAAATACTGATTGTATACCATGATTGTATATGCCATAAATATCTGCTCTGGTCTCTAAGCAAACACAATCTGTCCTTGCATTACAAGTAGAGTTGAGCGAATTTGTTCGGAATCAGTCGATCAGTGGGAGTGTTTTGAAATAGGTTCGCTTTGGTAAAGTAAACCACTTTAAAGGGTAACTCTGGTTAAATATAATGAAATTACTCATACCAACTTATAAGTGATAGCTGGAGATATAGCCAGATAATTGGGTAGTACTTCTGCCAGGACATTCATGAAGGTGCCACAAGTTTTTACTATAAAGCAAATTTTACATTTACCACTTTGCAAGAGAGGGTGCCATATGATTACCACCAACGACCTGATCAGCTGTTCCCGCTGCCTCTTTCTTTATCTGGTGACTGACAAGGCTGTATAAATTTCTAAATTGGCCCAATTAATTTATGTGAAAACCTTATCAGGGGTTATCTACCCCAGCATGTTCTGCCAGTGTAAGACCTGAGCTTTTCTGTTCTTGTTGGGACATGTCTGGACAGCCATAGGAGTTCAGTCTGATAAAAGCAATGGAAGTGACAGGATGGCAAGTGCAGCACACTGCTCTACAAAGTACAACAGTTTTTTGGCTACAGAAGTTGTTTTACTACTACAGTTCATACCATACAAGACAAAAAATACTGTAGACACCTATGCTTGAATAATGAAGGCAGTAGGTGAGGCAGTCTATGAAAAACGCTGAGGGCAGTTGTGTTGCTTCTTTACGGCAATGCGCCGGCTCACAAGTCTCGCAAACTCAAAGCTGCTCTCAGGGATTTTGGCTTCTTGGAGCTTAACCATCCACCCTACAGTCCAGACCTGGCTGCTAGTGATTATTTTTTTGATGACACTTTAGCACGTATATATATTAGCCCGTATTACCTGTATGTACATATTTTGGAACTGTTGCTATTTACATCAGTGTCTTTTGCTGTTGACTTTTTTAATTGCTTTTTTTTGCCAGTGTAATTTATTGTAGTAAGCTTGTTTGATATATTTGCTCATTTTTGCTAACTTTGACTCTGTGTCACTTCTAGGATGTATGTTTATGGGAGTGTCCAGTTAAACCGTTTTTTTGGCTTTTTTCTAGTTACAGGCAATCTGCCATGACATATTACTATATTAGTATAAAATGTATTTTGTTCAGTTGATATTGTTCCTATTTTGGAACCTGAAGGAATTTCCTGATGATAATGCAGTCAAAGAGGCAATAACAGGGTTCTTGCAGCAGCCAGAAGCCTCCTTCTATTGTGAGGGCATCCCATCACTGCAGGAGAAGTGGAATAAGTGTGTTGAAGTCAAGGGGGTTCGATTGAAAAGTAATAAGTTCAAGTTTTTCAGATAATTTTATTTTCATATTCAGGTAGACAAATTATTGCACACCCGTCATACATGCTTTTCTCAGTTTGCGGTACTGTGGCTAAATCCTGCTACGTTGTATGTGACTCTCTTCCCAGAGCCGCTGTGTGTTTTTACAAAGAATGCCAGTTTCTGCCGTCTGCTTCGTTAGAGTAACTCCACTCTTAGAATTCAATAACTTGCTAAAAAGTAAGAAAGAGAAACACCGACCGTGAAAGCCTGCATGTTCTTCCATACATGTCTTTGCATTTCACAAGGAATGTTTCAAATGTCTAATAACGTAACCATAAAAGTCGTCATTTGCAGGCCACTTGCAGTTTCTATGGATACATATTTTGCCAAAGAAATGTTTCCAATGTTGTCAGCATTCGGGCTAATGGCAACAAATAGAGCTTTCTTTAACTGCTGAGTTCAGGTGGATGTCAAGTATCAGAATATGTTCTAGTTCCCAAAATAATGGCTTTAATTAAGGAAAATATTTTGATTGATTAGTGATCTCGTCTTCATTTAATATTCATTTGCGTTCTTCACATAGCGGTTATTCAAGGTTTTGATAAGCATCACATACAACTTTTCTTTATTATTGATTATCAAAGATGATTTTTTATTTTATTTTTTAAAAAACCTTTATATTCAAGAACGAGACAAATCTTACTCCGTTCTAGCAGCTAATAATGATGTAGTGTTCATACGCGGATACCCAGTTTTTCTGTAGAAGCTTGTCTCTTATCCAAAGTGGAAGTGGCTCCCATAACTCTCCTCAATGTAATGCGTATTTCCAGCAACAAGCACTTTCTTACAAAGATGTGTAAACTGCCTTTCAAGTCTAAGCAGTACTCCACCTTTACCCATGAATAGTAGCAGAAGCTATGCCCTCCTCATACCCCCTGTAGTAGTTACAGTAGGGTCTCACCTTCATTTTTTAACAGTAGTAGCATATTTTGTCCATTTCTTCCCTAGTAGTAATGGTATTAATAGCAGAGTCCCCAGTTGTCCTACTAATAGTGGCAACAGGACCCTCTCACCACCCTCTAGTACTAGTAGCAGCGAGGTGTCCCGTTCCCCTAAATATTAGTAGCAGCATGGTTCACTGCTGTCCACCAGTAGTAGAAGCTGCAAGGTTCCCCAAGTTATAGCAGGATTCCTCCAGTACTAATAAACACAACTCATTCAGTTTCTCCCTTTAGTAGTAAGAGTAAATGCTGGGTTTCCTACTTACCCCAGTAGTAATCATGGCAGTTTAATTTTCCCTCAACAGTAGTGACAAGAGGGTCTCTCGTCACTATCTCGTCATCTCCCCGACAACACAGCCAAGGCTTCTTGCCTTCATATATAGTCACCACACCACCCAAATTCTCACAATTTGCACTCTTTGATGCCTGATCTTGCCTCCGTAACTTTTGAGTAATTTGTCTCTGCATTTTCCCAGAATGGTAAAGATGGATGCTGTCAGGTACAACATCCAGGTACATATAACATCCACATCTCTTGATTCTGAAGCTAATACTAGTGCTCCTAAATTTAACACATACAGTGGCATGTAAAAGTTTGGGCATCCCTGGTCCAAATTACTGTTATTGTGAACAGTTAAGCAAGTTGTAGATGAAATGATCTCTAAAAGGCCTAAAGATGAAGATGACACATTTACTTTGTATTTTAGGCAAAAAAAAAAAAATATATCCATGTTTTATAATTTAAAAGGATATATATATAAATTGTGACGTTCCACACTGTGTGTGGACGGGGATCACTCGCTTTGCTGGTCTTCGAGGTAAACACTGGCACGCTCAGGGTTAAAACAATAGTCCATTTCGTTTATTACAGCAAGCCTAGCACAAAATACAGTCTTTCAATAATTCTTCTCACTGATCCCGTTCAGCATAACACGGTTTTCAAGACCGTTACCTGTTGGCATCGGCCACACAGGTTCCTGGATACCTCTTGTCATCAGAGGCATTCCAACAGCAAACACAGTCTCTTTCTTACCAATACTTCTCACGACTTGAACACATTCTTCATGACCCCGGTCATCTCACCACAGACTCCTGTCTGTCAACTGTTGACCACGCACGTTCCCGGATCCCTCAATCTCAGAGGTATCCAATCCACACTTCTCACTTCACTCTGATCCCGATTAGTGTCACCACAGTTTTCAAAACCGTACATTCCGCTGGCTCAAGCTCTCCAGCCTTGCTTCCTCAGTCTGTATGACATCAAGCCTGGATGTCAGGGAGCTCTGTCCAGCCTGACAGACTCCCAGCACACTCACAGACTCCTCACAGTCTCAGACAGACTACACACTAAGACAGACACCATGTGCCAAACACTTCCTTACATACCTGTAGCCACTCCCACAGCTGAGGTATGGAGCACATGGTCTGGTCACATCCACATTACCTCATCACAGGTCCTGCAAAACTCACAACCACCAGTGGGCGGTGTATGTGTGGTTAGCCAGTCTCACCCAGCTCACAAGCTAACCCTGTAAGTCACCTTACAAAATAAACAACTCTTATGGGACTACAAGTCCCAGAACAACATTCCTGGCTTACAGCGCAGAGGAGCTCTGCGACACATACCTGCCATTTACAACCATGCCGGGGACTGTCTTTCCATCCAAAACACGCCTCCATTCATATCCCGAGGAGCATATACAGCGCCCCCTAGCTGCAGCATGGGTCACTACACCACAAAATATAATTTTTTTTTTTACATTTCTTACATTTTAAAAAATACAACAAGGAAAATGGGCTCTGCAAAAGTTTGGGCACCCTTGGATGCTCAGATAACTTTGACCAAAGTTCCAGACCTTAATTTGCCTATTAGGGTTATGGCTTGTTCACTATCACCATTAGAAAAGGCCAGGTGATGCAAATTTCCCATCTTTATAAAAACCCAGCCACCTCTAACCTTGTGCCTAAAAACTTCAGCCATGGGTTCTTTTAAGCAGCTGTCTAGCACTCTGAAAATGGTGGAGGCCCACAAAGCAGGATAAGGTTATAAGAAGATAGCAAAGTGTTTTAAAGTTGCAATTTCCTCAGTTTGATATGTAATTAGGAAATAGCAGTTAACAGGAACAGTGGAGGTCAAGAACAGGTCTGGAAGACCAAGCAAAATTTAATTGAGAGCTGCACGTACGATTGCTAGACAGGCAAGTCAGAACTCACGCTTGACTGCAAAAGTTCTTCAGAAAGATTTAACAGACTCTGGAGTTGTGGTACATTGTTTTACTGTTCAGAGACATCTGCACAAATATGGACTTCATGAAAGAGTCATCAGAAGAAAACCCCTCAGCGTCCTCACCATAAAATGGTGTCAGCGGATGGGACTACTGGTCCCTTCAACCTCTGTCTGCTGTCTCTAATAACAGCGAGAGCAGGTGGTGGCTGATGAGAGTATTCATCAGTTGGCGCCTGCGCTCTAAATAAATTAAAAAAACGTGGATTAACCTGTATTTTTGAATATCAGCCAGGCAAAACTGACAAATTATACAAATATATATCCCAAAATAACCCATTTAGAAGAGATAAAGAGGCATAAACACAAAGCATTAAAATAAAATATTTTACTCATAATAAAGTGTTAAAAAAATTTATATTAAAATTAAACAAGGGTATTTCACTAAAATAGTAAGGGGCACAATAGAATGCTGGAAATATTTGAAACACTTGAATGTTACTAAGGAAAAAGGTTTATGGTCAAAAAATAACTGGATCAGTTTATAAAAAGTGCATATTGCATTATTATTTCTTAACTTTCCAAGGGAGAGTCTTATAGATAGAAAGATATATCTAGGTCCTGATAAATATCAGTTCACAGAAAGTGCATAGTGCTTTATCATTCCAAGTTATCATAGTATGGTAACTAGATTACTATAAGCTTATCCCCTATAGAATATCAAGCCAAGTGACTATAAACAGTCCAGGTTTTCTTAGTTTATAAAGGATTTAAATTTGCCATGTACCAGAGTGTTAAAATCCAGTATAAATATAAGAACTATTCAGGCATATCTGAAATGTATTAAAAGCCACGTGGCTCACAGGTAAGCAAACTGCTACATATGTGATTACAAGAGAAGTAAGTTACTTACATTAGGAGATAATCCAGCTATAGAGATACCCTTGCTATTCCACGACAGTACTGTTTCGCCTACCAGGCTTTTTCCATAGAGGTGTACCGACTGCAACACTCAGATGTCATTAGCAAGACTGGTTATCAAGAATAGTGGGGTCCCCATGCTGTTTTTTTAAATTATTTAAATAAATAATTGAAAAAGCGGCAAAAGGTTCCCCCCATTTTTGACCACTAGCCAAGCTCAAGCAAACAGCTGGGGGCTGATATTCTCAGGCTGGTAAGGGACCATGGATATTGCTCCCCAGCCTATAAATAGCAGCCCGCATGCGCCCAGAAAACGTGCATCTATTAGATGATACCTCTTCATTTCTAAGCCGTGTGCTTGATGTGATGTCATCGGACAATACAAAGGTGACATCAACACCACAAATATGAACCCAACTTGCCACCACCACAGGGCAAGTGGGAGAAGCCGAGCAAAGTGCCAGAATTGGCGCATCTATTAGGTGCACCTTTTCTGGGCTGCCTACAACTGCTATTTTTAGGCTGGGGGGAAATATCCATGGTCCATGACCCCTTACCAGCCTGAGAATAACAGTCCCCAGCTGTCTGCTTTAGCTTGGCTAGCTGTCAAAAATAGAGGGGACCCCACTCTTTTTTTTTATTATTTATTTGATAGTGCTACTCAATAAATCTCTCTCTATTCTTGAAAACAAGCCTTGTTAACGCTGACAGCTGAGGGTTGCAGTTTTGCCCAGCTGGTTATCAAAAATATAGGGGAAATCATACCCGTTTTTTTTTTTAAACTATTTATTTAGAGCGCAGGAGCCAGCTAATAAATACTCCCATCAGCCACCACCTGCTCTCGCTGTTATTAATGGCATCAGGTGTAGGCTGATGGGAATAGTAGTCCCAACAGTGGATGCCAGTGATCAGAGGTAAACTATTTACCTCCGATCATAGCTGCGGGCTCACAATGTCATTTGGCAGCATGGGGACCTCAGCTGTCAGACCAGCTGTCTTGACAGCGTGGCAAACACTGGATGTTCTGGAGTAAAACACTGTGGCAAACACCGGATGTTAAAGCGTATGGAATGCGGGTTCGTGTACTGTCCTGGCACTCGAACGCAACCTTTCTAACTGTTCAGCCTGCCCTGAACATCCTGGGGTCCGCCCATCTCTAGAAATGTGTCATCTTTAACTTTAGCCCCTTCAAGCCCTTCCCGACCCATGACACCTACGTAGGTATCATGAAAACCAGTGGCATCCCGACCCATGACGCCTACGTAGGCGTCATGCTATAAATCATGTTCCTGCGGTTCGGGTGACCAGGTCACTGAAAGGTCACCCGACCCGCAGTTACAAGACCCTTTGTGCATCACCACAGTGGAGGTGGCTTAACCCCCACGTGGCTACGATCGCTCTGATTGTCTGTTAAAAGTGAAACAGGCAATCAGAGCGATTTGTAATATTTCACCAATGAAATTTGGGGAAATATTACAATCCAGCCATGGCCGATGCTGCAATAGCATCTGCCATGGCTGGACACCGAGATCTGACCCCCCCACACCGAGTGACGGGGGAGATCGGCCGCCGCCACCAATAAATGGCGGCGATCGGTCGCCGCCGTCACTATCTGCTCCCCTCCTTGCCTCCGCTCCCCCACCTTCCGATCGCCCCCCTTACCTTCCGACCCCCCCACTCACCTCTCCCGGTCCTCCGATGTCCCTGGGACTGTCCCGGCGTCGGTCCGGGATTCTTCATGGGCGCCGCCATCTTGGAAAATGGCGGGCGCATGCGCAGTGCACCAGCCGGCATGCGCATGCGCAGTGTACCATCCAGTGTAAAAAAAAATTATTTTGATCACTGTGATACTCTCTCACAGTGATCAAAATAAAAAAAACAGTAAATAAACGCCCCCTTTATCACCCCCATAGGTAGGGACAAATAATAAAATAAAGAATTTTTTTTCCTGTGCACACGTTGCGGATTTTCATGCGGATCCGCAGTGGATTTGGTGCTGCGGATCCGCAGCAGATCCGGAAACCATGTACAGTACAATGTAAATAAATGGTAAAAAAAAACAGCTGTGCACATACTGCGGATTTTTCCGCGCAGATTTGGTGCCGTTTTAAATCTGCAGCATGTCAATTCTTTGTGCGGATTCCGCAGCATTTTTACACCTATTCCATTATAGGTGTAAAACCGCAGGGCAAATCCGCACAAAAACCGCAGTAAATCCGCAACGTGTGCACAGGCCCTTAATCCGCGCTAAATCCGCAGGTAAAGCGCAGGTAATTTTACCTACGGATTTAGCAAAATCCGCACGGAAAAATCAGCAAGTGAATCCGCAATGTGTGCACGGGGCCTTAGGGTTAGGGTTCATATTGCGTTATGGCAACTGCGTTACACCGCGGTATAACACGGTGTAACGCAGTCCGTTAACGCTGCCCTTCACCCCCATTGTCGGGCACATTGCGACGCATGCCGTAAAGCGGCATGCGTTCGCGAAGTGCCGTCATTCAGTGACGGAGCCTCGGACGCGGGCTGCAGCGTCTGGGCTCCCTCACCGCTAGCACAGATGAATCATCTGCTGATTCATCTGCACTAGCGGGTATAGCATAACGCGATCGCGTTATGCTATACCGTTACCAGCCCTTCAACGCTATGTGTTGAACAGGCTGGTAAAACGCAATATGAACCTAGCCTTAGGGTTAGAGTTAGAACTAAGGTTAGGGTTAGCATTAGGGTTAGAATTAGGGTTACGGTTAGAATTTGGGTTAGGGTTGGAATTTCGGTTAGGGTTGGAATTAAGGTTGGGATTAGGGTTAGGTTTGTGGTTAGTGTTAGAGTTAGGATAAGTGTTAGGGGTATTTTGGGGTTAGGGTTGGGATTAGGGTTAGGCTTGTGGTTAGGGTTATGGTTAGAGTTGGGATTAGGGTTAGGGGTGTATTGGGGTTAGGGTTTGGATTAGGGTTAGGGGTGTGTAGGGGTTAGGGTTGGGGTTAGGGGTGTGTTGGGGTTAGGGTTGGAGTTAGAATTGAGGGGTTTCCACTATTTAGGCACATCAGGGGGTGTCCATACGCGACATGGCGCCACCATTGATTGCTGCAAATTTTGCGTTCAAAAAGTCAAACAGTGCTCCCTTTATTCCGAGCCCCGACGTGTGCCCAAACAGTGGTTTACCCCCACATATGGGGTATCAGAATACTCAGGAAAAATTGCACAACAACTTTGGGGGTCTAATTTCTCCTTTTACTCTTGGGGAAAAAAAATTGGGGACTAAAAAATTATTTTTGTGGAAAAAAAATGATTTTTTATTTTCACGGCTTTGCGTTATAAACTTCTGTGATGAACTTGGAGATTCAAAGTGCTCACCACACATCTAGAGGAGTTCCTTGGGGGATCTAGTTTCCAAAATGGGGTCACTTGGGGGGGTTCTACTGTTTAGGCACATCATGGGCTCTGCAAACGTAACATGACGCCCGCAGACCATTCCATCAAGTCGGCATTTCAAAACGTCACTACTTCCCTTCCGAGCCCCGACGTGTGCCCATACAGTAGTTTTCTCCCACATGTAGGATATCAGCGTACTCAGGACAAATTGGGCAACAACTTTTGGTGTCTAATTTCTCCTGTTACCCTTGGGAAAATAAAAAAATTGGGGACCAAAAGATCATGTTTGTGGAAAAAATATGATTTTTTATTTTCATGCCTGGGCGTTATAAACTTCTGTGTAGCCCTTGGGGGTTCAAAGTACTCACCACACATCTAGATAAGTTCCTTTCGGGGTCTAGTTTCCAAAATGGGGCCACTTGTGGCGAGTTGCTACTGTTTAGGCACATCAGGAGCTCTGCAAACGTAACATGACGCCCGCAGACCATTCCATCAAAGTCGGCATTTCAAAAAGTCACTACTTCCCTTCCGAGCCCCGACGTGTGCCTATACAGTAGTTTTCTCCCACATATGGAATATTAGTGTACTCAGGACAAATTGGACAACAACTTTTGGGGTCTAATTTCTCCTGTTACCCTTGGGAAAATAAAAAAATTGGGGACCAAAAGATCATGTTTGTGGAAAAAATATGATTTTTTTATTTTCATGCCTGGGCGTTATTAACTTCTGTGTAGCCCTTGGGGGTTCAAAGTGCTCACCACACATCTAGATAAGTTCCTTTCGGGGTCTAGTTTCCAAAATGGGGCCACTTGTGGCGAGTTTCTACTGTTTAGGCACATCAGGAGCTCTGCAAACGTAACATGACGCCCGCAGACCATTCCATCAAAGTCGGCATTTCAAAAAGTCACTACTTCCCTTCCGAGCCCCGACGTGTGCCCATACAGTAGTTTTCTCCCACATATGGAATATTAGTGTACTCAGGACAAATTGGACAACAACTTTTGGGGTCTAATTTCTCCTGTTACCTTTGGGAAAATAAAAAAATTGGGGACCAAAAGATCATGTTTGTGGAAAAAATATGATTTTTTTATTTTCATGCCTGGGCGTTATAAACTTCTGTGTAGCCCTTGGGGGTTCAAAGTACTCACCACACATCTAGATAAGTTCCTTGCGGGGTCTAGTTTCAAAAATGGGGTCACTTGTGGGGAGTTTCTACTGTTTAGGCACATCAGGGGCTCTGCAAACGTAACATGACGCTCGCAGACCATTCCATCAAAGTCGGCATTTCAAAACGTCACTACTTCCCTTCCGAGCCCCAACGTGTGCCCGAACAGTGGTTCCCCCCACATATGGGGTACCAGTGTACTCAGTACAAACTGTACAACAACTTTTGGGGTCCAATTTCTCCTGTTACCCTTGTGAAAATAAAAAATTGCGGGTTAAAAAAAATCAGTTTTTGAGGAAAAAAAATGATTTTTTATTTTCACGGCTCTGCGTTATAAACTTCTGTGAAGCACCTGGAGGTTCAAAGTGCTCACTGTGCATCTAGATAAGTTCCTTAGGGGGTCTAGTTTCCAAAATGGAGTCATTCGTGGGGCAGCTCCAAAGTTTAGGCACACAGGGGCTCTCCAAACATGAACATGGTGTCCGCTAACGATTGGAGCTAATTTTCCATTAAAAAAGTCAAATGGCGCTCCTTCCCTTCTGAGCCCTGCCGTGCTCCCAAACAGTGGTCCCCCACATATGGGGCACTAGCGTACTCAGAAAAACTGGACAACAACTTTTGGGGTCCAATTTATCCTGTTACCCTTGGGAAAATAAAAAATAGAGGGCTAAAAAATGATTTTTGAGAAACAAAAATGATTTTGTTATTTTCACTGCTCTGCGTTTATAAACTTCTGTGAAGCACTTGGGGGTTCAAGGTGCTCAGTACACATCTAGATAAGCTCCTTGGGGGTTCTAGTTTCCAAAATGGGGTCACTTGTGGGGGGTTTCTACTGTTTAGGCACATCAGGGGCTCTGCAAGCGCAACATGACGCCCGCAGAACATTCCATCAAGTCTGCATTCCAAAATTGGGCTCCTTCCCTTCTGAGCTCTCCCATGTGCCAAAACAGTGGTTCCCCCCCACATATGGGGTATTGGTGTACTCAGGACAAATTGCACAACAACTTTTGTGATCCAATTTCTCCTGTTACCCTTGTGAAAATAAAAAATAGCAGGTAAAAAATCATTTTTGAGGAAAAAAAATTATTTTTTTATTTTCACTGCTCTGCGTTATATACTTCTGTGAAGCACTTGATGGTTCAGAGTGCTCACAACACATCTAGATAAGTTCCATAAGGGATCTAGTTTCCAAAATGGTGTCACATGGGGGGTTTTTTTCAGTGTTTAGGCACGCAGGGGCTCTCCAAACGCGTCATGGTGTCCTCTAACGATTGGAGCTAATTTTCCATTCAAAAAGTCAAATGGCGCTCCTTCCCTTCTGGCCCAAACAGTGGTTTATGACCACATATGAGGTATCTGTGTACTCAGGAGAAATTGCCCAACAAATTTTAGGATCCATTTTATCCTGTTGCCCATGTGAAAATGAAAAAACTGAGGCTAAAAGAAAATTTTTGTGAAAAAAAAAGTTCTTTCTTTTTTTTACGGATCAATTTGTGGAGCACCTGGGGGTTCAAAGTGCTCACTATGCATCTAGATAAGTTCCTTGGGGGGTCTAGTTTCCAAAATGGGGTCACTTGTGGGGAGCTCCAATGTTTAGGCACACAGGGACTCTCCAAATGCGACATGGCAACCGCTAAATATTCCAGCATATTTTCCATTCAAAAAGTCAATTGGCGCTCCTACCCTTCCGAGCCCTGTCGTGCGCCCAAACAGTGGTTTATGACCACATATGAGGTATCTTTGTACTCAGGAGAAATTGCCCAACAATTTTTAGGATCCATTTTATCCTGTTGCGCATGTAAAAATGAAAAAATTGGTGCTAAAATAAAATTTTTGTTGGAAAAATTAAAATGTCCATTTTTTCCTTCCACGTTGCTTTAGTTCCTGTGAAGCACCTGAAGGGTTAATAATCTTCATGAATGTAGTTTTGCGTAGCTTGAGGGGTGCAGTTTTTTGTAATGGTGTCACTTTTGGGTATTTTCTGCCATATAGACCCCTCAAAGTGACTTCAAATGTGATGTGGTCCCTAAAATAAAGGTTTTGTAAATTTTGCTGTAAAAATGAGATATCGCTGGTCAACTTTTAACCCTTATAACTTCCTAACAAAAAAAAAATTTGTTTCCAAAATTGTACTGATGTAAAGTAGACATGTGGGAAATGTTATTTATTAACTATTTTGTGTCACATAACTCTCTACTTTAACAGAATAAAAATTCAAAATTTGAAAATTGCAAAATTTTCAAAATTTTCGCCAAATTTCCATTTTTTTCACAAATAAACGCAAAAATTATCGACCTTAATTTACCACTATCATGAAGCCCAATATGTCACGAAAAAACAGTCTCAGAATCGCTAGGATCCGTTGAAGTGTTCCTGAGTTATTACCTCATAAAGGGACACTGTTCAGAATTGCAAAAAATGGCAAGGTCTTTAAGGTCAAAATAGGCTGGGTCATGAAGATCATTTCATCTACAACTTTCTTAAATGTTCACAATAACAGTAATTTTGACCAGGGCTGCCCAACCTTTTATATGCCACTGTATAGACATCTTGACAAATTGCTAGTAGGCAGTAGTGTAGAGCAGTCAAACTTTTTGATGTACAATAGCATGGTGAATAGTTCAAGAACTCAGTTTCATACATACTTTTTTATTGGCTAAATATTATTTAAAGGGGTTGTACAATGAACAAAGTACATTTAATTAATAGATCTTGGAATAAAATAAGTTCCACAATTGGATATGTTAAATAATATGTTCCTGTGCCAAGATACTCTTATAAATGTGCCCCTGCTATGCTGTCCTGTCTGTATACTTTGTTCTGTTTCCTCCCCTGCGCAGGAGCTGTGCTATGATCAGACGATGTTTCTGTACGGTCAGACACAGCCATTACACAGTACATAGCAGGGGACATTTATAAGATTTTCTCAGCAAAAGAAAATTTTAACACATCTAATTGTGCAAATTATTTTTTATTCCAATATCTAGTGATAACTGCACTTTGTTTGTGTGAAAACCCCTTTAAAGGTTTTTTTTTCCATCTGAGATGCTTGTGGCATAACAGTAGAAATGAATAATATACGGCACAGAAGGTGATGAAGTGCCAGAGGAGGGCTCCAATCCATGATGGATAGTAGTAGAAAATCTCGGCACTTAATTGGATGCTTTGCAAATGAATGTGGATTTTATTTACAAATAGTCCATAAAAAAAGCTAATGACGTTTAGCAGCAGACCTTGAAGATTTGTTGGCCCAAGAGCATTCATCATAGCAGTACATGCCTTAGGCTGTGGTTCCACGGTCCGGAACCACAGCTCATTTGACGGAGCGGAAATTCCGCTCCGTCCTAAGCCCCGCCCCCTTTTTGACGCGCGTTCTTTCAGGATGTGTTCCGGACACCTCCGGAACACATCCGGAAAGAACGCAGGGCTACATAGCCCTGTGTTAAATTCCGTTGCGGCGACGCAGCGTCGCCGCAATACGCTAGGACATGCTGCGGTCTGAAAAGACGCGCCGCATGTCCATAAACGCAGGTCTTCCGCCTGCATGTTGTTACGCATAGTGGAGATGGGATTTCTTGAAATCCCCTCCACTATGCTGTAACATCTGGACGCTGCGTGTTTGGCGCTGCGCCAACGCACAGCGCCGAGCACGCAGCAATTCCTGAAGGAATCCTGATCGTGGAAACTCACCCATAGACAACCATTAAGAACCTCACTGCTAACATGCCAAGGCATATACAGGCACGTATTCCTACATGTGAGCCTTATACTCAATGCTGAAGAAATCTATGTTTTGAAAAATTTGTTTTTATTATTTTTATATCGGTAACATATGTATGAATCTTGTGAATTTGATAACTGCACGACTTTTCCTTTTGGTGTTGCAATCTCCATATTGAGGTGTGCATGACAAGTTTGCCTGGTATACTGTATAACATCACCTGGTGATCAGCTCAGATCTGACTTCTGTGGCTGTCATTGATCTAATGATGAGACAGCAAAGCAAAGTTACAGCTGCTGCTCCTTCAGGTATGTGCACACGTTGCAGATTGGTTTGCAGAATTTTCTGCACAGAATCTGCATCTCTTGGCAGAAACTGCAGTTCAAAATCTGCTCAGTTTTTATCCTTTTTTTGTCCTTTTTATCTGCAGATTTACTGCAGTTTTTGTGCAGATTTCCCTGCCTTTGAGACCTGCAGATTCCTATAATGGAGCAGTCTCAAAACGCTGCAGTTCTGCACAAAAGAAGTGACAAATCTGCAGCATGTGCACTGCATTTTTGATTCCCATTGACTAGAATGGCACTGTACATCGCTTGCAGTTCTGCTGCAGATCTGCAAGGCAAATCTGCTGCAGAACTGCAACAGAATCCGCAACGTGTGCACAGGTATGTGCACACGTTGCGGATTCTGTTGCAGTTCTGCAGCAGATTTTGCCTTGCAGATCTGCAGCAGAACTGCAAGCGATGTACAGTGTGCCATTCTAGTCAATGGAAATCAAAAAATGCAGTGCACATGCTGCAGATTTTTCTGCGCAGATTTGGTGCGGATTTAAAACTGCAGCATGTCACTTCTTTTGTGCAGAACTGCAGCGGTTTTACACCTGCTCCATTATAGGAATCTGCAGGTCTCAAAAGGCAGGGGAAATCTGCACAAAAACTGCAGTAAATCTGCAGATAAAAAGGACAAAAAAAGGATAAAAACTGCGCGGATTTTGACCTGCAGTTTCTGCCAAGAGATGCAGATTCTGTGCAGAAAATTCTGCAGACCAATCTACAACGTGTGCACATAGCCTCAACGTTTTTCCGTATATTTGAAATGAGTGCTGCCGTGCAGGGGAAAACTAAAAGTGATTCTGCTCCTTCATTATCAATATTTCCAGGCACCTACCTGTCCTAATACTTGGTTTTATGTGACAGGATTACCTCTGTATTGATTATTGACCGTAATTATAGAAATATTTTGATCAGATTTCACCATTTTGACATAGTTTCTGCATACATTAGTAATCACAGTAACTTATTCCAGACTAAGAACAGAGACTATGGAAAAGCGTACATGGCATAGTTTGGATTGAGTGGACTAGGAACATCAGGCTACGTCGGGCTAGATGATGTAATACAGAAAATGGGATGGAAGCTAAAAGGAAAGGTATTAGGAAGATTGGCAACAGAAGTCTCACGCCCATCCTACCTTAGAATGGCGCAAAGGAGAGAAGGGTGTCAATGAAGTGCAGTAAAGTGTGGGGTTTTTTTTGTTTGTGTTTTAAAGAAATAAGAATTAGACCACTGGTTTATTATCATGGCATTCTGTATGGTAATGGGGGTTCCTCAAAATTATACATCCACGTTAACCTCAATCACCCGTGTTTCCAGTCTAAGGCCGGCGTCACACACAACGACAAAAAATCGGTCCGTTTTAGACGGTCGATTGTCAGATCAAAATGCAAACATCACACATCCTTCTGGCATCCGATTTTCCTTCAAAGATGCGATTTAGTCGCATGTGTGTGTACCTTGTAACATCCGATTTTCATCCGACTTGCGAGATTTTCTCGCAGGCTTGCAAAACTGACATATAATGGATCCAAAAGAATAGTATTTCAATAAAAAAAAAAAGAATAGATATATACACATAGAACACATATATATATATATATATATATACATGTCATTGTGACATGTATATATACATATATTTATAGTTCCTAGACTTCTACATACTGTTATAGCCGCTAATTCAATTGCCGGCTTTTGTGAAATCACAGAAGCCGACATGAAATGATACATTGTTTCCACACAGTTAACCATGTCATTTCCTGTATTTTGATATTTGTTTAGAACTTACAATTACATGAGTGTATTTGTGCTAAATTTCAGACATGTAGGGGTTAATTAAAGGTGTAATTTCGTTGAAAAAAAATGCGTGGGCTCCCGCTGTATTTTCTCCACCAGACAGACAAAGCAAGCGAGTGGGGGCAGATAATAACAGCCTAGGGAGGGTACTTTTTTTTTGTGCCCCCCCTGGCTACTAACATCTGCCCCCAGACACCCCAGAAAGGGCAAATCTATAATTAGATTCGCCCTTTCTGGCACTTTGTCCGTCTATTCCCATTGCCCTGTAGCGGTGGCGAATGGGTTAATAATCTCATCTTAATGTCACCTTAGTATTGAAAGGTGACCTTAAGGCAGGTTAATAATTGAGAGCTGTCAATTAGACAACTATCAATTATTTATCCTATTGTATGATAGAAAAATCAAACACACACAGTTTAATAAAAAAGAAGTTTAATGAAATAATCACAGTTTTTCACAATATTTTATTTTCCTGCTAAAACCATTTCCTGTAAAAAAATAAAATAAAAAAGCAAAAATATACTTACCAATCCGATGTACAGTCAGGTCCCACGCTGTAATCCATCAGAAAGGGTTAAGAGGTTACAGTTAGCAGGGAGATAATTCTGTCTCCTAGCTGTAACCCCCTGAATGAATAAGTTCCTCTACCACAGAAAGTAGAGGAAGTGATTCATGAATGGAGCTTAATTGATTTATTGGCAATTTAACTTTAGTGACCTGACCTAAAGGGAAAGTGGACACAATCAATTAAGCTTCATTCATTAAACACATCCTCTCCTGTCGCCAGGAGAGGAACTTATTCATTCAGGAGCTTTGAGCTGAGCATGCAGGATTACTTGCACTGCTTGGCTCAAAGCTAGTTAACCCTTTGTGAAGGATTACAGCGTGGGACGTGACAGATTGCCAGATAGGTAAGAATAATGTTGTTTTATTATTTTATATTTATTTTAAAAGAACAAGAGCTTCGAACGGATTAAGAGTGAAATAAAAGATGGTCAAAAATATGTGTTTTTATTTCATTAAAATTATTTATTCTTAAAGTGTGTGTGTGTTTTTTAATTTACTTCAATAGGATTAATAATTGATAGTTGTCTAATTGACAGCTCTCAATTATTAACCTGCCTTAAGGTCACCTTTCAATACTAAGGTGACATTAAGGTGAGATTATTAACCCATTCGCCACCGCTACAGGGCAATGGGAATAGACGGGCAAAGTGCCAGAAAGGGCGAATCTAATTATAGATTTGCCCTTTCTGGGGTGTCTGGGGGCAGATGTTAGTAGCCAGGGGGGCACAAAAAAAAAGTACCCTCCCTAGGCTGTTATTATCTGCCCCCACTCGCTTGCTTTGTCTGTCTGGTGGAGAAAATACAGCGGGAGCCCACACATTTTTTTGTCAACGAATTTACACCTTTAATTAACCCCTACATGTCTGAAATTTAGCACAAATACACTATGTAATTGTAAGTTCTAAACAAATATCAAAATACAGGAAATGACATGGTTAACTGTGTTGAAACAATGTATCATTTCATGTCGGCTTCTGTGATTTCACAGAAGCCGGCAATTGAATTTGCGGCTATTATAGTATGTAGAAGTCTAGGAAATATAAATATACATATATATACATGTCACAATTATATATATATATATATATATATATATATATGTATTCTATGTGTGTATATCTATTCTTTCTATTCTTTATTAAAGCTGTCAGTGTGATTTTACAGTATAGCCGGGGATGAATTGCCGGATTTTCGAAAGGACACCGATGCGATTTCATCGCAAGTCACACATGCGGTCCGTTTGTAATCAGATTTTTCATTGCTCCCATAGACTTGCATTGGCGATAGTCGAACCACAATCGGTGACAATCGCAGCATGCTGCGGTTGCACACGGACGTTTAAAACGGACCACAAAAAATCTGATACTGGAAGCTGCTCCATAGATTAACATAGGACAGACTGCAATACGATTTTTCATCGCATTGCAGTCGTCCGATTCTGTCGCCAGTGTGACGCCGGCATAAGGCCTCATACTCACTTGCGCCGAAAACGGATGAAAATCTGATGAAAAAAAATCGGATTCAAATCTGACCAATGTTAGTCAATGGGTGAGTTTTCATTTGCGATTTTTTTCATCAGAAATCTGTGTGAGAAAAAAATCGCAGCATGCTGCGATTTGATGCGATTTTGGCATGATAATCGCCAATGCAAGTCAATGGGTGCGAGAAATCATCGCACAGCACTCGCCCTATGCAAGTCTGTCCGATGTATACGCACCAGTCTCCTTTGAAAAGCCGGCAATTCATCCCCGGCTACTGTAAAATCACACTGACAGCTCACAAAACACTAAATATATACACATAGAATACATATATATATATATGTACATGTCATTGTGACATGTATATATATATATATATATATATATTTATAGTTCATACACTTCTACATACTGTAATAGCCGGTAATTCAATTGCCGGCTTTTGTGAAATCACAGAAGCCGACATGAAATGATACATTGTTTACACACATTTAACCATGTAATTTCATGTATTTTTATATATGGTTGAAACTTAAAATTACATGAGTATATGTGTGCAAAATTTCAGATATGTAGGGGTTAATTAAAGGTGTAAATTCGTTGAAAAAAAATGCGTGGGCTCCCGCTGTATTTTCTCCACCAGACAGACAAAGCAAGCGAGTGGGGGCAGATAATAACAGCCTAGGGAGGGTACATTTTTTTTGTGCCCCCCCTGGCTACTAACATCTGCCCCCAGACACCCCAGAAAGGGCAAATCTATAATTAGATTCGCCCTTTCTGGCACATTGCCCGTCTATTCCCATTGCCCTGTAGCGGTGGCGAATGGGTTAATAATGTCACCTTAATGTCACCGTAGTATTGAAAGGTGACCTTAAGGCAGGTTAATAATTGAGAGCTGTCAATTAGACAACTATCAATTATTAATCCTATTGTATGAAAGAAAAATCAAACACACACAGTTTAATAAAAAATAAGTTTAATGAAATAATCACACAGTTTTTGACCATATTTTATTTTCCTGCTAAAACCATTTCCTGTAATAAAAATAAAATAAAAAAGCAAAATTATACTTACCAATCCGATGTACAGTCAGATCCCACGGTGTAATCCATCAGAAAGGGTTAAGAGGTTACAGTTAGCAGGGAGATAATTCTGTCTCCTAGCTGTAACCCCCTGAATGAATAAGTTCCTCTACCACAGAAAGTAGAGGAAGTGATTCATGAATGGAGCTTAATTGATTTATTGGCAATTTAACTTAGTGACCTGACCTAAAGGGAAAGTGGACACAATCAATTAAGCTTCATTCATTAAACACATCCTCTCCTGTCGCCAGGAGAGGAACTTATTCATTCAGGAGCTTTGAGCTGAGCATGCAGGATTACTTGCACTGCTTGGCTCAAAGCTAGTTAACCCTTTGTGAAGGATTACAGCGTGGGACGTGACAGATCGGCGGAATAGGTAAGAATAATGTTGTTTTATTTTTTTTTCTTTATTTTAGGAGATCAATGGCTTCGCACGGATTAAGTGTAAAATAAAATATGGTCAAAAAAATGTGTTTTTATTTCATTAAAATTAATTTTTATTAATGTGTCTGTGTTTTTTTAATTTACTTCAATAGGATTAATAATTGATAGTTGTCTAATTGACAGCTCTCAATTATTAACCTGCCTTAAGGTCACCTTTCAATACTACGGTGACATTAAGGTGACATTATTAACCCATTCGCCACCGCTACAGGGCAATGGGAATAGACGGGCAAAGTGCCAGAAAGGGCGAATCTAATTATAGATTTGCCCTTTCTGGGGTGTCTGGGGGCAGATGTTAGTAGCCAGGGGGGGCACAAAAAAAATGTACCCTCCCTAGGCTATTATTATCTGCCCCCACTCGCTTGCTTTGTCTGTCTGGTGGAGAAAATACAGCGGGAGCCCACGCATCTTTTTTCAACGAATTTACACCTTTAATTAACCCCTACATGTCTGAAATTTTGCACACATATACTCATGTAATTGTAAGTTCAAACCATATATCAAAATACAGGAAATTACATGGTTAACTGTGTGGAAACAATGTATCATTTCATGTCGGCTTCTGTGATTTCACAAAAGCCGGCAATTGAATTAGCGGCTATTACAGTATGTAGAAGTCTAGGAACTATAAATATATGTATATATATATGTCACAATTACATATATATATATATATATATATATATATATGTATTCTATGTGTGTATATGTATTGTTTCTATTCTTTATTAAAGCTGTCAGTGTGATTTTACAGTATAGCTGGGGATGAATTAGCGGCTATTATACTATGTAGAAGTGTATGACCTATATATATATTCATATATATATATTAGATGTATATATATATATATATATATATATATATATACTATATATAATTATTTGCTTTTTGTGTACTTTTTTTTGTTACAATGTGATTTTTACATGACTTTTTACATAGAGATAACTGCTCTATGTAAAACTTCATGTTAAAATCGCATTGCATACAGATGGAAAACTGACAGAAAACGCATGGTGCGATTTAAAATCGCATCAAAATCGCATGTCTTTTTACAACAATTGTACCGTTTTTTTCCTGCCGAAAACGGACCTATTTTTTTCCAGCCCAGTGAGTATGAGCCCTAAGGGCCTGTGCACACATTGCGGATTTGCCTGCGGATTTTTACGCGCCGAAACCGCACCTCTTGGCAGAAACCGCAGGCGTGGTTTTGACGCGGTTTTGGCGCGGTTTTGATGCGTTTTTGGCGCGGTTTTGACGCGGTTTTTCTCATGCGGTTTTGTATGCGGTTTTTACAGCTAAATAAAGATATGTTGTTTAACAAAAAAAAAAAAGATTTGTGATGTCATTTCTTGTCCAACCTCCTCTTTTACATTTGTCCAACCCACACTCCATTACACACACAGATAGAGATAGGCCGGCGTCACACTTGCGAGTGTGATGCGAGTAAGTCGCACGACTTTCTCGCATCAACACCCGCACGGCGCCCGCTCTCGGACCCGAGTGTGCGGCTGCATGTATTTCTATACATGTATTTCTATGCAGCCGCACACTCGGGTCTGAGAGCGGGCGGCTGTGCCGGGTGTTGATGCGAGAAAGTCGTGCGACTTACTCGCATCACACTCGCAAGTGTGACGCCAGCCATAGATAGATAATAGATATCAGTAGTTAGTTAGATAGAAAATACATAGATAGATGGATAATAGATAGTTAGAAATATATATAGAAAGATAGATATAGAGATAGACAGAAAGATATATAGGTAGATAGATAGATAGAATGGTACATAAATAGTTAAAGACACACACGCGTACACATACACAAAATAACGCAATAGTTAATAAAAAAAAAATTAGGAAAAAAAATGGCGTGGGCTCCCGCGCAATTTTCTGCGCCAGAGGGGGAAAGCCGACAGCCGGGGCCAATATTTCTAGCCTGGGAAGGGGTTAATACCCATGGAGCTTCCCAGGCTATGAATATCAGCCCGCAGCTAGCCTTCACTGGCTATTAAATTAGGGGGACCCCCCAAAAAAAATTACGTGGGGTCCCCCTATAATGTATAGCCAGAAAGGCTACGCAGACAGCTGCTGGCTGATATTCATAGCCTAGGAAGGGGCCATGGATATTGGCACCCCCCCTGGCTAAAAATACCAGCACCCAGCCGCCCCAGAATTGGCGCATCTGTACGATGCGCCAATTCCGGCACTTAGCCCCTCTCTTCCCACTCCCCTGTAGCGGTGGGATATGGGGTAATAAGGGGTTAATATCACCTTGCTATTGTAAGGTGATATTAAGCCCGGTTAATAATAGAGAGGCGTCAATAAGACGCCTATCCATTATTAATCTTATATTAATAAAGGGTTAAAAAAAACACACGCATAAGAATAAATTATTTTAATGAAATAAAACACAACACTGTTTTCATATCTTTATTACACACTCAGATCCAAGCGACGCCCTCGATCTCCTGTAAAAAAACGTCAAAAAATAAAACAACCGTATACTCCCTGTCCGACGCAGTTCAATTAATAACGAGTGTCCCACGACGGTCTCCCCTATAGAACAGTGACATCAGGTGATGCCACTGCTCTGTAGGGCCTCCCAGTGATGCACTAGCAGGAGACAATGGCTCCTGCAGTGCATCACTGAGTCCATTCTCTCACTTTATGGCAATGCTGCGTGGGAATTTTCTCACCCAGCATTGCCGTGAGAGAATGAACTGTAGTGACGTCATTCTCTCTCGGCGGCAGAGCAGTACAGATCGATGGCGTCGGGGAAGAGGTGAGTATGTGCTATATGTTATGTGTTGTATGTCATATATGTTATATGTTGTATGTCATGTATGTTATATGTTCTGTATGTCATGTATGTTATATGTTGTATGTCATGTGTATGTTATATGTTCTGTATGTCATATATGTTGTATGTCATGTGTATGTTATATGTTCTGTATGTCATGTGTATGTTATATGTTCTGTATGTCATGTATGTTATATGTTGTATGTCATGTGTATGTTATATGTTCTGTATGTCATATATGTTATATGTTGTATGTCATGTGTATGTTATATGTTCTGTATGTCATGTGTATGTTATATGTTCTGTATGTCATGTGTGTTATATGTTGTATGTCATGTGTATGTTATATGTTCTGTATGTCATGTGTATGTTATATGTTGTATGTCATGTGTATGTTATATGTTCTGTATGTCATGTATGTTATATGTTGTATGTCATGTGTATGTTATATGTTCTGTATGTTATATGTTGTATGTCATGTAATTTTTTTTTTTACATTCAGCACATTAGCCGGATGATGGGACTACTACTGTCCCATCATTGGCTAATGTGTCAGTCACTGTCACTGTAGCAGGCATCGCCGGATGGGCTTGTAGTCCCATCCGACGATGCCTGCATACACGGAGACACGCACACAGGCCCACATACCGCCGCACATACACAGCCCCGCACACCGATCGCGCACACAGCCCCGCACACAGATCGCGCACACAGCCCCGCACACCGATCACGCAGACACCGGCACACAATCACCGCCCACACACACAGCGCCGCACACTATACACGCCCACGCACCGCCCACACACATAGCGCCGCACACTATACACGCCCACGCACCGCCCACACACTTCCCTCCTACCGAACTGCAGCGGTTTCACCCGCAGCAAACCCGCAGATCTTTTTTAGATCTGCGGTTTTGCTGCGGAAGTGCCCGACTCAATGCAAGTCAATGGGCGCCGAACCGCTGCAGTTCCGCACAAAGAATTGACATGCTGCGGAAAATAAAATGCGGCTAAACCGCGCATTTTTTTCCGCAGCATGTGCACAGCAGACATGCGGTTCCCATTAGATTACATTGCATGTGCACTGTGCTGCGGTTTGGATGCGTTTCCGCTGCGTTAAAAACACAGCGGAAACGCATCTAAAACCGCAATGTGTGAACGGGGCCTAAGGGCTTCTTTCCACTTGCGAGAAATACGTCTGATTCTCGCAAGTAAAAGCCCAGCTCTGGCGCCGGCACTCGGGAGTGGAGTGCGCTTCTGCATGTAGTTCTATGCAGCTGCTCGCTCCACTCCCGAATGCCGGCCCCAGAACTGGTCTTTTACTTGCGAGAATCAGACGTATTTCTCGCAAGTGGAAAGAAGCCCTAACAGGGAAATTATGTTTAGGCATGGATGGTTTTAAAATAATAAACAGATACATCCTCACCTTCCCGCATCTTCATGGACCCAGCGTAAGCCACTCCCGAGATTCTCTATGGCTCCGTAGGCAATGTCTGCTAATGCGCTCCTCTAGCCCAGTCACCTTACCGCTGCAGCCAGTCACAGGCTTCGATTGCACTGTGACTTGAAAACGAAGTACACTTCACTACAGGAACTGACGCGGACCACCAGAGTGGCCCAGGCTGAATTCATGGGGGCACATTTTTGCAGCCATATGTTTTCGGCTTTGAGGATTACTCATGTTTTTCAATTAAAATGTAATGTTTGTATGCGGGGGGAGTTTGTTATTTGTTTGGAGCTTGCAGCCCTCAAGGAAATAAGGTCCCGGTGGAAAGGGATGTACATCTTTTTCAGTTGCACTGGCTTCACCATTTTTCTTAAAATCAGGTGGATTTTGGTGAAGGTGGACATGATCAGCTGTGTTCAGCAAATTTCTTTTAATTTAGTCTAGAAAATTGGTATAAATTTATATTGAAAATCAACACTAACCTAAAGATGCCACAAATTCATGAATAAGTTTTTAGTGGATAAATTGTTCCCAATGTAAAAATATTTTTATTAAAGTGGCTGCTTTGATTAGATGATTCTATTCTGTTGTATTCAGATTACCTTATTTAGCGGTAGGGTGGGCTCACAGGAGGGAAGGTTGTTGCTGCAGAGAGCTGGCGGTGGCAGCAGGAGTGGAGCAATGCCGTGGGCCTCGTGCTGAGAGGCTGCGGGCCCTGGGCTTTCAGAAAATGTCAATAGTGAGAGGAGTCCACACACTTTTTCTCTGCATTGGCCTTCGGAAAAATGGCCACCTCCGACAGCGCATGCGCAGATTGAGATCTCATTAGCTGAGATCTCATTAGCTGAGATCTTAATCTGCATATACTCTGCTGGAGGTGGCTATTTTCCCAAAGTCAATGCAGAGAAATCAATGGGAAGTGCTGGGGCTCCGCTTACCGTCCACATTTTCTGAAAGCCCAGGGCCCGCAGTGTTATGTTACGGTAGCTGAGGAGTGCAGGCAAAAAAGGAAATACACCAGAGCAGTTGGAATCTATGAGATTGCAGTACCCTGACTAACCACCGCAACTAGAGGCAGCCGTGGAGCGTTCCTACGTTGGTCCTAGACGCCTCGTCACAGCCTGAGAAACTAACTACACCTAAAGATAGAAATAGGAAAGCTATCTGCCCCGTAGCAGAACCCCCAAAGATAATAGAAAGCCCCCAAACATGTAATGGCAGTTAGACAAGAGGAAATACTGACACAGAAAGAAAATAGTATGAGCAAACGCTGGGGCCCAAACTATCTAAATAGAAAAGGATAGGAAGGGTACTTACTGCAATCCCAGAAAACCCTGAAAAACACCAACTCTACTAATTTCAAAATCACCTGAGATCACACGACCTCTACCACCTAAATTAGTTCTCTGGTGTAACAAAAACAGCAGCCACTGAAAAAACTGGAAAAAGCAAAAGTACAAAACACAGTGGCTGAACTAAACTGAGAGGGCAAAAGCCCCCGGAGGGGACCCAGAAGGCCCCCACAGAAGTGCAGGACAAAATGCAAAAATATAGCAAAAACACAAAATAAGAAATTGTCTTATCTGATAGCAGGAGATGCAGACACGACACAGCAGGCTACAAGGGAAACTGGAAAGAAGGATTCAGACCAGAACAATTGATCACCGGCAACCCTGATGGGAAAATGATTCCCTTAAATAAGACCAATCAGTAACACCTGATTCCCAGTCCTCACAATCCTCACTAGTACCGCTTGTAACCACCAGAGGGAGCCTCTGCTCAGAACTCATCTCAAGCCCATTCACAACAGTACCCCCCCCTTGAGGAGGGGTCACCGAACCCTCATTTGAGCAACCAGGTCGGTCAGGATGAGTTCTATGATACGCACGGATAAGTCTCCTAGCATGGATGTCCGAAGCAAACACCCAAGAATTATCTTCCTGACCATAACCTCTCCATTTAACCAAATACTGGAGTCTTCGTCTAGAAAAACGAGAATCCAATATTTTCTCAACCACATACTCCAGATTGCCCTCAACCAAAACAGGGTCAGGAGGCACAGCAGCAGGAACCACTGGCTCAACAAACCTCTTCAACAAGGACTTGTGGAACACGTTATGGATCTTAAATGTCCCTGGAAGAAGCAAACGAAAAGAAACAGGATTAATAATCTCAATGATCTTATAAGGTCCAATGAACCTAGGCTTAAATTTAGGAGATGCTACTCTCATAGGAATATTCTTTGAGGACAACCAGACCAAGTCCCCCACTTTAAACCGAGGACCATCAGTCCTATGCCGGTTAGCAAACCGCTGGGCCTTCTCCTGAGAGAGGGACAACCTCTCCACTACCTGGTCCCAAATCTGCTGCATACGCTCAACAACAGAGTCAACACCTGGACAGACAGAAGCCTCCGTCTGTCCTGAAGAAAATCGAGGGTGAAACCCAGAATTACAGAAAAACGGAGACATCAAAGTGGCAGAGCTAGCCCTATTATTAAGAGCAAACTCAGCCAAAGGCAAAAAAGAGACCCAGTCATCCTGATCAGCAGACTCAAAGCATCTTAGATAAGTCTCCAATGTCTGGTTTGTTCTCTCAGTTTGACCATTGGTCTGAGGATGAAATGCCGAGGAGAAAGACAATTGAACACCCAGTTTAGAACAAAAAGTCCTCCAAAATCTGGAAACAAACTGGACTCCTCTGTCAGACACAATGTTCTCAGGAATGCCGTGTAAACGAACCACGTGCTGAAGGAACAACGGCACCAATTCAGAGGAGGAAGGCAACTTAGGTAATGGCACAAGATGTATCATTTTGGAAAACCTATCACAAATTACCCAGATGGTGGTCATTCTCTGAGAAACAGGAAGATCGGAAATGAAATCCATAGAGATATGGGTCCATGGTCTCTTGGGCAAAGGCAATGGCATCAACAAACCACTAGAGCGAGAGCAAGGCTTGGAGCGAGAGCAAGTCCCGCAGGACTGCACAAATTCCCTGACATCGCGAGACAAGGTAGGCCACCAAAAGGACCGACTAACCAAGTCTCTGGTACCAAAAATTCCGGGATGCCCAGCCAATGCGGAACAATGAATCTCAGACATCACACTCTTTTTCCATTGGTCCGGGACAAACAATTTTCCAACAGGGCAGCGCTCGGGCCTATCCTCCTGACACCCCTCCAGAGCAAGTCTCAAATTGGGCAAGATGGCGGAAAGAACTACACCCTCCTTCAAAATAACAGAGGGATCAGATAGCTCAGGAGAGTCCGCAAGGAAACTCCTCGAGAGGGCATCCGCCTTAACATTCTTAGTGCCAGGAAGAAAGGAAACCACAAAATTAAAACGTGTGAAAAATAAGGCCCACCTGGCCTGTCTAGGATTGAGTCGCTTGGCAGATTCCAGATAGACCAGATTCTTATGGTCCGTAAGGACCACCACCTGATGTTTGGCTCCCTCCAGCCAATGTCTCCACTCTTCAAAAGCCCACTTCATGGCCAATAACTCCCGATTACCCACGTCATAATTACGTTCAGTAGGAGAAAATTTTCGAGAGAAAAAGGCACAAGGGTTCCTTTTAGAGGTCTCTGGATCTTTTTGGGACAAAACGGCACCTGCCCCAATTTCAGAGGCATCAACCTCCACCTGAAATGGCAGAGAAACATCAGGCTGCCGTAGAACAGGAGCAGAAGTGAATCTCTGCTTAAGTTCCTGAAACGCAGAGACTGCCTCAGGAGGCCAATTCACCACATCAGAACCCTTTCTGGTCAAATCAGTTAATGGTTTAACAATAACAGAGAAATTACCAATAAATTTACGATAAAAATTGGCAAAACCCAAAAATCTCTGAAGAGCCTTTAATGAAGTAGGTTGGACCCAATCACAGATGGCCTGAACCTTGACCGGGTCCATTTCAATAACAGATGGGGACAAAATGAATCCCAGAAATGAGATCTTCTGTACGCCAAAAAGACACTTTGATCCCTTCACATACAGAGCATTCTCTCTCAAAATCTGGAATACAGTTCGAACATGTTTCACATGAGAGTCCCAGTCATTAGAAAAAATCAAGATATCATCCAAATAAACAATCAGAAACTTGTCCACAAAATCCCTGAAAATGTCATTCATGAAGGACTGGAAGACGGAAGGAGCATTAGTGAGCCCAAAGGGCATCACAAGGTACTCAAAATGCCCTTCAGGGGTGTTAAATGCCGTCTTCCATTCATCCCCGTGCTTAATGCGAATAAGGTTATACGCCCCCCTGAGGTCAAGCTTGGTAAACCAAGTAGCGTTTTTCACCCTGGAAAACAGGTCAGAAATCAAGGGTAACGGTATTGATATTTCACAGTAATATTGTTCAAGAGAACGATAATCAATACACGGCCTTAATGAACCATCTTTTTTGGCCACAAAGAAAAAACCGGCACCTAAGGGTGAAGAGGATGGTCTGATATGACCCTTCTCCAATGATTCCTTGATATAAGACCGCATAGCGTCATGTTCAGGTACAGACAAGTTAAAAAGGTGACCCTTAGGGAATTTACTACCTGGCACTAATTCAATAGCGCAGTCATAGCTCCTATGGGGAGGTAAGGATGCAGATTTACTTTCGCTAAACACATCAGAAAAATCAAACAAAAAGTCAGGAACATCCTCAGCCTGGGGGGAGGCAGAAAAAACAGGAGTGTTGGCACTAACACATTGGCAGCCCCAACTGGTTACAGACACAGATTTCCAATCCAAAACAGGATTATGAGACTGTAACCAAGGGAAACCCAGCACTATAATGTCATGCAGATTATATAGAACCAAAAATTTGCAGCACTCCTGGTGATCAGGTTCAACCCTCATTATCACCTGAGTAGAAAACTGGGGTTTATTCTCAGCCAAAGGGGTAGAATCGATCCCCAGTAAAGGAATAGACTTCTGTAGGGGTATCAAGGAAAACCCACAACGTTTAGCAAAATCATAATCCATCAGGTTAATAGCTGCTCCAGAATCAACGAAAGCCTGAGCAGAAAATGAGTACAGAGAGCATATCAGAGTGACAGTTAATAAAAACTTAGTCTGAACACTACCCAAGACAACTGAGCGTGCAAAATGTCTTCCCCGCTTAGGGCAGACTGAAATAGCATGAGAGGCATCACCACAGTAGAAACATAACCCATTGCGCTTTCGAAACTCATGACGTTGTGCCCCAGACACCACTCCATCACACTGCATGGGCTCAGCAGCTGGCTCACAAGGCAACACCACTCCACGCATACTTCTCCGCTCACGCAAACGTCTGTCAATTTGAATCGCCAATGACATAGAATCATTGAGACCAGAGGGGACAGGGAATCCCACCATAACATCCTTTACATTATCCGACAGACCCTTCCGGAAAAGGGCTGCCAAAGCGTCGTCATTCCATTTGGTCAGGACTGCCCACCTACGGAATCTCTGACAGTATAACTCAGCGTCATCAAGCCCCTGATTTAATGCCAACAAGGCTTTTTCAGCTTGATCAGTGACATTAGGCTCATCGTACAATAACCCCAAAGCCTGAAAAAATGCATCAACATCACTCAAAACAGGATCCCCAGGTATCAGGGAAAAAGCCCAATCCTGAGGATCGCCGCGCAGGAGAGAGATGATAATTTGAACCTGCTGCGCTGCGTTTCCTGAGGACTTAGATTTTAAGGCAAGAAACAATTTACAATTATTTTTGAAATTCTGAAACTTAGCTCGATCCCCTAAAAACAAATCTGGCATGGGGATCCTAGGTTCCACAACAGGCAACCTAGCAAGATATGCAGCAATACTCTGAACCTCAGTGGCAAGCTGATCCACACGGCCAGACAACCGTGCAAACTCCATTGAGAGAAAAAATCATCCCCAGCACCCAGAGATACAGAGGGAAAAAAAAAAAATGCAACAAACAGAAAAATATCTCTGACAACTTTTCTTCCTTCAAAATATTTTTTCCCTTCTGTGAGTACCATACAATTTTTATGGCCGGTGATACTGTTATGTTACGGTAGCTGAGGAGTGCAGGCAAAAAAGGAAATACACCAGAGCAGTTGGAATCTATGAGATTGCAGTACCCTGACTAACCACCGCAACTAGAGGCAGCCGTGGAGCGTTCCTACGTTGGTCCTAGACGCCTCGTCACAGCCTGAGAAACTAACTACACCTAAAGATAGAAATAGGAAAGCTATCTGCCCCGTAGCAGAACCCCCAAAGATAATAGAAAGCCCCCAAACATGTAATGGCGGTTAGACAAGAGGAAATACTGACACAGAAAGAAAATAGTATGAGCAAACGCTGGGGGCCCAAACTATCTAAATAGAAAAGGATAGGAAGGGTACTTACTGCAATCCCAGAAAACCCTGAAAAACACCAACTCTACTAATTTCAAAATCACCTGAGATCACACGAACCTCTACCACCTAAATTAGTTCTCTGGTGTAACAAAAACAGCAGCCACTGAAAAAAACTGGAAAAAGCAAAAGTACAAAACACAGTGGCTGAACTAAACTGAGAGGGCAAAAGCCCCCGGAGGGACCCAGAAGGCCCCCACAGAAGTGCAGGACAAAATGCAAAAATATAGCAAAAACACAAAATAAGAAATTGTCTTATCTGATAGCAGGAGATGCAGACACGACACAGCAGGCTACAAGGGAAACTGGAAAGAAGGATTCAGACCAGAACAATTGATCACCGGCAACCCTGATGGGAAAATGATTCCCTTAAATAAGACCAATCAGTAACACCTGATTCCCAGTCCTCACAATCCTCACTAGTACCGCTTGTAACCACCAGAGGGAGCCTCTGCTCAGAACTCATCTCAAACCCATTCACAACACCGCAGCCTCGCATTGCCGGGACACCCTCTAATCCCAGCCCGGGCCCGCATCATTGCCCCACTCCTGTCACCACCGACCTCTTGAAGCAGTGACCCTGCCTCCTGTGAACCCGCTCCACCGCAGCCGTTTTCCCTGGTAAGCTACATTCGGATTATAGGATGCCTCCCCACTTTCCTCACAAATTTGGAGTAAAAAAGTGCTTCATATAATCCAAAACATACGGAAAATACTAAGAAGAAATGGAGAAATCGTCCATACCCTTGTCATGAGTAGATGATCATATTGTTTGATTTACAGTACTTTATCTGCAGATCTCCGTTTAGTAGCATATGATTGACAAGTACTTGTGAAATGACAGACCATGGTTTATTTTTTTATGTTGATTAAGTGATGTCACTATGAAATGATGGACACTGCAAGGAATGCATGTTCCATAGAGATAATGGGCAAATTATATGCAAAAAATTTATTAAATAACAATACAAAATCACATTGATAAAAAACAGGAGAAGAGACATATAGGTATATCAGCGCATCTATGCACACTCCGCATGGTTCACAGAAAAGGTGTGTATCCGAAGTTGAAAAAGTAACAAATACTTGTGCAATATACAGAATTTAGATGGACAACACAACACATATGCATGGCAGTGTGATCTATGAGGGGCCACCAACAGCAATCGGAGCAGTAAATGGTTAAACGGCACAAAATTGAGTAAAAATGCCTGTTATAAAGTAGCTCCTGATAAGGAACAGATGACCCATCGCAGAGCACCGTAGTCAATATTGCACACTATCCCAAAACAGTACAGACAGAGTTGTCCAGTGTTGCATATAGGTTAACAGCCTGCATATATAGCAGGTAAAGATATCCCAAACTCAGTGAACAAAAACATGCGAATCAAACTGCTCAGTGCATATTACCTGACGCTGTAAGAACCCCGACGCACGTTTCGCATCAGCTTCCTCGGGGAAGCCTATAACCTATATGCAACACTGGACAACTCTGTCTGTACTGTTTTGGGATAGTGTGCAATATGTCTCTTCTCCTGTTTTTTATCAATGTGATTTTGTATTGTTATTTAATAAATTTTTTGCATATAATTTGCCCATTATCCTTTCTTTTTTGGTATATATATTGTAGGAAGGGCCTTTAATTGACCTCTGTTTTTTGGGTTAATGTTCCATAGAGATGTGCAAATGTAGTGGAATTGAATTCTTCTTGAATTTCACAAAAAAAGGAATCAGATTTATTTTTTATTTGCTACCCACAAATTCAGCAGTCAGCCAGCTGCAGCCACTTTCTTGCTGAACAGTAGAGGACCAGCAAATCTTGTGTCTAAGGTTTATCATGTTCCCCAGAATCTAATAGGGAACATTCAATTTGCAGAGAATAATTTAGCTGCAAATCAAATTCCCAGGAAAGTTTGCACTCTTTAGAGAATTTGAATTTTATAAGATCCGCTCACATTGAAAACGGTATCTCATGCCCATGATCTTGGAGAGCCCTGATGCATTAACACGCTCTTAGGAAACGTTGACCATATGGATTTCAATCTATAAGAAGCTAAAACTATTAAAGTAAAAGAGAAACCACGCAGCAAAGTTTCATTAGGTCATGCTTGAAATTTCTAAACCATCCATCAAGCAGTAGAGAGATAATGTACATGTCATGTTTTATTCGAGACCTCGGCACACCTTGTTGTAACGTCTCTATAAATAAATGATCACATCCTCTCTCTTCTGCAGAACACAAAAAGATCTTCACTTCCAAGTCCAGAATATGTAGTAAGAAAAAAAAAGAAGAAAGATCTTACTATAGTTAATGGATCCCATCATACGCTATTGGTGTCTTATATTTGTCGACTCTGACTTTGCTTTTCATTTCATCTCGGTTTTCTGTTCCTACAGAAAATGGGATCGAACTCTCAGATGTAAGCCCAGCCTTGGTCAGGAATGATTTCCACACAATGGTCATGTTAGGTTTATCTTTGCACTGTTAACACAATTGCAATATCAGTTTATATTTATTCTTGATATTATTTGCATAATTACCTTATTATAATTAGTTACTTTGCAAATTACTTTTATTACATTGTTTCTCATCAGGTTAAGGCCGGGTTTTTCTTTACAGAAGAGTTCAACAAACATGGCTGTTGTCCTCTTTATTCCAGCAGCTGCATAGATATTGAAGTCTCAGCATATATCAGACTGTACTGGAATGACATCCGAGTGCAGTCCGATGTTTCACTCACACCCATAGGCTTGTATGGGTGCATGTGAGACTAGTCTCTCTGCCACTCACAACATGCTGAGATTGTCCTCTCGGCATGAGAAAATAATCGCTGATCTTCTCTACCCCATAATATAACACTGGGCTGAGTTCTATGCGATATTTTATGGCATAGCACTCGACCATGTTATACGGTAGTGTGACTCCAGCCTAGTAGAGCACATATGGGAAGTGTCACCTAGGAAATACGGAGCATTCACGCATTGTGATGTCTCAGATGTGCACCTTCTGAGAGATGGATCATGACAATAAAAAGAGCAGCATCCCTGGAACAAGACCCAGTTGTTATACACTTTTCTCCTACATGGGCTCCAAGTACAGCTTGAAAATTCTTTATGCTATGTGGATAGTGGGGACTAGGAAATTCAGTGTCCCTTATAGATACATATCACACTAGGGGTCATTTTATAGAAAGACAAATAAAGAGCTTTTCAGGTTTGGAAAACTCTTCTTCCCTGGCTGAATTTATTTTTTTTAAATTGACCTTTTCTCACCCTCCCTGAGTACGGTCCAGTGCTAAGTCCTTACCACTGCCTCTGATGTCTGTTATTGTCTGAAGTGCTGAAGTCACGTAGACAGCACTGCAACCAGTCAGTGAACTCAGCGACTGTGTACTAGTTCACAGCTTTAACCGCTGAGAGGCACTGAAGTATCTTATTGCCTGCAGTGCTGGCGACATGATGTCCATGACACAAAGTAGTCATGGTTTTCTGAGGGCAAAGTGCTGTCTGACTCATTACTAGTGATGTACCTTCCTTAACGCCTTGACAATGTCCGCCATACATGTACTGTGTGATGATCGCGCAGGCTCACTACCAGCGCTGGCACAATCATCAGGGGGTGTCAGCACTATACGATAGCTGACTCCCTGTAGCAATGTACAAGATTGGTGCTAGGCGTTGAACCCCTCTGATGCCTCTGTCAGTGTTGAAACCGACATCAGGATAGCAGATGAAAGAAAAGGAGAAAGGAAAGCACACCTTGCTCAGATCATAATAGTTAAAAAAAACACAATCTCATTGTTGGGGTGAGTTTCCACGGTCAGGAAACGCTGCGTGTTTGGCGCTGTGCGCTGGCGCAGCGCCAAACACGCAGCGTCCAGATGTTACAGCATAGTGGAGGGGATTTCAAGAAATCCCGTCTCCACTATGCGTAACAATACGCAGGTGGCAAACCTGCGTAAACGGACATGCGGCGCGTCTTTTCAGACCGCAGCATGTCCTCGCGTATTGCGGCGACGGTGCGTCGCCGCAACATAATTAACACAGGGCTATGTAGCCCTGCGCTCTTTCCGGAGGTGTTCCGGAGGTGTCCTGAACACCTCCGGAAAGAGCGCGCGTCAGAAAGGGGCGGGGCTTAGACGGAGCGGAATTTCCGCTCCGTCAAAGCGCTATGGTTCCGGACCGTGGAACCATAGCCTTGGAGATTCTCATTTGGGCCTGTTGTGTGATAGCAGGCACAACACTGAGGATTAATGTGGTCAATCCAAGTAGCTGATTCTCCACCTGTGGACTCCATGGATGTCTAGATAGAGATCCAAAAGTCCAGAGTAACTCTGCTGCCTTATTATTGTGAATGGCTCCCTCGGGGGTTTCATATGAATCACATCATTTAGAGATTTAGATGGAAGCCCTGTTGTAAGTGCCAGGGCTGTGGAGTCGGTAAGCCAAACCTCCGACTCCACAATTCCCATGACACCGACTCCGACTCCCTCATACATGGCGCATGTTTAAGTTTAAGTGATAAATTTACTGTACTAAAATGGTAACATCAGGCTTTTAATTATTATTCTAAAACAATAATCAAGTCAATTAGATAGAACATAAGATATATTTATTGGAAAACAACTTTAGAACAAAAAAAGTTTGCATATTTACAGTTTATCATACACTATGCAGTAAGTGGAAAAAAACGGTTTTTAACAAAAATGTACTGAGCAGTATTTATGCAGTCTATGAATTTGTTCTGAGAAATAGTATCGCCTCCATCAGATCCTCCTTTATAGATGACCTCAAGTCTGACCTAATTATTTTAAGGCTAGAGAACAACCTCTCTACACTAACTTGGGTTGGTGGCAAAGCAGTAACCACATAGGCAACATCTCTAACAATTTCAGGGTATAAAGGAATTGCCTCGTGCACAGTCAGTTTTGTTGAATGATTGAACTCTTCTACTTCTTTGAGAGCAAGTGAAAAATTTTGCTGAAATATGGTCGATCTGTTTTCTATGGGAGTGGAATCTTTTTCTCTGCGGCAACGCTTTTCCTCGTCCATGTCGAACTAGACATAATCTTTATTAGAAGAATCATAAAATATTTAAAAAAAAGCAGGCACTACAAGTACAGGAAAAAAGGTGGGTGACCCAGGAAGCAGCCCAAAAAACAACGTATACATTTATAAATGTAATCAGACAAGTAAGAATTCAAACATATATATATATATACACATAAGGCCAAAGTTAGTTCTATGTAACTATGCACAAAAGGCACTATTAGTCAAAATGGTATGTACCAATAAATCATAAACTAGATGTGTATTTCCTGAAGGAACTACAGATTGTGCTTTGAATTGGTGCCCGGTAGTGTTGAGCGAACATGCTCGGACATGCTCCGTTAACCCTTGAGCATCGGGGTGCTCGGACATGCTCGTAACTCTGCAGAACACCTCATGTATTCGGGCAGGAAGCTCGGATGCCTGCCCAGCAAGTATGGGAGCCCATTGATTACAATGGGGCCATTAATTCCTATGGCAATTTATTTTTACGCCATTTTTTTACACACGTTTTGAGGTGGCAAAATTTTTTTTCTACAAAAATGTCCTCAGGGGGTTAACAGTCGGAGGAAAAATATCATTTTTCGATTTTAAAAAATTCCAAGCCCGAGACGTACATTTAAGTTCAAAATCAATGCATTCCAATGGGAAGATTTTTTTTTCAAACGTAAAGGGTTAAAAAGCAAAAAATCCGATCGACTCCAAAAATACTTAGCACACCTGTCACGGCAGCTAGCTTCAAAACCTTGTTTGAACGGAGTCTGTACACCGAGCGGTTCGGGCTGTATTAATTGCGCAAATCTGGAGAAGAAGAAGAACACGGAAAAAGAATAATGTGAATAACAATATAGTGCTTTTTCCAAAGCACAATAATAAAAGATTTCACCCGTTATTTCCACCACAGGGCACATAATAAAAGTAATAGCACAAGTTGCTAAGCAAGGTGTAAAAAATAGAAAAGAATGTGTGGACCCACCACACTCGACGCGCGTTTCACACTGGATGAAGCATTTCAGTGCGAAACGTGTGTCGGGTGTGGTGGGTCCCCCGGGAGTACTCCTTAGGTAACTATGGGTTTTCATATGCATATACATTTGCATGAATAATATATACTATTTGGCACTTATATGTGATTGTTGTTGTTATTATTTTGTCTGTTGGTTTGCAACTGAGGGCACATTCTTTTCTATTTTTTACACCTTACTTAGCAACTTGTGCTATTACTTTTATTATGTGCCCTGTGGTGGAAATAATGAGTGAAATCTTTTATTTATGATTTATTGGTACATACCATTTTGACTAATAGTGCCTTTTGTGCATAGTTACATAGAACTAACTTTGGCCTTATGTGAATATATGTGTTTGAATTCTAACTTGTCTGATTACATTTATATATGTATACATTGTTTTTTTGGGCTGCTTCCTGGGTCACCCACCTTTTTTCCTGTACTTGTGGTGCCTGCCTTATTTTTAATATTTTATTTCTTCTAATAAAGATTGTGTTTAGTTCATTATGGCCTTGTGTGAAGTTTTGTTGTTGGGTGGCTCATATATGTTGACTTCATGGCTTTGTTTCAGGGACATGCTTAGATGTTTCTGGTCCATGTCGTCCAAGTACTTGTCAAAATCAAACTCCTCATCTGATGAGGATGAAGGAACGGCAGCAGCAGCACTGGCAGGACCCGAGTCCTCTTGCTCTTGGCCGTCCTGTAGCCCACTCATCCTAACTGCTACTTCAATCAAAGCTTTTTTTCCTTTAGTAAGCTGTTGATCATCCAGCAATATACGATGCCTCGGGTCCACATAAACAGCTGCCAAAAGAATTTTATTTTCTAATAGCAGTGTCTCTCTCCGTTTCATTGAGGCAGCAATGCCATCTGCGATTAAACCTTCTCTTTGGGACAGGCAAAACAAGTAGTTCTTCCACTCCTTTATAAAAATGCCAGAAGTTAACTCCTCAGCTTTTAACTTTTTAGTCACTGTAAATAGGTGATGAAGCAATTCCTTCAATTCAGCCACCTGTGTCCATTGACCTTCATGTAGTGTTACCTGAGGGTTGGCCATATCTACAAGGAAGGGTTTCAGCTCAAGCAATCGCTCAATCATTAAGTAGGTGATACCCCACCGAGTGGCTTGGTCCACAATTGCCCCTTTTCCAGCACGTCTCTTCAAGATGGAATCAATTTTAGGGGTTCTGGCATCAATGGCCAATTTCCTCACTTTGCTAATCAGAGTTCCAGCATGTCCCTCTTGCACACTATCTCTTATTGCCAGCTGCAGCGTGTGCACAACACAGCGCATGTGATGAATAGGAAAGGTGTGAAGCAGCTTCAACAAGATCATCTAATTGTAAAGAATCATTTTGCTGCTCTTCTGTAGTAATATCGGTTTGTTCCTCCTTTATGGGAACAGGACTGTGGCCTTCCATTTCCAACATACTGAATGTGAAATGCTTTTCTAGCTGCTGTCCACCTTCATTATTCTCATTCATCAGTTTAATTGTACTTATCATGTTTGAAGCATTATCAGCTACAATAGCAAGAACCTGATCTTTTTTGAGTTCATAATCTTGCAGAACTTTTTCCACTAAGGTCTGGAGAAACTGGCTGCTGGGGTGAGCTTTTTTTTGTTGTCACAAACATATCGAACGTTGATAGCAAAATAGTTCACTCTGTGACGTGTGCAGGCATCCATTTTAAGAAATGCAAATTGTCTCTTGAGAGTCTTTTTACGATCTTCCTTTTGGTTAAGGGCTTCTTCAATCACTAATTTTCTAATACTTTCCAGAGAAACACCAAGTTTGTGAGCCATTTCTCCATTAAGAGCTGTAAAAGCTGGTCGTGCAAATAATAATAATGGTACACTGTCCTTCACAACAACTGGATGAGCTGTCTTTTAAACACATCTGCTGTCATTGTTACAGTAACTTTGTCACTAACAAAATGTCTTCTAACTGACGTTTGAGACACCCTTTCCTCCTTTGCCTGGCATGAAGTGTTGGTCTCTGGTTTCTTGGTGCTGCTGTGATCTTTTTCAGTCACAGCTTTGTAAACTTCTGGATGGCAGCATTGTAAATGTCTTTTTAGATTGGAAGCTCTTGAAGGAGCATTTTTACCACTGCCTCAGTATGCACTGATTTTGGCATCAGAGCATTTGTTTTCATCTGGGTCACTTATTCACTGACACACAAAATGTTTATTGTCTTCACTCACTGTGAAATGCTTAAATACAGCTGACTTTTGTAATTATGTACCGTAAATTTGCTCTCAAAATACCTGTAAAAAAAAAAGTATATTGTAATTCTTGCATGAATATGGAATCATGCACTGTATAATTTGGGATAGAAATAAAACTGTGCATAAATCAATAGTACAGATGATAAGTATAAAGTTTGTAAAATGTGTTGTTAAATAGCTTTACTCTGAACTTTCAATGTCATGGCTTGTCTCAGCAGGGTACAGCTCACTAAATGCTTCACATCATATTTCTTCACAGTCTATGAAGAGGGGAGGTGGGAGGGAGCATGTATGTGCTGAATCACATTCCAGAACACACACACACAAAATATATATGTACTCATCGATCCTGTTACTGTATTTCTGAATTTGAGATGTTAGAAAACAGAATCATGAGCTGAGCACAATGTACTGGACACTACAATTATTTGCAATTTTCAGTCGGCAACGTCTGCTGCTACTGCTTTGTGGAAAACACCGGTCACTTGAGGGGGAATTTTTCTCTTCTGGCATTTGGGCCCTCTGTATATGAAGTACGCAAACTATTGTACAATAATTTGTTGTTGAGTCAAAGAGTGCTCCTTCCCTCCCGAGTCTCACCATATGGCTAAACAGTGCTGTACAGTCACATATAGGATATTGCCATGTTCAGCAGAAATTGTGAGGCAAATTTAGAGTGCCATTTTTACCCATTTACCTGTTTACAAATGTAAAATCTGGGGTTAAAACAAATAAAATCTGTGGCTAAAACTGAATTTACGCAACAAACATTTTTATTGTTCTTCACTGCCCAATGGTATAACATTTTTGACTCACCATGGTGTCAATATGATCACTGCATCCCTAGATGAATTCATTGAGAGATGTAGTTTGTAATATGGGTTAACTTATGAGAAGGTTCCGCTGTTCTATCCCCTCAGGAGCTCTTCCAGTGGGTCATGGCACCCATAAACTATAACAGCAAAATCCACATTCTAATATGGCGCTACTTACGGAGATTTCCACTGTGCCTCAAAAGTAGTTCTCGATTACATGTAGGGTATTGGTGTACTCAGGAGAAATTGCACTGCAAACTGAGAGGTCCATTTTTTTACTATTAGCCTTTATAAAAATTAATAATTTGAGGCTAAAGCAGCATTTTTTTTTGTAAAAATGTAATTCTTCTTTCTTTACCGCCCAATGGTATAAACTTCTGTGAGCCACCTGTAGTGTCACCAAGTTTACTGCACCCCTAGATTAATTAATTGAGGCGTGTAGTTTGTAAAATAAGGATCCGCAGTCTATTTCAGCCAAAATTGTGCACCAAAATTCAATTGGCGTTCTGCCCCTTCCGAGTCCTGCAGTTCGTACAAACAGGAGTTTCCTACCACATATGGAGTATCGATGTACTCATGTGAAATTGCACAACAAATTGTACGGTCCATTTTCACCTGTTACCCTTGTGAAAATTAAAAATTGTTTTCTTTTCACGGTTCAACGTTATAAAATTCTGTGATGCACCTATGGGTTCAACGTGCTCGCCACACCTCTAAATAAGTTTCTTGAGGAGTGTAATTTTTAAAATCGGGTTACTTGTGGTGGGTTTCCACTGTTTAGGCTCCTCAGGGCCTCTGCAAACATGACATGGCGCCCTGCTATCTATTCCATCCAATATTGCGTTGGGGCTATAGGAAAATTTTTGTGTGAAAAATTAAAATGTTCATTTTATGCTTCCACATTGCTTTAATTTCTGTGAAGCACCCAAAGGGCTAATAAAATTGATTTTTTTTTTTGAGCACCTTGAGGGGTGCAGTTTTGGGTATTTTCTGTCACATAGGCCCCCCTCAAAGTTGCTTCAAACGTGATATGATCCTTAAATGGTTTTGTACATTTTGATGAAAAAAATAGAAATTGCTGATAAACTTTTAACCCTTCTAACAAAAAAAATTGTTTGAAAAATGATGCAGATATAAAGTAGACGTGTGGTAAATGTTATTAATTAACTATTTGGTATGTTATAACTATCTGGTTTAAGAGCATACAAATTCAAAGATAAATATTGCAAATTTTTCTCCAAAATTCTGATATTTTCACAAGTAAACCCAAAAAATATATACCTTAATTTACCATTAACATAAAGTACAACATGTCACGAAAAAACAGTCTCAGAATCACTGGAACACGTTAAAGCATGTGATTACTACATAAAGTGACGCTGGTCAGAATTGTAAAACTTGGCCTGGTCAGGGGGTGAATAGAAGGGGTTAATAAGGTGACTACTTTATTTACACTATCTTTTCAGAGCTCAACTGTAGTTCTGCTACTTTTGTAAAGGGGATTTTGTACCCCATTATAAGGTTACGCTCCAACAAGACTGCTTGTTTTAGTAAATACTTGCATTCTACATAAAGTAACATATCTGGAGCATATTATCATAGAACTCTATATAGCAGTGTTCCAGTGTTAATCCTTCTGGAAATATATGAATAAATTAACAATTGGGTATAACAGTTATTCTTGTCAATCAAGTGTTTCTTCATATACTCTGACTCTATACAATGAGCAATGATATTTCACACAATCTATTGACAACTAGAATAGTACATCAATGTGTCATTTGACCCTTACATTTCCAGGAAAAATAAGAGAGGAGTCACACATGGTGCAAGCATTTCCAACAGTTTGCAGTTTGTTGCCTTCCTCTTAGTACAAATGCAATGTATTTATTTTACTTTTTATAGCGCCATCATATTTCACAGCACTTTGCAGACATCATCATCACTATTCCCATTGGGGTTCACAATCTAAATTATCTCTCAGTATATTTTTTGGCATGTTGGAGGAAACTGGAGTTCCTGGAGGGAACCTACACAAACACAGGGAGGACATACAAACTCCTTGTAGAGGAGAACCCAATTACTGCAAAGCCGCTGTGCTAATACACGAGCTTCCGTGCTGCTCATTTTTCATTTTCTTATTACTTTAAATTGTTTAATGTAAAACTCCACATATACACATGTGGTCATAATTGTTGGTACCCCTCGTTTAATGACAGAAAAACCCACAATGGTCACAGAAATAACTTGAATCTGACAAAAGTAATAATAAATCAAAAATCTATGAAAATGAACAAATGAAAGTCAGACATTGCTTTTCAACCATGCTTCCACAGAATATAAAAAAAAATAAAACTCATGAAATAGGCCTGGACAGAAATGATGATACCCTTAACTTAATATTTTGTTGCACAACCTTTTGAGGCAATCACTGCACTCAAACAATTCCTGTAGCTGTCAAGGAGACTTCTGCACCTCACGACAGGTATTTTGGCCCCCTCAAGAGTAAACTGCTCCAGTTGTCTTGTGTTTGAAGGTTGCCTTTTCCAGACGGCATGTTTCAGCTCTTTCCAAAGATGCTCAATAGGATTTAGGTCAGGGTTCATGGAAGGTCACTTCAGAATAGTCCAATGTTTTCCTCTTAGCCATTCTTGGGTATTTTTTAGCTGTGTGTTTTGGGTCATTATTCTGTTGCAAGACCCATGACCCGCGACTGAGACCAAGCTTTCTGACACTGGGCAGCACATTTCTCTCTAGAATCCCTTGATAGTCTTGAAATTTCATTGAACCCTGCACAGATTCTAGACACCGTGTGCCAGATTCAGCAACGAAGGCCCAGAACATAACAGAGTCTCCTCCATGTTTCACAGTAGGGACAGTGTTCTTTTCTTGATATGCTTCATTTTTCCGTCTGTGAACATAGAGCTGATGTGTCTTGCCAAAAAGTGCCATTTTGTCTCATCTGTTCATCGGACATTCTCTCAGTAGCTTTGTGGTTTGTCAACATGTAGTTTGGCAAATTCCAGTCTGGCTTTTTTATGATTTTTTTTCTCAACAATGGTGTCCTCCTTGGTCGTCACCCATGAAGTCCACTTTGACTCATACAACGACGGATGGTGCGATCTGACACTGATGTTCCTTGAGCTTGAAGTTCACTTTTAATCGGTTTAGAAGTTTTTCTGGACTTTTTGTTACCATTCGTATTATCAGTCTCTTTGATTTGTCATCAGTTTTCTTCCTGTGGCCATGTCCAAGGAGCTTGGCTACAGTCCTGTGGAACTAAAATTTCTGAATAATATGTGCAACTGTAGACACAGGAACATCAAGCTGCTTGGAGATGGTCTTATAACTTTTACCTTTTAACATGTTTATCTATAATTTTCTTTCTAAACTCCTGAGAAAACTCTTTCCTTCGCTTCCTCTTGTCCATGTTGAGTGTGGTACACACGATGTCACCAAACAGCACAATGAGTATCTGTAGCCCTCTATACAGGCCCACTCATTGATTCCAAGATTGTAGACACCTGTGATGCTAATTAGTGGACACACGTTGATTTAACATGTCCCTTTTGTCACATTATTTTCAGGGGTACCATCATTTCTGTCCAGGGCTATTTCTTGAGTTTAATTTCTTTAAAATTCTGTGGAAGCATGATTCAAAAGCAATGTCTGACTTTCATTTGTTCATTTTCATAGATTTTTGATTTATTATTACTTTTGTCAGATTCAAGTTGTTTATTTGACCCTTGTGGGTTTTTCTGTCATTAAACGAGGGGTACCAACAATTTTGACCACGTGTGTAGTTGAAATATCATTTTATTTATTTAGCCCCAGCGTGTTCCACAGCACAATTAATGCGCATGTTGTTTCACTCAGGTTTAGTACATATTTTTAATGCAAAGTTAAAACTGTGAAATGTTTGTGTTGCGTTTGTGCAGTTTGAACAGAGACTATAATTGGCTAAACGTGTCAACCCATTTCCTTTTGGAAAATAAAACTAAATATGAAGAGTGGATGGCTTTTTCCAACATTGTGTTATGGTAACAAAATGTTTACGTGGTCAGCTAAAAGCACTGTCTGTTATGCTGATCTTCCTAAAAGAACTAGGTTAAATATGTTGTGTAGTGTTTACAGAACAAAGAAAGTTCTAGCTCATATTATTCCCTTTCAGCAAGGCACATAAAGTCACTTTTAAATTGGTCTACATTGTCCAGCAGCGATAACATATGTTTTCTCATAGTCCCCTGACATAAAATATAAAGACAGGAAGCCAACTACGCAAACAATAAAATGCATTTAGCCCAGATTTACTTCTGTGAAATGTAACAGTCTGGGTGGCCATAACTCCACATTATGCAGTATTATGCCTGTATCAACTGGATTAACGGACACCTTGGGGAAGAAAAGAACAATTCTCTAAGCAAAAATATAGAAATGAGCAGCTTTCAGGCAGATGTACAGTAATGTCTTTCACCTCTGATGGTCAGAAAACAAATTTGCCCTTGTAGAAGCTTTCGACTAACGCACCTGGGAGGGATGTGCAGCTCTCAGTCTCAGTAATTCTGCAGTTAAAATGACAAATTACTGAAGTTTATATTGTAAGCAAGAATAATGAGAACATATGTAATGTGCATTTCTTGCTCTCCGTTAAACGACGAGTTGGTCATCAGGCGGTATTGCATCTGCAAGTAATACAACCTTCCACTTTAAAATTGTTGCAGTTTATTGGCATTATTATTCTTAAATGGTGGTTAATGTAGATTGTTTTTATGTTACAGGGTAAACAAGCATTAAAGCATGAAAGTGCTGTATAAAGCAAGTGGTAAGCCTTGTTTGCTGGCCGTTGTATGGTCTTCCAGTGCTTGTGCAAGTTCCCTACAGGTCCTCCAATACTGCAAATTCATACTAATAATATAGAGTAGTGGTCTTCAATCGTTCTTAACCTAAAAGCCACTTTCAGCACAGACAGATGGTCGCAAAGCACATCCAGAGACCTCCAAGTAGTGACACCCAGATCCAGGGCTGGACTGGCAATTCTGGCAAATGCCAGAAGGGCCTGTCTGATTGTGGGGCGCCTTGTCTGCTACGTTAACAGAATCTGTGTTCTCAAGACACCTATACTGTTAAGAGTTGTGATGGAGCACAAAGTCGCTGACTCTGTCACTTACCCCAGCAGGCCGCGGGTATCATTAGACATATTGGTCTTGTAGTAAATCTTGTTTCCTCCATCCAGGGTAATATTAGTAATGTATCCCCAATGGTACTTGGGCATGGGGACAACATGGGCCTGTGTGATTTCAAATGCCAGGGCTGAATTTCATCCCCAGTCCGTACCTACCCAGAGCTTACCATTACCGGTATAAGGACAGCCAAAATTTCCGCCACCGAAATTACACTGAGATTCTGTGCCGTCCTGCCTTATAGGCAGCATAGTTTCAACCAGGGGTTTGCACCTTACCCCATTTGGTATTCTTGCATCAATCAGTCCCACCATAATATCATATCCAGCTTCAAGCACCCACCTACAGTGGCGAAAATAAGTATTTGATACACTGCCGATTTTGCAAATTTTCCCACCTACAAAAAATTGAGAGGTCTGTAATTTTTATCGAAGGTACAATTCGACTGTGACAGAATCTAAAAATAAATCCAGAAAATCACATCGTATGATTTTTAAATAATTAAATTGCATTTTACTGCATGAAATAAGTATTTAATCACCAACCGACCAGCAAGAATTCTGGCTCTCACAGACCTGTTTTTCTTTAAGAAGCCCTCCTACTTTGCACTCATTACCTGTATTAATTGCACCTGTATGGACTCACTATCTGTATAAAAAACACCTGTCCACACACTCAATCACTCACACACCAACCTCTTCACCATGGCTAAGACCAAAGAGCTGTTTAAGGACACCAGGGACAAAATTGCAGACCTGCACAAGGCTGGGATGTGCTACAGAACAATAGGCAAGCAGCTTGATGAGAAGGCAACAACTGTTGGCACAGTATTAGAAGATGAAAGAAACAAAAGATGTCTTCCTCAGTATTTTATCTCTAGACATTGGGCAACAATGTCCTTCCGTCAGTAAGAATGTTGAAGATGGGTCATGGCTGTGTCTTCCAGCATGACAATGACCCAAAACAGCCAAGGCAACTAAGGTGTGGCTCTGTAAGAAGCATTTCAAGGTCTTGGAATGTCCTAGCTGTTAGAACCCTCTTGTTAGGTTTTGTTTCAGTTTGCTGGTCACATGACCTTTTTTCCCTATTTAGTCTGGCTTCGCCTTTCTGGCTCTGCTGGACTTCATTGTATTATCTACTCTTAAGCTAGCCGGGTGCTTAGGTGCCTTTCTCAGTCAGTTTTTGCTTGATCTTAGGATCTCTAAGTAATTTGTTTTCTGTTTTATTTTCCCTGCTACAATTTCTGTTAGGAGGTGTCCACCTTTTCTCCCAGTCCCTAGATCTTGTAGGGATTCCTTCCTCGCAACTATAGGTCTTCGTTCAGACTAGCTGAGGACTTTAGCGGGTCTGGTCGCAGGATCAGGTTCCCCGTTACATCGTAGGGATCCAGCTTAGTTCTATTGTAGGGACAGAATTCCCATCTTTCCTTAGTGCTTGTAGCAGATCATATCAGTAAGTCCAGCCTAAAAAAAAAAAAAAAAAAATCTCTAAGGAAAGATTTTCTGTTTCCATCATGGTGTCGGTTCAGGATTTGGCTCAACGCCTGCAGGGACTTTCTCTGGAGGTGGCTGAGATTCAGCAACACGTGAGTAGTTGTTCTGGAGCACATTTCGTGGAGCCAAAGGTACGTTTGCCTGATTTATTTTTTGGTGAACAACAAGATTTTTTTTTCTTTTAAAGATGCTTGCTTGTATTTCCGTTTGAGACCCAGATCCTCTGGTGATGAATCACAGCGCATAGGGTTCATAATGTCACTTTTGCGCAAAGAACCTCAGGACTGGGCATTTTCTCTGCAGCCTAGTGATCCATGCTTTAGATCAGTGGATAGTTTTTTTTCTGCTTTGGGGTTATTGTATGACGATCCTGATCGTGTTTCATCAGCTGAGACACAGTTGAGACGTTTGAGACAGGGATAACCCCCAGTGCTGTCTGTGCTTCCTAGTCATATAGCCCCTCAGTGATGTCTATTCCCCCCAGCCTCCCGTGTGATGAATGTGTCCCAGCATCTCCTGTGATGTCTATGCCCCCCAGCCTCTCCAGTAATTTGTTACAGAGTCTCCTTTGGTGCATATACAGCAGTCTTAATGTTTCCTATGTTATGTATGTACAACAGTCCCAGCGTCTCCTGTGTGATGTATAGATAGCAGTCCCTGTGTCACCTAAGTGATGTAGATACAGCTGTCTCAGCGTCCTCTGTGATATAGATACAGCAGTTTCAGCGTCTCCTATGTGATGTGTAAACAGCAGTCCCAACGTCTCCTATGTGATGTATAGACAGCAGTCAAAGTGTCTCTTATGTGATGCTTATACAGCAGTCCCATCTTCTCCTATGTGGTGTATATACAGCTGTCTCAGCATCTCCTATGTGAAGTATATACAGTAGTCCCAGCGTCTCCTATGTGATGTATATGATTTACAAAACTTATGACAAAAAGTTGACTGCTCTCCTGGCTGACACAAACCTGGAAAAGCCGCTGTGAGAAGCAACATGATCAGTATCAGCTAACATCACAGCTGCATCAAAGAGAAGCAGTTCCAGCCATCACATTAAGAGTGAGTTACCATAATTAATTGTTTGATTAAATATACCGGGGTAATTTTCAAGGTGATCATTTTTGTGTGGCCAACGAATGATGGTAGAAATTTCCAAATGGCCCCCGGCTGGAAAAAGGTTCCCCACCCCTGACATATGAGAAGGAGAGTTGAAAGAGTTATTAGTGAATGTTGCTTGGTTTATATGCATGGCAATTCCTGATCCTTCTCTGTTTTGGTTTATTTCCCAACCTTCACACCCCGGTGCATTCCTCTGTTATATGTGAGTGAATATTTTCTATGTCTGGAGTTTTCTTTAACCTTTATTTGTGTTGCCTTGTTTGTCAGGTTGGTATACTATGGTGCACAGTAGCGCCCCCTCTTCCTTGGATGGGGAAGAGAACAGATGGAGGACTAACTCAGGAGATAAGGCAAGGGTGGAGGCCCTGGTATCTTCGCCATCTAAAGTATCCCAGGGAGCAGGGCGAGCTAGGTCGCCCCCTAGTCTTAGGGACAAGGAAGGAGCCCCGGCTCACCTGACAGCTGTGCCGTGACAAATAGTCAATCAAAATCAGATCAGTGGAAGTCCCTGGTATTGGTACCCCAATAAATAAATTTTACTAGCTTTATCAATGTCCTGATGTAAGCAGTGTATGAAGCCGGAACAGCTCAGTATACCGTGTAGTGGAATTTCCCAAGTACTGCAGTCCAGTTTTATTGATTTGGTCCCACTATTAGCTGTCATATTTACTGCATAGTCTATAAAAAATAACAATGTTTACCATATACAGTGGCTTACAAATGTATTCACTCATCTTGGCTTTTTACCTATTTTGTTATATTACAACCTGTGTAAATATTTTTGTAATCCGATTTGTGTGTGATGCATCAGTACTAAATAGTCTAAGTTGGTGAAGTGAGATAAATATAGACATAAATTTAATTTATGCAATCAAATAACAAAAATTGGCATTTGCATATGTATTCACCCCTTTTGCTATGAAGCCCCTAAAAAAATCTGGTGCAAGCAGTTACCTTCATAATTCACATGCTTAGTGAAAGGTTGGGTTATAAAAGCAAAATCCCAATCTCTGATGATTTCCAGGAGCATCATCAAATCTATTATCATCAAATGGGAAGAACATGGTACAACAACAAAACTGCCAAGAGAGGGTCGCCCACAAAAACTCTCAGCCCAGGCAAGGATTAATCAGAGAGGCACCACAGAGACCAAACGTAATCCATAAGGAGCTGCAGAGCTCTCAAGCAGAGACTGGAGTATCTGTTCATACGATCACAATAAGCTGTACACTCCATAGACTTGGCCTTTATGGAAGGGTGGGCAGAAAACAGCCTTTACTTACACACAAAAACTGTAAGGCTCATTTTGAGTTTGCCATAAGATATGTGAAATACTCCCCAAATGAATGGAGGAAGGTGCTGTAGTCAGATGAGACCAAAATTGAACTTTTTGGTCACCAAAGTAAACTCTATGTCTGGTGCCAAACCAAACACAGCTTATCACCTCAAGAACACCATCCCCACAGTGAAACATGGGGGTGGCAGCATCATACTGTTGGATTGTTTTTCGGCAGCAGGGACAGGGAAAATGGTCCAAGTCAAGGGGACGATGAATGGTGCAAATTACAGGGATATTCTTGAGCATAACCTATTTCAGTCTGTCAGTGATTTGAGATTGGGATACAGGTGCACCTTCCATCAAGATAGTGACCCAAAGCATACAGCGAAAACAACACTCGATTGGTTTAAGGTAAAACATGTAAATGTTTTGGAGTGGCCTAGTGAAAACCCAGACCTTAATCCAATTGACAATCTGTGGTCAGACTTGAGGTTTGCTGTTCATCAGATGGAACCATCTTACTTGAAGGAGCTGGAGCAGTTTTGTCTTGAAGAATGGGAAAAAATCCCATTGGTAAGATGTGGAAAGTTTATAGAGACTGATCTAAAGTGACTTGTATCTGTAATTGCTGCAAAAAGGGGGTGAATAGTTATGCACACTAAAGTTTTCAGTCATTTTGTTCTATTTGTTGTTTGCTTCACAATTAAAACAAAACCAAATGTTCACAGTTGGCATGTTCTTAGCATGAACTGATGCAAACCCTCAAAAAAAGTGAAATTTCAGATTGTGAGGTAGCAAAACATGAAACATGCCAAAGAGGGTGAATACTTTCGCAAGCCACTGTACATGCTGTTAAAATGCTTTTAAAAATATCGAGTAAAGAGTGATTTATTTTGGCGACAGCTGATTATCAAACTGTGAAGCGCTGTACATGTCCACCTACTGAGGTCATGTTCTGGTGGGACATGCATGCTTAGTCTCTCTCCAAGCAGCCAGTTCTCTGCACAGTGATCCTCTTGTCCTTGCAAAGCAATGAACAGCAATAGCTTTGTGTCATGCTTGAAAAATATCAGAGCTTCTGCAGTAAAATAGTATTGCTGCAAAGACTTATTTTGCTGTGAAAGCATGAATGAATAATATTGGCAGCTGCCAGAGGGAAAAGGAGACTGGTTCTGGCTAGACCTTACTCCCAGCAGCTGCACTGTCATGGCTCCTGCGCAGGCGCACTGCTCTTCCCTGTTGAGGGCAGAGCAGAGTACTGCAGTGCGCAGGCGCCGGGAAAGGTCAGAGAGGTCCGGCGCTTGTGCACTGCAGTACTTTACTCTGCATAGTAAGGAAATAGTTCAGCTCACCTCCATGGCTCCAAAATCCATCCGAGCAAGGATACGTCACTGCCAGACGCTGCAATACATGAAGAGAAGAAAATCCAGCTCCGGAAATAATGTAAAAATCATCCTTTTATTAAGGCAAATATTAAAATACAAAAATCCAGCATGGCTGCGGTACTAGTCTCAACGGCGAATAAATGAAGACACCGCAACACACGGTGACTGCCCACTGAAGTCTGGACGCGCTTCGAGCACCAAGTGCTCTAGAATCAGAATAACCTTCAGTATCACACCAAGTGAAATATAACAAAGACACACAGGTGAAAACAACCAAACAAATTAAAACAATTAAAAACACACGACATTAATAATGAAGCATGAATTCTTTTCTAAGGTTTAAACCCGCAGGTGCACGGGTATCAGAAGATAAATCCATAGAGCCTCTCGATCCCGAAGAAGTTTTTCTCTATCTCCACCTCTAATTTTGGCTTTAATCTGTTCTATTGCATAAATCTTCAAATATGAAATATCCCTATTATGAGTGGAAACAAAATGTTTAGACACATTAGATACATTCCTGATAGTAGGATACAATATATCATGAAGGTGCTCTCGTGTCCTTTCTTTCAATCTGCGTATAGTGGATCCTACATATTTCACATTACATTTTGTACATTCCATTATATATACAACGAAATCCGAGTTGCAGTTTAAAAAATCCTTAATTTTATAAGACTTATTATTCATGGTATTTATAACCATTAATGTTTTATAGGAAAAAGGACACGTTTTGCAGGGAGATTGACCACATCTGTGATAACCCACACAGGATAACTAGTTTCTGTTAGAACGAATTTCATTGTGTGAAAACAAGCTAGGAGAAAGAGCATTGCCTAAGGTTAATGCTCTTCTGGAGATAAATCTAATTCCATTTTTTAATAACTCATTCATTACATCATCGCTACGAAGTAAATGCAAATTCCTATTTATTATAGCGCAAATTTCCTTGAAAAACCTACTATGTGTCAAGATCATAGTGGGACGATCCCTGTTAGTATTATTTTGTGAGTCTGGTTTGTCAGTTTTAAAAAACGATTCTCTGGCTTGTTAGCTACAATATTAGATGCCCTCTTTAGGATCCAGTTCGGATAACCGCGTTTATTTAAGCGTTTTTTAATGGCTGCGGATTCTTTTTGGAAGGAAGGTAAATTATTACAATTCCTTTTAGCACAAATTAATTCCTACAGATCCTTATAGTGGAGGTAACTAGTGCATGTAAATTGTATTCGCGCTTTGGGTAGTAAGTGAAAAATTGTTGAGGCGACTGATAAACATAATCCAAAAATGTAATCTCTTTACCATTGAAATTGTGAGTAAAACTAAGATTGAATTGATTCAACTTGATATATTCCAGGAAACTTGAAACAAGGTTACTATCCCCTTCCATACCAGCAAGAGGTCATCTATAAATCTTGAATAATATTCAATACAATCAAGAAATGGATTGTTAGCATTAAAGATAAATAGTTCCTCCCACCAAGCCATAACCAGATTTGCCACAGAAGGGATTTATGTTTATTAGGTCAGCCTCAACAATTTATTTCCACTTCTACCTACCGCAAAGCTACCGCAGGTAATACAATTTTACATGCACATAGCTTTCACCCTATTCACACTATAAAGGCGATCCCTGTAGGTGAATTATTCGTGCTAAAAGGAATTGTAATAATTTACCTTCCTTCCAAAAAGAATCCGCAGCCATTAAAAAACGCTTAAATAAACGCGGTTATCCGAACTGGATCCTAAAGAGGGCATCTAATATTGTAGCTAACAAGCCAAGAGAATCGTTTTTTAAAACTGACAAACCAGACACACAAAATAATACTAACAGATCGTCCACTATGATTTTGACACATAGCAGGTTTTTTAAGGAAATATGCGCTATAATAAATAGGAATTTGCATTTACTTCGTAGCGATGATGTCATGAATGAGTTATTAAAAAATGAAATTGTCTCCAGAAGAGCATTAACCTTAGGCAATGCTCTTTCTCCTAGCTTGTTTTCACACAATGAAATTCGTTCTAACAGAAACTGGTTATCCTGTGTGGGTTATCACAGATGTTGTCAATCTCCTTGCAAAACGTGTCCTTTTTCCTCTAAAACATTAATGGTTATAAATACCATGAATAATAAGTCTTATAAAAGTAAGGATTTTTTAAACTGCCACTCGGATTTCGTTGTATATGTAATGGAATGTACAAAATGTAATGTGAAATATGTAGGATCGACCATACGCAGATTGAAAGAAAGGACACGAGAGCACCTTCATGATATATTGTATCCTACTATCAGGAACATTTTGTTTCCACTCATAATAGGGATATTTCATATTTGAAGATTTATGCAATAGAACATATTAAAGCCAAAATTAGAGGTGGAGATAGAGAAAAACTTCTTCGGGATCGAGAGGCTCTATGGATTTATCTTCTGGATACCCGTGCACCTGCGGGTTTAAACCTTAGAAAAGAATTCATGCTTCATTATTAATGTCGTGTGTTTTTAATTGTTTTAATTTGTTTGGTTGTTTTCACCTGTGTGTCTTTGTTATATTTCACTTGGTGTGATACTGAAGGTTATTCTGATTCTAAGAGCACTTGGTGCTCGAAGCGCGTCCAGACTTCAGTGGGCAGTCACCGTGTGTTGCGGTGTCGTCATTTATTCGCCGCTGAGACTAGTACAGCAGTCATGCTGGATTTTTGTATTTTAATATTTGCCTTAATAAAAGGATGATTTTTACATTATTTCCGGAGCTGGATTTTCTTCTCTTCAAGTACTTTACTCTGCCCTCAATAGGGCAGAAGAGTACGCCTGCGCAGGAGCCTTGACAGGAAGCAAAGAAGAGGATGTCTTCGCTAGAAGATGGGAGGCGCCGGACCGGACCGCGATACCCATCGGACTGGACCGCCCCTGGGTGAGTATACTCTAACTCTTTTTTCTCCTTAAGTTTACATCGGGGGCTTATCTACAGCATTACAGAATGCTGTAGATAAGCCCCTGATGGCGGTGGCCGCAGCTTATAGTCGAAAAATGGGGTGACAGAGTCTCTTTAAGATGAAAACTTTGATGGGAGTGCTTATTTAACTGCTATGGATAAGGAAATGCACCTATTCAATGCACAATAACTCAAAACATTCATGCAGTGGTTTTCCTTTTTCTTATTGTAATGTGCACGTTGCAGATTCAGATAGAAAGCAGCAAAACCTTGAAGGGACACTTATGGAAAAAAGATATAAAGAAATGTGTGCAATAAACCAGAATATTTGTTAAATCTTAGATTTCGAAAAAAAATTCCCTTTTTACTCTGATGACAACTTTACACCCCCTATGAATCCTCTAATGAAGCTTTATTAGGTGTGAACTGGAATTGCGTTCTAGCAATTGTTCAGGGGAAAAAGGCTTTGAATTTGGAATAAATCACCAGTAGTGTCATCAGAAAAGCACTTTACACCATCACATCTCCTTCACAGTGAGCATCATACATATAGAAACCTTACCTTTTCTGCTTCTCACATAGACATGGGAGTTAGTACCAAAAATCTAACATTTTGAATAATCAGACCACAGTACAGATTTGCACTGATCTAATGTGCTGTCCTTATGTTGCTTGACACTAACAATCTTTTTGTTTGTGGTCCTATCTAATTCAACCATAAAATCCTGCTTCTCACAGTCTCCTCTGCATAGTTATTGTTGAGTTGTGTCTGCTGCTTGATGTCAGTGCATCATTTATAAGGGCTGTTGTCTGAGGTGCTGTCAGTTTATAGTTTCTGAGGCTGTTAACTCTGATGAACTTATCCTCTACAGCAGAGGTAATTCTTACTCTTCTTTTCCTTTCTTGGTGGTCATGTGAACCAGTGTAATCATAACGATTGATGGTTTCAGCTGCAGATGAAGGAAGGGAGACACAGTCATTACTAGTGGGTAGGCGGAGCCCACATAGGATAAACACACCTCAGATTAAAAAAGTGTTGACCGGCCCCTCCAGCTTATAGGGCTCCTCCTACTCCAGCTCTCCAGTCTAAAATTTGAGGTCACAGAGGATAGTCGCTGCTGGAAGCATCTCCTCAGAAAATTTTTTTATTTTAGTCGGACAGAGACTTGGACCGCTAGTGGTCTAGAGGTCTCAGGGGTCTCAGCGCTGCTGGACCCCCACCTCTCCCTTGGCGGATCTGTATTACCCTGTAAGGTGGTCCCTGCAGAACTCTGCCGGCCCTGGGGGATGAGGATTGCTTCCCTGGCGGGGACGCAAACCGCGCTTCTGGGGTCACTGCGTTCCCCGCCCTGGGGGAAGCTACGGGCACAGCGCCACAAATCTCTGAGGGGTCCCTGTGGCGCTCAGCGGGGTGAGTACTCCACATTTTAATGTGTTTGAGTGCTTCAGCGACTGCTGTGGCAGCCGCTGTTACATGTGACATGTTGGTGATTAGTGTCTTTTGTCTGCAGGTGGATGCCTGCAGGACATGGAGAGCGGAGGAGTCGCGCGCCCTTTTTTTGAATTTTTTGCGGCGCTCTGAGCGCGCGCTTTACTACTGTCTTCAGAGGCACAGCGCGGCTTCCTTCCTCACTCTCCTCTCCTCCACACAGGACAATCGAAGACGCTACACCGCGGCCAGCCAGAAGCTTAACCCCCACAGCGCAGCACACTGAACGCTACCGCTAACGATCATTATAACGACGCATACTAATGCGATCGTTTTTTTGTGATCTTTTTAATGTCGCTAGTAGCTGCCACAGTGGTCGATCTCATTGACGACGCATAAGTGGTTAGCGATCCCCTTAGCGACTTTGGCGGTCATTGCGATGTACAAATCAGCGCAATTTTTTGTTTTGTTTTTTGTTTAGTGTACAAAGGCAAAATAAGCATACCTTTGAGAGCACTGTCCTGCAGCTGTTACCTCATAAGAGGCACCTGGGCTCGCACACCCTTTTCATTAAACAAGGGTTGTGGGGAGTCTGCGTCATTAACCCCTTCTTTGGCGGTTAACCCTTTATTGGGGGACAGCTGGGGTAGCTCTCTCTTTAAGAGCTTTAACCCTTCAGCGTTTGTTTCTTCTTTAAGAAACCACACTGTCCTAGTTACTGACAGGTTTAACCTGCCATATACTGTGTGAGGACATGTCAGATCAGGGTCCAGGAGGTGCGGACCGTCTCCCAGATCCGCTACAGGATCAGTCTCGCGTTTCTGACACGCAGACCTCGACGGCGTCAGGCGCAGCGGTCAGAGGTTTTCAGTGATGTCAAAATGGAGGCCCTCGCTCGTTCTATTGATGGCCTGTCTGACCTCTTAGGTTACTGGGTGTCAGCTAGATCCTCTCAGAGGAAGCGACACAGGCCGGTGCCTTCATTCCCGCGCAGCGACTCGGAGATCTCGGGCATGGAGGGTTTCCCTTTCAAGCTCAGATGGGGAGGTGTCCGATCGGATAAGGTGGATCGGCAGGGACTCTCTGCTTCTCTTTTGGGTCGTACAGAGGCTTTTATTGGAAGCCATGAGGGAGGCGTTACAGTTACCGGAGGAGGTAACTAGACGTCCTAGTAATTCGGCCCGGATGTTTTCAGGAGTCGCATAGGTCGCGATCACCATTACCACCCTGAACACGCCCGATCTCATCTGATCTCGGAAGCTAAGCAGGGTTGGGCCTGGTTAATACTTGGATGGGAGACCGCCTGGGAATTCCAGGTGCTGTAGGCTTAAAGGAACGCCTGTTCCAGATAAGTGTTTTCAGCTGTATCCATGACGACGGAATTGATTGATAATTGGATTCCTTCTCCTGAAGTGGATGTCCCTTTATCCCAGCTTAGCAAGTCCTCATTACTTCCTGTTAAAAGGGAAGGCGAGTTTGCAGAATCCGCTGGACAGAAAAATGGCAAAATCCATCTACGAGGCCATGGGTCATGGATTCAGAGCATGTGTGCTTGTAAAGCTTCTCTAAGCTGGTTAGACCGTCTACGGACGGCGTGGCAAGATAGATCCCCTCTATCTGAGGTAGATGGTCTTTTTAAGTTGGAGGATGCAGCCCGATATGACAGTGATGCAGGTTTGGATACTGCGTCACTGCTGTCCAGGGCGCAATCCTAGGCAATCACAGTCAGGAGAGCACTGTGGCTTAGACAGTGGACCAGAGACGCGGTTTCCAAGCAAGGTTTGCTATCCTTAGCTTACAAGGGTGATCAGCTATTTGGATCTGACATCACGGAGTTGATTGCCAAGGCAAAGGCAAAAGAAACGGCTTTACCATAGCAAAGAGCTGTGACTTCTGCTTCTGGCAGGCATAGTGCCGGTAGTAGTCGGCGGTCCTTTCGGTCCAGGGGACGGTTCGGTCAGCCCTCTTGGGGATCGGGTCGTCCCTCTTTTTTCGGGAAAAAAGAACGCTCAGAAATCCCGCACTCCCTGGAAACAGAGCTTCCGCCAAGACAAGTGGGAAGCTGACAAAAAGCCCGCTAAGACGGACTGACGCCAGGATCTCACTCGAGGGCTCTCGAGTGGGAGGTCACCTGCTCCAATTCAAACCGACTTGGGCTTCCCGCGTGTCGGACGCCTGGGTGACGCGGGTTGTGTCGGCAGGCTACTTCGTAGAGTTTCTTTCTCGACTCCCAGACAGTTTTTTGCCACTCTCGCATTCCGTCAGAGCCCGAGCTATTTTCCGCTCTACTGCGGGAGGTCGATTCCCTTCTGCAGAGGGGTGTGGTAGTACCGGTTCCGCGGAGGGCCGGGGAAGAGGGTTTTACTCCAACCTCTTTGTGGTCCCCAAAAAGGAGGACAAATTTCGCCCCATTCTGGATCTCAAAAGATTGAATTGGCATGTCCGTACCCGGAAATTCCGCATGGAGTCACTTCGCTCCATTGTGGCGGCCCTGTCGCATAAACGAATTCGACATCCGGGACGCTTTTTTGCATGTTCCCGTCGGAAGGGCCCACCAACGCTTCCTTCGTTTTGCCATAGGCCAGGACCATTACCAGTCTGTGGCCCTGCCATTCGGGTTGGCCTCAGCACCCAGAGTTTTTACGAAAAGTCTGGCACCTCTCATGGCGATTCTGCGAAGACAGGGGGTACGATTCTTCCCTATCTGGACGACCTTTTGATTGTGGCGTCCTCAAAGGAGGAGGCGTGACGGCTCGCAATCTATCCCTTCAGCTCCTGGAGGACTTCGGGTGGCTGGTCAATTAGGAGAAGTCGTCTCTGGAACCGTCACAGTCAATCCTTTTTTTGGGAATGCATTCGACACAGTACGAGCAGTGGTGTCTCTGCCTCCAGACAAGCAAGCGAGTCTTCTTTGACATGTAATGAAGTCTTCGACAGCAATGTCCCTTCGAAGGTGTATGCGCCTTCTGGGTTTGATGGTGGCGTCGATGGAGACAATTCCGTTTGCCCAATTTCATTCCAGGGCTCTCCAAATGCTCATTTTGAACCGTTGGGATCGATCGCAGTCTTCACTGGATTGCAGTGTCATCATCTCCCACAGGGTGCGAGAGTCTCTAGGATGGTGGTTACGTCCGGAAGTGTTATCCCTGGGGAAGTCCTTCCTCCCTCCGAGGTGGTCGGTCGTAACCACCGATGCCAGCCTGACGGGCTGGGGGGGTTGTCTGGAACGATCTCTGGATTTAGGGAGTATGGTCGTTGGAAGAGTCTTCCTGTCGATCAACATCCTGGAATTGAGGGCAATTTTCCTTTGTGTAATGTATGTGGTACAGTTCATATAGCGTCTTGTGCTTGGGTGCGATGAAATACTTGAGACACAGGTTGATAAAGAAAGTCTTGTATTGCTTCATACAAATTGGCAAAAATAAACACACAGGTTGCAAACACAGAAGCAGGAGACACAGCAGGCCAGAGTAATCTAAGCTCAGCAATAACTCTCCACAACAGATTCAGATCTTCTTCTCTGTTACCGCAAGTCCATGCAAACGTGAGGCTCTCAAGAGCAGAGTTCAGAGTCCACAAGTGCTTCAGAGTTCCTCAGTAGGAATGGCTGGAGTACAAGGTCCAAGGCTTCAGGAGTCAGAACACAGGTTCACTGCAGGCTAGATTCTGAAGCACTGATTGCTCAGCTGTGGCTGTTTAAGAAGCAAACGGAGAGAATCAGGGCGGGAATATGCAAGCTGGAAAACTCCATTTTGACTGAGGGCAAGATAGCTGCAGCAAAACAGAAAGCAAAATGGCCGACGAACAAACTGAGTTTCAGAAACAGATACACAGAACCTTACATTACTCCCCCCTTAGGGACAACCTCCGGATGACCTCAGACCAGGCTTGTGTGGGTACCTCTGATGAAACTGACGGAGCAAGCGAGGAGCATTAACGTTATTGACTGGCTCCCATGAGTTGTCCTCCACTGGGTAGCCCTGCCATTTAATCAGATATTGTAACTGATTTCTATACAACCTGGAATCTAAAATCCTTTCCACCACAAATTCCTCCTGACCATCGACTAGCACTGGGTCAGGGCAAGGAGAAGAACGTCCAGGAAACGTATTGGGTGTCGCAGCCTTTAGTAGGGATACATGAAAGACAGGGTGGATTCTCATAGTTCTGGGCAATTGAAGACGACAAGCAACGGCACTTATAATTTTACTGATTTTATAGGGTCCAATGTACTTATGTCCCAACTTAGACGATGGAATCCTTAACTTAAGATTTCTGGTTGACAGCCAGACCAGGTCTCCTACCTTAAAAGCTGGTGCAGGTTTACGAAATTTATCTGCTGCCTTCTTGTACCTTTCCTGAGCCGATTCCAGATTCTCCTTTAGAAGATCCATATTCTTCTGTAAAGTCGTGACTCTTTCAGCCACTGCTGGCAAAGGCGTCTCTATGGGAAATCGTGGTAGAATGTTAGGATGATAACCTAGATTAGAGTAAAAAGGAGACTGTTTAGTGGAGGCACTCTGAGAGTTGTTGTAAGAGAACTCAGCCAATGGAAGTAGATCCACCCAATCATCCTGTAGGTGGCAGATAAAGCAGCGGAGATACTGCTCCAGGGTTTGATTGGTTCGTTCGGTTTGTCCATTAGTCTGGGGATGAAAAGCAGAAGAAAGGTTTACTTTAATGTCCAATGCTGCACAGAAATTTTGCCAAAACCTAGAAGTGAATTGCACCCCTCGATCCGAAATAACCTCATCCGGTACTCCATGTAAGCGAAACACATCTTTAATCATCAAATCTGATGTCTGTTTTGCAGTGGGTAAGCCGACACAAGGGATAAAATGAGCTGCCTTTGTTAGACGGTCAACCACCACTAGAATAGTGTTCTTCCCTTGAGAGGTTGGTAATTCCACAATGAAGTCCATAGAAATGGATCCCCACGGGCGGGACGGGGTGGGAAGAGGCTGTAACAGACCAGTTGGTGAAGAGCGAGGTGTTTTGCATCTTGCACAAACCTCACACGAAGTGACATAGTCCAAAACATCCTTCCTACAAGTGGGCCACCAAAAGAAACGAGAAAGAAATTCCTGTGTCTTTAGAATTCCTCTATGCCCGGCTATTTTGGAATCGTGAATGAGTTGCAATACTCTCAATCTGACTGTTTCAGGTATATACAGACGTTGTCCCAGAATCCACACACCATTCTTAAACACAAGACTTACGTCCCTTGGGGGTTGAGCCAAAAAAGAATCCGCATGGTATGCTTCCTTGATGTCTTTAATTAGGTCTTGATGATGAATCACTCCTAGGAATCTAGAGTCAGGAAGAATAGTCTTAGGAGGAGTAATTGGACGTGTCTCTGCTGAGTAAATCCTAGAGAGTGCATCAGCCTTTCCATTGCGCGATCCTGGTCTATAAGAAATAATAAAATTAAATTGGTTTAAGAAAAGATTCCAGCGAGCCTGGCGAGGAGTCAGGCACTTAGCCGACCTGATAAACTCAAGATTACGATGGTCTGTCAGAACAACTATTTGCTGTGCAGCTCCTTGAAGAAGGTGTCTCCATTCTTTGAAGGCGGCAATAATGGCCAACAACTCTCTATTGCCCACATCGTAGTTCTTCTCAGCCGAAGACAACTGCTGGGAAAAGAAGGCACAGGGATGCAAGACATTCTTCTCACCTGTTCTCTGAGAGAGTATAGCTCCACGGCACAGTCTGAAGCATCCACCTCTATTATGAAGGCAAGCTCTGGGTTGGGATGTACTAGGATAGGTGCAGTGGTAAATTTATCTTTTAGACGGGAAAATGCTTCCTGGGCTTGGGGAGTCCAGGAGAACTTAGACTCTTTCCGGGTAAGTTGGGTGATAGGTGACACTACCTCAGAGAAATTTCTAATGAAACGTCTATAGAAGTTTGCAAACCCGATGAAGCGCTGTACCTCCTTCACATTTCTAGGACTTGGCCAATCATTGATGGCTTGGGTTTTACTTCCATCCATACTAATTCCTTGTGTAGACAGTACATACCCCAGAAATTGAATTTCGGTCTTATGGAATTCACACTTTTCAAGCTTGATGTAAAGATGATTTTGTCTTAGACGTTCCAAGACCATTCTCACATGTCCATGATGTTCCTCTGTGGAGTTAGAAAAAATTAAAATATCATCCAAATAAATTACCACGAATGTATCCAGGAGATCCCTGAAGATGTCATTCACCAAGTGTTGGAAAGTGGCTGGGGCGGTACTCAGACCAAAAGGCATAACTAGATATTCAAAGTGTCCATAGCGTGACCTGAATGCAGTCTTCCATTCATCCCCAGGTCTAATACGGACTAAGTTATAGGCCCCACGAAGATCTAGTTTAGAAAAAATTTTGGCATGTCGCACTCTCTCCAATAACTCAGGGATTAAAGGCAATGGATAACGGTTTCTAATAGTAACCTTATTGAGTTCCCTATAGTCTACGCATGGTCTCAGGGATCCATCTTTCTTCTTTACAAAGAATATGGGTGCCCCTGCAGGAGATGAAGAGGGGCGTATGAAGCCCTTGGCTAGATTTTCGTCTATGTACTCTTTAAAGCCTTCAGCTCGGGCCCCGCCAGGGGGTAGATCTTACCAAAAGGTATCTCTGCTCCAGGCAACAACTCAATTGGACAATCATATGGACGGTGAGGAGGAAGCTGGTCAGCGTTCTTCTTGTCACATAAATCCACATAGTCCTGGTATACAGCTGGTAGTTCAGGGACTGACATGGTTCCTTTAGGAACAGAGCAAGCTGAAATTTTTGGACTCATCTGTTTCTCTGGAAAGTGTAATTCCTTGGTCTCCCAGTTAATGGTAGGATTCTGAGCCTGCAGCCATGGTAGCCCTAGAATAATGGGAAAGTGAGGAGAAGAGATAAGCATAAAGGACAGTTTCTCTTGATGATCTTTACCCATAAGAACCTTTAAAGGCTCTGTTTCCTGATCCACTGGTCCAGAGGTCAGCAGGGAGCCATCCACAGTTTCCATCTGTACTGGAGTAGCCTTCTTCACTGAACGTATTCCCTGTTTCAGAGCAAAGGAGACATCCATAAAATTTCCACTTGCACCTGAGTCGATCATAGCAGAGCTAGACACCCAGCTGAGTCAACCCAGAGTTTGATGGAAAGAAAACAGTGAGAATTGTTTTTTTTACAACTCAGCTGGGACACCGCTGAGGAAACTTGAAAGATGGCAGCATTTACACAGTCAACGTCCTCAGAGGTAACGGAGTTTAAGTCCGAGAAATCAAGATCTGTTGCTGCAGATCTCTCTGGAGCCTGAGGCTCGGACCTGACAGATCCCCTCTCGCAACACTCACAATGAATGAGTGCTGCAGTAGTCTTGCGAGAACGGCTGGGGCAGTTAATAATAAAGTGCCCTGACTTACCACAATAAAAACATAGATTCTCCTTAAAACGATGTTCCTTGCGTGCATCACTAACCCGTCGTAGTAAAGAGTCTACCTGCATGGGTTCAGGTTCAGGTTCCCGTGTAATCCTATGCAAAGGTTCCTTAGCTGGAGAGGAAGGTAGGAAAAGGTTAGTACGATTGCTTTCGAACCATCTCTCTTGCCTGCGTTCAGTTAAACGAGTATCAATACGGATGCAGTAGTTAATAAAGTCACCTAACGCAGTGGAGGGTCGGCACGAGCAAGTTCATCCTTAATCAGTGGGGATAACCCCTTTCGAAAAATAGATTTTTTGGCGGAATTGTCCCAGGTGGTATCAAGGGCCCATCTCCTGAAATCCAAGGCATATTCAGCTACCGAGTGCTTACCTTGGCGCAAAGCTAACATGGCTGCTTCAGCTGTTGCACCTCGATTGGGGTCATCAAACACCTGCCCCATGGCTGAAATAAAATCATCAAGGTGATTCAAACAATCATCCTCAGTCTCAATCAGAGGGTTTGCCCACATCAAAGCCTTGTTGGTAAGCAACATAATTATAGTAAGCACCTTAGATCGTTCAGTAGGAAATTGTGAAGCATGTGCAGAAAAAAAAAGATTGCATTGATTAACAAATCCCCTGAATTTTTCACGTTCACCACCAAAACGAAAAGGGGGCAACTTGGGAATCCCAGAACTCGGGGCCACGGCAGGAGCCTGGACTCGCCCCTCCAGAACCTCAATCCTGGCTCGCAAATCCTGGGTAGTCTGTCCAACCAGTTGCAAATTGTGATTATTTAGGTCCTGAAGATTTGTAAAACGAGTCTTTATATTCTGCAAATCTGCAAGGATATTATCAGTCACTCCGCAAAGTTCCTTTATGCGGGCCTCCATTTTCCAGATCTTTTAAGACAGGATACTGGAAGAAGAGGAGAAAAAAAAAAAACAATAGTGTTCACCTGTGGCAACACTGAAGAAAGAAAAAACTTTAAGGGAACTGCTCACCTGGAATGGTTGTGAGAAGTCACAACCACTATCATCACAGAAAGCTTTCAACCAGACATCTGATATCCAGAGTTTCAGCAGACAAAAAGAGAAGAGAAAAAAAAAACAATAGTGTTTACCTGTGATAACACTGCAGAAAAAAAAACTTAAGGGAATTGCTCACCTGGAATGGTTGTGAGAAGTCACAACCACTGTCATCACAGAAAGTACAACCGGACATCCGATATCCACAGTACAGCAGACAAGCCTTTCCAGACCCAGCAGACACTAACGTTTGGCTTCAGAATCTTGTAATGTATGTGGTACAGTTCATATAGCGTCTTGTGCTTGGGTGCGATGAAAATACTTGAGACACAGGTTGATAAAGAAAGTCTTGTATTGCTTCATACAAATTGGCAAAAATAAACACACAGGTTGCAAACACAGAAGCAGGAGACACAGCAGGCCAGAGTAATCTAAGCTCAGCAATAACTCTCCACAACAGATTCAGATCTTCTTCTCTGTTACCGCAAGTCCATGCAAACGTGAGGCTCTCAAGAGCAGAGTTCAGAGTCCACAAGTGCTTCAGAGTTCCTCAGTAGGAATGGCTGGAGTACAAGGTCCAAGGCTTCAGGAGTCAGAACACAGGTTCACTGCAGGCTAGATTCTGAAGCACTGATTGCTCAGCTGTGGCTGTTTAAGAAGCAAACGGAGAGAATCAGGGCGGGAACATGCAAGCTGGAAAACTCCATTTTGACTGAGGGCAAGATAGTTGCAGCAAAACAGAAAGCAAAATGGCCGACGAACAAACTGAGTTTCAGAAACAGATACACAGAACCTTACACTTTGCCTCCAACACTGGACGGTCCCTTTAAGTGGTCTACCAGTCCGAGTGCAGACAGACAACGCGACGGCGGGCGCGTATATCAATCATCAAGGTGGGACGAGGAGCTTCAGGCTCATGATGGAAGTGTCTCGAATTCTGGTATGGGCCGAGGCCAGAGTGCCAGCCATCTCTGCGATTCACATTCCAGGAGTTCAGAATATCACAGCGGACTCCCTCAGTCTCGAAAAGATGGATTCCGGAGAATGGAGTCTTCATCCGAAAATTTTTTTGCACTGCTGTGCTCCCGTTGGGGAACTTCCCAAGTGGATTTGATGGCATCCAGGTTCAATGCCAAGTTACCGACGTTCATGTCCAGATACAAGGACCCGAAGGCTGTGGCAGTGGATGCTCTGGTGGCTCCTTGGGACCAATTCGAGCTAATTTATGTGTTCCCGCCGATATCCTTACTTCCTCTGGTGTTGCGTCGGATCAGACTGGAGAGAGTCCCGGCTATATTGATAGCCCCAGATTGGCCAAGGAGGACGTGGTTCTCGACACTGGTGTCGCTTTTGGCAGCGCCTCCACTTCCACTCCCTCTTCGCCCGGACCTGTTAACCCAAGGGCTCGTTCGTCACCCGGACCTGAAGTCTCTGCGTTTGACGGCGTGGCGCTTGAGACCGAAATCTTGACCCGTCAAGGTTTTTTAGCCGAAGTCATTGCCACTCTGCGAGCTGCCAGAGGTCCGGCTACTACTAGGATTTATCACAAGACTTGGGAAGCCTTCTTTTCGTGGTGTTCGGGTTCCTCTAGGAACCCGAGGATTTTTTCCATTCCCAATTTGTTGGCCTTTTTTGCAGTACGGGCTGGACAAGGGTTTGGCAGTTAGCACTCTGAAAGGACAGGTTTCTGCTCTGTCCTTGCTGTTTCGGAAGGCTATCGCCTCGCGTAGGAACGTACGTTCCTTTTTTCGCGGGGTAACCCGTCAATTCCCGCCGCAGAAGGCGCTTGTGTCTCCTTGGCGGCTCAATCTTGTCTTGGAGGCTCTTCAACATGGGCCTTTTGAGTCTATGGACTCTGCTAATCTTTCCTTTCTCTCTTGGAAAGTTGCCTTCCTAGTGGCGGTCACTTTTTTGAGAAGAGTTTCTGAGTTGACGGCTTTTTTCTTGCTCGCCTCCTTTTCTGGAGTTTCACCCAGATCGTGTAGTGCTTCGCACACGGGGCGACTTTCTACCTAAAGTGGTGTCACAGTTTCATGTTAACCAGGATATTGTGTTGCCCTCGCTTTGTCCGGAGCCAAGGAATGCGAAGGAACGGGCCTTGCACACATTGGATTTGGTGCGGGCTTTGAAGTTCTATTTGTCTATTACTCAAAGTTTTCGGAAGTCGGTTTCTCTGTTTGTGATTCCAGCAGGACGTCGACGTGGGCAACAAGCTTTCAAGGATTCTATAGCTCGTTGGATTCGGTCGGCCATTTTAGAGGCTTACCGACTTAAGGGCTAACCTTGCCCGATTAAGATTCGAGCTCACTCCACGAGGCATGTGGGTTCATCGTGGGCTTTTCATCAAGGAACCTCGGCAGCTCAGCTCTGCCGGGCGGCGACCTGGCGCTCCATCCACACATTTACAAAATTTTATAAGGTGGATGTCAGTGCTTCCGCTGATGCGGCCTTAGGACGTAGGGTCCTGCAGGCGGCTGTAGTTTAAAGTTCTTGTGAACTTGTAGTTAGCGCCAGTTGCGCATTTATTTAGGTTGTTGGGTATCTGCCTCTTTTGGTTTTTTTGCCCACCCTTATTTTTGGACTGCTTTGGGACGTCCCACTAGTAATGACTGTGTCTCTCTTCCTTCATCTGCAGCTGAAACACGGATTTTGGTAAGAACTTACCTGTAAAATCCTTTTCAGCGAAGAAGGAAGGGAGACACACATCCCTCCCATGGCAGAAGTGTGTTATTGTGTTTTCAGATGCGGCGTGACTCTTCTCTGATAGCGATTATCTGGGCTGAGGTCGGCGCGCTAAGGCTCTGTTCCAGCATTGCCAGCTCATCGCAGTGGTCAGGTTCAGTGAGTAGTACCTGGACTGTGTGGTTGTTTCGGCTATATGCATAACCTGTCTTCTTGTTTTTTCTCTGAAGTCCTTCAGAAGGGGTTATGTTGCTACGCTGGTGATATTTGCTCTTCCTTAAGCTTGGGTACGACTGGAGAGCTGGAGTAGGAGGAGCCCTATAAGCTGGAGGGGCCGGTCAACACTTTTTTAATCTGAGGTGTGTTTATCCTATGTGGGCTCCGCCTACCCACTAGTAATGACTGTGTCTCCCTTCCTTCTTCGCTGAAAAGGATTTTACAGGTAAGTTCTTACCAAAATCCGTGTTTTAGCAACCGAACTTGAGGATACCTTCAATGTTCTAGTAGTTTTTCGGATTGATTGACATTCATGTCTTAAAGTAATGATGGATTGTCGTTTAATTTACTTGATTGAGTGGGTCTTCCCATATTCTGGCTTAGAACAGTTGTAAAATAGGGCTCAGCACTGTATCAAACTGTGTGCCACCACTGCCTTTGCAAAACACATTTGATAGTAGCAAACACTTGGTAATTCCACAAATGAAATTGAAATGATTAAAGACAGCCATTTGAAGCATGTTTTCTTACAATTTTAATGTTTCTATGGTAGTCAAGTTTTGTCTTCATTTTTTTTCTATTTTGTATGCTAAACCTATGGCTTTTTAACAGAAGATTCCGATGCTGGATTGTTCGGCTTTTTTCTCAATCTCTTTGCCGTGGATCTTCATATGTGTGCAGAGCCACCATCAGGGCATTACAACCCTTAGGCCGGCGTCACACTGGCGACAGAATCGGACGACTGCAATGCAATGAAAAATCGCATTGCAGTCGGACCTATGTTAATCTATGGAGCAGCTCCCAGTATCAGATTTTTTGTGGTCCGTTTTAAACGTCCATGTGCAATCGCAGCATGCTGCGATTGTCACCGATTGTCGGTCGACAATCGCCAATGCAAGTCTATGGGAGCGATGAAAAATCGGATTACAAACGGACAGCACTGTGTGACTTGCGATGAAATCGCATCGGTGTCCTTTAGAAAAGCCGGCAATTCATTCCCTGCCTATACTGTAAAATCACACTGACAGCTTTAATAAAGAATCGAATCAATACATATACACACATAGAATACATATATATATATATATATATGTCATTGTGACATGTATATATATATATATATATATATATTTATAGTTTCTACACTTCTACATACTGTATTAGCCGCTCATTCAATTGCCGGCTTCTGTGAAATCACAGAAGCCGACATGAAATGATACATTGTTTCCACACAGTTAACCATGTCATTTCCTGTATTTTGATATTTGTTTAGAACTTACAATTACATGAGTGTATTTGTGCAAAATTTCAGACATGTAGGGGTTAAATAAAGGTGTAATTTCGTTGAAAAAAATGCGTGGGCTCCCGCTGTATTTTCTCCACCAGACAGACAAAGCAAAGCGAGTGGGGGCAGATAATAACAGCCTAGGGAGGGTACATTTTTTGTGCCCCCCCTGGCTACTAACATCTGCCCCCAGACACCCCAGAAAGGGCAAATCTATAATTAGATTCGCCCTTTCTGGCACTTTGCCCGTCTATTCCCATTGCCCTGTAGCGGTGGCGAATGGGTTAATAATCTCACCTTACTGTCACCTTAGTATTGAAAGGTGACCTTAAGGCAGGTTAATAATTGAGAGCTGTCAATTAGACAACTATCAATTATTAATCCTATTGTATGAAAGAAAAATCAAACACACAGTTTAATAAAAAATAAGTTTAATTAAATAATCACAGTTTTTGACAATATTTTATTTTCCTGCTAAAACCATTTTCTGTAATAAAAATAAAATAAAAAAGCAAAATTATACTTACCAATCCGATGTACAGTCAGGTCCCACGCTGTAATCCATCAGAAAGGGTTAAGAGGTTACAGTTAGCAGGGAGATAATTCTGTCTCCTAGCTATATCCCCCTGAATGAATAAGTTCCTCTACCACAGAAAGTAGAGGAATAGATTCATGAATGGAGCTTAATTGATTTATTGGCAATTTAACTTTAGTGACCTGACCTAAAGGGAAAGTGGACACAATCAATTAAGCTTCATTCATGAAACACATCCTCTCCTGTCGCCAGGAGAGGAACTTATTCATTCAGGAGCTTTGAGCTGAGCATGCAGGATTACTTGCACTGCTTGGCTCAAAGCTAGTTAACCCTTTGTGAAGGATTACAGCGTGGGACGTGACAGATCAGCGGAATAGGTAAGAATAATGTTTTTTTATTTTTTTTTCTTTATTTTAGGAGATCAATGGCTTCGCACGGATTAAGTGTAAAATAAAATATGGTCAAAAAAATGTGTTTTTATTTCATTAAAATTAATTTTTATTAATGTGTGTGTGTTTTTTAATTTACTTCAATAGGATTAATAATTGATAGTTGTCTAATTGACAGCTCTCAATTATTAACCTGCCTTAAGGTCACCTTTCAATACTAAGGTGACAGTAAGGTGAGATTATTAACCCATTCGCCACCGCTACAGGGCAATGGGAATAGACGGGCAAAGTGCCAGAAAGGGCGAATCGAATTATAGATTTGCCCTTTCTGGGGTGTCTGGGGGCAGATGTTAGTAGTCAGGGGGGGCACAAAAAAAAAGTACCCTCCCTAGGCTATTATTATCTGCCCCCACTCGCTTGCTTTGTCTGTCTGGTGGAGAAAATACAGCGGGAGCCCACGCATTTTTTTGTCAACGAATTTACACCTTTAATTAACCCCTACATGTCTGAAATTTAGCACAAATACACTCATGTAATTGTAAGTTCTAAACAATATCAAAATACAGGAAATTACATGGTTAACTGTGTGGAAACAATGTATCATTTCATGTCGGCTTCTGTGATTTCACAGAAGCCGGCAATTGAATTAGCGGCTATAACAGTATGTAGAAGTCTAGGAACTATAAATATAGGTATATATACATGTCACAATGAGATGTATATATATATATATATATATATATGTGTTCTATGTGTATATATCTATTCTTTTTTTGTGATTGAAATACTATTCTTTTGGATCCATTATATGTCAGTTTTGCAAGCCTGCGAGAAAATCTCGCAAGTCGGATGAAAATCGGATGTTACAAGGTACACACACATGCGACTAAATCGCATCTTTGAAGGAAAATCGGATGCCAGAAGGATGTGTGATGTTTGCATTTTGATCTGACAATCGACCGTCTAAAACGGACCGATTTTTTGTGGTTGTGTGTGACGCCGGCCTTACTGTCGTTTAGAGCCTGGTGAGCAAAGGAGGGCCCGGACCAGGATTCCGTCTGCTCATTGGGCCTCAGGGCAGGATCCTGACGGTTCAGTAACTGAACATGCATCCAAGGATGCATGTTCAGTTAAAACGGCTTCCCGCACGGCAATAGTTAACTGCCACCAGCCAAACAGCTGACGTCGGGGCACACATCACCAGCATATGACGTCCTTGCCATGCGCCAATGCATCCACGCCTCAAATGAATAAGGGAAAGTACGCCGCTGAACTGTGGCCAGGTAAGGAGAATCTTTTTTTTTTTACTTTTTTGCAATGAAATCCGCAATATCGGGACAGGATGGAGACACATTGGGCAGGATGGGAGATCATATGGGGCAGGATGGGAGTTCATTTGGGGCAGGATGGGAGGTCATATGGAGCAGGATAGAGTACACATGGGACAGTGTGGAAGAAACATGGGGCCGGACGGATGAGATATGGGACCGGATTTATGACACCTGGGGCAAGATAGGTGACATCTGGGGCAGGATCGAGGACAAATGAGGGCAGGATGGGAGAACATATGGGGCAGAATGGAGACATATGAGGCCAGGATAGGAGAACATATGGGGCCAAGAATGAGACGTAAGGTGCCAGGAATGAGACACAAGGGAGCCAGGATGGGGAAATTATCACTGTAGGGGCTAACTAAGAGATTTTATTACTGCTATGATGTATTTTATTTTTGAGGATATTGTTTTCTGTGAGGGGGTGCTGTTACTGTGCAGGATGGCACTATGTCACTTTTTTTCATCATCTAGTGTGTGGAATTTGGGGAATGTGCTCTGGATGCGATTCTCTAGATAACTGTTATTTTCTGCAGAAACGAGTCCTGACTTGAAAAAGTGATGGTGGTCTGCCTTGGATGAAGAAGAAAAGCAAAGATGAAGGATTTCAACTAGAGATGTCACTGGTGAATCAGTATGTTACTTGTACACTATACACTTTATAGTATTTATAGAGCTCCTGTGTATAATTGTCACTGGTGATTCCTATTTACAGAGCTCCTGTGTATAATGTCACTAGTGATCACTGTATCATCTGTATTTTGACACTGTATGCAGAGCTCATGTGTAAAATGTCACTGACGATCACTGTATTGTTCGTACACTATACACTGTATACAGAGTGCTTCTATATAGAATGTCACTGGTGATCACTGTATTGCCTGTACACTGACATTATATACAGAGCTCCTGTGTATAATGTCATTGGTGAGTCAGTGTGTTACCTGTAGACTGACACTATACACTAGATACTATGTACAGAGCTCCTGTATATAATGGCAATTATTATGGCAATATTAGTATTATAGTTTTTTTTTATTAATGATCAGTATTGTAGTATTCAGTCACTATGTTGTGGTAATATGTGATCTTGTCATGGTTGTGGCGGTATTTCTCTATTGTATGTTGCATAATCCGGTCACTATATAGTGGTAATATGTGATCTGGTCATGGTGTTGGCAGTATCTGTCCCTTGTTTTTGGTATTATTCGGTCACTATGTGGTGGTAATTGGTCTGGTCACGCAGTAGCGGTATTTCTCCTTTCGTACATCGAATTATTCAGTCACTATGTGATGGTAATATGTGTTCTGGTCAGAGTGTGTCAGTATTTGTCCCTTTTATGTGATATTATTCGGTCACTGTGTGGTGGTAATATGTGGTCCAGCCATGGTGTGACTGTATTTGTCCATTGTATGTGGAATTGTTGGTTATTTAAAAAAAACAGTGACACATTCTGTTAAAGAAAAATGATTAAAGTAATGCCCAGCCAAAAGAGTTTACCTGGCAGGCTGAAATTTTTTTTTTGCCAAAACAAAAGCTGCTGGCTATGTATTTGATGTGATGCTCGATGGAACCTTTAATGTGTAATTGGTGAGGACATGGTGCAGATGTGGAGTTTTTCCAAAAGTGGGCTGTGGGACTGTGGTAGGTTTGATGGGTGGGGCCACTGTCTTAGATATACAGTTACAGTGACATGTAAAAATTTGGGCACCCCTGGACTAAAGGGGTTTAAGAGGTGGAGGCTGACTTAGGGTGGAGCCTGGATGGTGTCTCAAGGGTTCACAAAAATTTTGCCAGTGTCAGGCCCTGAAATTCTGACTCTTTTCCTATTTTTCAACAGTTAGAGTGCCTCACAAATTTTTAAGCCACTGTCTTATTATTATTATTTATTTATATAGCGCCATTAATTCCATGGTGCTGTACATAAAAAGGGGTTACATACAAAGTTATAGAAATCGTTTACGGTAAACAAATTTACACTGACAGACTGGTACAGAGGGGAGAGGACCCTGTCCTTGCGGACTTACATTCTACTGGACAATGGGGAAGAGACAGAAGGTTGGGGGTGCGGCAGCTCTGGTGGTGGTGAGGCGGCAGCTCTGCTGGTGGTGGGGTGAGGCGGCAGCTCTGCTGGTGGTGGTGTGAGGCGGCAGCTCTGGTGGTGGCGGTGAGGTGGCAGCTCTGGTGGTGGCAGTGAGGCGGCAGCTCTGGTGGCGGCGAGGCGGCAGCTCTGGTGGTGGTGGCGAGGAGGCAGCTCTGGTGGTGACGGCGTGGCGGAAGCTCGTGTCGTGGCGAGGCGGCAGAATGGTTATTGCAGGCTGTAGGCTTTCCTGAAGAGATGGGTTTTCAGGTTCCATCTGAAGGATCCGAGGGTGTTGGATAATCGGACATGTTGAGGCATGGAATTCCAGAGGATGGGGAATATTCAGGAGAAATCTTGGAGGCGGTTGTATGAGGAACGAATAAGTGTGGAGGATAGTAGAAGGTCTTGGGAGGATCAAATATTACGTGAAGGAAGATATTGGGAGATTAGTTCAGAGATATAGGGAGGGGACAGGTTGTGGATAGCTTTGTAGGTCAGTGTTAGAAGTTTTAACTGGATTCGTTGGGGAATTGGGAGCCAGTGGAGGGATTTCCACAGGGAAGAAACAGGGGAGTAGCGAGGAGAGAGGTGGATTAGTCGGGCAGCAGAGTTGAGGACAGACTGGAGTGGTGCAAGAGAGTTGATGGGAGGCCAAAGAGGAGGGTGTTGCAATAATCAAGGTAGGAGATGATGAGGGCATGCACAACAGTTTTAGTTGTCTTAGATATACAGTTACAGTGGTATGTAAAAGTTTGGGCACCCCTGGACAAAATTAGGATGAAATGATCTCTAAAAAGCTTAAAGTTAAAGATGACAAATTTCCTTTGTATTTTAGGCAAGCAAGATACATATTTTCATCTTTTTTTCATTTAAAAATTACAACAAGGAAAATGAGCTGATGCAAAAGTTTGGGTACCCTACATGGTTAGTATCTAGTAGCACTCCCTTTTGAAAGTATCACAGCTTGTAATGGCTTTTTTAGCCAGGCCAGGCTTTCAATTCTTGTTTGAGTGTGTCACAACCCAAGAGGGGGGTCAGTCTGCAGATGGCACAACACACTCAACGGGATGGAAATGGGGAGAGGAAGGACCTACCGATAAGGAATGAAGGAAGGGACACCTCCTGAGCTCGAACCTGAGCCTGTCCGTGCACTCCCCTGTAGCCCTAAACAGGTCCTTCCCCCCTCCACCATCACAAACTTCATCCCTCGCTGTCACCTCTCACTGCCCTGGCTAGTGCACTGGCCGACAAGGGCGCTAGCCTCATCACTGCAGATGGTACAACACGGGGTGGTGACAAGCACGAGACAAACAAGGTAAAAACACCACACTTAGCTTCCAGACTCCGATGCCAACCTCCACTCCGCAAAGGACGCAGAAACAGGACTCCAAACTCCACAAGTAGCTGATACAGCGCTAACACCAGAGAGCTGCAACTGCACGGCTGGTCTTCATAGAATAACTCTATCACCAACAGTCGACTGATGCATCAGGTGACCATTTAAAGGATGGTGGAGTGGTCACCACCCACATCAGCTGACCTAGCAACCCTGCAGTTGCAGCAGGCTGCCAGCAAAAAAAAACTGACATTAACCCCCGCTGGCCTAGAGGGAAAAAAGCTACATTTAAATCATAGTGGAACCAGGGCTGCCACAAATCCAAAAATGGATCATGACAGAGGGATTTTCTTACATTTTTCTTTGGTAAATTCTCCCAGTTCTCTATTTTGAGGTATAGTCTCAGATTTTTAATGATGTTCAGAGCTGGGGACTGTGATGGCCATTGTAAAACGTTCAGCTTGCGACTTTTGTGGTAGTCTATTGTGGATTTTGTTTTAGGATCATTATCCATTTGTAGAAGCCATCCTCTTTTCAACATTAGTTTTTGCACAGACAAATGGTATGTTTGCATGAAAAATTTGTTGAAATTTCATTGAATTCTTCCCTCTACCCATGAAATGTTCCCCATGCCTTTGGCTGCCACACAGCCCAAAGCATGATTGATCCACCACCATGCTTAATGGTTGGCAAGATGTTCTTTTCCTGAAATTCTGTGCCCTTTTTTCTCCACACATACCTTTGATCATTGTGACCAAAGAGTTCTATTTTAGCCTCATTGGTCCACAGGACTTGTTTCCAAAATGCATGAGGCTTGTTTAGATGTTCTTTTGCATACTTCTGAATTTTATGGTGAGTACTCTGAGAGATTTTCTTCTAATGACACTTCCATGAAAGCATATTTGTACAAGTGTTTCTGAATAGTAGAACAATGTTCCACAACTACAGAGTTTGCTAAATCTTTCTGAAGGTCTTTTGCAGTGAAGTGGGGGTTCTGATTTGCCTCTACTACGAGCAACTCTCACTGAAATGTTTCTTGGTTTTCCAGGCCTCATCTTGACCTCCACTGTTCCCATTAACAGCTATTTCTTAATTACAGTTTGAACTGAGTAAAGGGCAACTTGAAAGTGCTTTGCAATCTTCTTATAGCCTTCCCCTGCTTTGTTGGCCTCCACCATTTTCATTTTCAGAGTGCTAGGTAGCTGCTAACTAGAACCCATGGCTGCTGTTTTGGAACAAGGTTAGAGAAGGCTGGGTTTTAAAAAGCTGGGAAATTTGCATCACCTGGCCTTTCCTAATAATGATAGTGAACAAGCCGATTTTGTTACAGGCTAATTAAAGTCTGAAATCTTGGTCAAAGTTATCTGAGTACACAAATCTCCAAGTGTGCCCAAACTTTTGCGTTGGCCCATTTTCCATTTTTGTAATTTATAAAATGTAACAAAAGACAATATTTTTTTTGCCTAAAATACAAAGGAAATGTGTCATCTTAACTTTAGAACTTTTAAAGAACATTTCATCCTCAACATGCTTAACTGTTCACAATAACAGTAATTTTGACGGAGGTTGCCCAAACTTTTACATGCCACTGTATAAAAACAACAAACATGGTTATCAGCAGTCTTCCGGTAAACTGGTCATCACAGAAGATGAGTATTAGAGATAAGTGGATTGATCCTTGGAGGATCAAGTTCCAGTTGTATTTCCTGAAATTTCCGGTTTCACATGAATTTGAACACTTTGAGATTCGATTTACGGTACCCACACAAAAAAAACTTGCCCAGCACCATTTATCACTTTGAAGAAGCGTGAGAGAGCTGGTGAATATTTTTTTGCTTGGAAGCAGACTTAATAATAATAATCCTTATTTATATAGCGCCAACATATTCCGCAGCGCTTTAAATTTTAACCCCTTCACCCCCAAGGGTGGTTTGCACGTTAATGACCGGGCCAATTTTTACAATTCTGACCACTGTCTCTTTATGAGGTTATAACTCTGGAACGCTTCAATGGATATTCGCGATTCTGAGATTGTTTTCTCGTGACATATTGTACTTCACGTTAGAAGTAAAATTTCTTCGATATAACTTGCGTTTATTTTTGAAAAAAACGCAAATATGGCGAAAATTTTTAAAATTTTGCAATTTTCAAACTTTGAATTTTTATTCCCTTAAAACAGAGAAATATATCACACAAAATAGTTAAGAAATAACATTTCCTACATGTCTACTTTACATCAGCACAATTTTGGAACCAAAATTTTTTTTGTTAGGAAGTTATAAGGGTTAAAAGTTGACCAGTGATTTCTCATTTTTACAACAAAATTTACAAAGCCATTTTTTTAGGGACCACCTCACATTTGAAGTCACTTTGAGGGGTCTATATGGCAGAAAATACCCAAAAGTGACACCATTCTAAAAACTGCACCCCTCAAGGTACTCAAAACCACATTCAAGAAGTTTATTAACCCTTCAGGTGCTTCACAGGAACTAAAGCAACGTGGAAGGAAAAAATGAATATTTAACTTTTTAGCCACAAAAATGATCTTTTACAAACTTTTTTTTTATTTTCACAAGGGTAAAAGGAGAAAATGGACAGATAAGGTTGTTATGCAATTTCTCCTGAGTACACCAATACCCAATATGTGGGGGAAAACCACTGTTTGGGCACACGGCAGAGCTCGTAAGGGAAGGAGCGCCGTTTGACTTTTTCAAACTAAAATTGGCTGGAATTGAGATTGGACGCCATGTCGCGTTTGGAGAACCTCTGATGTGCCTAAACAGTGGAAACCCCCACAAGTGACACCATTTTGGAAACTAGACCCCCTAAGGTACTTATCTAGATCTGTTGTGAGCACTTTGAACCCCCAAGTGTTTCACAAAAGTTTATAATGCCTGGGTGTGAAAAAAAAAACAAAAAAAACAATTTTCCACAAAAATGATTTTTTAGTCCCAAATTTTTGAATTTTCCCAAGGAAATTGGACCCCAAAAGTTGTTGTCCAATTTGTCCTGAGTACGCTGATACCCCATATGTGGGGGGGGGAAACTGGGCGCAGGGCTTGGAAAGGAAGTAGTAACGTTTTGGAATGCAGACGTTGATGGGGTCATGTTCCGTTTGCAGTGCCCCAGATGAGCCTAAACAGTGGAAACCCCCCACAAGTGACCCCATTTTGGAAATCAGACCCCCTAAGGAACTTATCTAGATCTTTGGTGAGCACTTTGAACCCCCAAGTGCTTCACACAAGTTTATAATGCCCGGGCATGAAAATAAAAAATCCTATTTTTTCCCACAAAAATTATATTTTAGTCACTAATTTTTTATTTTCCCAAGGGTAACAGGAGAAATTGGACCACATAAGTTGTTGTACAATTTGTCCTGAGTACGCTGATACCCCATATGTGGGGGGGAACCACTGTTTGGGCGCACGACAGAGCTCGGAATGGAAGGAGCACCATTTGACTTTTTCCAACCAAAATTGGCTGGAATTGAGATTGGATGCCATGTTGCATTTGGAGAGCCCCTGATGTGCCTAAACAGTGGAAACCCCCACAAATGACCCCCTTTGGGAAACTAGACCCCCTAAGGAACTTACCTAGATCTTTGGTGAGCAATTTGAACCCCCAAGTGCTTCACACAAGTTTATAACGTAGAGCCGTAAAATTTAAAAATCATATTTTTTCCACAAAAATGATCTTTTCACCCCAATTTTTATTTTTCCAAGGGTAACAAGACTCCAAAAGTTATTGTGCAATTTGTCCTGAGTGCGCTGATACTCCATATGTGGGGGTAAACCACTGTTTGGGTGCATGGCAGAGTTTGGAAAGGAAGGAGCGCCGTCTGACTTTTTCAACGCAGAATATTTTTTTTTTTTTTTACAAAAATGATTTTTTCGCCCCCAATATTTTATTTTCACAAGGGTAACAGGAGAAATTGGACCCCAAAAGTTGTTGTCCAATTTGTCCTGAGTACGCTGATACCCAATATGTGGGCGAAAACTACTGTATGGGCACACGTCGGGGCTCGGAAGGGAAGCAGTGACGTTTTGGATTGCAGACTTTGATGGAATGGTCTGGGGGCATCATGTCACATTTAGAGAGCCCCTGATGCACCTAAACAGTGGAAACCCCCCACAAGTGACCCCATTTTGGCAAATAGACCCAAAAGGAACTTATCTAGATGTGTGGTGAGCACTTTGAACCCCGAAGTGCTTCACAGAAGTTTATAACGTACAGCCGTAAAAATAAAAAATCTTTTTTTTTTTTTACAAAAATGATTTTTTTCGCCCCCAATATTTTATTTTCACAAGGGTAACAGGAGAAATTGGACCCCAAAAGTTGTTGTCCAATTTGTCCTGAGTACGCTGATACCCAATATGTGGGAGAAAACTACTGTATGGGCACACGTCAGGGCTCGGAAGGGAAGTAGTGACGTTTTGGATTGCAGACTTTGATGGAATGGTCTGGGGGCGTCATGTCGCATTTGGAGAGCCCCTGATGCGCCTAAACAGTGGAAACCCCCACAAGTGACCCCATTTTGGAAAATAGACCCCACAAGGAACTTATCTAGATGTGTGGTGAGCACTTTGAACCCCGAAGTGCTTCACAGAAGTTTATAATGTACAGCCGTAAAAACAAAAAAATAATTTTTTTTGTACAAAAATGATATTTTCGCCCCCAGTTTTTTATTTTCCCAAGGGTAACAGAAGAAATAGGACAAATTGCACAATAACTCTTGGGGTCCAGAGTACGCTGATACCCCATATGTGGGGATAAACTACTGTTTGGACGCATGGCAGAGCTCAGAAGTGAAGGAGCACCGTTTGACTTTTTCAACGCAGAATTGGCTGGAATTGAGATCAGACGTCATGTCACATTTGGAGAGCCCCTGATGTGCCTAAACAGCGGAAACCCCCAATTCTAACTCCAACCCTAACTCCAACACACCCCTAACCCTAGTCCCAACCCTAACCACAAACCTAACCCTAACACACCCCTAATCCCAACCCTAACTCTAATCCTAACTTTAGCACCAACCCTAACCCTAACTTTAGCCGCAACCCTAAACCTAACCCTTTTGGGAAAATGGAAATAAATACTTTTTTTTAATTTTATTATTTTTCCCTAACTAAGGGGGTGATAAAGGGGGGTTTGATTTACTATTTATAGCGGGTTTTCATGATTGGCAGCTGTCACGCTAAAAGACGCTTTTTATTGCAAAAATAGTTTTTTGCATCGCCACATTTTGAGAGCTATAATTTTTGCATATTTTGGCCCACAGAGTCATGTGAGGTCTTATTTTTGCGTTACGAGTTGACGTTTTTATTGGTACCATTTTTGAGCATGTGACATTTTTTGATCGCTTTTTATTTCGATTTTTGGGAGGTTAGAATGAACAAAAATCAGCAATTCATGAATTTCTTTTGGGGGAGGCGTTTTTATTGTTCCGCGTGTGGTAAAATTGATAAAGCAGTTTTATTCTTCGGGTCAGTACGATTATGGCGATACCTCATTTATATCATTTTTTTATGTTTTGGCGCTTTTATAGAATAAAAACAATTTTATATAAAAAAATAATTATTTTTGCATCGCTTTATTCTGCGAGCTATAACTTTTTTATTTTTTCGCTGATGATGCTGTATGGCGGCTCGTTTTTTGCGGGACAAGATGACGTTTTCAGCGGTACCATGTTTTTTTATATCGGTCTTTTTGATCGTGTGTTATTCCACTTTTTGTTCGGCGGTATGATGATAAAGCATTGATTTTTTGCTTTGTTTTTTTTTTTTAAGGGGTTCACTAAAGGGGTTAACTAGTGGGACAGTTTTATAGTGGGGTCGTTTCGGATGCGGCGATACCAAATATGTGTACTTTTATTGTTTTGGTTTTTTTATTTACAGGAAGAAATGAATTTATTGGGGAATATTTTTTTTTATTATTTATTTTGGATTTTTTTTTAAAACATGTTTATTTTTATTTTTTAACTTTTTTACTTTGTCACTGTACAGTCATGGCCAAAAGTTTTGAGAATGACACAAATATTAATTTTTACAAAGTCTACTGCTTCACTTTTTCTAATGGCAATTTGCATATACTCCAGAATGTTATAAAGAGTGATCAGCTTAACAGCAATTACTTGCAAAGTCAATATTTGGCTAGAAAATGAACTTTATCCCCAAAACACATTTCAACATCATTGCAGCCCTGCCTTAAAAGGACCAGATAACCTCTTTTCAGTGATTGCTCCATTAACACAGGTGTGGGTGTTGATGAGGACATGGCTGGAGATCAATCTGTCATGATTAAGTAAGAATGACACCACTGGATACTTTAAAAGGAGGCTGGTGCTTGGCATCATTGTTTCTCTTCTGTTAACCATGGTTATCGCTAAAGAAACACGTGCAGTCATCATTGCAATGCACAAAAATGGCCTAACAGGGAAGAGTATCGCAGCTAGAAAGATTGCACCTCAGTCAACAATCTATCGCATCATCAAGAACTTCAAGGAGAGAGGTTCCATTGTTGCCAAAAAGGCTTCAGGGCGCCCAAGAAAGACCAGCAAGCGCCAGGACCGTCTCTTAAAAGTGTTTCAGCTGCGGGATTGGGCTACCAGCAGTGCAGAGCTTGCTCAGGAATGGCAGCAGGCAGGTGTGAGTGCATCTGCACGCACTGTGAGGCGGAGACTCTTGGAGCAAGGCCTGGTCTCAAGGAGGGCAGCAAAGAAGCCACTTCTCTCTAGAAAAAACATCATGGATAGACTGATATTCTGCAAAAGGTACAGGCAGTGGACTGCTGAGGACTGGGGTAAAGTTATTTTCTCTGATGAATCCCCTTTTCGATTGTTTGGGACATCAGGAAAACGCCTCATTCGGAGAAGACAAGGTGAGCACTACCACCAGTCTTGTCTCATGCCAACTGTTAAGCATCCTGAAACTATTCATGTGTGGGGTTGCTTCTCAGCCAAGGGAATCGGCTCTCTCACAGTCTTGCCTAAAAACACAGCCATGAATAAAGAATGGTACCAGAATATCCTCAAAGAGCAACTTCTCCCAACCCTCCAAGAGCAGTTTGGCGATCAACAATGCCTTTTCCAGCATGGTGGAGCACCTTGCCATAAAGCAAAGGTGATAACTAAATGGCTCAGGGAACAAAACATAGAGATTTTGGGTCCATGGCCTGGAAACTCCCCAGATTTTAATCCCATTGAGAACTTGTGGTCAATCATCAAGAGACGGGTGGACAAACAAAAACCTAAAAATTCTGACAAAATGAAAGCATTGATTGTGCAAGAATGGACTGCTATCAGTCAGGATTTGGTCCAGAAGTTGATTGAGAGCATGTCAGGGAGAATTGCAGAGGTCCTGAAGAAGAAGGGTCAACACTGCAAATATTGACTTGCTGCATTAACTCATTCTAACTGTCAATATAAGCTTTTGTTACTCATATGTTTGCAATTATTATATTTCTGTCTGTGATAAAAGCATCTGTCAAACACACATAAAAACCAGAGGGCAGCAGATCATGTGAAAATATAATATTTGTGTCATTCTCAAAACTTTTGGCCATGACTGTATTTTATCAGATCGCCGGTGTGACAGTGTGCACAGCACTCTGTCACACCAGCGATCGCTCAGGCAGTGCAGCAGGCTTCTCAGTGCCTGCTCTCAGCAGGCACTGAGGAAGCCGCCTCCCTCCAGGACCCTGGCGCCATCTTGGATCCGGGTCCTGCGAGGGAGGAAGCCCTCAGAACAGCGCGATCACATCGCGCTGGTCTGAGGGTCTCAGGTGGGCGCGCAGGAGCCCTCTCCCTGCGCGATGCTTCCCTGTGCCCCCAGGACACCGCGATCATGTTTGATCGCGGTGTGCAAGGGGTTAATGTGCCGGGAGCGGTCCGTGGCCGCTCCTGACACACAGTCACGGGTGTCAGCTGTGATAATCAGCTGACACCCGGCGGCGATCTGATTGCCTATGACGTACTATCCCGTCCATGGTCAGATTGTCACGGGTTTTATGGACGGGATAGTATGTCTAATGTCAGAGAGGGGTTAACAGTTTCATAACACAAGTCATGAGTAACAACGTTAACAGTACAATAATTAAAGCAAAATAAGATGACCCTGCTCGTGAGAGCTTACAATCTACAATGAGGTGGAGGAGATACAAAGTACAGGTGTGTATATACAATGGTGTATTTACAATGATGGTCCAGCCATCTTGAGGGAGTGAGGGATGGAGATAGTGAATGGGCTACACACGCACACTTACACCTAGAATGACTTTGATTAGTAAACGTGATAGGCCGTTCTGAACAAATGTGTTTTGAGGGAGCGCCTGAAACTATGCAAATCGTGGATGGTCCTAATTTCTTGGGGTAGAGCATTCCAGAGGATTGGCGCAGCTCGGGAGAAGTCTTGGAGTCGGGAGTGGGAGGTACGGATTAGGTCAGAGGTTAGTTGAAAGTCGTTTGCAGAGCGCAGCAGTCAGTTAGGCCGATAGATAGAAATGAGGGAGGAGATGTAGGGGGGGGGGTGCTGCACTGTGGAGAGCTTTGAAGGTGAGAACAAGTACTTTGTATTGGATCCTATAATGAATGGGCAGCCAATGTAAGGACTGGCGAAGAGCGGACGCATCCGAGTACCGATTAGCCAGATGGATGACCCTGGCTGCAGCATTAAGGATGGACTGGAGAGGGGATAGTCGAGTAATGGGGAGGCCAAGTAATAGAGCATTGCAGTAGTCCAGGCGGGAGTGGATCAGGGCGACAGTGAGGGTTTTTGTTGTTTCCATGGTGAGAAAAGGGCAGATTCTAGAGATGTTCTTTAGGTGTAGGCGGCAAGAGCGAGCAAGAGATTGTATATGGGAGGTGAAGGAGAGATTGGTGTCAAACATAACACCCAGACGGCGAGCCTGCGGCCGGGGTGTTATTATGGTGCCACCCACGGAGAGGGAAATGTCAGATTTTGGGAGGTTAGTAGATGGCGGGAGCAGCAGAAGTTCAGTTTTGGAGAGGTTGAGTTTCAGATAGAGAGTGGACATGATGTTGGAGACGGCGGACAGACAGTCAGTGGCGTTCTGTAGTACAGCAGGGGTAATGTCGGGGCATGACGTGTATAGTTGTATTGTGTCGACCCGCCACCACAATTGTGGGTTACCAGGCAATGGGGTACTCAGAGCCGAGCCCGTAGAAGTCTATGGGGATTGTCACAGGTAGCTGTGGCTCGGTCTGTGGCCCTGGCGGTCTGGCGTATGTTGGGGATATATTTACAGGGGATAGGTTTATATACAGTTCGTGACGCCACCTGTAGTCTTCTGGTAATTTATACCAGCGCTGCTGTAGATCTCTGAGGGGATGGTGAGGCAGCTAGATGTCGGGTCCCCTACAGGTGGGACTCTTCCCTCAGGTCGGTAGTTAGGTAGGGATTGTGCAGGCATGCAATAATAACTCAGTCTCACACCGTCAGCGTCTTTCCATACCTTTACTTGCAAGATGATAAGGCAGGTCCCAGGAGGCTGATGGGGTTGATGGAGGATGAGCTTTGAGGCAACAGCTAAGCAAGTTAGGGGCCTCCTTTACTGTCCAATAATGATGAGTACGACCAGCCTGAAGCGTAGTTCCCTCTATGATTCCAGCTTTTCCAAAGCTGTTCTGCCCAGTCAGATTTGTGTTAGGAGCCTTCCTGCGAGAGAGCTGAATTCTTATATTGTCGTGCACTGACTCAAAGTCTTCACTCCCCCTGACCCCAGTTACGTGCTGACTATATGGGGCTGTTTGCCGCGACCTAGGGTCCGGTAAATCTCTGGTTTTCTCTTCACTATGCTTGTAGCTAATAGTGATCCTTCGGTCCCCAGTGACCGGTAGCAATGTGCAGGACTTTTCCAAGTCAAAAGCACTTTTCCAATTATCTTCCTTCCACTTTGCCCTTCGATTTGCTCGACTCTTAATAGATAGTTCAGTCTTTCTTCCAGTGGGGCACAGCTCTGACTAGGCTAAGGTGAATTAGACCACCTGTACCAGCCTCCACTTTCTGAACTGATGACAGGCTCAAACTGACACGTCTACTCTGTCCAAGGACAGGAAACTGACTGACTAAAATCACTCCCTTCCACACCCCTGCTGGGTGTGTCAGAAGTGTACGTGATGTCATGAAGAGACCTTAACTGTTACCTCTCCACTCATCCTCCTGGTATTGTGTACCAGGGCTACACAGTATGTCATCAGCATAAAGATGGCACTGAAAGCCAAATCTGTTGATGGTCTGTCCAATTGGGGCTGTGTAGAGAGAGAAGAGAAGGGGGCCAAGGACTGAGCCCTGAGGTACCCCGACAGCGAGAGGAAGAGGAGATGACGTGGAGCCAGAGAACAAAACACTGAAGGAGCGGTCAGAAAGATAGAAAGAGAACCAAGAGATGGCAGTGTCCTTAATGCCTAGTGACTGGAGCCTAGAGAGTAGGAGACGGTGGTCAACAGTGTCAAAAGCTGCAGAAAGGTCGAGAAGAATGAGCAGAGCGTGGTCACCGTTACGTTTTGCTGTCAGAGGGTGATTGGTCACTTTGATGAGTGCAGTTTCAGTCGAATGTAGGGGGCGGAAGCCGACTGTGAAGGGTCTAGGAGGGAGTGACTGGAGAGGTAGCAGGTAAGGCGGGAGTAGACTAGGCGCTCCAAGAGTTTAGAGATGAAGGGGGATTGGAGACTGGTCTGTAGTTGTTTGTGCAGAAAGGGTCAAGAATGGGTTTCTTTAGTAATGGAGTAATGATGGAGTGTTTGAAGGAGGATGGGAAAATGTCAGAGGAGAGGGAGAGATTAAAGATTGTGGTTAGGTGAGTTGTGACAACTGGAGAGAGAGATTGGAGGAGATGTGAGGGCATTTGGTCGGTAGTGCATGTAGTCGGACGAGAGGAGGAGAGGAGTCTGGAGACTTCTTCTGTGATGGGATCAAATGTGGAAAGTGAGCCAGGGGAAATGCAGGAGGGATGGGAGTCACAGCACTTGGTATATAAATTTGAAGTGGATGAAGTCTTCTGGTGTGCGGGTCTTTCTCCATAGGCGTTCAGCACTCCTAGAGCATCGCTGGAGAAGATGATTTTGCAATGTGAGCCAGGGCTGTTTTACTGTGTGTTTGGAAGTTCTGAGGGTGAGTGGCGCTACTTGGTCAAGGGTGCTTCTAAGAGTGTCATTGTAGTGATGAACAGCCAGGTCAGGACAGGAAAAAGAGGAGATTGGGGACAGTGATGAGTGTAGGGAGTCTGAAAGTGTCTGAGGGTTAATGGCTTGTAGATTTCTGAATGTGTGGTAGGTAGGAGTGCGCTGAGGTGGTCGAGGATTTGTGAGCGTGAAGGAGAGAATGTTGTGGTCAGAGTGGAAGCGGTGAGTTATTTAGGTGTGAGATTGAACAGAGCCGAACAAAGACCAGGTCAAGGGTGTTACCAACCTTGTGTGTCTCAGAGGTTGAAAGCTGTGAGAAGCCTAGAGAAGTGGTTAGTGATAGAAGCTGGGATGCAGATGTGGAAGTGGGGCTGCAGCTATGACATGTTATCGATTATCATACCTTGTTCAGTGGTGGTCAACACCTGGGCCATCATAGATCAGTGGTTCCCAGTGCAGCACAGTTTGTACAGCAGATTTGTTTTCCATCTCCAGTCACTAGGTACCGTGTTTTGAGGTTTATAAGACTCAGCGGGTTATAAGACGCACCCCAAGTTTTGAAGAGAAAAATAGGAAAGAAATTTTTTATAAAATCGTGCTTCTTACAATCCATGCATCTTATTGCTTACCGGGGGTGGTGGCTGCACTGAAGCAGAGTCCCAGGGTCGCTGCAGGCTGAGGCAGGAGTGGGGCACTGCTGCGGACACCAGACTGGGAGAAAGGGGTGTTTGGATGTGCGACACTGCGGGTGTTCGGTGGTGCGGGGGCACCTCCAACATTTTGTGAAAGCCCAGAGCCCCCGTACGTCCATGGTTTACTTTGAGGTGTACACTGGGAAAATGGCCGCTGGGGCGGTGCATGCGCAGATGGAGATCTTGGCGCTGAGATCTCATCTCCCGAAATCTTGGTGCGGAGATCTCCATCTGTTCATGTGCTTCCCCCAGCAGCCATTTTCCCGGAGTCCGCCGCAATGTAAACCATGGAAGTTCGGGGGTCCGGGGCTTTCACAAAATGTCAGCGGAGCCCCCGCACCACCAAACACCTTCAAACACCCCCTCATCCAGCCTGCTGCTTGCAGCAACGCGCTACTCTTGCCTCTTCCCTAGGACCCTGCTCCACCGCGGCCGGTAAGGGATATTCGAATTATAAGACTCACCCCCATTTTCCCCCAAAAGTTGGGGTAAAAAAAGTGCGTCTTATAATCCGAAAAACACGGTAAGTTTATCTCTCCCGTAGACTGTTAGCTTTTATGGTGAGCAAAGTCCTCTTTCCCCCCTCCTATAGAGTGTAAGCTCTTATGGTCAACAGAGTCCTCTCTCCTCTTTTATAGAGTGTAAACTGTTATATCCAATGTGGTCCCCTCTCTTCTCATTTGTAGAGTGTAAGCTCTTATGGTCAGCCAGGTTCTCTCTCCCAGTCAGAAGAGTATCTAGGCTTTCTGCCACCCAGGGCAAGAATTTGGTTTGGCCCCCCCCCCCCAAGCACACATGCGATTTGCACACTTAGTCATGTACCGACGAGCTGCTCTCCCTAAGGCTCTCAATGTTCAGTGAAAAACTGAGAGAAGCAGGAAGAGAAGCTCGTTGTCACAGGACCATAAGTATGAAAGTCGCATATGAGTGAAGTGTCCATGTGACGACTACTGGAACCTGCAGAGCTGAATCCTGACATTGCAGCTTCTGAATTATCACAACGAATGCACTGCACACATTTAAGATTCTCCCTTGCCTGTGGATAGTCATGTCAACACAAGCATGTGATTTATATACTTCTGGCCACATTCCGAATAGACGTGCTCGGCCTTGCTCCGTTCATTTTCATTGAGTGAGGCCACACATGTCTAGTCAGCATGTGACTGCATGTATGTAAATCGCCGCCACGAGAGAATCCTAAGAGTGTGCAGTGAGCACTGTGAGAATTCTGAAGTCTGCAGTCACATAGAATGACTGCAGACTCAGCACACCTGGAGAACCCCTTTAATGCTCCTAACATAAATAAAAACATGAGAAATAGTCAATTTCACAAATAACATTTACATCCAGGTACCGTATAGATGACATCGTCTCCTTCTTTTCTTCTTCTTGTCCAGACTCCATGATGAGTTTTCTCATCCACAGCTGTCTCTGCAGACTTCCATCTTCTCCGGTCTTCTGCACCAACTCTCCACATGATGCCCTTAAAGATAGAAGAGTCATTATAATGCTCCTAAATAAAAATATCTGCAATATACTGTCGCCTCACACTATTCCCCTCCCTCATACTGTCTCCTCTCACATCCCCCCTGTTCACCATACTGTCTCATATATTTACCCCCTCACTCTCTAGTCTGTCTGCTCACACATACCCCTCACTCCCCATACTGTGTCTGCACACATCCCATCACCTCACTCCCCATACTGTGTCTGCACACATCCGATCACCCTCACTCCCCATACTGTGTCCACATACATTCACCAGTTCGCTCCCCATACTGTCTGCACCCACCCCCCCATACTGTTTCCTCATACATGCCCTCATACATACTCTTCAGTGTCCTCAAATCCCCCGACACACATTAAATCCCCCCATCCCCACTCCAAATCCCCCGACACACATTAAATGCCCCATCCCCACTCCAAATCCCCCCACACACATTAAATGCCCCATCCCCACTCCAAATCCCCCAACACATTAAATGCCCCCATCCCCACTCCAAATCCCCCCACACACATTACATCCCCATCCCCACTCAAATCCCCCCATCCCCACGCCAAATCCCCCACACACATTAAATCCCCCCATCCCCACGCCAATTCCCTCACACACATTAAGTACCCCCCATCCCCACTCCAAATCCCCCACACACATTAAGTATCCCCCATCCCCACTCCAAATCTCCCCACACACAAAGTACTCCCCATCCCCACTCCAAATCCCCCCACACATAAAGTACCCCCATCCCCACTCCAAATCCCCCCACACAAAGTACCCCTCATCCCAGAACGCAGCCACAGGTAAGACACTGCGGACCTCCGCATTAGGCGGCCCGACTGCACCCCCCTGCTGGCTCTACCCGGGGCACATGCCCCGGCTGCCCACCCTGGATACGCCCCTGCTCCCAGTGTTCTTTATAATGTAAGCTTTTTTTGTTCAGCAGGGTCCTCTGTACTGCAGAGAGTCAGCGCTGTCCTCTATTTCTCCTATAAAGTGTAAGCACTTATGGATACCAGGGTTCACTCTCTTTCCCCTTCCCCATGTGTATTTTCCAAACAATTACAAGCTTTCCAGTATTGAGACTTTTGCTAATTTAATTACTGCAAGTCAAGAAATTTTTGACAATTTGGCAAAGTTGGTGAATTCAAATTACAAAAGATCCACTATGAGATAACTCCACCTGCTGCAAAAGAATTATTCCACAAGCCTAGTAACTAAACATCGCGACTAAGTGTGAGTACGCTTTTGTGCATGCAGTATGGTCGCTGCCGCATGATCGGCTGTATACACATGTATGTTTGTTAGTATTTCTATTTTTTCACTGGATTTGATTTTTCTGGTACTGTTGATATAATTATTCTGCTTGTGAATAATTACAAAATGAACAAGTTTTCAGATCAATTTTGTTATTGTGTCGTATGAGTTTTTGATGGGATATTCATTTCAACAAATCATTAAAAATAAGCATGAATGTATTCTCAAGGCTGTGTATTACAGAATACGACAACTGTTGATAAATATAATTAGATTATAGAGGTAGCACCATGTGAGCTCCCCCAGTGTCAGTAATTGTGTATAGGCATCTGTAATGAAGTCTAACCTTAATTATCTGTTTACCTCACTTTTTATTTCCTTCTTAATTAAACTGAAATAAACGCGGGGATGAGTACATTACATTCTGCATGACTTTATATTATTTTCTTGATTATGTAAAATTAAAGTACAATAAATGTTTGAACTGCTATTAAATATGTTCTGCGTAAGGCACTCATTTCCACTGAACCGCATTCATCCTGTTCTAAAAGGTTAATTGTCAGTTATGGAGGGTTCTTTGTTATATCTTACAAAATGTTTTTAGTCTTGTTTCCTTTGTGTATTAGAAGATGAAAAACCTCAATTTTCACAGTTTGCCACTTTGCCTTCTAATCTATGATAATGCGCAGATACATATTATAAGGGTGCTCTCACATCTACATGCAAAAAGTAGCTGAGATTCTGAACCAGAAAAGTTGGAGAGTTTCAGGCGGCTGTTACGCTTTTTTTTCTCACCTAGCATCAGTATGACATACGTATGCAAGGCGTTTTTGGAATCAGCTTTTACATACGGTAATTCTCTGTAATTTCAAGCTAGTTTTCAAACTAATAATACAATCTTATATACTGATAGATACATACGTAGATAGATACATACACCATGTTCCAAATTATTATGCAAGTTGGTTTTAAGTGTCATAGTGTTTTTTGTTTTTTTTTGCAAGTGAAACCCATTGATGGTATTGTGTCTCAGGGTTCTTTGGATCATTGAAATCAATCTCAGATACCTGTGATAATTAGTTTGCCATGTGAGCCCAATAAAAGGAAAACTGGATGTTCCACACTATTAAGCAGGCCAGAGTTTTCAAGTAACATGGAAAAAAAAGGATCTCTCTGCTGCTGAAAAGCATCAAATAGTACAATGTCTTGGTCAAGGGATGAAAACATTAGATATTTCCCGAAAACTTAAGCATGATCATCGTACTGTTAAGACATTTGTGGCTGATTCTGAGCATAGATGTGTTTGTGCTGATAAAGGCAAAATGAGGAAGGTTTCTGCCAGGCAAGTTCATCGGATTAAGAGAGCAGCTTCTAAAAAGCCATTACTAACCAGCAAACAGATATTTGAAGCTGCTGGTGCCTCTGGAGTCCCTCGAACCTCAAGGTGTAGGATCCTTCAAAGGCTTGCTGTGGAGCATAAACCTACTATTCGGCCACCCCTAAACAGTGCTCACAAGCAGAAACGGTAGCAGTGGGCCCAGACTTACATGAAGACTAATTTTCAAACAGTCTTGTTTACTGATGAGTGTCGAGCAACCCTGGATGGTCCAGATAGATGGAGTAGTGAATGGTTGGTGGATGGCCACCATGTCCCAAAAAGGCTGTGACGTCCGCAATGAGGCGGAGGAATCATGTTTTGGGCCGGAATCATGGGAAAACAGCTGTTAGGGCCCTTTAAGGTTCCTGAAGGTGTGAAAATGACCTCTGCAAAGTATATAGAGTTTCTGACTGACAACTTTCTTCCATGGTATAAAAAGCAGAAACGTGCCTTCAGGAGCAAAAACATCTTCATGCATGACAATGCACCATCTCATGCTGCAAAGAATACCTCTGAGTCATTGGCTGCTATGGGCATAAAAGGAAATAAACTCATGGTGTGGCCACCATCTTCCCCTGACCTCAACCCTATAGAGAACCTTTGGAGTATCATTAAGCAAAAGATCTATGAGGGTGGGAGGCAGTTCACATGAAAACAGCAGCTCTGGGAGGCTATTCTGACTTCATGCAAAGAAATACAAGCAGAAACTCTCCAAAAACTCACAAGTTCAATGGAAGCAAGAATTGTGAAGGTGATATCAAAGAAGGGTTCCTATGTTAACATGTAACTTGGCGTGTTAAAATGTTTTGGAGTTAAATAGCTTTTTTGTTCAGTGAATGTGACCTCCTAATGCTGCAAATTCCACAAATTAGCATTTTTAGTTCTTTAAAACAGATCAAATGTTTAGAAATTCTACTGTGCCTAATAATTTGGAACAGTGCATTTTGAGTTTTTATTCATTTTGGAGATTATACTGTTATCATTGGGAGGTTTCTTCAATAACTTTCCATGTATACTCTAAGGGGTGATGACTTTTATTAGACAGACTGTCATTTGCACCGACCACTTAAGAAAATCAGAGAAAAATATCATTTGCATAATAATTTGGAACATGGTGTACATATATAGATAGAAATATGTCAGTGAGATATGTAATTAGTTCAGTGTGTGTGTAGTATACTGAACATATATTTGGGTAAAAATTAAAGAATTAAAGGAAAAAAATGGTGTGGGGTCCCCCATATTGTTCTTAACCAGCTGAGGGAAGGCCAACAGCTTGGGGCTGATGTTTATAGTCTGGGAATAGTGCAATAAACTTGGAACTCCCCAGGCTTTTAATATCAGCTCACATCTGTCTACTTAGCCTTCACTGGTTATTAACAAGGGGTGACTCCCCAAAAACATGTGCGGTCCCCCTATTATTAATAACCAGCAAAGGCCGACAGCAGCAGGCTGCCATTAACCCCTTAATCCCATTGGACGTACTATTCCGTCCATGTGACCTGGTACTTAATTCCCAGGGACGGAATAGTACATCCAAGGCGATCAGCTGCGCTCCCGGGGGGAGCGCAGCTGATCGCCGCCAGGTGTCAGCTGATTATCACAGCTGACACCCGGCACTATGTGCCAGGAGCGGTCACGAACCGCTTCCGGCACATTAACCCCTGGCACACCGCGATCAAACATAATCGCGGTGTACAGGGGGCACAGGGGAGCATTGCGCAGGGAGGGGGCTCCCTGCGTGCTCCCCTGAGGCCCTCAGAACAGCACGATGTGACCGCTCTGTTCTGAAGGCCTCTTCCCTGCAGGACCCCGGATCCAAGATGGCCGCCGGGTTCTGCAGGGAGGCGGCTTCCTCAGTGCCTGCAGAGAGGAGGCGCTAAAGAAGCGTCCTGCACTGCCTGTGAGATCGTTGGTCTCACAGAGTGCTGTGCACTCTTTGAGACCAGCGATCTGACCCTATACTGTAATGTCCCACCTTGGGACAAAGTATAAAAGTTAAAAAAAATAAATAAATAGTGTAAAAAAAATTCCAAAAAAAAAATATTCCCCAATAAATTTATTTCTTCCTGTAAATAAAAATAACAAAACAATAAAAGTACACATATTTGGTATCGCCGCGTCCATAACAACCCCCCCTATAAAACTGTCCCACTAGTTAACCCCTTAAGTGAACCCCTTAAAAAAAGACAAAGCAAAAATCAATGCTTTATCATCATACCGCCGAACAAAATGTGGAATAACACGCGATCAAAAAGACCGATTTAAATAAACATGGTACCGCTGAAAACGCCATATTGTCCCGCAAAAAACGAGCCGCCATATAGCATCATCAGCGAAAAAATAAAAAAGTTACAGCTCGCAGAATAAAGCGATGCAAAAAGTTATTTTTTATATAAAATTTTTTTATTGTATAAAAGCGCCAAAACATAAAAAAATGATATAAATGAGGTATCGCCTTAATCGTACTGACCCGAAAAATAAAACTGCTTTATCAATTTTTCCACACGTAGAACGGTATAAACGCCCCCCAAAAGAAATTCATGAACTGCTGATTTTTGTTCATTCTAACCTCCCAAAAATCGAAATAAAAAGCGATCAAAAAATGTCTCATGCTCAAAAATGGTACCAATAAAAACGTCAACTCGTACCGCAAAAAATAAGACCTCACATGACTCTGGACCAAAATATGCAAAAATTATAGCTCTTAAAATGTGGTGATGCAAAAAACTATTTTTTGCAATAAAAAGCTTATTTTAGCGTGACAGCTGCCAATCATAAAGACCCGCTATAAACAGTAAATCAAACCCCCTTTATCACCCCCTTAGTTAGGGAAAAATAATAAAATTTAAAAAATGTATTTCCATTTTCCCGTTAGGGTTAGGGTTGCGGCTAAAGTTAGGATTAGGGTTAGGGGTGTGGTAGGGTTAGGTTTGTGATTAGGGTTATGGTTAGGGTTGGGACTAGGGTTAGGAGTGTGTTGGGGTTAGAGTTGGAGTTAGAATTGGGGGGTTTCCGCTGTTTAGGCACATCATGGGCTCCTCAAATGTGACATGGCGTCTGATCTCAATTCCAGCCAATTCTGCGTTGGAAATGTCAAACGGTGCTCCTTCACTTCTGAGCTCTGCCATGCGCCCAAACAGTAGTTTACCCCCACATATGGGATATCAGAGTACTCAGAAGAAATTGGGACCCCAAGAGTTATTGTGCAATTTGTCCTGTTACCCTTGGGAAAATAAAAAATTAGGGGCGAAAATATCATTTTTGTAAAAAATAAATTATTTTTTTGTTTTTAGTGCTGTACATTATAAACTTCTGTGAAGCACTTGGGGCTTCATAGCACTCACCACACATCTAGATAAGTTCCTTGTGGGGTCTATTTTCCAAAATGGGGTCACTTGTGGGGGGTTTCCACTGTTTAGGCACATCAGGGGCTCTCCAAATGCGACATGATGCCTGCAGACCATTCCATCAAAGTCTACAATCCAAAACGTCACTACTTCCCTTCCGAGCCCGACGTGTGCCCATACAGTAGTTTTCTCCCACATATTGGGTATCAGCGTACTCAGGACAAATTGGACAACAACTTTTGGGGTCCAATTTCTCCTGTTATCCTTGTGAAAATAAAATATTGGGGGCGAAAAAAAAATTTTTTGTAAAAAAAAAGATTTTTTATTTTTACGGCTGTACGTTATAAACTTCTGTGAAGCACTTCGGGGTTCAAAGCGCTCACCACACATCTAGATAAGTTCCTTGGGGGTCTATTTTCCAAAATGGGGTCACTTGTGGGGGGTTTCCACTGTTTAGGCACATGAGAGGCTCTCCAAATGCGACATGACGCCCGCAGACCATTTCATCAAAGTCTGCAATCCAAAGCGTCACTACTTCCCTTCCGAGCCCCGACGTGTGCCCATACAGTACTTTTCTCCCACATATTGGGTATCAGCGTACTCAGGACAAATTGGACAACAACTTTTGGGGTCCAGTTTCTCCTGTTACCCTTGTGAAAATAAAAAGTTGGGGACTAAAAGATCATGTTTGTGGAAACAATATGATTTTTTTATTTTCATGCTCGGGCGTTATAAACTTTAGTGAAACACCTGGGGGTTTAAAGTTCTCACCACACATCCAGATAAGTTCCTTGAGGGGTTTAGTTTCCAAAATGGTGTCATTTGTCAGGGGTTTCCACTGTTTAGGCAGATCAGGAGCTCTCCAAACACGACATGACGTCCAACCAATTCTGCGTTGAAAAAGTCAATCAGCGCTCCTTTCCTTCCAAGCTCTGCCATGCACCCAAACAGTGGTTTACCCCCACGTATGGGGTATCAACGTACTCAGGACAAATTGCACAATAACTTTTGGAGTCTTGTTACCCTTGGAAAATAAAAATTGGGGTGAAAAGATCATTTTTGTGGAAAAAATATGATTTTGTAATTTTACGGGTCTATGTTATAAACTTGTGTGAAGCATTTGGGGGTTCAAATTGCTCACCACAGATCTAGATAAGTTCCTTAGGGGGTCTAGTTTCCAAAATGGGGTCACTTGTGGGGGATTTCCATTGTTTAGGCACATCAGGGCTCTCCAAATGCAACATAGCATCCAATCTCAATTCCAGCCAATTTTGGTTGGAAAAAGTCAAATGGTGCTCCTTCCATTTGAAGCTCTGCCGTGCGCCCAAACAGTGGTTCCCCCCCACATATAGGGTATCAGCGTACTCTGGACAAATTGTACAACAACTTTTGTGGTCCAATTTCTCCTGTTACCCTTGGGAAAATAAAAAATTGGTGACTAATAGATCATTTTTGTGGGAAAAAAATAGGATTTTTAATTTCATGCCCGGGCATTATAAACTTGTGTGAAGCACTTGGGGGTTCAAAGTGCTCACCACAGATCTAGGTAAGTTCCTTAGGGCGTCTAGTTTCCAAAATGGGGTCACTTGTGGGGGGTTTCCACTGTTTAGGCTCATCTGTGGCACTGCAAACGGAACATGACCCTCATCAATGTCTGCATTCCAAAACGTTATTGCTTCCTTTCCAAGCCCACCCGTGCGCCCAAACAGTTCCCCCCCCCACATATGGGGTATCAGCGTACTCAGGACAAATTGGACAACTTTTGGGGTCCAATTTCCTTGGGAAAAATCAAAAATTTGGGACTAAAATCATTTTTGTGGAAAAATTTTTTTTCACACCCTGGCATTATAAACTTTTGTGAAACACTTGGGGGTTCAAAGTGGTCAGAACAGATCTAGCTAAGTTCCATAAGGGGTCTTGTTTCCAAAATGGTGTCACTTGTGGGGGGTTTCCACTGTTTAGGCGCATCAGAGGCTCTCCAAACGCGACATGGCGTCCAATCTCAATTCCAGCCAATTTTGGTTTGAAAAAGTCAAACGGCGCTCCTTTCCTTACGAGCTCTGCCATGTGCCCAAACAGTGGTTTTCCCCACATATGGGGTATTGGCGTACTCAGGAGAAATTGTACAACAACTTTATCTGTCCATTTTCTCCTTTTACCCTTGTGAAAATAAAAAAAGTTTGTAAAAGATCATTTTTGTGACTAAAAAGTTAAATATTCATTTTTTCCTTCCACATTGCTTCAGCTCCTGTGAAGCACCTAAAAGGTTAATAAACTTCTTGAATGTGGTTTTGAGTTCCTTGAGGGGTGAAGTTTTTAGAATGGTGTCACTTTTGGGTATTTTCTGCCATATAGACCCCTCAAAGTGACTTCAAATGTGAGGTGGTCCCTAAAAAAATGGCTTTGTAAATTTTGTTGTAAAAATGAGAAGTCGCTGGTTAACTTTTAACCCTTATAATTTCCTAACAAAAAAAAATTTTGGTTCCAAAATTGTGCTTATGTAAAGTAGACATGTGGGAAATGTTATTTCTTAACTATTTTGTGTGACATATTTCTCTGTTTTAAGGGAATAAATATTCAAATTTGAAAATTGCATTTGCATTTTTTTCAAAAATAAGCGCAAGTTATATCGAAGAAATTTTACCACTAACGTAAAGTACAATATGTCACGAGAAAACATTCTCAGAATCGTGAAGATCCGTTGAAGCGTTCCAGAGTTATAACCTCATAAAGAGACAGTGGTCAGAATTGTAAAAATTGGCCCGGTCATTAACGTGCAAACATCCCTTGGGGGTTAAGGGGTTAATAGCCTATGAAGGGGCCATGGATATTGGCCCCCTCCCAAAATAAATACACAAGCCCTCAGCTGTCCCAAAAAGGGAACATCCATTAAATGCTTAGCCTCCGCTCTTCCTACTTGCCCTTGTGCGGTGGCAAGTGGGGTAATTGTTTTGGGGTTTATATCAACTAATATTGTCAGCTGACATCAAGCCCAGGGGTTAGTAATAGAGAGGCGGAAGCGGGATTGAAGCTTATCAGGATGTAGTTTAGATGAGAGGTGGGAGAAAAGTACGGTGTGGATGTGCTTTTCGAGGATTTTGGAGGCAATCGGTAGCAGTGATTTAGGTCGATACCTGTATGTAGCGGGAGGGTCTGTTTTTTAGGCTATGTTTGTTATTACTATTTATGGCCACAAGGCCTTTTGATTGTATTTTATAATTTATTGAGTATAGCCTTTAGCCTACTCTGGTATTAATATATGAATAACTTTTTTTTAATGTTCATCTGACCATTTACTGTGTCCAGTTTGATGTGACATTTGACTAGGGCATTAGATGGATACTCTTTTAGATCTGGTATGTAACCCTAGGTCTCCCTGAGTGACATAGTTACTCTGCATATTCTCTCTTTTCAATATATTTGTATTTTGTGTCCTTTCTTTTGTAATACAATAAAGGTATAATTTTTACATTGGGCATTTGCTTCTCTTTCTCCATAGGGTTTTTTTTTGCAATTGTCTGCTGGTAGCCTCTTCCTCTCATCCACTGCAGTTCTCTCTAGTTCTTGATTCTTTTCATGGCTCCTTTCACCAATAGCAGGACTTATTTTAAAATAGATATTTTTTCCTTCTTGTGCACTTCTGGATGTGTGCTTTGAGGAGTCAGTATCCTGCTATTGGACATTTTTTCTTCTCAAGTAGTCTTACAGTCCGGAGCACGTTTCGCTCTAAAAAACTCTGTTAATCCTCTGATTTCATTGTTCCTGTAACCCATTCAAAGTCTTCAGTCTATTACATAGCGAAGCAACCCCCCAACATTATGGATCTTCTATCATGCTTCACTGAAGTAAAGATATGCTCTTTTCTTTATATTCCTCATTTTGCTGTCTATAAACATAACTGTAATATGCCAAAGAGCTGTAGTTTGGTTTAATCTGTCAGTAGAACTTTTTTCTCAGGATTGTGGATTTTGCAAAATTCAGTTGCCCTGTTTTATGCCTCATTTACATCTTGTGATCCTAATTTACTTTAGCCCATAGATCCCTGTGTAGCTCCAGATTGTCCTCAAATCTTTGTATGTTGTGTTTTCTTTGCCTCTTTTCAATCTGACTTTCCTAGAGATCTGTCTTCAATTTTACTTTACCTCCACATCATGGAGAGTTGTTCAGTGTTTCATGAGTAGAAAACTTCTTAACATTTTGAACTGTTGAAGTTAGGATGCCATGGTATTTGGATATAGTTTCATAATCTTTACACTGCTTGTGCTTGGTGATAATTCATTTCAGGTCAGGTTAATAATGTCAACTACAAATTGTTTTTGTTGAAAATTTTAGTGCTGATTTTCAGGATTTTCATGCTGTATTTTATGCATTGTGAGGCAGATTTACTAACTGAAATACACCATAATTCTGTTTAAAACTAAGCTATAGTTCTTATGCACATGCCGAATGCCATACTTATTGAGGTCTTCTTTAGACAATTACATATAAAGTGTATAAAAAGCAGTTGTGGCTGTTGATGCTTGTGAAATACACCAAATTCATTAAAGGTGTTTTCTTGTCTCATGGCTTAAAAAGTGTTCTAGAAGGAAGCCTACTAATAATTAGTGTAAACTAGACAGTCTCAAAATGTGGCAAATTTATTATCTATTATCCACTGTAACAAATTTGGTGCATTTTTGGACTGTCTACTCTAAGCTAACGCATTACGCAGAATTAGTAAATCTGCGCCTTTGTGTGAACCATGTCTATAGAATCTTATGGAGGTGTGCCACCATATGGTTCTTTATTGTAGCACCATAGTACATTCATGTGATAAGGTGTCTCAAGGCAGATTCCACAATTTTTTCCCATATGAATCTGCTGCAAAAAGCTATGTATGACTATAATAAACCATAAGAACACAGTCATACAAATCGACTCCATAGAACGTTTGGGCAGAAATCTTACCCCAATAAATGCCTCAGTGGGCTGCATATATTATGTTTCACATTTTCAACCTACGAATGTAAATTTTTCTAGTAAACTTTTAAAATAAACATACCTTACAAAAACCAGCTATGTATAAAAATAAACATTATCTAAATAGCAATTTCCAAAGTACTAATAATGATAATCATTTTAAAATTATTTAATGATATAATAATTAATTTTCATCAGTAATACTGGCCTGCAACTGTCTTGATGAGGACATGCCTTAGAGACGATTTGTAAAGTAGCACGTCTGCTAAAAAGGCTGGCAAGTAATATGCACCATATTAAAAAAAAAATCTGTTTTCCTCTTGTGCCATTTTAATTTTTTTTTTGTTTTGCGAACATTGAATTTTTAAAAATGTAATCCGTTAGTGACTGAGCCAATTTTGACCTTAATGACCAGGCCATTTTTTACAATTCTGATCAGTGTCACTTTATGATTTTGTATATCTGGAATGCTTCAACAGATTACACTGATTCTGAGATTGTTTTTTTTCATGACTTATTGTACTTCATGTTAGTGGTAGACATATGGTGTCACTTTTGGGTATGACAGAAAATACACAAAAGTGACACAATTCTAAAAGCTGCACACCTCAAGTTGCAGAAAACCACATTCAAGAAGTTTATTAACCCTTCAGGTGCTTCACGAGAACTAAAGCAGTATGGAAGGAAAAAATTTATATTTAACATTTTTCACAAAAAATTTACTTCAGACCCAAACTTTTTTAATTTCACAAGTGTATAAGGAGAAACTGGACATCAAAATTTGTTGTGCAATTTCTCATAAGTACGCCGATACCCGTACGTGAGGGAAAGCCACTGTTTGGGCGCATGGCAGGGCTCAGAAGGGAGGGAGCACCTTTTGACTTTTTGAATGCAAAATTGGCTGGCATCAATGGTGTCTCCATGTCATGTTTGGAGACCCCCTGATGTTCCTAAACAGTGTAAACCCCCAATTCTAATTCCAACCTTAACACAACCCAACCTCAACACACCCCTAACCTTAATCCCAACCATAACCACAACCCTAACCCTAGGTCTAACCCCAACCCTAGCCCAACCCTAATCCTAGCCCCAACCCTAACCCCAACCCTAACATTAGCTCTAACCCAACTAAGGGGGTGGAAAAGGGGAGTTTGATTTACTATTTCTTTCATTTTGATCACTGTGATAGGGTCTATCACAGTGATCAAAATTAACCAATAGGAAAAATCTATTGTTGCTGGGTACCGACCAGCAAATTTTGGCGGGCGCACTGCGCATGCGCCCGACATTTTATTCCACGAAGAAGACGCAGAGGGTGAGAGCAGGAGGGTCCGGGCATGGCGGAGGTACCGGTAGGGCTCGGGGACACCATTTCTCTCTCCTCTGGTATGCTAGATCATAACAGTTGAGAGAAATGAATGAGAAATCAGACTTTTTTTGTGATCGCCGTTACTCTGTGAATAACGGCGATCACGTGACTGGGGACGGTAAAAAGTACCATCCCCAGTCACTGAGGGTAGGCGAGACCCTGGAGATTTTCCGACGCTGGGGGGCGCTATACACTTATTTCTCAGTGCTGTTAAAAAGCGGCGCTGAGGGATAAGGCCCCTTAACTGCCGCTGTTAAAAGGCGTGTCGTCGGTCGTTAAGGGGTTAAAGAAGCAATTAATAAACAATAATAAATAAATAGGATGGGAAGCACAAAGATGAGTATCCAGCAAAAGTGAAAAAAATTACTCCCACTAATTCTTTAATGCTTTATTCCAAAATTACAGTTATTCCCTACTCTGCTTTTGTATTTGCCTGCCATTTTGGAATAAAGATTTGTTTTAAGTAGCTGGTGGTTAGCGATTTTTGGACACTATTACTGGAACAGTGCTTGGATACTTCTTATGATAGGCATCACCTAATCCCTGACAGGTCTTCTGCTTCATGTGAGGGTGTTTCTAGAGCAACATGTTCTCTCCGAAAAGACTAGAAATAAAGATATATTTAGAAAAGGATGATATACCGTAGGTAACCAGTGACAATCCCCTTGATGTGGTAAATGTACAGACCTCCGGGAGATGGAGTGTTGTTTACAGACATTAGAAAATGTGAAGAATAGCAATAGGAGAAGGTTTGTCAAGCTCAAGAGAAAAGAAAAGTGTTATGATGAAATTGATGAAAAACAAGCTATATTATGTCATAAGTGAATGATACACAGTGTTCTGCAAAGAAAAAAGAACATTGAATGCACTCTGGACATTAACAAAATGAGGGTACATACAAATAATCCCAGAATGTAAAACAAGATAGGGGGTCTCATTTAAAGAGTTACTAAACCTTTGGTCTTTGCTAACTTTTGTAAATGTTTATGTGTTCTTTTAAGACTTTGTACCCACAATAAGTTCTTGGTGAGATTTTTATGCTGCGTATTTTAGAAAAAATACAAGTATCCTATTTTATTTAATGGGTGCAAAAATAGTGCAGAAAATCTGCAACATCAAAAACTCACCAAAAAGCTCCTTGTGGGAATGTTGTCCTAACTGCAAACAGATCAGTAGTGGTCCAGTTCTTGAACCTCCCACCGATTGCTCCAAACAAATCCCCTCAGAAGTGTGTCATGCTCAGGAGCCCCAGCCTGAGCATACGCAGAGAGAGGAGTAAGGATGCAACAGAAAGCATACTACCGATCTGCTTACATTTAAAAGGACATCAAAATATTAAAAAGGTACTCTTTATATTGCAATTGACCTTTGCTATTAAGTGAAGAAAGGCTATCTTGGAGTTCAGTCGTACTAAAAGACACTGTCCAAGTTATCATGTAAAGCTTATATGCCAGCTGTTCCAATTTTTTAGAATCGGTCTTGGTAAATTTGTGATGTCCCTGGCTAAACAGGAGTGGAGTTTACACAAACTTTGCCCAGAAATTGTCTTTTTACAGACAGTATTGTGTGATCCTGGGTGCGACCAGGGGCAGGAGTAAAGAGTTAACAAAGCATTACAACCCTTTTTTACCTGCTGACATCCCCGATATCTCTTTATACCAGTCATGTTGGACTTCTTTTTCATGGAGACTCACACACTGAGCCCACATATTTCCTCGCCCTTTATGGTTGATTTAATCCGCCATCAAGTGCCTCTAACAGCTGCCAGCAGATCCGAGATCCACCCGTGACTGTTACGTAGTTAAATGCCACTGTCAATCACTGACAGCGACATTTAACACACGCAGACAGGAAGCACGTGAATTATCCCGCCCATCGGTGCTCCCGTCAAGTGAACGCGGGGCTGACTACAATGCCTGTTATCACTATCTTCCTGTGAACGCTGGCCTGTGGCTGGTGTTATTAGGAGATCGCAGTTTTTACTATACATAGCACTACTATGTGCAGCCCAGGCGATCACAGCTTCAAGTCTCCTAACTGGACTATTAAAAACAGTAACAAGTAAATAAAAAACGTTAAAAAAAACCCACAAAAGTTCAAAACACCCCCATTAAAAATAAGACCATTAATAAAATATACATATTTGGTATTGTCGCGTTAAGAAATGTCCAATCTATCAAAATATAAAATAAGTTTATCTGATCAGGAAGCAACGTAACGAGAAAAAAAATCAAAACCTCGAAATTATGAAAAAAAATTTGACAAATTTCTGAATATGTTTTCACTGCTTAAAAAAAAAACTATACATGTTTAGTATTGGCGTACTTGTAATGACCTGGAGAATCATATTCCAAAGTTAGTTTTACCATATATTGAATATGGAAAATAAAAGAAAACAAAAGCCATTGTGGAATTGCACTTTTTTTTTGCAATTTCACACCACTTGGGATTTTACTATGTGGCAGAATGAATGGTGTACTTCAAAAGTACTGTACATCTCGTCCCACCACAAAACAGGCCCTCATACGGCTGTATGGCTGGAAAAATAAAAAGTTATGGCTCTGGGAAGAAGGGGAGGAAAAACAGAAAAAAAACACCCAGGGCTGTAGGTGTTAATTAGGAATGGTCTCAAAAAAGTAAAGGCAACTAGTTTAGTGTTTAAAATACAAAATCATGCTAACATAATGTTTGAGTTTTTGTAGCAGTAAAAACATATATAGGGAGAGAAGGCAGCTCTGATATCTGCTGGGATCATTTCCCAAAGACACTTCAAAATTATTGGTTCATAAATTCCACTCCATTCCATCTGTAATATCAAGAAGTAGAACTTACCAGGTGTACTTGTAAAGGAAATGAATACCACATGCAGCAATCCGGGGATTCTCTAAATACTGTGAAATAATGCTTCTGCAAGTCTGACTGAAGAGAAATAGGGAAATAGCTCAGAACTCACCTTGAATTTTAGCAGAATATGGGCATAAAATCTGAGCTGTCTCTGCACAATGTTATACCATAGAATCTGCAATATTGAGCCTGAGCTTCTATAACCTCCCAGGACTCAGAAGAAGGAGAGCATATCTTGAGTTTTACGTGTAATTGTATCTACTTTCCAATTGAAGAAGTAAAAAGTGAAAGTCGATAGTCGTTGCGTAAGTAAACTGGCTTCTCGATAAATCTTAAAATTTGTTTAATCCTTAACTTACCAGATTTTTAGGAAGAGTCATACATATTTAGAAGACCAGGACTCTAGGAATTTAAAGGGCCACTTACCCAATAATAGTGTAATAGTGATTTAATATGGCAAAGCTTGCCACTGACTTGGAACTATCTTGGAAGTATTGGTGCTGTTTGACATAAAGTTGTTATTGTGGTGGTCATTCACCCTTAGAAGGACACTGCTAAGGAATGACAGATAATAAAGGCAGATCATGCAGAACAGATTCCAGTTTTTTTTTATATTCTTGACAGAGCGTGCAGCCATCCTTGACAATAGGAGCCCACTGTATTCTTGACATTGTTACATAGCATTTGGCATGTCGAAGGTTAAACATTAGATAGTTCAAGTCAAGGCCACTTGCTTCAGTATGACTTCACTTTGGCTGGGGTTTCCCTGTAATCCATTTAGCAAATTAAAGAGATTACTTTTATTGGTGCCATTATCTCCTATTCTCTTGTGGTTGAACCACTTAACCTGTGCTTAATTGAAAGAGATACAGAGGGTACAGTAACAAATACAATCAAATGAAAGGAGCAATAGGATCTGCAGACCAAACAAATGATCAGCACTAGGCTAACAATAGCAGATTAGAGGTGAGATCAATTAATTAGAAGCTATTGTTGGTGTTGGGTGACTGCCAAGCTTTCTAATAGCCTAAGCCATCATGTCCTTGTGTTTTGGAGGATTTTAATGACTGGGAGTTAATGTGTATATTAAAGTAATTACTTTCTTTAATAATTACTTTGTGCAACTAGAAGATGCAAGCATAGGCCGTTGTGGAGAGCTGTCTTTTTTGCATATGATCATATGGGATTAGAACGAGAGTATCTGAGAACATCCATAGATATCTATTACTTATTTAATGAGGAGTAATGATCATGTTAGTGATCTAAAATTACAAGCCGGCTCCGGATACCATGTGCTGGCAGAGCTTTGTTCTTCATTTTCCTAGTTTCTTCATGTTTCAATCAGTAAATGAGGGATACTTCCCCCTGTGCATAAAAGAGAATCTGTCCAGCTCGAAAAATATGTTTAAATAAGAACTGATGTATTTTCTTTATCTAGTATACTTGTATTGTCTTGTTGTGTCCACTGGCTAATTTAGACAAACTGGTGCTGGGGTAATCAAAGTACACTAATAAGCATTGAAATTGCAACACCAATAAAGAAAATTCTTGGAATTATGATAATAAAAAATAATAATAAAAATAAATAAAAAAAAATGGAAACAAAATGTTTAAAATATCTCGCTGAATTCATTATCAAGTATGAGCATCACATGCAGAAATCCCTGCACTTACACACCTTGGCTACTAACAATGGATGTCTGAGCAATATCCTGCCACGCTGAATGCACTTGGTCACTCAAATTATGAACAGCAACTGATGGCCGCTCCTGGAGAAATGGCCATACTATTGCTTCCACTACTAAATCAATGTAACGCCGAACTGATAGTAAAGACTAAAAGGGTCTGACTGCCATGCATTATGCCATGTTGGTGCCTAGAAAGGCTTTTCATAGTGTTGAACAATTCCTTCAATATCAGAGGGTTATTCCCATCTTAATTGATGGGTATTGTTGGAAAGTAGCTATTTTTTTTACTAATAATTATAATTCCCCTTTGTTCCCCTGATGACTAGAATGTTATTTTATATTGTTTACTCATTGACTAAGGGATAAATCAGAAAATTAATGCCGGTAAATAAGTTGGTAGACTCATTCCAAATTGGCATGGCAATGGTTTTCCTTAAAGAAGTAACTTTTGACTGTCAAATTGCGGGTAAACCTGTTTACGTCCTGTATAGTTTGAAAAAAATCAAAGTTCTGGCTGTTATGTTTCGGTAGCTGAGGAGAGTAAGCAAAAAAACAGCAATACACCAGAGAGGCTGGAACCTATTGGATTGCAGTAACCTGAACTAACCACACAACTAAAGGTAGCCGTGGAGCGTTCCTACGTTGATCCTAGACGCCTCGTCACAGCCTGAGCGATAACTACACCTAAAGGCAGAAAGATGAAATCTATCTGCCCCGGAGCAGATCCCCAAAGAAAATAGGAAGCCCTCAAACATGTAATGGCGGTTAGACAAGAGGAAGCACGGACACAGACAGAAAATAGAATGAGCAAACGCTGGGGCCCAATCTGTCTAGACAGAAAAGTACAGGAAAGGATACTCACTGCAATCCAAAAAAAAACCTAAAAAATACCAGCTCTACTGATTGCAAAAACACCTGAGATCACACGACCTCTACCACCTAAATCAGTTCTCTAGTGTAACAAAACTAAGCCGCAGCCACTGAAAAAACAGGAAAAA